>QXEO01000200.1:1008399-1608399 GCA_007115705.1 Dactylis glomerata | reverse complement strand
GAACTCGGTGCCATTGTCACTTCTTATAGTCAATATGGTGGTATTGAATTGACGCTCAACTTCGGTGGCAAAGTCTTTGACGGTTTGTTGGGTCTCACTCTTGAATTCAAAGAAATAAACCCAAGTGTATCTTGAATAGTCATCGACAATTACCAAGCAATATTTCTTGCCACCAAGACTTGCATACGTGGGAGGTCCAAAGAGATCCATGTGAAGGAGCTCCAAGCACCTCTTGGAAGAGATAATAGTCTTGCTCGGATGACTTGTTTCATGCATCTTTCCTTCAATACATGCCCTACAAACACGATCTTTGGCAAAAGAAACATCCTTTAGTCCGAGTATGTGGCCGTTGGTGTAGAGATTTTGCAAAGCTCTCATATTGACGTGGGCTAACCGGCGATGCCAAAGCCATCCCACGTCAGCCTTAGCAATTAGGCATATCGCGGCCGTAGTGGGTTTCTCCGAGAAGTCCACCACATACAAGCCATTTTCGACATACCCAACAAAGGCAACCTTGAGAGACTTACTCCACATGACGACCACAATATCAACATCAAAATATGTGGCATAGCCCATAGTAGCAAGTTGATGAACGGAAAGTAGATTATAACCAATGGTTTCGACAAGCATGACATTCACTAGGGACACGTCCGGAGTGATCACCACCTTACCGAAACCAAGTACCTTAGAGAATGAATTATCACCATATGAGACCGTGACATTTGAAGTATTGGGCTTTAGATCTTCCACAATATTTTTGCTTCCGGTCATGTGGCTTGTGGCACCACTATCAATAATCCATTTTACTCCTCCGGAAGCAATGTCCGGAGACTCCGGAGCCTTTGACCCGGAGACTCCGGTCTCCTCGATTTTCTTCTTTCCATTTAGCTCCTCCCATTCCTCCTCGGTGTAACAAATATCAAAGGGAACATGAGGAGTAGGAGCAGCCGCAGGCTTTGTCTTCTTCTTGTTCTTCTTGTTCTTCTTCTTCTTTGAGGACTCGGCCACCAAACAAAGATCCCCTTTCTTTGAGGACTCGGCAACAAAACCGAGGCCCTCCTTTCCCTTGTACAATCTTTGATTGTTCAAGAGATCATTGAGATTCTTCTCTCCTTGAATGCAAGTGGCAAGGCCCTTAGCAAGATCGGCCTTCAACCTATTGTTCTCCTCAATGATATCACTATGATCACAAATAGAGTTAGAAGAACAAGGAACTTCAATAACTTGCATTGGGGGGACTTTAGATTGTTCAATAGTTAGTTGAATTTGAAGTTGTTCACGAATCTTGGTGAGATGAGAGAATTTGCCCTCCAAAGCCTTGTGAGCTTCTTCAAGCTTCTCAAACTTCTCACGAAGATCATTATGACCAACGTCAAATTCAACTCTCTCCTTTTTAAGCAACTTGACCATAGCGAGAGCATGGTCACGTTCTTTAGTGAGTTTTGACAAGATTAGATTATGAGACTCTTCTAGTCCCAACAATTTCTCCTCTAAAGAGACTCTGAAGTTTTGCTCTTCTTCGAGCTCAATTGATAGAGAGCCAATATCATCGGCGGCTAATCTTTCCAACTCCTCCTTCTCCTTGATGGTGTCATGGGCATCACCAAGTTCACACATTAGTGTCTCAACATATATCTTGGTTTGCCCCTTCATGTTAGCAAGAAAATCATCACAAGAAACTAGTTCTTTCTTAATCTTAAGACTACTCACATCATCCAAAGAGGTAGTATTGGAATGTGATGATGAAGGAGTAGGTGATGAGGTTACCTCCGAGGCCTTAGCCATAAGACACTTGTGAGTGGTGATGATGGCGTTCTCATTTTGTGAGTTGAAGAGGGATGTAGGTGGTGTGGAGACAATGGCAATGGCGGCCACTTCTCCATTCTCTTCATCAACGGAGTCATCATCATCGGACTCGGAGTCATACTCCTCATGAACCACCAATACCCTTTCTCCTTTCTTCTTACTGTCCTTGTTCCCATGCTTCTTGGATGGGTAGAACTTTGATGACCGGCGCTTGGGGACGAGCCGGCCCTCATTGTCCTCCTTGTTCTCATAAGGACATTCGGCGATGAAGTGCTTGATTCCTCCACAATTATAGCAATGCCTCACTTTAGAGTCACCACCTTTTCTTGGAAAGGATTTGAACTTGGATCCCTTCGTCTTGTGCTTGTTGGCATCCCAAAAGGCATTTGCATTGAGAGCCAAGTGTTCATGGAGTGCAAACTTGAGATCTTCCGGAGACCAACACTCTTCTTCATATATTTCCTCTTCTCCTTCTCCTTGCTTGGACACCACCTTGGCCTTGAGAGCAAGATTGTGAACTCCTTGTCCGGCAAGAACACGGGCTCTAGTTTCTTCCGCGTTCTTCTTCAAGATAGACAAGGCGGTGAACTCACAAAGAACTTCATTTGAGGTCATACTCCCAAAATCCGGTCTTGAACGGATTATCTCGGATCGCATGGGTTCTCTTGGGTTGATGGAGGTGATGAACATACGCTTGATATAGTCATCACCATTGTCTTTGCACCCAAACCCGGTCAAGGCTGTTGCAAGAGCCAAGATCCTTTGATACATCTCATCGGGAGTCTCATTATCACGCATAATGAAATCCCTTTCTTCACTTTTGAGCTCATCAAACTTGGAGGACCGAATACTTTCATTCCCAATGAAGAGCATAGTGAGATAGTCCCATACTTCCTTGGCGGTGTTCAAGTTGTTGATGTGTACCGCATGAGTATCCGGTACGGCTTGTTGAAGGAGATGCTTGGCGGTGGCATTGAGTTGCTCGTCAACTTCTTCCCTTCCGGTCAAGTTGAGAGGATCATGAGGTGCAAAGCCATTTTGTATGACCCTCCACAAATGAGTAGAAGAGCTAGAAATATGAGATTTCATTAGTCCTTGCCATTTAATAAAATTGCGAGAATCAAGCTTAGGAGGGGAACCCATGTTGTTAATGTGTGGCATAGGATAATGGACCGGCGGAGGTGAGTAAGTGTTAGGGGGTGGAATGTTAGCACCCTTTGCCGGACCATCATCTTCCTTAGGAAGGTCACCTTTATTCTCGGCGGAGGTGGAGCCATTGTTAGGTGGTTTCACCTTCGCCAAGGAGAGTTCCACACTAGGAGTGGTGTTTGGGTCGGTGGGCCCGGAAGGTTTTCTTCCAAAATATTCCTCAAACATAGCCTTCATCTCCAATCTCATAGTGGTTTGCATTGTGTCCAAGGACGCCAAATGCTCCTCACGAGAGATTGAAGAGGAAGAGGTAGATGGAGGAGTATCTTCGGGAGGAGTTTCATTACCCTTATCCCCATCCATAGTAGCTCAAACTCTTAGGCGGTTAAGCCCGAATAAGAGACCACGCTCTGATACCAATTGATAGGATCGTATGAGCGACTAGAGGGGGGTGAATAGGAGCTACCCAATAATTTTAATTCTTTTCTAGTTAGGGCTAGACAAGAAGGTAAATTCTCTAGATGTGATACTAAGTGAATTTACCTAGCGTGACAAGCAAGCTAGCAATAACAATATAAGTAAAGGTACAAGTAAAGGATAGAGGTCACCGCAATGGAGACACGAAGACACGAGGATGTATTCCCGTAGTTCCTTCCTTGTTACGGGAAGTACGTCTACGTTGGAGAGGTGTGGTGCCACAAAGGCCACCAACGCCACAAAGGCTCACCCTATTCTCCGGTGAACAAGCCACAAAGGCGAGTTCACGCTCCACTAAGCGATGCCCTTGAAGGCGGCACGACACCTTTACACAAAGTATTGGGGCAAGCTCCACAACTCAATTGGAGGCTCCCAATAGGCCCACCAAGCTCTTACACACAAAGTCAAGCTTGGGGGACGGCTTCTTCCGGCTAGAAATCCGATGAATCACACAAGTAACAAGCCCCTCATCAAAGAGAGGGGGGAAATCAAATCGCCTTGGTGGAAGTGTAGATCTAGGTCTTCTCCCTCAAATCCCAAAAGGGCTTTGAGTTCTATTGGCTAGGGAGAGAGAACTTGAGCTTTGAAGCTTTGGAACAATGGAGGAGAGAGAGTAGAAGCCGCAGCCTTCACTTGGGGAAGAAGAAGGCTTTATATACTCCTCCTCGAAATGTAGCCGTTGCTGGTCGACTAGGGCCGGAGTCTCCGGCCAGGAGGGCCGGAGTCTCCGCCCTAAGTGACTCCAGGGCCGGAGTCTCCGGCCAGAGACAGAAGTCTCCGGCCCAACTCCGGCCTGGTCACTGCATAGACCAACTCCTTAGCAAACCCTAACCCAGCCAGAGAGACCGGAGTCTCCGGCCACTGGGACCGGAGTCTCCGCCCCACCCGGAGTCTCCGGCCAGAGACAAAAGTCTCCGGCCCAACTCCGGGCAGGTCTCTGCTTAGACCAACTGGGAGGATTGCTAGGGCGATACTCCTAGGCCGGAGTCTCCGGCCACCAGGGCCGGAGTCTCCGCCCTAGAAGTAGCAACAGCAGTACTTCGAGGATCCCCTCTCCACCAATTCCACCTTCGCGAAGCACCCTATAAGACCACTAAGCCCTAACTCCACTACTGGACTACGGGCTTCGATCTTTTCTTCCCTTTTTGGGTGAACCTCCGCGAGATTCTGAATTAACCTAGAAAATCTGCAGAACTTAAATAGAATGGTTAATTCACCAAATGTTGTTAACAAACACCAAAATACATTTATTAGGGAAATGCCCTTTCAATCTCCCCCTTTTTGGTGTTTGATGACAACATAAGGATTTGCAAGATATAAACACAATAAAATGAAATATATAGCAAAAAGCTCCCCCTACTTGTGTGCACAACACCATTTGCATTTGAACATGAGCCACACATAGGGGGCCCCTGGCCGCGCGGATCGCGATGTGTTCTGGAAAATTGATCGGGTCTTTAGGTTTTTTCCGTCGGGGGGCATCGTCAGAAGTGGCCCGAGGGGCTCTCACACATAGGGGGCCCCTGGCCGCGCCGCCCTGGTGTGTGGGGCCCTCGTGGCCCCCCTCCAACTCCTCTTCGGATCTCTGGAAGCTTTCAGGAAAAATAAGACTTCATGAACTTGTTTCGTCCAATTCCGAGAATATTTCCCGTGTATCACTTCTGAAACACAAAAACAGTAGAAACAGGGAACTGGCACTGTGGCGACTTGTTAATAGGTTAGTTCCGGAAAATGCATAAAAGTGCCACGAAGTGTAACGAAACAGTAGGCAAATGGTGTAAAAACAAGCATGGAGCATCAAAAATTATGGATACGTTGGAGACGTATCAAGGATCCCCAAGCTTAACTCCTGCTCGTCCTCGAGTAGGTAAGTGATAACAAAAGATTAATTTTTGAGGTGACATGCACCTACATAATCTTGATCATATATGTAAGCATTTGTGAGCTGGGATCATAAGAACTTAAAACATGGGCATGAAAGATATAATCTTGATAATAAGAACTTAGCAACCATGTTGTAAACATGAAAGTGAACACAAACAAAAGATCATGAAAATGAAACAATGAAAGTCAAACGTGTGTTCAAATCATAAGGAAAAACATACAAATGGTTTTCAGCTTGTCCTTCAAAGAAAGCAAAGCATAAATGCATAGGACACCTTGAAGTTTAAGAGGGCGACTAGATACAAATAATTTGAGAACAAGTGAAACCAACAATATGAATCAATCAATGAAAACTTTGGGACAATGCACATTATACTAAGAATGACAACTAAGCTCTCTTAATGGTGCATAAATATAGAAGGTGGTGACTCAACATAAAAGTAAAAGAAAGGCCCTTCGCGGAGGGAAGCAGTGATTACAAGTTTTATAATCTTCAATAATTATGGTACTTACCGGCATTGAGCTCTCATTGCCCCCATCATAAGCATGTTGAATGGTTAGAGTTAATGCAAGAACAATTATGATGCATATGCTTGACAAATCATAAGTTGAAAACCTCGTGTCCCGTGAATACGAGTACCCAAACCTCATGCTACTCAACTTAGAGTCCCAAGCAAGGCTCTTGTCATTGTAAGTATATATGTATCATCGAAAACCGCCAACGGGGTATCTCCGTGCCCGATGACATGGAACAAGCCCACATCAAAATGACAGGATAAGCAGACAATGAACACCTCGACATCTCTTTTATTTACCATTTGTTTAGCTTTTAATTGTGAGATGCGTCGTCGAATGTCCACCATGGGTATGCTGCAAATTTCCACTATGAATTATGCATGGCTTAGATTGGCGGCCCAGGCATTTCCCTAACACATATACAAACTCCATGATCCCCACAAGATTCCCAATTCATTTCACACCATGGGCATCCATAAACAAAAGATCACGATATCAACTCAAATAAGAAGTGCAATGTTGAAAGCTTGCCCCATGATAGCATGGATGGGCTAGAATCCAACTTACAACTTGCAAGCATAACAACTCAACATAAGAGACCACGATGTCAAATTTTTAAGAACAGAAAAAAGTAAAGTGTGTCTTCCGGTTCGTGAGAGCTTTACTGACCAATTTTCGCATAACACTGGTAAGAGTTTAATTTGAAGAGAAGATAAAAGCAAGTCAAATTTACTTGGAATAGCAAATTTCTACTAGGTATGTATGGTGGACACTTTGGAAAACTTTGGCTTTTAGGAGTTGGATGCACGAGTAGAGCTCATACTCAGTACAAGGCGAGGGCTAGCAAAAGACTGGGAGCGACCAACTAAGAGAGCAATAATGGCCATAATCATGCAAAGCGACAAAGCGACATTAAAAGAAGCATAAGATGGCATCAAAAGTCAAAAACTAAATGATCATAGAGGCTATTGGCGACTTTGTATGAGTCTAACATGTGTGAGCATGCGCCAAGTCCACCCAAATAAAGCATCAAGGAGAAAACCAAAATAATGCTTCCAAATAATAAAAACAACGCATGATTTTTTCAAAGGCTCATTAAGAAATCTCAGTTATTTGAGACAAGTCATGCTATAGAAAAACCACTAAGCATACTATCAAAAAGAAATCAAGCATGACATGAAAAAGCCTAAGCCACAGTCTACACAAGCTCCTTCTTGTACCACTTTTTTGCATAAAGCTTTTTCTCTTTTCCAACACCATTTGAAATTTTTATAAACACCTCTTTTGATGAAAACCAATAAAGATCAGAGGCAAAAATACACCTTGATGAAAAGATATGACAAGGTCTGAACGCAAATCAAGGCGAAAACGAAAACCAAAAGCAGTAGCAGAAAAAGAAGAACACTCGGTTTTTGATAAGAATGAAAACTAGAGCGTTCTTGGCAACTGAAAAGCAAGTCAACTTCTCCAAAAGAAATTTGTTGGGGTATAACCATTTATTGCAGCAAAGAAAGCTAAGCTAACTAAGAAAACTAAAACAACTGACGCTCCAAGAAAAACACATAGTGCATGAATCAATAAAAATATAGTGTTTTGAAAGGTGACCTGATTTTTGCCGATGAAGAAGGGGTGCCTCGGGGGCATCCCCAAGCTTTGACGCTTGTACTTCTTGGATATTTCTTGGGGTGATGCATGGGCATCCCCAAGCTTGAGCTTTTGTCCATTCTTCAACTATCTCATCATTCTCCAATCCCTACACTTGAAAACTTCCTACATACAAAACTAAACACAAATCTATTAGCAACATTAGTGTAAGCATAACATATAATCAACCTCTTTTGCTTCAGGTTTCAACCTAAAACCACCACATATTAAGCAAATACTACTGTAGCAACTCCCCCAAAAGTTCCGTGATCAAAAGAACTCAAAAGAAAGCGATAAAGCGGCAAACACAAATATTGGCAGAAATCTGTCAAAACAGAACAGCTGACAAATGCCGAATTTTTAAGGGGTTTTGTGTTGCTCAAATAAAAAAGTGTTCAACTAACGAAAGTTTGGATATAACCTCGGGCATATGCACAAGAAATCGCAGGTCCAAACGATACACAGAGAATTTATACGAATTTTTACGGTGCAGCACCGAAAACAGTTTCAGGACAGCAACATCCCCAAATCTTTACCTCACTCGAATTAGAGGCTTCTCTTGACACAACAATAAAATAAAAAGGATAAGGAGCAGTCATTACAGTAGTAATGACTTCCAAGACTCAAATAAAAGAAAAAGTACTAAAAATAAAACATTGGGTTATCTCCCAAGAGTGCTTTTCTTTAACGCCTTTGAGCTAGGCGCAGAAAATTGCGAATCAAGTAACATCAAGTGATGAAGCATCAAGCTCATAATTTGCTCTAAGAATAGAGTCAAAAAGTAATTTCTTTATTTTCCTAGGGAAGTGTTCCATACCTTTCTTGAGTGAAAATTGATATTTTATAGTGCCTTCCCTCATATCAATGATGGCACCTACAGTTCGAAGAAAGGGTCTTCCCAAAATCATAGGACAAGAAGCATGGCATTCAACGTCCATAACGAGAAAATCAACGGGAACAAGGTTATTGTTAACCACAATAAGAACATCATTAATCCTTCCCAAAGGTTTCTTCTTAGCAACATCAGCAATAGGAACATCATAATAATATTTTTCAAGAGGCAGTAAATCAAGCATGTCATAAATTTTTCTAGGCATGGTAGAAATACTAGCACCTAGATCACATAAAGCATGGCAATCAAAACCATTAACATGTATATCAATGATGGGTTCCCAACCATCTTCTAACTTCTTGGGAACAGAAGCTTTTTGCTGCAACTTTTCATCCCTAATTTTCATGAGAGCATTGGTAATATGCTTAGTAAAAGCAATATTTAAGGAACTAGCATTGGGAGTCAAAGCAAGCTTTTGCAAGAACAAAATAACTTCAGATATATTGCAGCCATCAACATCAAAATCATTAAAAGAAGTGGAGCTATCATCTCCTACACTCCGAAAAATTTCAGCACTCTTTTGAGAAAAAGTTTTGGCAGTTTTAGGCTTCTTAACACAAGGAGTGGGAGTTCTCTCTACACCAATCAAAGTAAGAGGATTGCTAGCATTAGGAGCAACATCATTAGAGGTAGTAATAGTACAAACTTTCAAATTCCTAGCAATCTCATCCTCTCTTTCCCATCTAGCATGCAATTCTGCTAACAATCTAAGATTTTCATCAATTCCAACTTGGATAGCATTAGCAGTAGCAAAAACATTGTTCTCTTTCACCTCATTAGGCAACACTTTTAATTTCAGAAGTTCAACATCATGAGCAAGGCTATCAACTTTAGAAGCAAGAATATCAATTTTGCCTAACTTTTCCTCAATAGACTTGTTAAAATCAGTTTGCTTACCGATGAAGTCCTTGAGCATTACCTCAAGCTCGGAGGGCGTGGCCCTAGTGTTGTTGGAGGAGTTACCATAAGAGTTACCATAACCATTACTAGAAGGATACAGCCTATAATTGTTACTAGCAAAATTGTTCCTATAAGCATTGTTGTTAAAATTATTGTTTCTAATGAAGTTCACATCAACATGCTCTTCTTGAGCAACCAAAGAGGCTAAAGGAACATTATTAGGATCAACATGAGTTCTATCATTAGCAAGCATAGCCATAATGGTATCAATCTTATCATTCAAGGAAGAGGTTTCCTCAACAGAATTTACCTTCTTACCTTGTGGAGCTCTCTCGGTGTGCCATTCGGAGTAATTTACCATCATGTTGTCAAGTAGCTTTGTTGCGGCGCCCAAGGTAAGGGACATAAAAGTGCCTCCAGCAGCTGAATCAAGTAGGTTTCTTGAAGAAAAATTCAGTCCTGCATAAAAAGTTTGGACAATCATCCAAGTAGTCAGTCCATGAGTGGGGCAATTCTTTATCATAGATTTCATTCTTTCCCAAACTTGAGCAACATGTTCATTATCAAACTGAGTAAACTTCATAATATTGCTACGCAAGGATATAATCTTAGTAGGAGGATAGTATCTACCAATAAAAGCATCCTTACACTTAGCCCATGAATCAATACTATTCTTAGTCAAAGACAGCAACCAATCTTTAGCTTTTCCTCTCAAAGAAAAAGGAAACAACTTGAGCTTAATAATATCACTTTCTACATCCTTATATTTCTGCATCTCACATAGCTCAACAAAATTGTTGAGATGAGCTGCAGCATCTTCAGTACTAGCACCAGAAAATTGCTCTTTCATAACAAGGTTCAACAAAGCAGGCTTAATTTTATAAAAGTTTGCAACAGGAGCAGGTGGTGCAATAGGAGTGCAGATAAAATCACTATTGTTCGTGCTAGTGAAGTCACACAACTTGGTGTTTTCAGGAGTAGCCATTTCAGCAAAACTAAAAGCAGATAAGTAAAAACAACTACCAAGGATTCTAATTTTTTTGGATTTTTGATATAAAACGATGCAAGTAAAAAAATAAAGTAAAGCAAAACTTAAAACAAAGTAAAGGATGTGTGTGCAAAAAACTCCCCTCGCAGAAGTATTCCACTTCTTCCCCGGCAACGGTGCCAGAAAACTTGATGGGGGCACGGTGATGATGAAGCCAGAAAACTTGTTTGCTTGTAGTAAATGACCGGCCAGTTGGAAAACCCCAAGAGAAGGTTTTGATGAATATAGCAGCAAGTTTTCCCTCAGTTAAGAACCAAGGTATATCGATCAGGAGAAGAGCAGACAATATGACTGAAGGTGATGCTTGCTAGCTTGCGACAGCTTTGGACAATTTATAGGGCGCCTCGTCCAAGCTTTGCTTGCTAGCTGCAACGCGGAACCTGCACACAACACAACCAAATACTTTGTTCCCAACTTGCGATGAGGTTGTCAATCTCACCGGTTTGCTTGAAACAAAGGGTATGAGCGTATCGAGTGGAAAACAGTAGAAGTATGTGAGTAAAGTAAACAGTGCGAGTAAAGTAAACAGGTGATAGCAATATGATGGAAATAGGACCGGGGTCCACAGTTCACTAGTGGTGTCTCTCCATAAGATAAATAACACATGCTGGGTAAACAAATTACAGTTGGGCAATTGATAGAATAAAGATAACGTGATATGTCAAGAAGATCACTATGCGATTTACTCTGGGCATTACAACAAAATACATAGACCGCCATCCAACTGCATCTATGACTAATAATCCACTTATGGCGAATCAATCCGAGAACTCCACAAGTATTAAGTTGTGAACAACAGATAATTGCATTAAGCAAAGTGTGTAATGTAAACAAAGCATATGCCCTTGAGCATATGAATGTTGTTTTCTCCCTAGTAGCAACAGCACATCTACAACCTTAGAGGTTTCTGTCACTCCCCCAGATTAAATAGAGGCATGAACCCACTATCGAGCATAAATACCCCCTCTTGGAGTCACTAGCAACTACTCGGCCAAGATAGCTACTAACAACGGAGAGCATGCAAGATCATAAACAACATAGAGATAACATAAGATATATTTCAGTATAGCAACTCAATCATAACACCAATAATCATCGGATCCCAACAAACCAAACATGTAGAATTACATAACGGTGATCTCAATCATGTAGGGCAGCTCATGAGATCTAAACATGAAGCACATGGTGGAGGAGACAACCATCTAGCTACTGCTATGGACCCATAGTCCAAGGTAGACTACTCACTCATCGCTCCGGAGGCAAGCATGGCGATGAAGAAGACCTCCGGTGGTGATTCCCCTCTCCGGTAGGGTGCCGGGAAGAGCTTTTGGACCCTCCCGATCTTCGAGTCGACGGCGGCGGCGGATCGCGATGTGTTCTGGAAAATTGATCGAGTCTTTAGGTTTTTTCCGTCGGGGGGGGGGGTCTTTGTAGGCGAAAGAGCATCGTCAGAAGTGGCCCGAGGGGCTCTCACACATAGGGGGCGCGGCCAGGCCCCTGGCCGCACCGCCCTGGTGTGTGGGGCCCTCGTGCCCCCCCTCCAACTCCTCTTCGGATCTCTGGAAGCTTCCGGGAAAAATAAGACTTCGGGAACTTGTTTCGTCTAATTTCGAGAATATTTCCTGTGTATCACTTCTGAAACACAAAAACAGCAGAAAACAGGGAACTGGCACTGTGGCGACTTGTTAATAGGTTAGTTCCAGAAAATGCATAAAAGTGCCACAAAGTGTAACGAAACAGAAGGCAAATGGTGTAAAACAAGCATGGAGCATCAAAAATTATGGATACGTTGGAGACGTATCAATAACACAATATCTTCCACACATGATAGTTCATGAAACAATTCTTTCAACTCCTAGACAACCTTGATACTAAAAACAAATTTTGAATATCAAGGATCATGGAGGCAAATGTGATACTCAGATACTAACACTGGAATTGTTACTCTTGATTTTATACTACTTATTAATTTTATCGAGTAACTAAGGTTTGCTAAAAGTTAGCAATAGGACTTTAAACTTTAGATTGACATTCAAACAATACGATACCAGTTCGTAAAGTTAACATCCAGAATTCTATAGTTCTATTATCTCAATTATAGCTAATCGCAAGGTAGTAAACGGATGCCAATGCCTAAACTATGCAAATTCACTTTGATTTAGTTCATAATAAATTGAGTTCTATAATTCAAAATTACTAAGTGAACTCCCACTTAAAAACAACATCCCTCTTAGTTTTCTTAAGTGATTACATGAACCAAATTCACTATACCGCAACCGATCATCACGTGCAACGGTATAGTTTCAAAGGCGAACATCACCATGTTTATCATATCAACCATATGACTCATGCTTAACCTTTCGGTTCGTGTTCCGAGGCCATGTCTGTACATGCTAGGCTCGCCAAGTAGAACCATAGCACTCGCGTGTGTAAAACTGTCTTACACCCGTCGTATATGAACGTAGAGTCTGTCACACCCGATCATCACGTGGTGTCTCGAAACGATGAACTTTCTTGACGGTGCATGCTATGGAAGAACACATTTTTATCTTGATATTTATGTGAGAGGGATCATCTTATAATGCTACCGCGCGATCAAATCTAAGCAAAATAAGATGCATAAAAGGATAAACATCACATGCATATATAATGTGATATGATATGGTCCTTCACGCATTCGATCTCCATCTTGTGCGTCATGGCATGATCTCCATCATTCCACCGGCGTAGCACCAAGGTCCATGGCGCACCACCTATGATTGTCTTCCTCCATTACAATATATCACTTGGATATATATATTCGGCACGCAGGCCATAAAATAAAAAGACAACCATATGGCTCCTTCCGGTTGTTTATAACTTACAAAAAGGATCATTGCATACAATTTGTAACATAAACAATTTAACCATATCACATCACATGCCCTGCAAAAACAAGTTAGACGCTTCTAATTTGTCTTGCATATTTTACGTGGTTTGGGGCTTTCTAGGAAGAACCGTTCTTACTTACAAACATGTAACCACAACGGTGATAAAAATATTATTAACAACTCTTTGTAAAATAGATCATAACTATAGTGGGAGAAACGTGCACCCGCAAAGCCACATATACCGAAGCATGTCAAGTGTGGGACAAGTCTCGTGAACGCGGTCACGTAATGTTAGTCTCGGACAGCTTCAATCCCACTATGCCACTATGATCCAAAATACAAAAAATAGCAATAACATGATTATCAACGCCCATATCCACATGTGTTCTAACCGTGCATACTAACTACGCATAGAGATGGCTCTGATACCACTGATGGGTTCGTAGCATAGAAAACAAAAAATTTCCTACGCATGAACACAAAACTAGCGAAGAACATCTACGAGATGGTAGCAACGGAGACTAACCCTCGAAGACCGGTAGCGGGGATTACGTTCCCGCATAAACGTTGCCGATGGAGACTCGACGAAGACGCACGTAGTCGATGTAGTCGTTCACTTGACGTAGTCGACGTAGTGGTTCACTTGACGATCTCGAGATCGTGTACACGGCGCCACAACCGGCGGCGCCCCCGTACTCGGTCACACGTACGGCTTGTCGTCGTCTCCTCCACGCCCTCAGTCCAACGGGGCAGCGGAAGAAGGGATCCACCGGACACTCCAACATACACTTCTCCAAGTGTGTGAACCTCGAACTAACAATCCGGTAGAGCTTCGCTAAGCCAAGACGGATTTGGGGCAGCAACTTTGGGAGGAAGGGAGGGGATCAAGTTGTGTGTGAAGAGGGAGAAGAGGGCTCCTTTTATAGGAGAGGAGGTGGCAGCCCCCTCTTCATGGTGGTAACCCCCTCTTCATGGTGGTAACCCCCATTTTAATTTTGCATGACATTCATGCTAATTAAAACTCACACTAATTGACTTAATAAAACATTTTTATTTCTTTAATATTTTTTAATTCAATCAATTAACAAATATTAACAAAAACCCCTTTGAGTTATTTCGATATGCCAAAACAGTTTCGGCACTTTTCTGAAACAACCCTCATGCTGTCCTATAATTCGATCGGAGTATCGTATCCACTCAAAAACGACGACGAACCTTAAGTGTGTCACCCTACGGTTCGTGAATAACGTGGACATGATCGAGACTCCTCTCCGATCAATAATCATCAGCGGGATTTGGAAATCCATGACGACTCCCACTTACTCGACGATGATCTATTGATCGTGTGAACCATTAACGAACATAGTCAATTCCTTTTGTCCCGCGATATTATTACTTGTCCGAGATCCGATCATTCGGTATCAACCATACCTAGTTCGATCTCGTTCCCGACAAGTCTCTTTACTCGTTCCATGATAATGCATTCCCATGACCTAGTCACATGCTTGCAAGCGGTGTCAATGCAATATCACCGAGAAGGGCCCAGAGAATATCTTCCCGTCATCGGGTCGGACAAATTCCACTCTTGATCCATGAGCCTTAACTAATACTTTCAGAATACCCAAATCAACCTTTATAATCACCCTGTTATGGTGTGACGTTTGATATCATCAAAGTATCCTTCCGGTATCAGTGATTAACATGATCTCATGGTTTAAGGATTAGAACTACTTCGTATGAGTTTGATATAGCAATGAAACTTGATGACTTGATCGTATTGCTATTCATACTATGGGTATGAGTGTTCATCATATCATTCTTCTAATGATATGACCTCGTTATTAACAACATCCAATGTTCATGATCAGGAAACCTTGATCATCAGTTAATCAACGAGCTAGTATAAAAGAGAGGCTTTACTAGGAAACTTTTGGTTTATTAATCACACAAGTATTAATGTTTCCGATGAATACAATTCTAGCATGAGAAATAAACATTTATCATAAACATGGAATATGATAATAACCACTTTATTATTGCCTCTCGGGCATATTCCCTTCACCGTTAATGATAACTTGTTAGCGCGTCTTCAACCAGTAGCAACGTATAACCTGCACACAACACAACCAAATACTTTGTTCCTAACTTACGAAGAGGTTGTCAATCTCACCAGTTTGCTTGAAACAAAGGGTATGAGCGTATTGAGTGGAAAGCAATAGTAGTATGCAAGTAAAGTAAACAGTGCGGGTAAAGTAAACAGGTGATAGCAATATAAAGTAAATAGGACCGGGGTCCACAGCTCACTAGTGGTGTCTATCCATAAGATAAAATAATACATGCTGGGTAAACAAATTACAGTTGGGCAATTGATAGAATAAAGACAACGTGCATATGTCGAGAGGGTCACTATGAGATTTACTCTGGGCATTACAACAAGATACATAGACCGCCATCCAACTGCATCTATGACTAATAATCCACTTGTGGCGAATCAATCCGAGAACTCCACAAGTATTAAGTTGCGAACAACAGATAATTGCATTAAGCAAAGTGTGTAATGTAAACAAAGCATATGCCCTCGAGCATATGAATGCTGTTTTCCCCTAGTAGCAACAACACATCTACAACCTTAGAGGTTTCTGTCACTCCCCCAGATTAAATAGAGGCATGAACCCACTATCAAGCATAAATACCCCCTCTTGGAGTCACTAGCAACTACTTGGCCAAGATAGCTACTAACAACGGAGAGCATGCAAGATCATAAACAACATAGAGATATCATAAGATAATATTCAGTACTTCAACTCAATCATAACACCAATATTAATCGGATCCCAACAAACACAACATGTAGAATTACATAACGGTGATCTCGATCATGTAAGGCAGCTCACAAGATCTAAACATGAAGCACATGGTGGAGAAGACAACCATCTAGCTACTATTATGGACCCATAGTCCAAGGTAGACTACTCACTCATCGCTCCGGAGGCAAGCATGGCGATGAAGAAGACCTCTGGTGGCGATTCCCCTCTCCGGCAGGGTACCGGGAAGAGCTTCTGGACCCTCCCGATCTTCGGGTCGATGGCGGCGGCGGATCGCGATGTGTTATGGAAAAGTGATCGGGTCTTTAGATTTTTCCCGTCGGAGGGTCTTTATAGGCGAAGAGGCGGCGTCAAAAGTGGACCAGGGGGCCCACACCACCAGGGGGCGTGGGCCAGCCCTAGGCCACGCTGCCCTGTGGTGTGGCCACCCTCTGGCCCGGCTCCGTCTCCTCTTCGGTGTTCTGGAAGCTCCGTGAAATATCTGGACGACTGGCTTTGGTTTCGTCCAATTCCGAGAATATTTCCTGTGTAACTTTTCTGAAACACAAAAACAACAGAAAACAGGGAACTGGCACTGTGGCATCTCGTTAATAGGTTAGTTCCAAAAAACACATAAAAATGCCACGAAGTGTAATGAAACACTAAGCAAATGGTGTAAAAACAAGCATGGAGCATCAAAAATTCTGGATACGTTGGAGACGGATCAGGCACCTCAACGCCATGAGGGTGCCGGTCCCCCGGTGCCTCGCCGCGGATGAGAGCGGCAGGACGAGATCCAGCGCCGGCGGGCTATCCTTCCGTCGGATCTGCGCGAGGTCCCCGCCTTCGCCGTGGACTCGAAATGGTGGGATTGACCCGCCTATGAGCCCTGCCCGAGGCGTTGATCGGGCCTCCTCGGCGACACCGAGCACGACTACACTGCGCAGGTCTACCCGCATCAGCAGGTCATATATTGGGTGCCGCCGGAGGAAGAGGAAGACGAGGAGGCTGTGGAAGTGCCAGCGCTCCCGGTAGAGGAGTACCAGCCGCCGGACCTATCGGACGAGGAGGCCCTCCGACGAGCCATAGAGGAGAGCGATCTCATCGAGCTCGCCAACTGGGTGGGCCTCGGGGCGCAGCTGGCAGCCTTCGTGTCCACCAGCGGCGCCGACACGTCCACGACCCGTGCCGCCCCGCCACCTCCACCGCTCGAGCCCCAACCCTCGGGCTACGCCGTGGGAGTCGCCGCCTCGCGCGCCTCCCATTCAGGTGAACTGGGGCATCGCTGAGCCCCAGACGCCTCCACAGATGTCTCCCCAGCCGCCGTCGCAGGCTCCGACGCCGGCAGCGCCGGGGGTGTCGATGGTGCCCTAGCCGTATCCCTAGAACCCGCCGCCGCACATCAACCTCATCGGGGACGATGACAGGTAGGCACACCGACGCATCAAGCCCTACTTTCTAGGGCTTTTTTAATTTCTGTTTTTATTTTATGTCTTTATTTTCAGTCCTCTATGTAATATATTCTAGTAATAAAATATTTTTTTTAAAAAAATATGCGTCGACCCGCTGAGCGTAATGCCGATGCAAACGACGAAGAAAGAGGACAACGATCCGTTTATATTTATGACCGAACGCAAATAATTCAAATCAAACACAATTTAGGATCAAAATGCGTCGGATATGCCCTAACCGTCGAGCGAAAGGGTAGGGCCTAGACGGGCCACGGGCCGTTGCGCTCCCCATCCTCTGCCCCCTTTCCGGTTCGCGCCACGCCTGTGCGCACAGCGCCGCACCCCGTTTCCCGTGATTCCCTGAACCGTCGTCGCCTTCCCCGGTTCCCCAAAACCCTACACCACGCGCGGAGGCGGCCGGAGCCCAGCCAGAACCCTGTCTCTAGGACTGCCGCCGCAATGGCCTCCCCCTCCGACATCGCCCTCAAGGCCGCCTACGACGGCAACCTCCGCCTCCTCAAGAGTAAGCGCCCTCTCCTCCTCCCCCCTCTCAACCCGAAATCTCGCGCGGCGCGGTTGTTATGCAGTACGGACTTATTTCGGGCGGTCTGGCTGCAAATCCGTGATCCCCTGGGAGTTTGCGATCGAGGTTCGATTTGTACGGTTTTGGGCGGAAACCCCCAACAACATTCTTTTTCGCGGGGAGAAACCCCAATTCGGGGGACTGTGTGGACTCTCTTCCGAAATCGGTGGCGGCGTGACCTAGTTACGCCGATTCGGAGTCTCATCTGCGCAATTCCCATCTGCATTTCGCTCCTTCCGCTCGCCTCAATGATTTTACCCGTCCGACTTTCTGCGTTTTTTTTGTAGAATTGGCGAAGAAGGTAGACCTGCGGGAAGCCAAGGACGCGAAAGGGGATACGGTGCTTCATTTCGCCGCGCGCAAGGGCTGCGTGGGGATCTACCGCTTCCTGGTGGAGGAATCCGGGCTTGATGTCAACACGGTGTCGAAAACAGGTGCGCGTTGCGCATAAAAAACAAACCTTGTGCGTCCGCGGCAGGAAAAAAGTTTGCTTTTTTTCAGTACCGAGATGCTCTGTTCCCCCCTGTAGGTGCCACGCCGATGGACTACGCCGCGTATGCTGGGAATGTCGAAGTTATGAGGTACCTTATCGACCATGGCGCCGACCCTGCCATCAGTGACGAGAGGGGCACGACGCCGCTGCATAACGCAGCAGAGGAAGGTGCGCTTTCTTGCTATTTGGTTTCCCTGAAATCAAAGGATGACACTGCTTGAAAATGCAGATACTGCCTATGTATACTCTAGAAGGCTCGGGCTCTCTGATCTTATCTGCATTTGCATTATCTTTGTTGTGCCTCCAGGGCACTCCGAGGCTGTCAGGCTATTGCTGTCCAAAGGAGTTCCTGTGGATCCGATTGATCATCAGGGCGCGCCGTTACACGTGGCGATCGCAA
Organism: Dactylis glomerata; assembly: GCA_007115705.1. Taxonomy (NCBI): domain Eukaryota; kingdom Viridiplantae; phylum Streptophyta; class Magnoliopsida; order Poales; family Poaceae; genus Dactylis; species Dactylis glomerata. Next base: position 1,589,482 of record QXEO01000200.1, on the reverse strand, counting down.
AGGACCGTCCTGAGGCTGTCAAGGTTCTGCTGGAGCATGGTGCTGATGTAAATTTGTCTGTTCAATTGTGAGTAATGGTACAAATCGAGAAGGCTAATGCGATAAACTGTGTCTGCTTGATGATGTAATGGTTTATTCTTGGAGGCGCACCTGAATGCTTTGTATCCTATATTATTATTCTGTGATCACATTAACTCTTTTTAAAATTCTGATATGTTTCCCTTTTCAGCCAAACAGAGTGGCCAATCACATCCTTTCACCACTTGTGATGTCTGTCTTTGGGAAGTCCTTGAGATGCATGAGGCTACTGATTGAGGTCCAGTAATTTGCCGACTTGATCTATTTTGTTATGTTTGGCTGTGTCCTGATTTTGTTTTTTTTACGGTAACTAGCAGGTGTCCTGAGTCTGTAGGAGTAACTTGTTTTTTCTTGTTGAACATGTCATGATTATTTGTACAAGCTCAGCGTCTAAAGCTAGTTTACTGTTATCCATAGGCTGGTGCTGATCTGAATGCTCGTGGTAGCTCTGGACCAACTCCTTTAACGCAAGCAGTTGATGATGGCTTCACCGACTTTATCAAGGTGCTCCTAGAGGCTGGAGCCGACCCTAACATTCCCAGCGAGGTAAGTATATGTTTGTCTTCATCTCTCTGTTTACTATCTTTTATGCTTTCAGATTTGCAATCTTTGCCCCTTTCTCCTGAGATACAAGTGCATTGTAAAGGTTGTTCATGTAGAATGCTGTACAGTAGGTTTGTATTCGAGTGCATCTGTTTGAGTTTGCTTAAGAATTTAGACTGCACTAACTTAAGAAGACATCCCAATATTGCAGCTCTATCGCTAAGTAGCAGCAGATCTTACATATCTTATATCAGAATCATGATACTAGAAGGTCACCAGACTTAAATATAAATTGAGTGTTCCTTTGAGCACTACTATGGTTTGAGAGGCAATGCCATGTCTAGTTTTTTTTCTTTTTCGAAAAGGAGGATATCCCCTTGCCCCTGCATTGATTGATGCACGCAGCCACTTTTAAGATGGATTTGAAATTGTCTACCTTTAAGAGGGAGTACTGTGTGTAGCTTTCCTTAAATTGTGTTCTGATCATTGGACACTGTTTAAAACTGTTACTGCCAGGGTGGAATGTCTCATTTCCTCACAAAGATTTCTTTTGTCTTATATCTCTCCGTTTATTATCTTCTGTGCTTTCCAATTTGCAATCTTCGCCCCTTTCTCCTTGCATCTAATACAGAGTGGAATCTAACTAAGGTCTCCTAAGATAACAGTACGTTTTATAGTTTGTTCATGTTCAACTAAATAATGTATAGTAGGTTTGTATTCAAGTGCATGTGTTTGGGTTTGCTTCAGAGTTCAGACTGCACTGAGTTAAGGAAGACACCCGAGAGCAGCTCTAGTGCCAAGTGATAGAATGGGTGTTACATATCTCGTCTGTATCATGATACTAGTTGGTCACTGTAACTCTATATTATTTTCTAGTGTTCCTCTGAGTCCATGTACTATGGTTCAAGAGGGAGTACAATGTCTAGCTTTCTAGTAAATTTTGTTATGTTCATTTAATAGTGTATTACTGCCAGTGCGATGAATCCAGGAATATCTCATTTCTCGCTTAGTTTTTTTTTGTCGAAAAAAAGATAATCTAATCTAATGGCATTGGTGGCTTTGTCATTTTCATGCTGGATTATATGACATCTTATGTTGCTTTTTGTGATACAGAGTGGTTTTATTCCAGTCGAGATAGCAGCAGTTCGTGGGCGGCGTGACCTTGTTGAAGTTTTATTTCCTAGGACAAAACCAATTCCATCTCTGCCAGATTGGAGTGTTGATGGGATAATTAGAACTGTGAATTCTCCGCCCATCGATCCTCTTCAGGCATGTACATAACTTCTTATCACTTCATTCCAGGTTATACTCACGAAGCTTAATGCGTGATTGCTTTGTATTTTGTACTTAGACCACGATAATTTGTTGTGCTCTTATATATAGCTTATGCTGCGTTTGCCTTCATGTTTCAAAAGTTCAACACGCAGTGCACATAGACATGGACTATGTTTACAAGTGTGGATCTCGTTGGTCCTTCAATTTTAACACTTGGATGTCGTTAGAAGAAATAGGGCAAGCCTTATACATAGATGATAACATTTGTGAAATTGTAGCCTCCCTCTTCTATCTCGAAACCTGTACATTCTTAATAAATTCTTAGTAATGCACCCTTTATTGTATTTGGATGGGAACTGTTATTACTTTGACCTAAATAGAGTTTATATTCATATTTGAGTTGACGTTTTGTTCACCAGGAAAGTTTCCGACAGATTCTAGTTGTGATAGGTGTATTGGTACTTCCCCCAGCCAAGCTTGCAAAGCTAACAACATTATGGTTCAAGGAATTTTGACTAACCATCACATTATTTTAATTTTCGTACTTTTAAATAGATACTGTGCTGTCCAAGCTGTAATTGCTATGCCTTTATCTGAGCATGCTATTGTGTTCAGGCCACAGTTTCCGTGGAAGAAAATATTGCTTATTGGAAGTCACGAGGAAAAGAAGCATTTGCAAAGGAGGATTACCTTACAGCAATTTCCTTCTATGGCAAGGTAAGTGCATGAGCCTCTCTAGTACTTGTTTGGAACAATCGCAGAACAAATAGTTGTGATGGTTTATGACCTTACAAAATATCAAACTAATAAAAAGGCAACCATAGTTCCACAGAGCCTGTTAATAGATCCATTCATCACTGCTGCACCAACCTGTTGAGCTGAACTTCCGGCATACTTGCTCACTGTAAACGCAGGTACTTGATGTAAACCCATCTGATGCGGCCATGTATGCCAACCAGAGCCTCTGCTGGCTGCGTATGAAACATGGGGAACTAGCTCTGGAAGACGCACGCAAGTGCAAAACGATACGGCCCACTTGGTCCAAGGCCTGGTATCGTGAAGGCGCAGCCCTCAGCTTCATGAAGGTACAGTTGCTTGTACTGATTCTGCCCTTGCAGTCTGACTCATTCTTTCCACTTGTATATGAGAACCTCCCTAGCTCTCATGGTATTGATATTTCCTCAATGCGCAGGACTACGATGGCGCCGCTGTTGCGTTCCAGGTGGCACTACAGCTGGACCCCAAGAGTAAAGAGATTAGGGAGGCGCTGAGGTAGGGATGACATTGCTATTCTTGGGTTATTACCACCGACTGAATCCATCATATGAAAACTCATTCTAGCTTGCCAGCCAGTGGGCGTGGTGGAGATGTAGTTTCGACACTGTTTGATCTTTACGATTGCTTGCAGGAATGCCGAGAAGGCCGCGGAGGAGCCGCGGAGCGTGTGAGGAGTCTCTGATTCAACCGGAAAGCTCTCTGCCTTGTTTCGTCGCACATCTCTGATTCAACCAACGGCTACTACCCTACTAGTATGAATCGCTGGGACTGCTCGTATGTTAGAATGTGTTCAGCTGGCGAGGTAGCGAGTTTCAAACTCTGCTCGATCAGAGGTCTTTCATTTTGGTCGGTCACGGCAATGAGACTCCGGCCGTGTTATGTGATGACATCTTGGGTTGGTAGTGCGTTGTGCTGTACATATATAGATGGATGTTATGCTATGTTAAGCGCTGGAACATTCTGTCTACATTTTGCGTCTTAGAAAGAGGTAGCTAACGTGAAGAATGCATGACTATTGACTAGTGCTAAGTAGCAGAGGAAGAGAAGTTTTCCGTTCTTGCGAGATGTATTGCTGCAGGACTGGTATCTTTACGTATGTTACCTTCACGTGGGGTCACTGAGATGTGGGCCCCATGTATGATGGGTCCGCATGTCAGCTACCCCATGTCATCATTTGCTACTAATATGTCAGAGGATCCTCGTTGGTATCTTTCGCAAGGTTAACCATCCCGAAGCCCACTTACAAAAACCACTTACCCTTTGATTTTGGATGCTCATTGCTGCTGGAAAAATAATTTTGAATTTGCCAAACTCCAGGATATTATTACTATGAAAGATAACCAAAGATCAAAAGGTCTGGTTCAAAATTTTATTGCTTCATTCAACCAAGGGAAATTGCCAAAGCATTTGTCGGTTGATACATTGGAATATGAAAGACTAGTAAATAAAATCCTAGATAGGAAGTGGGTCGGTCTTAAAATAAATGAGTTGTTAGTTGTAGAGTATTACTCTTGTCTTCTTGATCCCTGTGTATGCAATGTCAGTCTTCTTGATCCCTAAAGGCGTGTGCAAAAGTATGATGGATGCGATTTCACAATTCTGGTGGGGAGATGATGAGAATAGCAAGAAGATGCACTGGTTTGCATGGTGGAAACTTTGCTACCCAAAAAGCGAAGGAGGTATGGGTTTTAGGGACTTCCACTCATTTAATCTCTCTATGTTAGCCAAGCAGGTTTGGAGACTAGTGAATGACCCAGAGTCTCTCTGTGCTCGTGTCTTGAGAGCGAAGTACTACCCTCATGGTGATATTTTGAAGGCGGGGCCAAAAGCTGGTTCATCCTATACATGGCAAAGTATTGTGGCGGGAATTACTACGTTTAAGCGTGGCTATATTTGGAGAGTTGGTAATGGTGAAAGAATTAATATTTGGACCGATCCTTGGATCCCATCGAGCCCGGACAGGAAAGTCATATCAGCAAGAGGAGGCGCCCTACTCACGAAGGTCAGTGATCTGATTGATCCCATCACCGGTCAGTGGGATGCTAATCTTTTAGATGATCTGTTCAACCCTGTTGATGTTGGCAGAATTCTTCAAATTCCAATTAATAATCAGGGGTTCGATGATTTTGTTGCTTGGAGCCTAACTTCGCATGGGCGTTTTACGGTTCGATCTGCATACCATGCGCAATGGAGACATCAGTTCGGTGGCTCTGCGAGCCATTTAGCATTACCTGGAAGATCAGCGATAAACCCCGTTTGGAAGATTGCCTGGAAGTTGAAAATACCTAGCAAGGTCAAAAAAATTGTTTGGAGAGCTCTTCACGGGATTTTACCTCTGAAAAGTATATTGTGCAACCGTCATATCGGGACTAGTGGAGAATGTCCTATTTGCGGGCTTCATGCGGAGGATATTCTCCATCTCCTCTTTATTTGTGAGCCGGCTAAGAATATGTGGGAGTGTCTTGGTTTGAGTAGCATCATTGATAATGCTTTGTCTGCTGATCGCTCTGGTTCTGCGGTTCTTGAATACATTCTTTGCCTCCCTGACAATACTCCATCTGGTTTCGAGGTGGTGCAACTCAAAGAGCTAGTGGCGGTAACGTGCTGGTATTTGTGGTGGCTACGTCGCCGTCAGACTCATGGAGAATCTATTCCCCCGGTGTTCCGGTGCAAACTCTCAATTCTGGCGATTACTGCAAATGCGTCGAAAGCCTCTGGCCCTAGTTTGATTAACAGAGATGGAAAATGGCAGAAACCGGATCCAAGGGTGCTCAAGTTGAATACTGATGCTTCTTTTTATGTTGATTCTAGTGCAGGGTCGGCTGGCGCTATCATCCGAGATTATGAAGGCTCCTTTGTAGCGGCCTCCTGTCGGTCATTATCTTATGTTGCTTCAGCAACGATGGCGGAAGCTATTGCTATGAAAGAAGGCCTAGAGCTAGCCCAAAACCTTGGCTGTAATAGGTTGATTGCGGAATCAGACTCGACAGAGACCATAGAAGCTTGCTCGGGTGAATCTAGATGGTGGAATGAATAGACGGCTATATATGCAGACTGCATTGACATATCTTCGGCCATCGGCAATGTTAGCTTTAGTTTTTGCCCGAGGGAAGCTAATCAAGTTGCCCACAAGATAGCTAAATTTGGGTATATTCATAACCAGAATTGTAATTGGGTCGATGAACCTCCTAGCTTTATCCTTGATAGGCTTGTAAATGATGTAACTGTACTGTGACCAAGGCGGCAAGTTTCTGACGCACTCTTTTCCTTACCAGGGTACCTAAGGGGACTGGAAGGTTTTTAATGAGGCGTCTTGCTAGCCTAATATATTACATTTTACCTAAAAAAAAGAGTATTACTCTTGTCAGACTTAAACTTAACTAGTTTTAGATCCATTTGCTGATTCTTTGTGGCCAGTGACATCGTTCCTCACTGCAGCAAGGTTTTATGGAGGACAAGTGGCGGCCATGGAGAAGTGGATCAACGGTGATCTCTCTCTTGGCTCGTGGGTGGATAGCGGGAGAAGATGAAGAAGAGAGTGCGTGCGAGAGAGATGAAGGTGAGCGGATAACCCTACATGGTAGTGGGGCCCACATAGACACGTGTGTTAGGGTATTTTCTAGCCTCCCTAGTTTTGTGTGTTAGTTGACAACACCAGGACATTTTACCAGTGTTTTTGTGCAGAAAGTTGGCCGGATTTTTCGGCCGGATATTTGCAAAACTGGGCCGGATAATCCGGCCACCCCTGAAAACGGCTAAGGACCAGAAGCAGCAAGATGCGCGTCATCCAGATTTTGGGGCGGATATTTCGGCCGGATTTTTCCAGATCTGGGCCGGATAATCCGCCCCCCCCCCCGTGAAAACGGCTAAGGACCAGAAGAAGAGCAGATGCGCGTCACCCAGATTTGGGGGCGGATATTTGGGCCAGATTATTCCAGATCTGGGCCGGATAATCCGCCCCCCCTGGTGAAAATGACTAAGGACCAGAAGAAGAGCAGATGCGCGTCACCCAGATTTGGGGGCGGATATTTGGGCCGGATTATTCCAGATCTGGGCCGGATAATCCGCCCCCCCGTGAAACGACTAAGGACCAGAAGAAATACAGATGCGCGTCACCCAGATTCTTGGCCGGATATTTCGGCCGGATTATTCCAGAAGTGGGCCAGAATATCCGGCCACCGGATTATCCGGTTCAAGTTTGGGCCGGATAATCCGGCCCCTGGCGGCTGCAACGGATATATTTCGGGAAGGGGTATTTATACCCCTTCCTCTCTTCCTCCCCAGCTTGCTCGTCCTCATCAAGAACAAGACACTATTTGGAGCCAACCTCACTGCAAGATCTCCACCTTCAACCACCCAAAGTCTTAGATCTTTGGAGGATCGAAGGAGGAGGTCCCGATCTACATCTCCACCGAAGGAATTTCTCTTTCCCCTCCTTTTGCTTGAGGGATTTGCTCCTAGTGGTTCCTTGGAAACACTAGGTGGTGTAATTCGTGATTACTCTTGTCTTTGTGGTTTCTAGCCTCTGTGGCTTTCTTGGGAGCTTCCAATTCAGTTGTGGATGTGTGCCCCAATCTCCGTGTAAGGGATTCGGTGAGTTCCCCCAATACCACCGCTTAGTGGAACGAGCTAGCCTCCGTGGCTTGCTCACCGGAGAACAAGGTGAGCCTCCGTGGTGTTGGTCGACTCCGTGTCACCACACCTCTCCAACGTAGACGTACTTCCCCTCAAAAGGAAGGAACTACGGGAATACATCCTTGTGTCTCCGGTCTCCGCTCCTCGGTTATTTCTTACCCGAACTTGCTTACTTGCTTACTTGTTTACTTGTTCACTTGCTTGCTTGTCACTTAGGAAATTCACCTAGTTGCACATCTAGAGAATTTACTTGGTGTCAAGCCTAAAAGTTTAAAAAGATAAAAAATTTGTGTAGCGCCTATTCACCCCCCCTCTAGTCGCCCGTGTGATCCTTTTCAATTGGTATCAGAGCCTAGTGCTCTTTGATTGGGCTTAACCGCCTAAGAGATCATGGGCGAAGAGGAACCCGCCACTAAGGGGGATCTTAATAACATAATGACTCGCATGGATGCTATGATGGCAGCCATGGAAAGCCAAAAATCTCAACTTGATGCTCTCACTAGTGGAACATCAAGTACCACTCCATCAACTCCGGTTGACACCTCGGGTAAGGATAAGCCATCCTTAAATGAGGAAGATCCGGAGAAGGATGGGAATGAGAACAACGAGGATCCCCCCAAGAAAGATGACACCTCTCGGGGACATAGCACGGAGGTTCCACCTCCTACGAGCTATGTCTCCGGAAGGCACCTTCAAATGCCACACCTTGCCTCATGCGGCCCACCGCCACCACTTGATGCTTCTAGCTTTGCCAATTGGCAAGATAACATGCGCTCTCACATAAACTTTGTGTCTATTGAGCTTTGGAGGATCATTGAGCAGGGTTTTCATCCAACTTCCAAGGATTTGACCAACTTGCTACCTTGGGAGCAAATCGACAAGCAGCTCAATGCCTCCGCCTTGCATCTCATTCACATGTCTCTCGCCGAGAAGGACAAGGCGTTCGTCCGCAACATCTCCTCCGCCAAGGAAGCTTGGGATGCTCTCACCAACCTCTTCATCGGCAATGAGAGCATCCAAGAGTCCAAGTTTGATGAGGCATCTAATGAAGCGGACAACTTCGCCATGCTTGATGGTGAATCTCCCGAAGAACTTCATCGGCATCTCTCGGCACTCCAAGTGAAGCTAATCGACCTCGGCTCTACTCAATGTGATGGGAGATGGATGAAGAGGAAATTTGTCCAAGCCCTCTTGCCCTTCTTCAAAGATACGGTGAACTCAATCAAGGGAGATGCCAACTTTAGGAAGATGACCGCTCATGACATCTTGCAAGAGATTGTGGCAAGGAAGATCTCCGAGAAGAATGCGGATGATGCTCTAGCTCATGCACGTGGTGTGCGTGCACCCAACCTTGCTTTGAAGACCAAAGTCTCTCTTCATGAAGAAGCAAGTTTGATGGAAGAGGAAGAGTCAATGGGTGGAAGTCCCGAAGACATGAAGTATGCTCATGCCGAACACATGGCTCTTGCTCAACGGGCTTTCATGAAGAAGTGGAAGTCATCAAGTCCCTCCAAACCTAAGGCCACAAGTAGAGTGAGAACATGCTACAATTGTGGCAATCAACACCATTTCATCGCGGATTGTCCCTATGAAAGAGTGGAAGATCACAATGGAAGACTCATCCGCAAGGAGATGAAGGCCAAGTCTTACCCACCAAGGAACTTTGACAAGAAGAAAGCCGTTCCAATACATGCCTTGACGACTCAAGAAGAATACCCATCCGGTGATGATGCAAGTGATGATGAAGAAGTAGGAAGGGCCGCCATCGCCATCATCAAGCCTATCTCTTCACCATCCCTCTTCGCTTCCGCAAACGAGTCCAAGCGCTCCAACTCCAAGGGAACATGTCTAATGGCTCACGCTACAAAGGTATCACCCACTTTCACACCCATCATACCTACAACTTATCCTTGATGGATTGTGTTGATACTAGTAGTGATAAGGATGAGCCTAATGAATTTGACACCTTCATGTCAACCTTGCATGGGGAGACCAAAGCTCAATTTGAGATTCTCCTCAATCAATATAATGAGTCTCTCCAACTAAATGATAAAAATGAGGAACGCATCTTTGAGCTAGAAGGGCATGCTCGTGAGTATGCCGATGAAATTGCAACACTCAATCAATCCCTTGAGGTTGAGCAAGATCTAAGGATGGCACTCGAGGCATCCAAGTTAGGTCTTGAAGAGTCTTATAACTTGGACATTGCTAGGCTTAAAAATGATCGTGATATTGCTCAATCAGTTGCTAATGAACTTAGGTTGCAAAATGAGAAACTAAATCTTATTATTGCTAAAGAAGCAACCAAGTTACCTCCTACCACCTTTGTTGCAAGTTCTTGTTACACTAACCCTCTTTATGAGAAAGATTTCCCCAAAGGTGACACAAGGCTTGATGAGCTTTTGAGTGCTCAAAAGCAACATGGTGACAAGACCGGGCTTGGTTTCATTTCCAAGTCTAAGAAGAAGAGGAACAAGAAAAAGAACAACAAGAAGAACAACAAGAAGACGCAATTTCTTGTGCCCACTCCTCCTCCTAAGAAGCACATCCCAAATGACATATGCTTTGATGAGGATGGCAATGTTTATGAGGAGGAGGGGGAGCTCGTGAGGGAGGTGGTTGGGAATGCCAAGAGGGCAATGCCCAATCACAACGACTTTGCGGGAAAATATAACCCCTCTTATGTTCTTCGCCGTGCTTATGATGGACATGTTTATGCTAAATTTGTTGGCTCACCTAATGAACGCATTGCTTGGTCTATTTGGGTTCCTAAGGCCCTTGTTACTAACAAAAGGGGACCCATTGAAAAATTGGGACCTAAGAACAAGGCTTAATCTCTTGTAGGGATTTGCTTCCAGTGCGGGACAATGGATAATTGATAGTGGTGCTACCAATCATATGTCTGGAAGCAAAGAGTTGGTGAAGGAGCTTCGCACCGGTTCATCTAGTGCGGGCTACGTCACCTATGGTGATTCCTCAAGGTCAAAGGTATTGGGTCTTGGTAAAGTTGTTATATCTCAAGATGTTACCGTGGAGAATGTCATGCTTGTTGAGTCTCTCTCTTATAATTTACTTTCCGTAGCTCAACTTGCCGATATGGGCTTTGCAACTTTCTTTGATGTTGGGATTGTGGTTCTTTTGTGGAGCAAGTCTCTTAAAGTAGCCTTCGTTGGGCATGTTGAAAACGGCTTATATGTGATTGACTTCTCGGAGAAGGTCACTAAAGCCGCAACTTGCCTAATGGCTAAAGTTGACGTGTGATGGCTATGGCATCGCCGGCTAGGCCACGTCAATATGAGAACTTTGCAAAGACTCCACAAAGGTAACCACATCCTAGGACTAACCGATCTAACCTTTGCCAAAGATCGTGTGTGTAGAGCTTGCATTGAAGGAAAGATGCATGAACTTCCTCATCCTAGCAAGACGATCATTTCTTCTAAGAGGGTCTTGGAGCTCCTTCACATGGACCTCTTTGGCCCTCCATCTCATGCGAGTCTAGGAGGGAAGAAGTATTGCTTGGTGATTGTTGATGACTACTCAAGATATACTTGGGTCTACTTCTTCAAGCACAAATACGAGACCCAACAAACCGTCATGGACTTCATCAAGGAAGTGGAACGTCAATATGGCCAAGATATCTTGATGATTCGGAGTGATAATGGGACGGAGTCCAAGAACTACACCGTCAATGAATTCTTGAGTGATGAGGGAATTCAACATCAATACTCCTCTCCCTACACTCCACAACAAAATGGTGTAGCCGAGCGGAAGAACCGAACCTTGATGGACATGGCAAGGACAATGTTAGCGGAGTTTAAGTCTCCGTATAACTTTTGGGCCGAAGCTATCAATACCGCTTGTCATGCTTCTAACCGGCTATATCTTCGCAAGGGCTTGAACAAGACTCCTTATGAGATCCTCACCGGCAACAAGCCTAACATCAAATACTTTCGAGTATTCAGTTGTAAGTGCTTCTATCTTAGAAAGGGTGTTCATTTGTCCAAGTTTGACTCTAAAGCTCTTGAGGGTATCTTTGTTGGTTATGCCGCCGAATCTCATGCTTTTAGAATCTTTGACAAAGAATCCGCTCGTGTTGTTGAAGTTTCTAACGTGAGATTCGATGAGAATGACGGCTCCCGTGTGGAGCAAAGTGGTGTTTGTGATGTAGGTGACGAAATACCTCCTCAAGCCATAAGAAGAATGGGTGTGGGTCATCTCATACCCATTGAGGGACACCTTTTGGCGGAAGGAGAAGGACTATGCTCTACTCAAGTGGAGCCTTCACCTTCACAAGCTCCACAAGCTCCTCAAGGACCGATTGATGCTAACCAAAGACAAGCATTATACCCTCATTCAAGCGAGCAAGGCCAAGATCAAGACCAAGTGGACGGTGGTGATTCCTCACCAATGGTAGATCAAGGCCAAGCTCAAGATGTTGAGCATGCTCATGATGTTGATCAAGCTCAAGTTGAAGGTCAAGGCGAGGACCAAAATAGTGGTGATGACCAAGTGGCTTCTCAAGAGTCTTTTGAAGAAGCTCAAGCTCGCCGTGCAAGGAAAGTGGAAGAGACTCTTCGCAAAGGGAGTCATACCTTGGATAGTGTGATTGGAAGTGTGAGAAAAGGGGTTTCCACAAGGAGACAATTAGCCAACTTTAGCATCCATCATGCCTTCGTCTCTTGTGTGGAACCTCAAAAGGTGTTTGAGGCTCTTGAAGACCCGGATTGGGTGGAAGCCATGCACGAAGAACTCAATAACTTCAAGAGCAATGAGGTTTGGACTTTGGTGGAGAAGCCCAAGGAGTGCCGCAATGTCATTGGAACCAAGTGGGTGTTCAAAAACAAACAAGATGCCAATGGGATTGTTGTGAGGAACAAGGCACGCTTGGTTGCTCAAGGATACTCTCAAGTGGAAGGAATCGACTATGGGGAGACCTACGCTCCCGTGGCTCGTCTCGAGTCAATCCGTATCCTTCTTGCTTATGCTTCTCACTTCAACTTTAAGTTATATCAAATGGATATGAAGAGTGCCTTTCTCAACGGTCCTCTACATGAATTGGTCTATGTGAAGCAACCCCCGGGGTTTGAAGATCCTCATTTCCCGACCCATGTCTACAAACTCGATAAGGCGCTTTATGGCCTTAAACAAGCCCCACGTGCATGGTACGAGCACCTTAAGGAGTTGTTGTTAGACCGTGGGTTTGAAATTGGGCTCATCGATCCAACTCTTTTTACTAAGAAAGTCAACGGGGAGCTTTTCATATGCCAAATTTATGTAGACGATATCATTTTTGGCTCTTCTAACAAACTCTTCAATGATGAATTTGCAAAGCTAATGACAGACAAATTCGAGATGTCCATGATGGGAGAGTTGAAATTCTTTCTTGGCTTTGAGATTTGGCAATTGCGAGGAGGGACATTCATCAATCAAGCCAAGTACATCCAAGACATGCTCAAGAAATTCAACATGGATTCCGGAGTTAAAGGAGCCAAAACCCCCATGCCGACAAAGGTTACTCTTGATCTCGATCCTAGTGGTAAGGAAGTGGATCAAAAGCTTTACCGTTCGATGATTGGCTCGCTTCTTTATCTTTGCGCATCTAGACCCGATATCATGCTTAGTGTGGGAATTTGTGCACGTTATCAAGCTGCCCCAAAAGAAAGCCATTTAATGGCCGTGAAAAGAATCTTCCGATATTTGATTCATACTCCAACTTTCGGCCTTTGGTACCCGAAGGGATCAAGCTTCGAGCTTGTTGGGTACTCGGACTCGGATTGGGCGAGAGACAAAGTGGATAGGAAGTCAACTTCCGGGACTTGCCAACTCCTTGGTAGGTCCTTGGTTAGTTGGTCTTCCAAGAAGCAAAATTGTGTATCTCTCTCCACCGCCGAAGCCGAGTATGTGTCCGCGGCAAGTGGTTGTGCTCAACTCCTTTGGATGCGGCAAACGTTGAAGGACTATGGAGTTCATTGCGACAAGGTTCCACTCTTGTGTGACAACGAGAGTGCCATCAAGATTGCTCATAATCCGGTTCAACACAACAAGACGAAGCACATTGAGATCCGGCATCATTTCATCCGGGACCACGTCAATCGAGGTGATATTAACCTATCTTATGTAGGTACAAATGATCAACTCGCCGACATCTTCACGAAGCCCCTTGATGAAGCAAGATTCCGAGAGTTGAGGCATGAGTTGAATATCATCGATTCTTGCAATGTGGCTTGTTAGTGTACACTCTTCCCATACGTTAGCATGTGTTCTAATCTAGATGTGGGCATGGATATAGGGGGAGTGCGGTCCTAATTCATTGGGCTATCCCTCCCCCCATTATGCCGATAGTAATGCAATCATTCTCTTAATATCATTTTGTGATATGTGAGCTTCAATGATGAGTATTGGTTATGGACCCAAGATATATCTTCGCGGTTCAATGCCAAAACACTCATATATGGTGGCTTCGGCCACCGACCTCTTCTTTTGAAGAGTTCATTCCTTGAAAATCTTTTGAGTTTGGTTTAAGTTTTTCTTGTTTTGTTCTTGATATGGGAAGGCACTTGGGTTGGACTTTCGATTATTTCTTGCATTTTTGCAACTTCAAGTGCCGAGAACTGAAGGGAATATGCCCGAGAGGCAATAATAAAGTGGTTATTATCATATTCCATGTTTATGATAAATGTTTATTTCTCATGCTAGAATTGTATTAATCGGAAACATTAATACATGTGTGATTAATAAACCAAAAAGGTTCCTAGTAAAGCCTCTCTTTTATACTAGCTCGTTGATTAACTGATGATCAAGGTTTCCTGATCATGAACATTGGATGTTGTTAATAACGGGGTCATATCATTAGAAGAATGATGTGATGAACACTCACACCCATAGTACGAATAGCAATACGATCAAGTCATCAAGTTCATTGCTATATCAAACTCATGCGAAGTAGTTCTAATCCTTAGACCATGAGATCATGTTAATCACTGATACCGGAAGGGTACTTTGATGATATCAAACGTCACACCGTAATAGGGTGATTATAAAGGTTGATTTGGGTACTCTGAAAGTATTAGTTGAGGCTCATGGATCAAGAGTGGGATTTGTCCATCCGGATGACGGAAAGATATTCTCTGGGCCCTTCTCGGTGATATTGCATTGGAATCGCTTGCAAGCATGTGACTAGGTCACAGGAATGCATTATCACGGAACGAGTTAAGAGACTTGTCGGGAACGAGATCGAACTAGGTATGGTTGATACCAAATGATCGGATCTCGGACAAGTAATAATATCGCGAGACAAAAGGAATTAACTATGTTCGTTACTGGTTCACACGATCACTAGTTCATCGTTGAGTAAGTGGGAGTCATCATGGATTTCCAGATCCCGCTGTAGATTATTGACCGGAGAGGAGTCTCGATCATGTCCACGTTATTCACGAACCGTAGGGTGACACACTTAAGGTTCCCCGTCGTTTTTGAGTGGATACGATACTCCGATCGAATTACAGGACAGCATAAGGGTTATTTCAGAAAAGCACCAAAACTGTTTCGGGATATCGAAATAACTCAAGGGTGTATTTGTTAACGTTTGTTAATTGAATGAATTAACAAATATTAAAAAAATAAAAATGTTTTATTAAATCAATAAGTGTGAATTTTAATTAGCATGAATGTCATGCAAAATTAAAATGGGGGTTACCACCATGAAGAGGGGGTTACCACCATGAAGTGGGAGTTACCACCATGAAGAGGGGGCAGCCACCTCCTCTCCTATAAAAGGAGCCCTCTTCTCCCTCTTCACACACTTCTTGATCCTCCCCTCCCTTGCATAGTTGCTGCCCAATATCCGTCTCAGCTTAGCGAAGCTCTGTCGGAATTGTAGTTCGTAGTTCATATACTTGGAGAAGTGTGTGGTGGAGTGTCCGGCGGATCCCTTCTTCCGCTGCCCCGCTGGACCGAGGGCGTGGAGGAGTCGACGTCGAGCTGTACGTGTGACCGAGCACGGGGGCGCTGCCACTTGTGGCGCCGTGTACACGATCTTGTGATCGTCAAGTGAACCACTACGTTGACTACGTCAAGTGAACAACTACGTCGACTACGTGCGTCTACATCGACTCTCCATCGTCAACGTTTGTGCGGGAACGTAATCCCCGCTTACGGTCGTCGAGGGTTAGTCTTCGTTGCTACCACCTCGTAGAGTATCTTGGCTAGTTTATGTGTTCTTGCGTAGGAAATTTTTTGTTTTCTATGCTACGAACCCATCAGTGGTATCAGAGCCATCTCTATGCATAGTTGGTATGCACGGTTAGAACACATGTGGATGTGGGCGTTGATGATCATGTTATTGCAATTTTTTTGTATTTTGGATCATAGTGGCATAGTGGGATTGAAGCTGCCCGAGACTAACCTTACGTGACCGCGTTCACGAGACTTGTCCCACACTTGACATGCTTCGGCATATGTGGCTTTGCGGGTTGGTGGCAGCAGGGGCCATTGCGGCCCGTGGGGCGTAGCGCTGAGCGTTTGGGCACGACAGAGCGGCCGCTTGCCGGCGGCGTGGAGGAATCACGGTCTTATACGCACTCGCCATGGCGGAGGCACCCCTGGGGCGCAGCTGCGGTGGTGGGTGGTGCGAGCTTCACTGCTCCTTAGGCTGGTGGTGGACGGATGTGTCTTTGACACGGGTACTGCTGGCGTGGCCATGGAGGCAAGCTTGGCGGGCGGCATTTGCGTGGTGACGAGGGTGCCAGGAGGAGTGTTGTCTTTGCTCATGGGCCAGGCAGGGGCCTGGACCCTTGAAATCCCATCATCCTTTGTCCCTAGATCTGGTGTTACCTATAGCCATGGGGGCTATATGTCGATAGATCTGCAGGAGGTGCCCTCTCCAGTCAGGTTTGATGCCTCCGGGCAGGAGTCCGGGGTACTCGTTGCAATGGTTATTCTCATATTTACCTCTAGTTCCGCTGAGCACTGAGTTGGAACGCCGGTGCGGCCCTGGAAGGTGGGAGTCATGTTGGTCGGCGGCGTGCCAATGACTCTGGTGCTGGCCGGTGACCATGGCCGTGAGAGCGGCGTGGTGGTTGGCGAGCTGAGTGTTGTGGTGTGTAGTAGGCAGTCATATTTTGCCAAGGGGAAACCCTTGCCCTCTCGGGTCACGGCGGCGACGTCCTCGGACATTGCTCCCTTCCTGAAGGGGATGTGAGGCTTCTCTCCATTCGTCTACTTGCTCTGGGTGAAAACCCAAGATCCTCGGATCGGGCGATGACAGCGCTCTTATGTCGTTCTCTTCTTGAAGACACGGTCTTGGAGCTCACAATATGTGGTTCTCCAAAGGCTGTGTGATACGGATCACGTCGATGAACCTCGAGTTTTGCCCGATCTTTCACAGCGGGTCTACCCGATAGATAAATCTTCTAATAACACGATGAACGTCACCTGAAGAAGAGGAACAAATCTAGCAAGCAACATGATGAAGATCACCATGCCTCAAACCAGAGCTCGATAATCCTTGATGATGCAAGAATCTTTATTGGATAACACGGCAACACTGTTTCCCCGGAGGGATGATACACGGTGGAACACCACGCGATAGTTTTAGACTAAACAACTCAATTCCCTAAACCCTAAGGTGTCTGGCTCCTTTAATTGGAGGCCGGGGCGCCCCACTAATGGGCCACGACCTGACTTGGTTGGACAGGCTCAAACCAAGCCAAAACTCACACAAATAAAAATACTATTTATTAAAATTACAATGACGCGCCTATCTTGGTGGAGTCTTGAAATTGGGCTTCACCTCCTCCTCCGTGCCCATATCACTGTGTTGGTTGGTCCCCTAGTTCTTAGATAACACCACATTGGAGGGGACGAACTACATGTTGATAGTTTGGCAAGGCTCAAGGATTTATGGGGATATCATGCTGCAACGTTTCCACTTCGGCTTGTCTCCCATGATAAAAAATGAAATCGAAAACCCAGAAACAAATAAAAGCCGGAATCACCCAAGAGGAAAATGGAACCAAAAAAGGTTGAATATAGTATGAAAGCGACATTTGTCAAGCCGCAATAGCCATATAATACCTTGATATATACATAAAAGTCACACATATAGCACATACAACAAGATAAATTATCTTTTACAACTTCACATAATAGTGTAGCACTAACACAAAACCCTCTAGATGCAATAAAATATAACACCATATCAATTAATCCAAACATCACACAACCTTGAACAAGCTAGTACCTGTACCCGTTAGATTCGTCGGCAGTAGATGAGATGTGGATGCGGCGGTGCATCCATGCTTAACTAAACTAATTTGTACGATATTCATTCCAAATTAAGTGACGTAACTTTGTCCGGATATGACGTTTTAATATGTAGATACATCCGTCTACAGACAAAGTTGCGTCAATTAATTTGAAACGGGGGGAATACTTAGGATTAGTGCAAATGTTTTGGCTTCCAAGGTAGAGTGATCTTGGTATTTTATAAATTTGAAAAATCAATATTTGAAAGTTCCAAATGAATCTAGTTTGTTTATGTGGATACATACACATGTACTCTACATATACGCAAAATTACTGAAAATATGCTGTGTATTATTGCCTACAAAAATCCAGAAAATGGTCTCTTTGAAATAGCAAAAAAGCTTGATTTTGCTTCCAAAATTTGTCTTTTAGATAAACAGATCATCATATATGAAAAGACATTTCAATGCAAATTTGATCGTACAGACTGGGCAAGTATATGTATTTTTACAATTTTTTATAATTTTCGTAGATCTAGAAAAGATACTTCCTTAGTTCCTTTGACCACTAGTATTACCTATCTTTGTATCTAACAATAGATAATTGTGATCGAAGGAAGTACAAAGTTTTGTTATTTTTTTAACAAACTCATTAGAAGCGCAGGAGCTACCTCATCTCTCCTCCCCTGCTCTGTCCCTTAGAGCATCTCCAGCAGCAGCGCTATATCTGCGCACTGTAAAACGCAGATCCAGCGCGCTGTATCCGCATGCAGCGCGCGGAGCCTGCATGCCCTTCGCCGAAAGCTGCAAACCAGCGCTGGAAAATGCAGCGCGCAAGCAGCACTTCACCAGGCACTGCATAATAGCGCGCGCTCGACCAGCGCAAACAACAATCCAACATATACATACATCCAACTAGATCAAACAAACACCAAAAAATGAACAAAAAATGTCTAAAAAAATTATGACACAAAGTTTTGCATCAACAATAACACAAATAGTTTTACAACACACCAACAAATTGTTTTACAACAATACAATAAAGCCATTCACCAACAAATACAACAAATTGTTTCACAACAATACAACAAACGTACAAATGAAATATGACACTAGCGGCCTCCAAATATGGCACTAGCGGCCTCCAAACCATTTTCACCACTCCTCGATGAGATCTTGTTGAAGCTCATCATGTGTTTCATTGTCCCGGATTGTATGATAAGAGGCCATGAACCGTGCCACCCTATGTTCTGATCGTCGAACTTGCACGGGCACACCCATCAAATCATAGTGGTGGGTTTGAACTATATCTTTCCCACGGTCATCCTCTATAATCATGTTATGCATGATGACACAAGCATTCATAATATACCAAAGACACTCTTGGTCCCAAAATCTAGCCGGTCCTCTCACAATAGCAAATTGGGCTTACAAAATCCCAAATGTTCTCTCCACATCTTTCCTAGTCGCCGCTTGTGCATTATGAAAACTACATTGTTTCTTACCTTTGGGCTTCTTAATCGGCTTCACAAATGTTTGCCACCTTGGGTAGATGCCGTCGGCAAGGTAGTACCCATAGTTGTACTTGTGGCCATTTGCTTCAAACTCCACTAGTGGACCTTCACGCAATGCAATCCTTGTCATAAGAGGAGACCTCTGAAGAACATTGATATCATTGCAAGACCCGGGCATACCAAAAAAAGCATGCCAAATCCAAGTCTCGTAGTCGGCCACCGCTTCAAGAATTATAGTGGAATCCTTTTTCTGCCCTTTGAACTGTCCATGCCATGCCGCCGGACAATTCTTCCAACTCCAATGCATGCAATCTATGGAGCCAAGCATTCCGGGAAATCCCCGAGCCGCGTTCTCCTCCAAGAGCCTAGCCGTATCCTCGGCATTGGGGGCTCTCAAATATGTGGCGCCAAAGACTTGCACAATGGCCACAACAAACCTCTTGACACACTTGATAGCGGTGCTCTCACCCATGGCCAACTGGTCATCAATCAAATCCGCCGGTATACCATATGCCAACATCCTCAAAGCGGCGGTCACCTTCTGATAGGTGCTATGCCCGAGCTCTCCGGCGGCATTCCTCTTCTTCACAAAATATGTATCATACTTGGCCACCTCCTCCGCGATGCGCTTGAACAAACCGGTGCTCATCCAAAAACGGCGACAAAAATAGCTCTCGGGAAATGTTGCATCGTCATTGAAATACATCCGCATCAACTTGTTGTGGCCTTCGATCCGTTCCCTCCATAATTTCTGCCTACCAAAAACCGAGCCACCTATCTTGGGCTTCTTGTTGGCTCGCCAAGCCAATAGCATGGCAATGGCCTCATCTTCCTCCATATCAAACTCATCATCGGAATTATCATAGGATGAGGATGAACTAATCTACATATGTGCAAAAATAATTAAAACATCTTCTACCATCTAAAAAGCACCAAAAATGGGCGCGGGCGTGGCGGAACAAACCTTTTGGGGATTTTGACGAACACCTTGTGTGCGCCAAATTCGCTCCCGGCTCGAAGAAGACATCGGTGCCGACGAGGGTGAGCGCGGCGCCGCGGCGGCACGCCTTCAACGAATCGAGCGCGCGCGGCCGCCAATCTTCGGGAAATCCGATGGTACGAGAGCGCGGCGGGCGCGGCGGCCAACGCGGTGGGTGGGGCATAGCCGGGGTAGGTGAGCGCGGCGTCGACGGGCGCTGAGCGGGGGCGGCCGCCGGTGTAGCTGAGCGCGGCGCCGACGAAGGTTTGGTGGTGGCGGCGGAAGGGGGCGCGGAAGGGGAAAAGGGGCGCGGGAGAACTCGCGGCGCGGGAGGGAATGTTCAGCGGTTGGCTATTGCCACACGTCTCCAGCGATAGCGCGCGCGCGAGAAGAAGCACCAAAACTTCCACTCCGGATTGCGCAGAATGCAGCGCCGCGCTATTTTTTTTCCAGCGCGCGCAATTTTACAGCATCCGCTGGAGAAGAATATAGCGCACGCGCGATAAAAAAACAGTTATTTTAGCGCTGCGCTATTTTAGCACTGCTGCTGGAGATGCTCTTATTTCGCACCATACACACACGAACACGGCACACCCAGTTCGCTGAACTCCGTCCTCCTTCCGTCCCCTCCCAAAACCCTACACGAGGCGCGGAGGCGAAGCCCAGCCAGAAGAGAACCTTGCATCTAGGGTTGCCGCCATCATGGCCTCCTCCCCCTCCGCCATCGCCCTCAAGGCCGCCCTCGACGGGAACCTCAGCCTCCTCAAGAGTAAGCGCCCCTCTCTCTTTCTGACTCTCTCGCCCAACACTCGTGCAGGGCTTGTGCGGTATGGACAAATTTCGGGTGGAGCGGCTGCAAATCCGTAGTTTCCTGGCGATTTTTCTGAGCGAACTTCGGTTCGTTCGATTTTGGGCAGAAACCCCCAAAATCATTTTGAAGGGAGAAACCCCCCAAAATCATTTTGAAGGGAGAAACCCCAAATTCGGGGACTTCGTGGACTCACCACACGAAATAAGTGCAATTTGAGACTCTGTTCTCCGGGGACATCCGACTTGATTCTCATTAGCACAATTTTCGTTTTAGTTTCGCCGCTTCTTCTCGTTTGAATGATCGTTTTATCTAACGTCAGTTGTTCCTGCGATTTCAGAGATGGCGGGCAAGGTCGACCTGCGGGGAGCCAAGGACGAGAAGGGGAATACCGCGCTTCATTGCGCTGCCTTCAGGGGCTGCGTGGATAGCTGCCGGTTCCTGGTGGAGGAAGCTGGGATTGATGTCTCTCGAAAACAGGTGCTCACACCTAGTTGGAAATTCTGTGTGCGTCCGTGGCAAGACTAAAAAAATCGGGTTCTTTCATCACCGAGATGTTCTATTCCCCCGTTGTAGGTTGGACGCCGATGTCCTACGCCGCACAAGAGGGGAATGTCCAGGTTATGAGGTACCTTCTCGACCGCGGTGGCGACCCTGCGATGCCCGACGAGAGGGGCTCCACACCGCTGCATAATGCAGCTCTGCATGGTGCCCTTTCTAATCCTCAAGTTCACTCTTGGTTCCATGAAATCCAAGGAATGCCATTGCCTGCATACAAATATTGTGCCCTGTGTATGTATATATACTCTGTAAATGCTCTGATTCTGATCTATCTGCATTTGTATTATCTTTTTTGTGCCTCCAGAACACTGTGAGGCTGTAAGGCTATTGCTGTCCAAAGGAGTTCCTGTGGATCCGGTTGATCATCGGGGGGCACCATTACACTTGGCTGCTTCACATGACTATGTTGAGATTGCGAAGGCTCTGCTGGAGCATGCTGCTGATGTAAGTTGTCTATTCCATCGTCGCCTAATTGGATTGGGATTGTAGATGCGATGAAATGCACTTGGCTTCGTGATGTAATGGTTTATTCTTGGAGATGCATCAGAATATTTGTTGGGTTCATAAAAATGTTATTATGCGACATAGATAAATCTTTTCAAGACTGTGATTCCTTTCCCTTTTCAGATCAACAGAGTGGTCCATCACGTCTTTTCACCCCTCCTGATGGCTTGCAGTGCCCAGTCCTTGAAATGCATCAAGCTACTGATTGAGGTCCAGTAATCTGCCGACTTCCTGTATTTTCTTATGTTTTCTATCGGGTTCTGATTTTGTAGACTAACTTGTTATTTCTAGTTGATTGAATGCGTTATGATTACTTGTGCAAGTTTTGTTTCTAACCCTGTTTTACTGGTATCCATAGGCTGGTGCTGATGTGAATGCTCATAGTTACTCTGCACCAACTCCTTTAACACTTGCAGTTAATAATGGCTTAACCGACATTGTCAAGATGCTTCTAGAGGCTGGAGCTGACCCTGATATTCCTAACCAGGTAAGTATATCTCTGTTTTAAGCATTGTGATTTGCAATCTTGGCCCGTTTTCCCTTTCAACCGATACATGGTACATTCTAACTAAGGTCTGTAGGCAATTAGTTTTAGGAGGAATTAGCCTAAACCCTATTCCCTCGCCTATTCCGTGGTGCGGCTCACACTGCGATCAACAGGGATAGGGGTTAAGGGCTATTTATACTCCTCAATTCCTAATGTTTAAATCAGTCCTTGACAGTTGACACCCACGTGTGAGTCGTGCGCCATGATTAAGCAACATGTTTCGCATTAACAGCTTACAGAGCTGATCCTGTAAGCAGCCTAGTATTTTCCACCCTATACCATGCCCGGGAAAATACGTACGTTTCTAGTATGTATAAGCATACTATATTCCGGCACAGTCGTCCTCAGCACCTTGAGATTATTCCTCAAGGACAAACAAATTTCAACAATTCCAGAACATGAGAAAATCCCATATTGAGACTCAAAACTCATATATGTATAGAGAATGCAGTATAATGTTTGCAAGACACAAATAGTTCCTACAAGGTCTCCCGAGATACAAGTACAATATTTATTTTGTTCGTGTTCAACAAAAAACTGTACAGTAGGTTAATTTCAACTGCATCTGTTTGGGTCTCCATTAGAGTTCTGACTGCACTGACTTGTGAAGACATCCCAAGTTTTCTGCTCTAGTGCCAAGTGGCATAATAGGTCTTACATATCTCTTCTAAGAATCATGCTAGGTCACTAACAATTCCGTATTATTTTTAGTGTTCCTCCTAGTCCATGTGTTATGGTTCAAGAGAGGAGTACTCTGTCTAGATTTGCTGCAAATTCTGTTATGTTCGTTTAACAGTGCCTCAAAGGTTATTGCCAGTTCAAAGAATTCGGGAATAACTCTTTTTCTAACAGAGCTTTGTTGTCGAAAGAAAATCTAATGATATTGATGGCTTTGTCATTTTTTGCTTGATTATATAGCATCTTATGTTGGTTTTTTATGATATAGCATGGTGCACTTCCAATTGAGCAAGCTGCAGCTCATCATCAACGTGATCTTGTTGAAGTTTTATTACCTAGGACAAAACCAATTCCATCTCTGCCAGATTGGAGTGTCGATGGGATAATTAGAACCGTGAATCCTCTTCAGGCATGTATATAATTTTTTAACTTCAGTCCAGGTTATACTCATTTAGCATGTATGCTTTGTATTTCTTATTTTTCTACTTAGACCACAATAAATTGGTGTGCTCTTATAGATAGCTTATGCTGTGTTTTCCTTGACTAACTCAAAAGCTCAATACACAGTACGCATACTAATGAACTCTGTTTACATGCATGTATCTCTTTGGTCCTTCAATTTTTCCACTTTGATTTCCATAGAAGAAATAGGGCAAATTTTATCCATGATAACATTTTTGAAATTGTAGCCTCCTTGTTCTATCTGCGAGCCTGTGTGTTGTCCAAGTTTTATCCAAGTTTGCAAAGCTAACAAGATAATGATTGAAGAAATTTGGATCAAGCAGCACATTATTATAATTTTCAAACTTTAAACTGTTGTTGTGCTGTCCAAACGATCATTCGGTACACCTGTAACTGAACATGCTATTGTGTTCAGGCTGCACTTTCGGTGGAAGAAACAATTGCTTATTGTAAGTCGCAAGGAAAGGAAGCATTTGCAAAGGAGGACTACATTACAGCAATATCTTTGTATGACAGGGTAAGTGCATGAGCCTATCTAGTACTACTTCTGTTCCTAAATATAAGTGTTAGTTGATTTTGAGCTAGCAAAATGTCTTCTATTTAGAAACAGAGGGAGTACTTGTTTGGAAGAATCGCAAAGATGACACAACAAATAGTTTAGAACATCAGGCTCAAAATGGTTTATGATGAACTCAGTATCTATAGAGCCATTCCTGCCTTACACCCAATGATGAAATAACGGCACTTACAGTTTAGCACTTCCATCTTGAGATGCCCTTTCTTAGCTGAAGTCAGACGAGAACTTATATCAGGTCAGACATTAATTAAACTAATGAGGCAGTAGCTGGGGACTAAGCCTCTTATTTGAGAAAAAATAATAATAATGAAAAGGCAATGATGTGCTCCACAGAGCTTGTTGGTACATCCATTCATCATTGTTGCGCCCACCTGTCGAGCTGGACTGAGCGCACGTTTGCACATTGAAATGGCAGATAACTGAAGTAAACCCACTTGACGCATCCATGTTTGCCAACAAGAGCCTCTGTTGGCTGCGTCTGAGACATGGGGATCGAGCTCTGGAAGACGCACGCAAGTGCAGAGTGATGCAGCCCTGTTGGCCCAAGGCCTGGTATCGTGAAGGCGCAGCCCTCAGCTTCATGAAGGTACAGCTGCCTGTACTGATATTTCTACCCTCTCAATCTGACTCATTCCCTCCACTTGTATATACCTCCCCCCATCGTATTGATATTTTCTCAATGTCCAGGACTACGATGGCGCTGCTGATGCATTCCGGGAGGCACTGAAGCTGGACCCTAAGAATGAAGAGATTATGGAAGCGCTGAGGTAATGACAACATTGCTTGTCTTGGGTTATTACTTATTACCGTGACAGATCAAATCCATCAACCTTGGAGGAAGATGGACATATCCAAATCCGTTCTATCTCGATCTGCGGTTGGAGTTGTAGTTTTAACGCCTTTTTATCTCTGTGACTTGATTGCAGGAGGACCGAGAAGGCTGCGGAGGAGTGGCGGCGCTTGTAATATAGGTAACCGGTGATGCCAGGTCGAGAGAAGGAACAACGGAAAACTCTGCCTTGTTTTATCTCTCATCTTTCTGAGATGTCCCTTTAACGGCTACTAAGTACCCTACTAGCACTAATAGCTAGGACTGCTAGTATGTTAGGATGCCTTGCGCTGGCAAGCTAACCAGTTTCAAACTGTGCTCGATCATGGGTCTCGATTTTGGCATGTTACCGTGACAAGACCTTGTGTTTTTGGCATCGTAGTTATGTAAGATGATGTGTTGTAGATATAGGTTGGATGATATGATACCGTAAGAGTTGCTGAACATTTCTCTGTATTTTGTGTGTGAGAACAGTGTCAGCTCAGGTGAAAAATGCATAGCTGGTGCTGATTGTCAGAGTAAGAAGAATTTCTGTTCCAGCGCTATGTATTGACCATCTAGGTCTTTCGCATATGAAAACCCACTCATTTTTTCCATAAGGAGCATATACTAATATCAAGAAGATATCAATTACACTGAAAATTCTTGCGAGAACAAAGTTGTCTAAAATTAAATCATGTTCAGTCCCTAGGCAACTGGGTTTCCCTGGAGGTAGGTAACTGAACATCTTGACTGAATCCGCTGTCCGTGGAACAACTTTGACTGATCAGTGATCACTGATGACAGCTGCACCTCACTGGTTCCTGCAAACCGATCGCCGTGGTCGAGTCTATGGATCTCCGTCTAGCGCCTCTTTGTCCGTTCATCCTGTCTCATTTTTTTTGTTGATACTAGGACAGATGCTCTCGTGTACATATGTTATCAACTTCTGCAATGTTTCAAACTGTGCTCAGCTGAGTTGTTGCAAATCCAGGCTAGAGAGAGGTCCACTTTACCGGAGGAGGTGTTTTGGCTCTCAGGTCTATATGAACCTATTATAGAAAATACATAAAAAATAAATTTTAAAATGTCAAAAAAAATTAAAAAATCCCCGTAGAGATCAGGACATTCTATGTTTGCACATGAGTTTTTGAGAAAAAAAGAACATTTTATATGGCCTCGGTGAAAAAGATAAAAAAAATCTGTGAATAGTCATATGTTAGCCCACAAATTTGTCTTTTTATATGGGACACAAAAAATGACATTTTTTCCTAATAATTTGTGCGTGGACATAGAATGTTCAGATGTACATGCAAAAAATTTGTTCCAATTTTTTTGACATTTTGCAAATATATTTTCTAACAATAGGTTCATTTGCTCATGTGAGCCGAAATGGATATCCGCACTTTAGTGCCCTTCTCCCTCGAACTTGTCCTATGGTCATTTCATAATCATGAACTTTGATTTGGTTAAAATAGCAATCCTCAACTTTCTGAACCATTCACAATACCCATCCTTCTCAATTGACTGATTCGACTATAATTTTGTTTAGTTTTAGTTAACATTTTGAGGAGATTATGTTTTGTTAAGCTTTCTTAAGGAGGTTATGATAGTCAATTCTTGTCTACTTGTGGTGCTGATGTGTTGTGCATCATGGTCTAATGTGCTATGAATTGCTCGACATGCGTCGCTGCATCAGCTAACACGTCTAGGCCAGGTGATTGTCTTTCCCTTGCACCCCTTCGCCGTTGCCGCCACACCTCCTTTCCCTTCTCGCCTTTAACCTCCACCTTTTATAAAATCAGAAATAAGTGTTGATGATTTAGAATAAACTTTATAGTAAAATAGTATAAAGTCAGTGATATTTATTTTTAATCGGAGGTTTTTCTAGGTTTTAGCGGCGCCTGCCGACCCCGGCTAAGCTCGTTAGCACCGATGACTATTAAACTAAAAAAACATTGACCCTCGTGTAGTATCATCGTCAGTCGTGCAACTAGCTTTTCTCAGCACCGATCATTACCAGGAACAAATGCATGAAGTAATTCCTAAAAAAAATATGAAGTGAGCTAATAGTTGGTATTAAGTTAATGTAATGTCTTTGGAATAACATACAACGGAATGCAAATAATTCACCGCATACAAGTAATACAATCTATCTGATAATTATGAAATATATCACAATTGCTTTATTTTAACCATTAGTATGACCATCTCTGAGATTTATTTTGCAGAACGGTGTGCTCGATAAAACTTATTGTTGTTGGAACTAGCGCCGTGGCCCTCGCAAACCCGAGGGATTCCTCTTTGGTGGGTTGAAATTGTTCAAAAAATAATGATATGGTTCAAATATATATTGTATAATCACCAATATAGTTCTACAACTACCACTCATGTTATGGTAAGCAAAATATTACATATGAGAGTAACATCTTTGATCAACTTAAAACTGTGGATGAATGATTATGATGTCATTTGTCATAACACTCATGTTTCATATGTAAGTAAAAGGTAATTAGCTAATATATAATTTCGTGATGACTTGGATGAAAAGAATCTATCCTTGCTCATATATAGGCCACATAAAACCATGAGAATTATCTTGTTCTCATGTTACTTTCTCTCATTTACTTACACTATGTCAAAAATGTCTAATGTCTTAGATATAATCATGGTCACCATGTGAAACATTGACCATTATTGTTCATAGTAATACTGCTATAAATAAATGAAATTTAAAATATAGAAAATTTGAATGATATTATTGTTTGTACATTAGTAGAAGAATTTGTAGATCATGTTTGTACATCATTAGTCAATCTTGAAAGTGTATGACGCCCTCGCAATCGCATCCTCAGAGACTCTTAGATCTTAGATCATGCAATTATAAATATAAACAACTATACATGCGCCACAAAATTATCCTATAAAATACTATATTAGTTTTGTTGTAAACAATTTTAATCACTATTAATTTTGATGCACATTATTGTGATGATATTTCTAGAAACACTAAGAATATCAGATGGAAACCTTGCCAACAGTTCTTATTTGCAATATTGGAGCGCAACCATCCGTGGCTTGTTCGCTTCACATGCTTTAAAAACTAAGAAAAAATAAACATAAGATTGCAATGACATATTTTTTAAAAGATTGTATGATTTCTTATATAACAGGAAAATAGTAAGAACTTTTCTGGAGGCATCGTCAAATAAAATGTGCAAATATTAATACAATAAGACCTCTACATGCAAGGAAATATGTTGCTCTTACAATTGCACCCAGTGTATAAGTTAATAATTGTTATAAGCTAACAGCCTAGTGACGTGACAATTTCAGGAGAAGTTTGCATACCTATCTAATTATTTCACTGTTAGAGAAGGTCCAAGGAAAAGACATATATACTTTCCCAAGATATTTAAAAAAGGATATTTCCACAACCTTAATTCACCTTGAATCCAGACCCTACCTACAATCAATCCAGCTCACTCATCAATCAGACATGGGTGCTAGCGAGCAGCTTTTATTCATTATAATTATTATTTTGTCCCATCTGTTTTTCTCACTTGCCGTACTTGGATTAGATGAATCAATTTTCTCCTAGTAGTGTTTTAATTTTTGTAGGATACAAAACTCATGTATGTTTTTAAAATTTCTCTAAGACCTCTGACTATCTTGTGGCAAGGCTGGACGTGTTGAGCCTTAGAAGACCTTCGTGGTGCCGCATGCCCTTGAACGCGTGAGGAGGCCAGTCCTTCGTAGGCATGGAGGTCGTAGGATGGCGAGTGTGGTGCACGATTGCTGATATGGCTACTAACCCGAGACCAGCTGAGGTATTTAATTTCAAAGAAAATTAAGTCTTTTTTGGAGAAAGTAGTCCCTAGTTTAAGAGTTACAGTTTTATATTATGGTATAGTATTTTTTTTCTTTTGTGGAAAGTGCCTAACCTTAGAATCTAGAGCCCTAATTAACTAAATAAATAAATAAATTGGAGTACCAATTCATATTAATACTCTTTTTAGAGGGATCCATGTTAATACTTGTGTTAGACCCATGTGTACATGAATTTAGACTCTAGGCCCACAATTTCATACGTGACGTGATGACCCAACCTAGATTGCTTTTTATTTATTTTTAAATCAATAGGCGGATTGGTAGTTCAGGTCACGGTCAGCTAAAAAAAAATTCATGTCACGGTACACATAAACTGGATTGTATATTTATATGTACGTAACTCTTAGATTTTTTTATCTTATCCATTAATTTTTGATCTAACTGTCTAAATAATTAAGATGATGTGGATTAACGTGGTGTCTCTGTTTTAAAACTCCGTATTGTGCTTTTAGTATATAGTAGATATAGTAGATTTTGGTCTTTTATGACCCAGCCTATAAATAGCAAATCCAATAATTCATAAATCCTAGAGGTCTATATGGCCCATTCATGCATGACAAGTGGTGGGATAAATGTTTAGTCCCACCTTGCTAGTTTAGAAGAAGTTAGACCTACATATAAGGTGAGCCCTTTCCCTTGTTGTAAGAGTGTGTGAGAAGAAGGCTCTCTCACGCGCGCTCCTCCGCCGCCCGCCTCGCCATGCCTCGTCACGACGCGCGCGCTGCGGTTTGGGGAATGTGCCGAGCCTTTCTTTTTGTCACGCATGACTGGACTACAAAACTTAATGGTCACGCGGAAGCTGAAACATTTGCATGAGTGGGAAATGAATACGAGTCTGTTCGGTTCATCTCCTGGCTGTTCGTTTTACCTCTCGATGTTGTCTGTTCGCCTCCCTCTATGGCTATAAAAGAGAGGTCGCTCCTCTCAGCGAACACACAACAAAAAAGCATCCACCACCTCTTCCTTCCAGAGCACGCGCTGTCTCACCGTCTTCCCCATCCCGTCTTGCGGCGTGCACCGCGAGCTGGGACAGTAGGCCTCCGGAACCCCGTCTCTTGCGATCATGTACGGGTAGAGGCGATAAGGTTTTTAGGGAGCGCTTTGCGCGACTACTGACGATCTTCTTCATCACGGATGCCCATGAGGAGGACGTATTCCCCAACAAGGACTTCTTCCCTGACATCGACAACATCTTCGGCGACATGTCTCTAACCGACGACAACATCAACGGGGGTTCTGCATCTGCACCGGCTCCAACACCCTATGTCTTCCTGATCATCGCTTTTGTGCTTCAGTTTCTCAGACTAGCAATCGATTTAAATATGATAGATATGTTCTGTTCATATCGTTTACTTGTAAACATGGTTAGTTTGATTTCCATGTTTTTAGCCATATTCTGTTTACTATTTTCATGGAATATCATGGTAAATTGCTTACATTTCCAACAATCCAAAAACATTATGCTTTTTATAGGCAATTTTACCATGTTAGCTATGCCACGTCTCTGTGATGGTGTGTAAATAACAGCCCGTTGGGAACCCCAAGAGGAAGGTATGATGAGCAAAGTAGCAAGTCTTCCCTCAGTTGTGAAACCAAGGTTTATTGAACCAGTAGGAGAAAGCCAAACTTCAGAAGCTGATGCTTGCTAGCTTCGCGACACTCCGGACAATAGCGTCAGGAATATTGTTGGTGTGTCTTCACCTAGCAGCAACGTGAAACCTGTACACAAGACAACCAAGAACTTTGCTCCCAACTTACGATGAGGTTGTCAATCTCACCGGTTTGCTATAAACAAAGGATTGATCGTATCGAGTGATAAAAGGATAATAGTATGCAAGAAAGTAAACAGTGCGAGTAAAGTAAAATAGCATAATGATGCGTGATTGATGACCAGCCCGTTGGGAACCCTAAGAGGAAGGTGTGATGAATATAGCAGCAAGATTTTCCCTCAGTTAAGAAACCAAGGTTTATCGTTCAGGAGAGGAGAGACAAACGACTGAAGGTGATGCTTGCAAGCTTCGCGACAGCTTCGGACAATTTATATATGGCGCCTCGTCCAAGCTTTGCTTTGCTAGCAGCAACGTGGAACCTGCACACAACACAACCAAATACTTTGTTCCCAACTTGCGATGAGGTTGTCAATCTCACCGGTTTGCTTGAAACAAAGGGTATGAGCATATCGAGTGGAAAGCAGTGAAAGTATGCGAGTAAAGTAAACAGGTGATAGCAATATGATGGAAATAGGACCGGGGTCCACAGTTCACTAGTGGTGTCTCTCCATAGATAAAATAACACATGCTGGGTAAACAAATTACAGTTGGGCAATTGATAGAATAAAGATAAACGTGATATGTCAAGAAGATCACTATGCGATTTACTCTGGGCATTACAACAAAATACATAGACCGCCATCCAACTGCATCTATGACTAATAATCCACTCCCGGGGATATCATCCGAACACCCCATGAGTATTAAGTTGCGAACAACAGATAATTGCATTAAGCAAAGTGTGTAATGTAAACAAAGCATATGCCCTCGAGCATATGAATGTTGTTTTCTCCCTAGTAGCAACAGCACATCTACAACCTTAGAGGTTTCTGTCACTCCCCCAGGTTAAATAGAGGCATGAACCCACTATCGAGCATAAATACCCCCTCTTGGAGTCACTAGCAACTACTCGGCCAAGATAGCTACTAACAACGGAGAGCATGCAAGATCATAAACAACATAGAGATAACATAAGATATATTTCAGTATAGCAACTCAATCATAACACCAATATTCATCGGATCCCAACAAACCAAACATGTAGAATTACATAACAGTGATCTCAATCATGTAGGGCAGCTCATGAGATCTAAACATGAAGCACATGGTGGAGGAGACAACCATCTAGCTACTGCTATGGACCCATAGTCCAAGGTAGACTACTCACTCATCGCTCCGGAGGCAAGCATGGCGATGAAGAAGACCTCCGGTGGCGATTCTCCTCTCCGGCAGGGTGTCGGGAAGAGCTTCTGGACCCTCCCAATCTCGGGTCGACGACGGCGGTGGAACGCGATGTGTTTCTGGAAAATTGATCGGGTACTTAGGGTTTTCCCGTCGGGGGGAGGGGTCTTTATAGGCGAAGGGGCATCGTCAGAGGTGGACCCAGGCATCCTCACACATAGGGGGCGCGGCCAGGGGCTGGGCCGCGCCGCCCTTGTGTGAGGGTGGCCTGTGGCCCCTCTCCGTCTCCTCTTCGGATCACTGGAAGCTTCCGGGAAAAATAAGACTTCAGGAACTTGTTTTGTCCAATTCTGAGAATATTTCCTGTGTAGCACTTCTGAAACACAAAAACAGCAGAAAACAGGGAACTGGCACTATGGCGACTTGTTAGTAGGTTAGTTCCGGAAAATGCATAAAAGTGCCACGAAGTGTAACAAAACAGTAGGCAAATGGTGTAAAAACAAGCATGGAGCATCAAAAATTATAGATACGTTGGAGACGTATCAAGCATCCCCAAGCTTAACTCCTGCTCGTTCTCGAGTAGTTAAGTGATAACAAAAGAATAATTTTTGAGGTGACATGCACCTACACAATCTTGATCATATATGTAAGCATTTGTGAGCTGGGATCATAAAAACTTAAAACATGGGCATGAAAGATATAATCTTGACAATAAAAACTTAGCAACCATGTTATAAACATGTAAATGAACACAAACAAAAGATCATGAAAATGAAACAATGAAAGTCAAACGTGTGTTCAAATCATAAGGAAAAACATACAAATGGTTTTCAGCTTGTCCTTCATGGAGAGCAAAACATAAATGCATAGGACACCTTCAAGTTTAAGAGGGCGACTAGATACAAATAATTTAAGGACAAGTGAAACCAACAATATGAATCAATCAATGAAAACTTTGGGACACTGCACATTATACTAAGAATGGCAACTATGCTCTCTTAATGGTGCATAAAGATAGAAGGTGGTGACTCAACATAAAAGTAAAAGAAAGGCCCTTCGCGGAGGGAAGCAGTGATTGCAAGTTTTATAACCTTCAAAAATTATGGTACTTATCGGCTTTGAGCTCTCATTGCCCCCATCATAAGCATCTTGAATGGTTAAAGTTAATGCGAGAACAATTATGATGCATATGCTTGACAAATCATAAGTCGAAAACCTCGTGTCCCATGAATACGAGTACCCAAACCTCATGCTACTCAACTTAGAGTCCCAAGCAAGGCTCTTGTCATTGTAAGTATATATGTATCATCGAGAACCGCCAACGGGGTACCTCCGTGCCCGATGACATGGAACAAGCCCACATCAAAATAACAGGACAAGCAGACAATGAACACCTCGACATCTCTTTTATTTACCATTTGTATAGCTTTTTATTTTGAGATGCGTCGTTGAATGTCCACTATGGGTATGCTGCAAATTTCCACCATGAATTATGCATGGCTTAGATTGGCGGCCCAGGCGTTTCCCTAACACATATACAAACTCCATGATCCCCGCAAGATTCCCAATTCATTTCACACCGCGGGCATCCATAAATAAAAGATCACGATATCAACTCAAATAAGAAGTGCAATGTTGAAAGCTTGTCCCATGACAGCATGGCTGGGCTAGTCTCCAACTTACAACTTGCAAGCATAACAACTCAACATAAGAGACCACAATGTCAAATTTTTAAGAATAGGAAAAAGTAAAGTGTGCCTTCCGGTTTGTGAGAGCTTTACTGACCAATTTTCGCATAACACTGGTAAGAGTTTAATTTGAAGAGAAAATAAAAGCAAGTCAAATTTACTTGGAATAGCAAATTGCTAATAGGTATGTATGGTGGACACTTTGGAGAACTTGGTTTTTAGGAGTTGGATGCACGAGTAGAGCTCATACTCAGTACAAGGCGAGGGCTAGCAAAAGACTGGGAGCGACCAACTAAGAGAGCAATAATGGCCATAATCATGCAAAGCGACAAAGTGACATTAAAAGAAGCATAAGATGGCATCAAAAGTAAAAAACTAAATGATCATAGAGGCTATTGGCGACTTTGTATGAGTCTAACATGTGTGAGCATGCGCCAAGTCAACCCAAATAAAGCATAAAGGAGAAAACCAAAATAATGCTTCCAAATAATTAAAACAACGCATGATTTTTTTTCAAAGGCTCATTAAGCAATCTCAGTTATTTTGAGACAAATCATGCTACAGCAAAACCACTAAGCATATTATCAAAAAGACATCAAGCATGACATGAAAAAGCCTAAGCCGCAGTCTACACAAGCTCCTTCTTGTACCACTTTTTTTTTGCATAAAGCTTTTTCTCTTTTCCAACACCATTTGAAAATTTTTAAGACACCTCTTTTGATGAAAACCAATAAAGATCAGAGGCAAAAATACACCTTGATAAAAAGATATGACAAGGTCTGAACGCAAATCAAGGCAAAAATGAAAACCAAAAGCAGTAGCAGAAAAAGAAGAACACTCGTTTTTTGATAAGAGTGAAAACTGGAGCGTTCTTGGCAAATGAAAAGAAAGGCAACTTCTCCAAAAGAAATTTTTTGGGGTCCAACCATTTATTGCGGCAAACAAACTAAACTAATAAAGAAAACTAAAACAACTGACGCTCCAAGAAAAACACATAGTGCATGAAGCAATAAAAATATAGTGTCTTGAAAGGTGACCTGATTTTTGCCGATGAAGAAGGGGTGCCTCGGGGGCATCCCCAAGCGTTGACGCTTGTACTTCTTGGATATTTCTTGGGGGGATGCATGGGCATCCCCAAGCTTGAGCTTTTGTCCATTCTTTAACTCATCTCATCATTCTCCAATTCCTACACTTGAAAACTTCCTTCATACAAAACTAAACACAAATCTATTAGCAACATTAGTGTAGCATAACATATAATCAACCTCTTTTTGCTTCAGGTTTCAACCTAAAACCACCATATATATAGCATATACTACTGTAGCAACTTCCCCAAAAGTTCCGTGATCAAAAGAACTAAAAAAGAAAGTGATAAAGCGGCAAAAACAAATATTGGCAGAAATCTGTCAAAACAGAACAGCTGACAAAGGTCGAATTTTTGAGGGGTTTTCTGTTGCTCAAATCAAAAAGTGTTCAACTAATGAAAGTTTGGATATAACCTGGGGCATATGCACAAGAAATCGCAGGTCCAAAATATATACAGAGAATTTTCACGAATTTTTACGGTGCAGCACCGAAAACAGTTTTAGGACAGCAACATCCCCAAATCTTACCTCACTCAAATTAGAGGCTTCTCTTGGCACAACAATGAAATAAAAAGGATAAGGAGAGGTCATTACAGTAGTAATGACTTCCAAGACTCAAATAAAAGAAAAAGTACTGGAAATAAAACATTGGGTTATCTCCCAAGAGTGCTTTTCTTTAACGCCTTTGAGCTAGGCGCAGAAAATTGCGAATCAAGTAACATCAAGTGATGAAGCATCAAGCTCATAATTTGCCCTAAGAATAGAGTCAAAAAGTAATTTCTTCCTTTTCCTAGGGAAGTGTTCCATACCTTTCTTGAGTGGGAATTGATATTTGATGGTGCCTTCTCTCATATCAATGATGGCACCTACAGTTCGAAGAAAGGGTCTTCCCAAAATAATAGGACATGAAGCATGGCATTCAACGTCCATAACGAGAAAATCAACGGGAACAAGGTTATTGTTAACCACAATAAGAACATCATTAATTCTTCCCAAAGGTTTCTTCTTAGCAACATCAGCAATAGGAACATCAGAATAACACTTTTCAAGAGGTGGTAAATCAAGCATGTCATAAATCTTTCTAGGCATGATAGAAATACTAGCACCTAGATCACATAAAGCATGGCAATAAAAACCATTAACATGCATATCAATGATGGGTTCCCAACCATCTTCTAACTTCTTGGGAACAGAGGCTTTTTGTTGCAACTTTTCATCCCTAATTTTTATGAGAGCATTGGTAATATGCTTAGTAAAAGCAATATTTAAAGAACTAGCATTGGGAGTCAAAGCAAGCTTTTGCAAGAACAAAATAACTTCAGATATATTGCAGCCATCAACATCAAAATCATTAAAAGAAGTAGAGCTATCATCTCCTACACTCCGAAAAATTTCAGCACTCTTTTGAGAAAAAGTTTTGGCAGTTTTAGGCTTTTTAACACAAGGAGTGGGAGTTTTCTCTACACCAATCAAAGTAAGAGGATTGCTAGCATTAGGAACAACATCATCAGAGGTAGTAATAGTACAAACTTTCATATTCCTAGCAATCTCATCCTCTCTTTCTTATCTAGCATGCAATTCTGCTAACAATCTAATATTTTCATCAATTCCAACTTGAATAGCATTAGCAGTAGCAAAAACATTGTTCTCTTTCACATCATTAGGCAACACTTTTAATTTCAGAAGTTCAACATCATGAGCAAGGCTATCAACTTTAGAAGCAAGAATATCAATTTTGCCTAACTTTTCCTCAACAGACTTGTTAAAAGCAGTTTGCTTACCGATGAAGTCCTTGAGCATTACCTCAAGCTCGGAGGGCGCGGCCCTAGTGTTGTTGGAGGAATTACCATAAGAATTACCATAACCATTACCATTGGTAGAAGGATACGGCCTATAATTGTTACTAGCAAAATTGTTCGTATAAGCATTGTTGTTAAAATTATTGTTTCTAATGAAATTCACATCAACATGCTCTTCTTGAGCAACCAAAGAGGCTAAAGGAACATTATTAGGATCAATATGAGTCCTATCATTAGCAAGCATAGCCATAATGATATCAATCTTATCACTCAAGGAAGAGGTTTCCTCAACAGAATATACCTTCTTACCTTATGGAGCTCTCTCGGTGTGCCATTCGGAATAATTTACCATCATGTTGTCAAGTAGCTTTGTTGCGGCGCCCAAGGTAAGGGACATAAAAGTGCCTCCAGCAGCTGAATCAAGTAGGTTCCTCGAAGAAAAATTCAGTCCTGCATAAAAAGTTTGAACAATCATCCAAGTAGTCAGTCAATGAGTGGGGCAATTCTTTATCATAGATTTCATTCTTTCCTACGCTTGAGCAACATGTTCATTATCAAACTGACTAAACTTCATAATATTGCTACGCAAAGATATAATTTTAGCATGAGGATAGTATCTACCAATAAAAGCATCCTTACACTTAGTCCATGAATCAATACTATTCTTAGTCAAAGACAACAACCAATCTTTAGCTTTTCCTCTCAAAGAAAAAGGAAACAGCTTGAGCTTAATAATATCAGTTTCTACATCCTTATATTTTTGCATCTCACATAGCTCAACAAAATTGTTGAGATGAGCTGCAGCATCTTCAGTATTAGCACCAGAGAATTGCTCTTTCATAACAAGGTTCAATAAAGCAGGCTTAATCTCATAAAAGTTTGCAGCAGGAGCAGGTGGCGCAATAGGAGTGCAGATAAAATAACTATTGTTCGTACTAGTAAAGTCACACAGCTTGGTGTTTTCAGGATTAGCCATTTCAGCAAAACTAAAAGCAGACAAGTAAAAACAACTACCAAGGATTCTAATTTTTTGGGTTTTTGATAAAAAACGATGCATGTAAAATAAATAAAGTAAAGCAAAACAATAACAAAGTAAAGGATGTGCGTGCGAAAACTCCCCTCGCAGAAGTCTTCTACTTCCTCCCCGGCAACGGCGCCAGAAAATAGCTTGATGCGTGGTTGATGACCAGCCCGTTGGGAACCCCAAGAGGAAGGTGTGATGAATATAGCAGGAAGATTTTCCCTCAGTTAAGAAACCAAGGTTTATCGTTCAGGAGAGGAGAGACAAACGACTGAAGGTGATGCTTGCAAGCTTCGCGACAGCTTCGGACAATTTATATATGGCGCCTCGTCCAAGCTTTGCTTTGCTAGCAGCAACGTGAAACCTGCACACAACACAACCAAATACTTTGTTCCCAACTTGCGATGAGGTTGTCAATCTCACCGGTTTGCTTGAAACAAAGGGTATGAGCATATCGAGTGGAAAGCAGTGAAAGTATGCGAGTAAAGTAAATAGTGCGAGTAAAGTAAACAGGTGATAGCAATATGATGGAAATAGGACCGGGGTCCACAGTTCACTAGTGGTGTCTCTCCATAGATAAAATAACACATGCTGGGTAAACAAATTACAGTTGGGCAATTGATAGAATAAAGATAAACGTGATATGTCAAGAAGATCACTATGCGATTTACTCTGGGCATTACAACAAAATACATAGACCGCCATCCAACTGCATCTATGACTAATAATTCACTCCCGGGGATATCATCCGAACACCCCATGAGTATTAAGTTGCGAACAACAGATAATTGCATTAAGCAAAGTGTGTAATGTAAACAAAGCATATGCCCTCGAGCATATGAATGTTGTTTTCTCCCTAGTAGCAACAGCACATCTACAATCTTAGAGGTTTCTGTCACTCCCCCAGGTTAAATAGAGGCATGAACCCACTATCGAGCATAAATACCCCCTCTTGGAGTCACTAGCAACTACTCGGCCAAGATAGCTACTAACAACGAAGAGCATGCAAGATCATAAACAACATAGAGATAACATAAGATATATTTCAGTATAGCAACTCAATCATAACACCAATATTCATCGGATCCCAACAAACAAAACATGTAGAATTACATAACAGTGATCTCAATCATGTAGGGCAGCTCATGAGATCTAAACATGAAGCACATGGTGGAGGAGACAACCATGTAGATACTACTATGGACCCATAGTCCAAGTTAGACTACTCACTCATCGCTTCGAAGGCAAGCATGGCGATGAAGAAGACCTCCGGTGGCGATTCCCCTCTCCGGCAGGCTGCCGGGAAGAGCTTCTGGACCCTCCCGATCTCGGGTCGACGACGGCGGCGGATCGCGATGTGTTTCTGGAAAATTGATTGGGTACTTAGGTTTTTCCCGTCGAGGGGGGGGGGTCTTTATAGGCGAAGGGGCATCGTCAGAGGTGGACCTAGGCATCCTCACACATAGGGGGCGCGGCCAGGGGCTGGGCCGCGCCGCCCTTTTGTGAGGGTGGCATGTGGCCCCTCTCCGTCTCCTCTTCGGATCACTGGAAGCTTCCGAGAAAAATAAGACTTCAGGAACTTGTTTCGTCCAATTCCGAGAATATTTCCTGTGTAGCACTTCTAAAACACAAAAACAGCAGGAAACAGGGAACTTGCACTATGGCGACTTGTTAGTAGGTTAGTTCCGGAAAATGCATAAAAGTGCCACGAAGTGTAACGAAACAGTAGGCAAATGGTGTAAAAACAAGCATGGAGCATCAAAAATTATAGATAACGTCAACATAAAAGAGCCACAATGTCAAAATTTTAAAAGCGAGAAAAGTAAAGTGTGCCATCAGGTTCGTGAGAGATTAACTGACTAATTTTCACATAACACCAAAAGAGTTTAATTCGAAGGATAGATAAAAGCAAGTCA
The DNA here is from genome assembly GCA_007115705.1 of Dactylis glomerata. NCBI lineage: Eukaryota > Viridiplantae > Streptophyta > Magnoliopsida > Poales > Poaceae > Dactylis > Dactylis glomerata. The sequence continues at coordinate 1,550,141 of QXEO01000200.1, read as the reverse complement.
AATGTACTAGGAATAGAAAATTGCTAATAGGTATGTATGGTGGACACATTGGAATAACTTGGTTTTTGGGAGTTGGATGCACGAGTAGAGCTCATACTCAGTACAAAATGAGGGCTAGCAAAAGACTGGGAGCGACCAACTAAGAGAGCAATAACTGCCATAATCATGCATATCGACAAAACATCATTAAGAGAAGCATAAAATGGCATCAAAAGTCAAAAACCAAATGATCATAGAGACTTATGGCGACTTTGTAAGAGTCAAACATGTTGTAAGCATGCGCCAAGTCAACCCAAATAAAGCATCAAGGAGAAAACCAAATAAATGCTTCCATATAATAAAAACAACGCATGATTTTTTTCAAAGGCTCATTAAGCAATCTCAGTCATTTGAGACAAGTCATGCTACAACAAAAACCACTAAGCATACTATCAAAACGAAATCAAGCATGGCATGAAAAAGTCTAAGCCGCAGTCTAAACAAGCTCCTTTTTGTACCACTTTTTTTTGCATGAAACTTTTTCTCTTTTCCAACACCATTCAAACCTTTTTGAGACAACTCTTTTGATGAAAACCAACATAGACCAGTGGTCTAAATACACCTTTATGCAAAGATAAAACAATATCTGAACAAAAATCAAGGCAAAAAATGAAAGCTAAACGCAGTTCTAGAAAAAGAGAACAATCGTCGAACGATGAGAGTGAAAAATAGAGTGTTCTTGGCAATGAAAAATGAAGTAAATCTCCTCCAAAAGAAATTTGTTGGGGTCCAACCATTTATTTCAGCAAACAAAACAAAATAAAACTGAAAGCAAATGTAAAGATGCTCCAAGAAAAACGCATAGAATATGAAGCAATAAAAATATAGTGTGTTGAAAGGTGACCTGATTTTTGCCGATGAAGAAGGGGTGCCTCGGGGGCATCCCCAAGATTTGACACTTGTATCTCTTGGATATTTCTTGGGGTGACATGGGCATCCCCAAGCTTGAGCTTTTGTCCATTCTTCATCTCATCTCATCATTCTCCAATCCCTACACTTGAAAACTTCCTTCATACAAAACTTCACACAATTCTATTAGCAACGTTAGCATAAACATAATAGTAAATCAACCCTTTTTGGTTCAGTTTCAAACTCAAAATCACCACATATAAAGCATATACTACTATAGCAACTTCCTCAAAAGTCCCGTGATCAAAAGAACTCAAAAAGAAAGCGATCGAGAGGCAAACACAAATAGTGGCAGAAATCTGTCAAAACAGAACAGCTGACAAAGGTCGAATTTTTAGAGGACCTTATATTGCTCAAATTGAAAAGTGCAAAACTAATAAAAGTTTGGATATAACCTGGGGCATATGCTAAAGAAATTCCAGATCAAAAAGATATTCTGAGAATTTTCACGAATTTTTACGGTGCAGCGCAGAAATCTGTTTCAGGACAGCAACTTTCCCAAATCTTACCTCCCTCAAATTAGAGGTTCTTCTTGGCACAACAATAAAATAAAAATGATAAGGAGAGTTCATTACAGTAGTAATAACTTCCAAGACTCAAATAAAAGAAAAAGTACTATAAAGAAAATATTGAGTTATCTCCCAAGAGTGCTTTTCTTTAATGCCTTTGAGCTAGGCGTAGAAAGTGCAAATCAAGTATTATAAAATGAGGCATTAAGATCAATTGTAGAAGTATTTTCAACAATAAATTGAATTGTGCCCAAATGAGTTTTTGAAGATCCCTTATGAACACTCTTTGGTTCACTACTTTCATCAAAAGGGTTTTCAGGACAAATCCAATCAAAATTCTTTTCCAAAGCTTGATGCAATCCTACAAGTTTGCAAGGAATTGGTACTTTGATGTCTTATTTGGTTGTACCAAAAACATTAATAGGCAAGCCAAGCATATTAAAATGCTCAAAAACTTTCTTAGCTTCAATAGCAACATCTCTAAATTCTCTACGCAAAGTCTCCAAAATAAAATCTTTCTTTTCGGAGTCTTCGATATCATAAAGCTTAAGAAACATTTGTTGCATAAAAGGATTAAGGTTAACAAACCTAGACTCCAACATATGAACTAAATAAGCAGGAGCAACTTCATAACTAGGAGCAAGCTCAGCCAAAGATCTATCCTCAACATCTATATGCATACTAATATGATTAAAGAACTCCTCGATATTACCTTTCCCAATAATAGAACCACTACCTATTGTAAGGTCCTCCACAACATACTTAGGGAACAACATGATGAACTTAAAGGTAAAAGTAACGGAATGCAATCTATCAAAGGAACTAATTTTTTTGTATTTTTGATAAAACGATGCAAGCAAAAATAAAATAAAGGAAAACTAAAAACAAAGTAAAACCAACAGAACTCAAAGCAAATGGTGTATAAACAAGCATGGATCATAAAAAATTATAGATACGTTTGCATAGGAATTTATAGTGGACACATTGGAATAACTTGGTTTTTGGGAGTTGGATGCACGAGTAGAGCTCATACTCAGTACAATATGAGGGCTAGCAAAAGACTGGGAGCGACCAACTAAGAGAGCAATAACGGCCATAATCATGCATAGCGACAAAACATCATTACGAGAAGCATAAAATGACATCACAAGTCAAAAACCAAATGATCATAGAGGCTTATGGCGACTTTGTAAGAGTCAAACATGTTGTAAGCATGTGCCAAGTCAACCCAAATAAAACATCAAGGAGAAAACCAAATAAATGCTTCCATATAATAAAAACAACGCATGATTTTTTTCAAAGGCTCATTAAGCAATCTCAGTCATTTGAGATAAGTCATGCTACAGCAAAAACTACTAAGCATACTATCAAAATAACATCAAGCATGGCATGAAAAAGTCTAAGCCGCAGTCTAAACAAGCTCCTTTTTGTACCACTTTTTTGCATGAATTTTTTTCTCTTTTCCAACACCATTCAAACCTTTTTGAGGCAACTCTTTTGATGAAAACCAACATAGACCAGTGCTCTAAATACACCTTGATGCAAATATAAAACAAGATCTGAACAAAAATCAAGGCGAAAAACAAAAGCTAAACGCAGTTGTAGAAAAAGAGAACACTCGTTGAACGATAACAGTGAAAAATAGAGTGTTCTTAGCAATGAAAAATGAAGTATATCTCCTCCAAGAGAAATTTGTTGGGGTCCAACCATTTATTGCAGCAAACAAAACAAAAGAAAACTGAAAAATAAAGTAAAGACGCTCCAAGAAAAATGCATAGTGCATGAAGCAATAAAAATATAGTGTGTTGAAAGGTGACCTGATTTTTGCCGATGAAGAAGGGGTGCCTCGGGGGCATCCCCAAGCTTTGACGCTTGTACCTCTTGGATATTTCTTGGGTGACATGGGTATCTCCAAGCTTGATATTTTGTCCATTCTTCATCTCATCTCATCATTCTCCAATCCCTACACTTGAAAACTTCGTTCATATGAAACTTCACACAATTCTATTAGCAACGTTACCATAAACATAATAGTAGATCAACCCTTTTTGGTTCCGGTTTCAACTCAAAAACACCACATATAAAGCATATACTACTGTAGCAACTTCCCCAAAAGTTCCGTGATCAAAAGAACTAAAAAAGAATGCGATTGAGAGACAAACACAAATAGTGGCAGAAATCTGTCAAAATAGAACAGCTGACAAAGGTTGAATTTTTCGAGGACCTTCTGTTGCTCAAATCAAAAAGTGCAAAACTAATAAAAGTTTGTATATAACCTGGGGCATATGCACAAGAAATCGTAGGTCAAAAAGATATTTTGATAATTTTCACGAATTGTTACGGTGCAGCACCGAAATCTGTTTTAGGACATCAAATTCCCCAAATCTTACCTCCCTCAAATTAGAGGTTCTTCTTGGCACAAAAACGAAATAAAAATGATAAGGAGAGGTTATTAAAGTAGTAATAATTTCCAAGACTCAAATAAAAGAAAAATTACTAAAAAGAAAACATTGGGTTATCTCCCAAGAGTGTTTTTGTTTAACGCCTTTGAGCTAGGTGCAGAAAGGTGGAAATCAAGTAATATCAAGCGATGAAGCATCAAGTTCATAATTTGCTCTAAGAATAGACTCAAAAAGTAATTTCTTCCTCCTTCTAGGGAAGTGTTCCATACCTTTCTTGAGTGGGAATTGATATTTGATGGTGCCTTCCTTCATATCAATGATGGCACCTACAGTTCGAAGAAAATGTCTTCCAAAATAATAGGACATGAAGCATTGCATTCAACATCCATAACAAGAAAATCAACGGGAACAAGGTTATTGTTAACCATAATAAGAACATAATTAATCCTTCCCAAAAGTTTCTTCTTAGCAACATCAGCAAGAGGAACATCATAATAACACTTTTCAAGCGGTGGTAAATCAAGCATGTCATAAATCTTTCTAGGCATAATAGAAATACTAGCACCTAGATCACATAAAGCATGGAAATCAAAACCATTAACATGCATATCAATGATGGGTTCCCAACCATCTTCTAATTTCTAGGGAATAGAGGCTTTTTGCTTCAACATTTCATCCCTAATTTTTATGAGAGCATTGGTAATATGCTTAGTAAAAGAAACATTTATAGGACTAGCATTAGGAGTCAAAGCAAGATTTTGTAAGAACAAAATAACTTCAGATATATTGCAGCCATCAACATCAAAATCATTAACGGAAATAGAGCTATCATCTCCTACACTTCGATAAATTTCAGCACTCTTTTGAGAAAAAGTTTTAGCTGTTTTGGACTTTTTAACACTACGAGTAGGAGTTTTCTCTACACCAATCAAAGTAAGAGGATTGCTAGCATTAGGAACAACATCATTAGAGGTAGTAATAGTACATACCTTCATCTTTCTAGCCATCTCATCTTTTCTTTCCCACCTGGCATGCAATTCTGCTAACATCCTAACATTTTCATCAATTCTAACTTGAATAGCATTAGCAGTGGCAAAAGTATTGTTCTCCTTCACCTCATTAGGCAACACTTTTAGTTTCAGAAGTTCAACATCAAGAGCAAGGCTATCAACTTTAGAAGCAAGAGTATCAATTTTTCCTAACTTTTCCTCAACAGACTTGTTAAAAGCATTTTGCTTACCGATGAAGTCCTTGAGCATGACTTCAAGCTTGGAGGGCGCAGCCCTAGTGTTGTTGGAGGAATTACCATAAGAGTTACCATAACCATTACCATTGGTAGAAGGATACGTCCTATAATTGTTACTAGCAAAATTATTCCTATAAGCATTGTTGTTAAAATTATTATTTCTAATGAAGTTTACATCAACATGCTCTTCTTGAGCAACCAAAGAGGCTAAAGGAACATTATTAGGATCAACATGAGTCCTATCATTAGAAAGCATAAGCATGATAGCATCAATCTTATCACTCAAGGAAGAGGTTTCCTCAACAGAATTTACCTTCTTACCTTGTGGAGCTCTCTCGGTGTGCCACTCAGAATAATTTACCATCATGTTGTCAAGAAGCTTTGTTACGGCGCCCAAGGTAAGGGACATAAAAGTGCCTCCAGCAACTAAATCCAATAGATTTCTTGAGGAAAAATTCATTCCTGCACAAAAGGTTTGGACAATCATCCAAGTATTAAGTCCATGAGTAGGGCAATTCTTTATCATAGATTTCATTCTTTCCCAAGCTTGAGCAACATGTTCATTATCAAACTGTCTAAACTTCATAATATCACTACACAAAGCTATAATCTTAGCAGGAGGATAGTATTTTCTAATAAAAGCATCCTTACACTTATCCCAAGAATCAGTACTATTTCTATGCAAAGATAGCAACCAATCCTTAGCTCTTCCTCTTAAAGAGAAAGGAATCAACTTAAGCTTAATAATATTACCATCTACATCCTTATACTTTTGCATCTCACATAGCTCAACAAATGTTTTGAGATGAGCTGCAGCATCATCAGAACTGGCACCAAAAATTTGCTCTTTCATAACAAGGTTCAACAAAGCAGGTTTGATCTCATAAAAATTTGCCTCAGGAGCAGGTGGCGCAATAGGAGTGCAGATAAATTCATTGTTTTTGGTGCTTGTAAAATCACACAACTTGGTGTTCTCAGGAGTAGCCATTCTAGCAGAACTAAAAGCAAGCAAGTAAAAGCAACTATAAAGGAAACTAATTTTTTTTTGTATTTTTGATAAAAAGATGCAAGCAGAAGTAAAACAAAGCAAAACAAAGACAAAGTAAAAGATTGTGCGTGAGAGACTCCCCTTGCAGAAATCTTCTTTCTCCCCGAAAACGGCGCCAGAAAAATGCTTTGATGGTGCGATGTTAAGGCACCCAGTTGCGAACCCCAAGAGGAAGGTTTGATGAGCACAACAGCAAGTTTCCCTCAGTTGTGAAACAAAGGTTGATCGAATCAGTAGGAGAAAGCCAAACTTCAGAAGGTGATGCTTGCTAGCTTCCTGACACTCCGGACAAGGGCGCCAGATAACTGCTTGTCAGCGTATAGCTTTTCACCAGCAGCAACATGAAACCTGCACACAACACAACCAAGAACTTTGCTCCCAACTTCGATGAGGTTGTCAATCTCACCGGTTTGCTGTGAACAAAGGATTGAGCGTATCGAGTGGTAAAAGGATAATAGTATGCAATAATGTAAACAGAGCGAGTAATAGTAAAACGGTAAAGCAATGTAAAGGAAATTGGACCGGGGTCCACAGTTTACTAGTGGTGTCTCTCCATAAGATAAATAATAACATGTTGGGTAAACAAATTACAGTTGGGCAATTGATAGAGTAAAGATAACGTACATATGTCATGAGGATCACTATGAGGTTCACTCTGGGCATTACGACAAAATACATAGACCGTAATCCAACTGCATCTATGACTAAAAATCCACTCGCGGGGAATCATCCGAGGACCCCTTGAGTATTAAGTTGCGAACAACAGATAATTGCATTAAGCAAAGTGCGTAATGTAAACAAAGCAAATGTCCTTGGACATAAGAATGTTGTTTTCTCCCTAGTGGCAACAACACATCTACAACCTTAGAGGTTTCTGTCACTCCCCCAGATTAAATAGAGGCATGAACCCAACTATCGAGCATAAATACTCCCTCTTGGAGTTACTAGCATCTACTCGGCCAAGATAGCTACTAGCAACGGAAAGCACACAAGATCATAAACAACATAGAGATAACATAAGATATATGATTCAGCACATCAACTTAACATAGTACCAATACTCATCGGATCCCAATAAACACAACATGTATGATTACATAAAGATGATATTGATCATGTAGGGCAGCTCACAAGATCTAAATATGAAGCACATGGTGGAGAAGACAACCATCTAGCTATTGCTATGGACCCATAGTCCAAGGTAGACTACTCACACATCACTCCGGAGGCGACCATGGTGGTGGAGAAGGCCTCCGGCAGGGATTCCCCTCTCCGGCAGTGTGCCAGGAAGAGCTCCTGGATCCTCCCGATCTCGTTTCGATGATGACGGAGGCTTGCAGTATGTTTCGAGGAAAAGCGGTCTGTCACTTAGGTTTTTCCATCGAGGGGACTTTATAGGCGAAAGGGCAGCGTCAGGAGGTGGATCAGGCGGTCTCATCATAGGGTGGTGCGGGCAGGGGCTGGGCCGCACCGCCCTGTGGTGAGGCTGGCCCCTGGCCCCCCTCCGTCTCATCTTCGGTCTTCATGAAGCATCGGTAAAAATAGGAGGTTCGGCTTTTGTTTCGTCCAATTCTGAGAATATTTCCTGTGTAACTTTTCTGAAACACAAAAACAGTAAAAAGCAGGGAACTGGCACCGTGGCATCTTGTTAATAGGTTAGTTCCGGAAAATGCATAAAAACGCCACGAAGTGTAACAAAACTCAAAGCAAATGGTGTATAAACAAGCATGGAGCATAAAAAATTATAGATACGTTTGAGACGTATCAAGCACAGTAGCAAGTCTTCCCTCAGTTGTGAAACCAAGGTTTATTGAAACAGTAGGAGAAAGCCAAATTTCAGAAGGTGATGCTTGCTAGCTTCGTGACACTCCGGACAATGGCGCCAGGAATATTGCTGGTGTGTCTGCACCTAGAAGCAACATGAAACCTGCACACAACACAACCAAGAACTTTGCTCCCAACTTACGATGAGGTTGTCAATCTCATCGGTTTGCTGTAAACAAAGGATTGAGCATATCGAGTGGTAAAAGGATAATAGTATGAAAGAAAGTAAACAATACGAGTAAAAGTAAAACGGTATAACAATGTAAAGAAAATTGTACCGGGGTCCACAGTTCACTAGTGGTGTCTCTCCATAAGATAAATAATAACATGCTGGGTAAACAAATTATAGTTGGGCAATTGATAGAATAAAGATAACGTACATATGTCATGAGGATCACTATGAGATTTACTCTGGGCATTACGACAAAATACATAGACCGTAATCCAACTGCATCTATGACTAATAATCCACTCGCGGGGAGTCGTCCGAGTACCCCTTGAGTATTAAGTTGCGAATAACGGATAACTGCATTAAGCAAAGTGCATAAAGTAAATAAAGCAAATGTCCTTGGACACAAGAATGTTGTTTTCTCCCTAGTGGCAACAACACATCTACAACCTTAGAGGTTTCTGTCACTCCCCCAGATTAAATAGAGGCATGAACCCAACTATCGAGCATAAATACTCCCTCTTGGAGTCACTAGCATCTACTCGGCCAAGATAGCTAGTAGCAACGGAAAGCATGCAAGATCATAAACAACATAGAGATAACATAAGATATATATTCAGCACATCAACTTGACATAGTACCAATACTCATCGGATCCCAACAAACACAACATGTATGATTACATAAAGATGATCTTGATCATGTAGGGCAGCTCACAAGATCTAAACATGAAGCACATGGTGGAGAAGACAACCATCTAGCTACTGCTATGGACCCGTAGTCCAAGGTAGACTACTCACACATCACTCCGGAGGCGACCATGGTGGTGGAGAAGGCCTCCGGTAGGGTGCCGAGAAGAGCTCCTGGATCCTCCCAATCTCGTTTCGATGATGGCGGCAGCTTGCAGTATGTTTCGAGGAAAAACGATCCGTCCCTTAGGTTTTTCCCGTCGAGGGGACTTTCTAGGCGAAAGGGCATCGTCAGAGGTGGGGCCAGCTGGCCTCACCATGGGGTGGTGCAGCCAGGGGCTAGGCCGCGCCCCCTGTGGTGAGCCTGGCTCTTGGCCCCCCTCCGTCCCATCTTCGGTCTTTGCGAAGCTTCGGTAAAAATAGGAGGTTCAGCTTTTGTTTCGTCCAATTCCGAGAATATTTCATGTGTAACTTTTCTGAAACACAAAAACAGCAGAAAATAGGGAACTGGCACTGTGGCATCTTGTTAATAGGTTAGTTCTAGAAAATGCATAATGTAACAAAACACAGAGCAAATGGTGTATAAACAAGAATGGAGCATCAAAAATTATAGATACGTTTGAGACGTATCAACAACATAGAGATAACATAAAGATATATAATTCAGCACATCAACTTAACATAGTACCAATACTCATCAGATCCCAACAAACACAACATGTATGATTACATAAAGATGATCTTGATCATGTAGGGCAGCTCACAAGATCTAAACATGAAGCACATGGTGGAGGAGACAACCATCTAGCTACTGCTATGGACCCGTAGTCTAAGGTAGACTACTCACACATCACCCCGGAGGCGACCATGGTGGTGGAGAAGGCCTCCGGCAGGGATTCCCCTCTCTGGCAGGGTGCCAGGAAGAGCTCCTAGATCCTCCCGATCTCGCTTCGACGACGGCGGTGGCTTGTAGTATGTTTCGAGGAAAATCGATCTGTCCTTTAGGTTTTTCCCGTCGAGGGGATTTTATAGGCGAAAGGGTATCATCAGGAGGTGGGCCAGCCGGCCTCACCATGGGGTGGCGCTGCCAAGGACTGGGCCGCGCCCCCCTGTGGTGCTCCTGGCCCCCCTCCGTCTCATCTTCGGTCTTCGCGAAGCTTCGGTAAAAATAGGAGGTTCGGCTTTTGTTTCGTCCAATTTCGAGAATATTTCCTGTGTAACTTTTCTGAAACACAAAAATAGCAGAAAATAGGGAACTGGCAATGTGGCATCTTGTTAATAGGTTAGTTCCAGAAAATGCATAAAAATGCCACGAAGTGTAACAAAACACAAAGCAAATGGTGTATAAACAAGCATGGAGCATCAAAAATTATAGATACGTTTGAGACGTATCACTCTGCAGCCCCCGGCCTTCGAGGGTGTCAATTACAAGAGATGGCATTCAAGAATCGTCATATGGCTCACCACCATGAGATGCTTTGATGCGTCTAAAGGCAGGCCTCAGAGAAAGCTTTTGAGGAAGCCGACAACCTCATGAGAGGTGCTATTATCAGCGTTCTTGGCGAGAACATTGTTGACTCATACATGTCCATCACTACGGGCAAGGACACATGTGGGATGCGCTCGAGGCCAAGTTTGGTGTCTCGGACACATGCAGTGAATTGTATGTCATGGAGCAATTCTTTGACTACAAGATGACTAATGAGCGCAGCATTGTTGAGCAGGCTCATGAGATACATTCCATTGCTAAAGAACTCGAGTAGTTCACGTGTGTGTTACCGGACAAGTTTATTACCGGAGGCATCATTGCCAAGCTTCCTCCTTCGTGGAAGAATTTTGCTACGTCTTTGAAGCACAAGAGACAAGAGTTTTCTGTCATTGATCTTATTGGGTCTCTTGATGTGGAAGAGAAGGCGAGAGCAAAGACACACGTCCTCGAGGTGCTGAGGGAGGTTCTAGTGCCAATGTGGTACATGACAAAACTTCCAATCTCACAAGTCCAAGAACAAGAACAAATCTGATGACAAAGGAAAGTTTGATGGGAAGAACAAACCATCACATTCTACCAACTTCCAGAAGAAGACCGATAAGAAGAAAGGAGCATGCCACGTTTGTGGCAATCTTGGACACTGGGCACCTAGTTGCCCAAATTGCTTTGAAAAGCATCGTGGGAAGAGCGGCAAGACCGCAAATGGTGTCATTAGCGATGCTGAGATGAAGGACTCTGGGTATGGTATATTCCCTACTGTCCTTTCAGTTTGTTATTCTCCTAATTGGTGGATTGACGCCGGTGCTAATGTACATGTATGTTCTGATATTTCCATGTTTTCCTCTTATCAGGTCACATGGACTTCCTACGTGTTGACGGGAAATGGTTCTCATGCTACTGTTCGTGGTGTTGGTATGGTCGATCTGAAGTTCACTTCGGAAAGACCGTCCGCCTGAAGAACGTGCATCATGTTCCTTCAATCAATAAGAATCTTGTTAGCGGATCTCTTCTATGTCGGGATGGCTACAAGATAGTTTTTGAGTCAAATAAATTTGTAGTATCAAAGTTTGGAAACTATGTTAATAAAGGCTATGAGTGCGGGGGCTTGTTTCGCCTATCCTTGTCAGACGTTTGTAATAAAGTTGTTAACCATGTTTGTAACAATAGTTTATCAAATGTTTGGCATTCACGACTTTGTCATGTTAATTTTGGTTGTATGACGCGGCTAGCTAAAATGAATTTAATCCATGAATTCACTATTGTGAAAGGCTCCAAGTGCCAAGTATATGTGCAAGCTAAGCAACCTTGCAAGTCTCATAAAACTGCAGAGGCTAGAGATTTGGCACCTCTAGAGCTTATACATTCAGATATTTGTGAGATGAATGGTGTTTAAACAAAAGGTGGAAAGAGATATTCTATGACTCTGATCGATGACTCCACTTGTGTATCTCCTGAAATCAAAAGATGAGCCTCTGAACTTCTTTAAAATCAATAAAGCTGAAGCAGAAAACCAACTTGATCGAAAGATCAAACATCTTAGGTCTGATCGTGGTGGAGAGTATTTTTCTAATGAGTTTGGTTCTTTTTGTGCGAAACATGGTATAATCCATGAGAAGACGCGCCGCCTAAAAGCCGCCGGAGCATAGCTCCTGCATGAAGCCCGCTGTGCCAGGAGGAGTGAAGCTAAGCCCTCCACCTTCGACCCACCACCATGGCGGCCAGAAAGGAAGGGGACGACAATGAAGATGCAGCCAGCGATGCTGAAGATCTGACCCACCTCCAAGCAATGCAGCAACAAATCACGTCTCCACTCCTCCTCACCTCCATGGCTGGCCGGGAGCAGAGACTCGACGCGCACACCACTCTGCCCACTCGCTCCTCCCTACTACCATAGCCGGCCGGGAGGGGAAGGCCATAGCGACGGTGCTGCAGCACCAGGAGGACAACCCCGGCTTATTGAGATGGCATTGGCCCGCAACAGCACCCCCTGCTTCCACCGGAGAAGCGAGGATACGGCAGGGCGAGGCCATAAGCTCCAGATCCGGTCGAATTTGATCGAAGCTCCACCGCCTTTGGGCAGGGACGCCCGCTGCATCGGCGAAGACGCTGGGAAACCTACAACTACTCCTACTAGACTACACCACCTCCCCGCCGCCATCTCCGATCAGCACTCGGGATCGCGTCGGCAAACTCGGCTTGCTCTCAGTTACTATTCACATGAGTGAAGGGGAGATGGTAAAGTGCCGCTTGTTTTGTTGGGGGAAGATGTCCTAGGTGAACACAAGGAGTATCTAGGACTTAATTTTCTGTATTTTTTCAGACTAAGAGCATCTCCAACCGCCGCGTCATATTTTGGCGCTGCAAAAATCGTTTGCAGCGTGGTCCGAGCGTATACAGCGCATGGCGCTGAAGACACCTCCATCGGAGGCAGGAAATTTGCAGCGTGCGCGCATGCTCGAACCGCGCCTCCAGCAGACGCACCAAATTTAGTGCTGCAAACACGTTTTGCGATACATAGTTGGATTACAAAATCTAAAATTACATTTGAATAGAAAATAAATAGCGATAGACTACTCGTCGTCGTCAGAGGTGGTCTCGATCCAGAGATTGTTCCACATCGGCCCGTCGGAGTCAAAGTCCTCCATCGTATTTGGGTTCTCCAGCTCCTGCTTGGCGAACTCCTGGTGGTGACGGCGGTCCACCCTTCTTTCCTCCCTCTTCATGCTTGTTGCGGCGGTGTTGATGTAAATCACCATGCCGTTGGGAACCCCAAGAGGAAGGTATGATGAGTATAACAGCAAATTTTCCCTCAGTAAGAAACCAAGGTTTGTCAGTCTAGGAAAAAGCCAAACTCCAGAAGGTGATGCTTGCTAGCCTAGTGACACTCCAACAAGGGCGCCGTTAATGATTCTTGTTAGCGCGTCTTCAACTAGTAGCAACGCGGAACCTGCACACAACACAACCAAATACTTTGCTCCCAACTTACGATGAGGTTGTCAATCTCACCGGTTTGCTGTAAACAAAGGTATGAGCGTATCGAGTGGAAATCAATAGTAGTATGCGAGAAAGTAAACAGTGCGAGTAATAGTAAACATGTGATAGCAATATAAAGGAAATTGGACCGGGGTCCACAGTTCACTAGTGGTGTCTCTCCATAAGATAAATAACACATGCTGGGTAAATAAATTACAGTTGGGCAATTGATAGAATAAAGATAACGTGCATATGTCGAGAGGATCACTATGAGATTTACTCTGGGCATTACAACAAGATACATAGACCGCCATCCAACTGCATCTATGACTAATAATCCACCCACGGGGATATCGTCCGAACACCCCATGAGTATTAAGTTGCGAACAACAGATAACTACATTAAGCAAAGTGTGTAATGTAAACAAAGCATATGCCCTTGGACATAAGAATGTTGTTTTCTCCCTAGTGGCAACAACACATCTACAACCTTAGAGGTTTCTGTCACTCTCCCAGATTAAATAGAGGCATGAACCCAACTATCGAGCATAAATATCCCCTCTTGGGGTCACTAATATCTTCTTGGCCAAGATAGCTACTAACAACGGAGAGCATGCAAGATCATAAACAACATAGAGATAACATAAGATAATATTCAGCACATCAACTCAATCATAACACCAATATTCATCGGATCCCAACAAACACAACATGTAGAATTACATAACGGTGATCTCGATCATGTAAGGCAGCTCACGAGATCTAAATATGAAGCACATGGTGGAGAAGACAACCATCTAGCTACTGCTATGGACCCATAGTCCAAGGTAGACTACTCACTCATCACGCCGGAGGCAAGCATGGCGATGAAGAAGACCTCCGGTGGTGATTCCCCTCTCCGGCAGGGTGCCGAGAAGAGCGTCTGGACTCTCTGGATCTCGGGTCGACAATGGCGGCAGATCGCGATGTGTTTCTGGAAAATTGATCGGGTATTTTGGTTTTTTCCGTCGGGGGGTCTTTATAGGTGAAGGAGCAGCGTCAGAGGTGGACCAGGGTGGTCTCACCCATAGGGGGCACGGGCCAGGGGCTGGCCGCGCCGCCCTATGGTGAGGCCAACCTCTGGCTTGGCTCCGACTCCTCTTCGGTGTTCTGGAAGCTTCTTTTAATATCTGGACGTTCGGCTTTTGTTTCGTCCAATTCTGAGAATATTTCATGTGTAACTTTTCTGAGACACAAAAACAGCAGAAAACAGGGAACTGGCACTGTGGCATCTTGTTAATAGGTTAGTTCCGGAAAATGCATAAAAACACCACGAAGTGTAACGAAACACTAAGCAAATGGTGTAAAAACAAGCATGGAGCATCAAAAATTATAGATACGTTTGAGACGTATCACTTCATCGTGAAGAACTCCTCCTCATCGCGGACGTCTCCCGGGAACGACTCGCCCCCTGCTGCATGAGGCACTCGGCGATTAGGAGGCGGCGCTACGTGTAGCGGTGACGGAGGCGGTCCTCGTCGGTGACGAGGCGCGGAGCGGTGCGAGTAACTCGGCCTCCATGAGGGACTGCACGTTGGGGTAGTTCAGGTCGCGCCGCGGGCTCCCAATCGCCAAGCAGCCGCATCGTACGCGCGCACGGCTAACTCCGACGTGTCGTACGTGCCGAGAGTGAGCCAAAAGCCGCCGGCGCAAAGCTCTGAGTAGAAGGTCCGTTGGGGCGCGCGTGTACTCCGCGGAACCCTGACGACCCCCGTCGGTGTGTGGCGGGTGAGAGGAGGAAGAAGAGCCGCGTGGAGCATGGAGAAGAAGAAGCGGTGGCGCAGTGCGTGAAAGTTTCTGTGGCGGTTGAAGAGCGCGCGCACCCTCGCTTTATAGTGCGCGCGAGCCGGCGCCGAAAATTTTCGGCGCGGGATAGCAAAAAAGCGCACTCGCGGAAAACATTTCTTTTTGGGATTTCTATTTTCGTGCCCCTGGGTCGTTAGTTGTACTCAGTTTTCCCCAGCCACTTAACTTTTCCTCAGTTTTCCCCTCGCTCTAGTTTGAAACCCCTCGCAGACGCTCGGACGGGAGGGTTGCCGTTTAGTTGACCGTTCCGTGCTGACGTGTGGGGCCGCGTCGTATGGGGCCGCGTCGCGTGGGGCTGGTAGAACGGGACCGCGTGGGACAGAACGAGACCGCGTTTGGTTGTATGTGAGAGCTCGGTTTTGTCTCTCTCGGCCCAAATTGGCATTTTTCAGAGCGCATTTTTCCCCTCTCTCTCTGTAACAGTTCTCTCTCTTTTCACCAAATTAGTATCAAATCTAGAGAAGCTTCTATTTCTATCTTTCTTTAATGATTGTTGCCTTTTGGCCCTCATTTTTTGCCCAATATGTTAACAAATCTATTAGCAAATCTAGAAGCTAGTAGAGGATAAATTCACAGCAGCATAATAAATTGAGAAAATATAGGATAAGCTGCATACATCAGCCAATATGGCTACCATGGTGGATACCTATGCACCCGCCTACAGCCATTGGATCGCCCTATATGACATTCCCCGCCCTACATCTAAACTGACGTCCGTTAGCCTGTTTCTTTTATCTCTCCTCACCTGAAGCAAACCGACCACCTACCGCAGCACTCCCCTCTCTCTCTCTCCCGTCCCCATCCCCGCACCCAATCTTATCCTTACCACCCACCCCGGTCTCCACCTCTACTGAGGACGCCTACCGCCACCGTCGGCCGGCGTTCCGCCGGCCTCCAGCAAAAACCGCCGGTGCCCCTCCACCGCAAGCACCGTGGGTCCACCCGAGGTCCCGATCCCGGCAGCCCAACCCACCTTTGTGACCTAGAGCAGAGGCGTTCATGGAGGTGACGAGCTGGGTGGCCGCGTACTAGTCGGCGCCTTTTGCAAGCTGGAGCAGCGGCGTTTAAGTTGGCTAGTTGGGCGGCCGTGGATGCTTGTCTTCGTGGCATCCTCGGAGGAGTCGTCGCTGGCTGCTACTTGTGCTGCACCGCAACAGATCCCCAAAGTCCATGCCCGTGCGTCCTATGGGAACTGCGTGGTGGCCGCCGCCGGTTCAAGTTGGGCTGCAGTTTTTTGAGATACAAATCGTTCGTGGGATGAACCGCCGGTTGAATCTTGCCAAGTTGCAAGCATGGAGGCCATCTTCTCTTCTGTGATTTTTTCTTTTCCTTGTGACATTATTTCGAAAATTCACTGGTTCTTGCATATAGATGTTCCAAAAAAATTCCAAATTTGTCTACATCATGCAATTTCGTTGGATGTTAAGGTAAATTTGTCAAGATCCTGATTTTTTTTGTTGGCTGGAGCAAATTGCATAGAATTGTTCCCAGATTTGTTGTCTGCACATCACCGTTTCTTTACATAGCAGAAACGATGCATAGGCTTCTTGTGATTTGAAACTAGGCTCTGTTTTTTTCCAATTTATTTTGGGTAAGAGCTGTCTCCATCGATGGCAGTCCCCTGGCTGCAATTTCTGTAGGAACCGGCAGTTTGTTCTTGTCGCCATGGATCTCCATTGCCGGGCCCGTCTTGTAGCTGGAGGCTCCGTCGCCTCTTCCTGGCTGGCCGGGAGCAGAAGCAGGATTCCTCCAGCTTCCCACGCTCCACCGCCGCGGCGGCTCATCGGGCTGCCCAGCCAGAGAAGGAGGCCGATCTGAAACGGGGGAGCTGCCGGAAAACGCCGGCAGGAGGAGCTGCCGGAAAACGCCGGCGCGCGGGCCAGAGATAGGGGAGGAGACGCGGTGGCCTCCCTTTACCACCGCACCACGATTGAATGAATCGGGTCGCTGTACACATTTTATCTGGATTGCTCCACCTTCCTTTTTCCTGATCTAGATTTTGTTGTACACATTTGAGTGAATCAGGTCGCTGTTGTTTTATTTGTACAGGGTTTCTGATCCAGATTACATGTTCATTGAAATAAAGGGTAGAAAATTATGGGGGAAAGTTCAAGTAATCATCTTGCAATATTTTTCGATCCGAATCCACTATTCATCCAAAATTTGTTTGCAATATTTTTCGATCCAGATCCAATATTCATCCAAAATTTTCTATATTTTCAATTCAGTTTCCAAAATAAAACACCTTTTTTCCAAAATGTTGTAGGAATAAAAATTGTGTATGTTGGCGTTCCTGAATATTTTATATTTTCTGAAACTGAGAAGTTATAATGTTTGAAATTTTCAAAATTCAGCAAGTGCTACAAATCCTCACTCAGATCGAGTGGACTGTAATTTACAAAAGTTGAAGTTAGACATGCGAGATGAAAAGTCTCACCTGTCCACGTTCTTTGTTGTTTTGTTTTCTTCGATGGATGGCTGCATGTGGAAAGGACATGTTTGAAATTTCTAAGCTCTCGACCGTACGTCGAGGCTCACCAAAAAAGTACGAACGAGAATCTGTTAACGGAACTAGATGGGAGCAAACGGTAGCACGAATCTTGGTATCACATCTAACGGTTCTAAGCCTATGCACAGCTAGCCGGGTGGTTAGCATATATATATATATATATTTATATATATATATATATATATATATACATGGAGACTATTCTATCATCGATGACAGAATAATATTCTGTACATATTCTGTATTGCTTACGACACACATTTGTACTGCTTTGTATGATAGAATCATACTGCTCGTTTGCAAATTTTGAACTGCTTGTTCGTATCTACGTAGTTATTTATTTCAATTTCTAAACCGTTTCTCAGAATTATGCAAATGATATATCGTTGGAAAGCTACAGAAAAACCGCAACTTTTTCATCTTGAAACTTTTTTCAAATTCTCAATGGTTTAAGTTTAATTTTGAAAATCGGAAGCATTCAAAAACATGTTTGAAACGTATTTTCAACTTGTTTTTCAAACCACAAATCAGAATAATGCATATGATACATCGTTGGAAAGCTATTGAAATTGCGCAACTTTGTTATCTCTGCAAGTTTTTTCAAATTCGCCACGCTTTTTGAACAATTTTAAAAAAAACTGGAATTCGGATCTATTAAAAAACGGGCCGACTGTAATTTGAGCAGATTTTCTCAACCATTTGTCGGAATGATGCAAATAATATGGCGTTGGATAGATATTGAGCAGACGCAACCTTTTCGTGTTTTAAGTTTTTTCAAATTCTACACAATTTTTGAGTAATTTTAAAAATAACCAATTCGGAGATATCCAAAAAAGATGCAAGGTAATTTTGCTTAATGTTTTTAACCATTTGTCGGAATGGTGCAAATGATATACCTTTGGAAAGCTATGGAAAATGCGCAACTTTTTTATTCCCAATACTTTTGCAAATTTCTTACAATTAAAGAATAATTTATATAGTTTTAACGTCATATGATTTGTATTGTTCGCAAGTTGGTGATATGAAATTAACAAGCTAAAATTCGTGATTCATTATGGAATGCAATAGATAATGAAATTAGAGTTATCCTCTACCATAGAAATCATTTGTGCCAATGCTTGAGGCGTTACGTGCTCAAAACAATGAGATTTGCATAATATATTTCCGCCCCGAAAAAACAGAGTATTCGTACTTTCTTAGACACATATCGGTACTTCTTTTTTATAAGTGTTTGTACTTCTTTCATAGCTTCGAAAACTATTTAGAAAAATAGATGCAACTTTCTCATACGGTTTCCGTTTTGTGTCCACAACCACTTAAAATGCTCAACACAACAATGCACTTCAGTTACAACCTTTAAAAAACACATCCTAAGTAAGGTTTTATGCGGTCAAAGTTTGGTCAACCCGTTTTATGCATATTTAAAAATCATTTGGCCTTCCATTCAATTTCCAAATTGTGTGATTTTTTTATGTTGTAAAAAATAAAGGCAAGACCTATCTGAGAAAATATATAAAAATATATAAAAATCATTGGGTTGGTGTACTTCTCAAAATTTAATATATGTACTTCCTTAATTGAAACCTTACACTTTATATTGTCATTGTTTGTACTTCCTTCATTTTTGCTGATGATTCCATTATTTTTGTTGTAAATTATGGAAGACTTTGCACTTCCAAAACTGAACATTTGTACTTCTCGTTGTCAATACATATACTTCTTGCTCTTATATTTCTGTACTTCTCTTTAGATCATTTTATTATATTTCAAAAATTGAACTTGGAATATACTTCTTGCAGTTTTATGTGGAATATGCACTTCTAAAATTGAACATTTGTACTTTTCAGAGTCTCTATATACTTCACGTGAAAGCTGCATCTATATACTTCCAAAATTTATCATTTTTAGCACTTCACGTGAAAGCTGCACTTCTGAAGCTCCCACTCTGTACTTCCCAAAGTAATTAGTAAAACAACTCTAACTTATTCGTAGTGTGTGTGTTTTCAGGTCCACTACCACTCAAAATGCTCGGCACAATCACACGCATCTATTATTATACCATGGTCAAACAATTTTTTGCTTGTTTTTAAAATTTCTTTCATACTTCATATGGATTTTGCACTTCCCAAAACTGAACAATTATACTTTCTGGTATCAAATATGTGTACTTACCGGAGTCATTATTGTGCACTTTTTATATTTTTCATGGATGATTTTATTATTTTTAACATTTTACATGGGACTTTGAACTTCCAAAATTGAACCTTTGTACTTGTCGACATCAATATGTGTACTTCTTGCTATCATATACTTGTAGTTCTCCATAGGCGATATTCTTATTTTTCTAACACTTTATAAAGACTATGCACTTCCAAATAATAAATATTTGTACTTGTCTTCATCATCGTTTGTACTTTCCAAACTCATTTTTTTGTACTTCCTGAATTTTGTGAACAATTTCATTATTTTTGTAGCACAAAGGAACTTTGCACTTCCTAAACATGAGCATTTGTACTTCCCACCGTCCACGTATGTACTTCACATCTTCATCGTTTGTACTTCCCTCTAGAAATTGTGTGTACTTTCTAAACCTAAATCTGCACTTCTCAAAAATAAAATATAATCTTCCCGCTGATGAATTTTCATATATTATGTTTTTATCTTTGACTTATATTCGGGTTTTTATGTATTTCCTTAAATTCAACAATGTGCACCTTCTAAATCATGCGACAAAAGTACTTATCTTCTCACCGCACGTCCCATCTCCTCTTAGTTAGCTTCTGTCATTCTGTGACAAAATCATAGCAATAGAGCTAATTGTTTCCAAGAAAAAAAAGGAAGCGGAGAGGCAGCATTTTTTAACACCCTCTCACATTTTTTCCTCTCTCATATTTCCATACTTCCCTCTAGATGATTAATACAGTGTTTATTTTTCTAGCACTTCACATGGAATCCATACTTTCGAAAACAGAACATTTGTACTTCCTCGGGGCACTATTTGTACTTTCTATTTTTCATGGACAATATAATTATTTTATAGCACTTTGCGGGAACTCTGCACTTCCCAAAAATAAATTTTTGTACTTCTCGTCATTGTTTGTACATCCTATTGTCACCATATGTACTTTCCGACATCGATAATATTTATTGATATACACTATGGACGAGGTCTTTATACTTCTAGGAGACGAAGCATGTACTTCTCGGATTACATATTTATACCAACTATGGAATTTATATTTTATCGACACCTTCCCTCCCGATGAGATGCGTACTTTGTAGAATGAAAGTTTGTACTTCCCAAATTTAATAAGTGTTTTTCCCTTCCAATGCCGAATGTTTTAAAAAAAAATCTCGAAAGTGATTGATTGTCTATACTTCCCGCAGTCGTTGTCTGTACTTATTTATTTTGTGGATGGCATACATTTTCAGATAATTTTGTTTGCCTAGATTGTAGCTGCAACGAATAAGTAACTAAAGAGGACCTGTGACACAAGAATTATAGAAGGGCACACGAAAACAAATAGTAGATAGGGAAACGTAGGATCACATGACAACCATTGCCGAATATCAAGCAACCTGTATATACTGCCGGCACAAAAAATTATACCGCTCCTGCTGCAGTATGTGAACATCTGAAAATTACTTCTAATCTCTCGTGAACATACAATTAGAAGAAGAAAACAAGCTTAGTCCCAATCCAGCCGTGTCCATCAGTCACTGGCGCATGCCTCACAGCAGCATCGTGCTTGTGCAGCGACACTCACGCGGCAGGATGAGTGCAACTGATTTATGCAGGGAGGGCCGGTGGCTGGAGGAATTCCGGTGGAACCGGAGAACTGCGTCCGGTCCTGTCGGCCGACAGGAGGAAGCTAGAGACGAGGAGCCTATCTCTGCACACCTGGATAGGGAAGTAACGGTGGGGAATAATTGACGCGGGCGATGGCAGGGTAACGGGGCGGCGCGTCAGCCGCAAAAACTCCGGCCATCTGGAGGCGAAAGTGTGCTCGGAGCTACGTGGCCCAGCGGCGGCGTGTTGCTTCGGGGCCAGCGACAGCGCGATTGCTTCAGCTCCCGTCCGGAAGCGACGGCCGAGCTCGGAGGCGGCAGCAGGTAGGCTATCCCAGCGGCCGGAGAGACGCGACGGCCATCTATCGTCCTAGCAGCGTGAGAGGCGCGGCGCGTAGCAGGGATGGCGTGTCGGCGGTGAGCTCGGGCATGGTCTGTGGCAACTGTCGAGGTGGGTCGAGCGTCCTAGGGGATAAGGTTCGTGGTTTTTTTCTAACTTCCTGAGCACGGCGTTCCGTTGTTTTAATCGGATCAGACCTTAATAGGAGCTAGACATGTATAGAATAATATTCTATCATCAGTTGCAAAATAGTCTCACCCTATATATATATATATATATATATATTCAGGACAGATCCAACAGTACTACCGATCCCTAGATCCAACATAAGCTACATTTTACATGGGATTAAGCTTGGAGGCTGCGCAGGTGAATCCCAAGTGCTTTGTGTTTGGCCATGAATGCATGCACGTTCACAATCATTCCAACTCTAGCGCCGCCAGGGGCACTGCCAAGGGATTCGGCATTGTTCACCAGGCAGTTGAAGTCGGTGGCGCGGAGCCTCCTGTTGCAGAAGGGGCACCTGTAAACGCCTCGAGCAAAGTGGCGATCGTTATGACCGGACTGCAGCCTCCTGAGGACGTGACGAGTCTTGGTGTGGAAGGACTCGTCGTCGCTGTCGACGTCGCTGCTCTGCACCTGTCACGTAGCACCAAAGATCGAAAAACACGGAGTCAATTGCAGCGATGATGGAACAGAGAGTGAACAAAAGATCATGCATGATAATATGGGCACGAAAAAAAAGAAGCCTCAGTTACATTGGACACACTTATATCCAGGATTTGGGTCAGTGAACCAAAGATCATGCACAACAAATTTGTACACACCAATTATTCACAGACCAAACCCTGAATCAATTTGTGCCCAAATATTCATCATCATCGGCACAAATTAACCGGATGGGATTGATTACTCACATAAGTTAACCGAATCTTAAACAAAAGCAAATCACAAACACTAATAACGCTAGATCTATCATAATAACGCTAGATATATCATAAAAGGATTGAACTAGGAACAGACTAACCCTAATAACGCTAGATCTATCATAAAAGGATTGAACTAGGAACAGATGAACCCTAATAACGCTAGATCTAACACAAAAGGATTGAAATGGCATAAGAACAAGGGAACAAAGGGTTACCTCCGGGTAGTCATCGACGATGCTGGTGTCGTAGGGGTTCGCCGGCGCGACGTACGGCACTGGTTCGTACGGGTCTTCGTACAGGTCCCAATCGACGGGGGCCTGGACGGGTGCCTGGACGGGGGCGGCGGCCATTGCGCCAGCGGCTGATGCGCCGGCGCCTACGTCGGAAGCAGCGACGGGGGCCTGGATGGGGGCGGCGGCCGATGCGCCGGCGGCTACGTCGGCAATGGGCATCTCATGCTTCTCCATCGCCGGGGTTTTTTCTTAGGGGTTTTTTCGACGCGAAGTGGAGAAGATGATGGGACAAGAGAGGCGGTTATAGTGAGAATGAGAGAGTGGGCAAGCGTCGAGAGAGAGAAAGAGGGGCTCTATAAAGACGAAGGTGGCGTTTGGTGTACCGCAACACGCATCCGCTATGCACGGCTGCAGCGTGCACCGCGACACGAGGCTAACCCTTCGATGTTTGGTGTACTCAGTTCTACCCTCGGGCCTTATACAGAAATTTTATATGTACTCAGTTTTTCCCTCGAGTACTTAGACTGGCAAGTGCAATATACTCAGTTCTACCCTCAAGTAGCTGGTCAACAGAGAGTCAACAAATGAGATTAATATAGCTAATTGAGTCATTTCATGCGCAAAAAAATCCAAAAAAATAAAAAACATAGTGGCACCTACTCATGGAGTCTTCCTACGCAACCTGCCACCTTAACAAACATAGATAAATCATGTGTTACCACAAATTGCCACTTCTCATAATCACTAGTAGCTATGAAGATGCATGGTTTTCCACTCAAACCCCTTTGCAAAACATCTTCCCCAAAACATAGTTTGTCTAAATGAGGCCATAATTGTCACACTCATGTATATTTGAATTGCAAATAATTTGATGTAGCCCAATATGAATTATATTGTACAAAACACGCATTTTTCATTTTGTAATTATTTTGTTTGAATCCCTTAGTCTATTTACTATTTACGTGCCCTTGGTTTCTTAGTACTATTCAGTTTTGCCCTCAAGTACTGTCACAAATGCTCACAGAAACCCAAACTTATCCTGATTGGTTGAGCAGTTGTCACACGGATCGACTCCACCAACCGTTGATCCACTGATCTAACGGGCAGTATACCCCTATCCGTCTCTTCGTGGCCACCCCTCTCTCTCTCTCTTCGTGGCCACCCCTCTCTCTCTCTGTCTGTCGGTGGATCAACGGTTGGTGGAGTCGATCCGTGTGCATTTATGGATTATTTTGCCACGTAACTATATTCTCTCTATTTATGCATTATTTTCCACGATTTAAAAATGTTAAACTAAAAAGTGGTAAACAAGAGACATACATATTTATCACCCCTCTAACAATTATCAACTATCTTTAGCATTCCTTTTCTTTTAGGGAATTTAGTTTTGGTAATTTGAAACGGCCCAAAAGTGGTATAATTTTGGTAGAAACATGAGACATACATATTTATCACCCCTCTAACAATTATCAACTATCTTTAGCATTCCTTTTCTTTTAGGGAATATAGTTTTCATAATTTGAAACGGCCCAAAAGTGGTATAATTTTGGTAGAAACATGAGACATACATGTTTGGCATATTTGGGGCATTTCGGTGAATGAATTATTTATCACCCCTCTAATAATTATCAACTATCTTTAGCATTCCTTTTCTTTTACGGAATATAGTTTTGGCAATTTGAAACGGCCAAAAAATGGTATAATTTTGGTAGAAACATGAGACATACATATTTGGCATATTTGTGGGATTTCGGTGAATGGATTATTTATCACCCCTCTAACAATTATCAACTTTCTTTAGCATTCCTTTTCTTTTAGGGAATATAGTTTGGGATATAGTTTTGGTTATTTGAAACGTCCCAAAAGTGGTATAATTTTGGTATAAACATGAGACATACATATTTGTGGGATTTCGGTGAATGCATTATTTGTCACCCCTCTAACAATTATCAACTATCTTTAGCATTCCTATATTCCCTAACACTTATTTTTTTTGGTAATTTTGGTGAATGCACACACTAACTTTGAAAACAACTACAAGTACATGTAACTGAATAATGGATTTGTAACAAGGAATCCCTTGTAACAACTTCTAGCGCTTGACGAGCAATGATAAGAATCCGATCGCAATTATACAATAAAAAAAACAACCAGCCATCAGATTAGCTTGCTTCTTCAACTCGATCAGCTGCTTTAACTGCTTGTTCATTTTCTTCAGTTCTCCCTTCACTTCCACCAGTTCTGCATTGGGAGCATTAGGCATAATCGGGACGGCCCCTCTCTCCGCCGCATTCTCTACAGCAAGTACCCCCCCTCCCAAATTGCGCTCCCCAATACCGCCAATTGATTCCTGCAATTTAAGCCTCTGAACGTACACATCGATCCACTCGAAATACCTGCATTTCTTCAGGATCTGAAAACAACAACGTGAACCCTAAATCCCAAATTCGAGGGAATAACAAGAAAATCGAGAGAAAACAGAGCAATTGGAGCGAGATCTAACCTTATCCCCCTCTCTATATGGCAAGCTCTCGCATGCAAGGAACTCACGTCCACGGTTGCCGTTGTCGTTCGTCTTACAGATCGACCGCTTCAGAGGCTCTTGGCGTGGGCAGTCAGGGCATCTTGTCAAAGGCACGGGTCCATACTGCGGCCATGAAGAACGGGAGGTCGAAGAGAAACTAGACATCACCCGCCTGCCGGAGAAGGGCTGCCGCTGGCGGAGAAGAAGAACAATGGGGCGCGGGGAAAGAAGGGGGAAGCAATGGCACGGGCACGGGAGCGGGCGCAGGGCTGGCTCGGGCTCCCATTTTGCAACAGGCACCTGGGTAAGCTGTGGGTCCGGCGCGCTAACGTGGACAAGTTGCGGGTCCCACGACGATCTGGATAAGTGGAGGCGTGTCCACTACGGGGCATCAACAGCAGCCCCACTTGCCAGCACCAACCAACGGTCAACTTAACGGGATTCCTCCCGTCCGAGCTCCTTGTGAGAGTTTCAGACAAGGGCTTGGGCAAAACTGAGGAAAAACTAAGCGGCCGGGGAAAACTGAGCACAACTAAGGACCCGAGGGCACGAAAATAGAAATCCCTTTCTTTTTTCACGCCGGTTTGGCGTCTCCGCTGAAGGAGCACGAGAATGTTTCCGTGAGAAAATATTTTACACTAGCGGGGGATGGCGTGGCTGTTGAAGATGCTGTAAGAGCATCTCCAACAGCCGCGCTATAATGCGCACGCGCTAAAAAAACCGCCGGTATATCGCGCGCAGAGACGGAATCGGCCCTCCAGCAGGCGCGGTATCTGCGGCGGTGCTGCAAATTTTTTGGGGCGCGCGGGTGTTTGCACTATCCGGGCGCCAAATGTGAGGCGTCGGCTGCAGCGCACAGCATCTCTGCGGACGTGCGCGAATACACAACGGCTGAAATCCCCCCACCCACGCGCCCTCCATTTCCCCCCCGCGCCGCCGCCGCACGATTCCGCCGCCGCCGATCGATTCCGCTGCCAGCCGTGCTGTAGCTCGCCGCCGCGCCATAGATCAGCCTCGCCCGTGGCTCCTCCCTGCGCTGTCGCCCCGCGCCGTCGCCTCCCGTCGCCTCGCGCCGTCGCCCGTTGCCCCAAGACGCCGCTGGTGCTTCTCCCCGCCTTCTCCGCGCCGCCGTCGCCATGTCGTCGAGCCTACTGTCAACATGGCGCCGCCAAGACGCTCGCCGGTTTGCTCGCAAGGTATGCGCCTCCGCCGGCCGCAATCATTTAGTCAATTTTTTTCCTACTAGCTAGTTGTAATGAAGTCATTTTCATATGTATATTTGTAGAGTTCATCATCCGATACATCGGATGACGAGTACGACCAAGAGGAAGAAGAGAACATATCCATGCTATTAGCATACCGCACTGTCAAGAAGCCAAAAATAGGTGGATCGGTGTTCGGTAGACAGAAGTTGCAGAGAGAAAGGATTGAAGGGCATGAGAAGTTGATGCGGTCATATTTCAATGAGAATCCGATATTTCCCGAAAACTATTTTCGGCGGCGTTTTCGGATGAGCATCGACTTGTTCAAGCACATCGTAACGGAGGTGACCAGGTATGATCGATTCTTTGAGCAACGGAGAAATGCCGCCGAAGAACTTGGTCATAGCACATATCAGAAGGTGACCGCCGCCTTGCGTATGTTGGCATATGGTATACCGGCTGATCTAATTGACGATTATTTGGCCATGGGAGAGAGCACTTCTATCTTGTGTGTGAAGTGCTTTGCCGTGCCAATTGTGAATGTTTTCGGATCTACGTACTTGAGAGCCCCCAATGCTCAAGACACAACAAGACTTTTGGAGTTCAACGCCGACCGAGGATTTCCAGGTATGCTTGGATCCATTGATTGTATGCAATGGAGTTGGAAGAATTGTCCAGCGGCATGTCATGGACAATTCAAAGGGTACAAGAAGGATCCACTATAGTCCTTGAAGCGGTCGCCGATCATGAGACTTGGATATGGCATGCATTTTTTTGAATGCCCGGGTCTTGCAATGACATCAATGTTCTTCAACGGTCACCACTAATGACAAGACTTGCAATGCGGGAAGGTCCATCGGTGGAGTTTGAAGCAAATGGCCACAAGTACAACTATGGCTACTTCCTCGCCGACGACATATATCCAAGGTAGCAAACATTTGTGAAGCCGATTATTCAAGCATGAGGTAAGAAACAAACCCAATTTCACAGTGCACAAGCGGCGGCTAGAAAAGATATAGAAAGAGCATTTGGGATTTTGCAAGCTCAATTTGCCATTGTAAGGAGGCCGGCTAGATTTTGGGACCAAGAGTGCCTTTGGTATATCATGACCGCTTGTATCATCATGCATAACATGATTATAGAGGATGATCATGGGAAAAATGTTGATCATACCCACTACGAATTGATGGGGGTTCCCGTGCAAGTGAGGAGGTCCGCACATAGGATTGCCCGGTTCATTGCCTCATACCATGCTATTCGCTCCAACGACACACATGATAAGCTCCAAAAAGATCTCATGGAAGAATAGTGGAATTGGCATGGACAACAATAGTTGTATACTGTTTGAAAACTATATGGTGCATTGTTTCAAAACTATGTTGTATTGTTGTATGTTGATTTGTAAACTTGTTGTATTTATTGTGAACAATTTGATGTACTTGTTGTATTTGTTGTGAACAATTTGTTGTATTTGTATGATACATTTATTTATAAATTTATGAAGTTTGTTTGATCTTCTTTGATGCATAGTTGGATGTGATTGTTGTTTTCGCCGGCGCTGCGTGCTGTATAATGGAGCGTCCGACGAAGAAATACTTTTAGTACTCGCGAAGTCGCTCTAGTTTAGCGTCTCCGATGAAAGAAAAATTCGGAACAGCGCACAATAAACGTTTATAACACGGTATAGCGCGCTAAAGTATAGCGCGGCTGTTGGAGCTCTAAGGACGGAAAACTGTCAAATTCGTTTTTCATCTCCCTTCCTCTGTTTCCACGTTTCGCGCCACACAGATACAAACACGCCACACCCCGTTTCCTTGAACAGTCCTCGCCTTCCTCTGTACGCCTCCCGTCCCTTCCCAAAACCCTACTGCACGCCTGCACGCGGAGCCCGGCCAGAACCTTGCGTCTAGGGTTGCCGCCATCATGGCCTCCTCCCCCTCCGACGTCGTCCTCAAGGCCGCCCTCGACGGCAACCTCAGCCTCCTCAAGAGTAAGCGCCCCTCTCACTCTCTCTCTCTCTCTGACGTTCTCCCCGAACACTCGCGCGGTGCTTGTGCGGTACGGAGGAACTTCGGGCGGAGTGGCTGCAAGCCTGCAAATCCGTAGTTTCATTGCGAATTTCCCAGAGCCAACTTCGATTCGTTCGTTTTCGTGCAGAATCCCCCAAAATCATTTTGAATGGAGAAACCCCAAATCTGGGGAACTGCGTGGACTCACTAGTCGCTACACGAAATCAGTGCAATTTGAGACTCGGGCCCTTCGGGGACACCGGACACCCGACTTTGACTCTAATTACTGCAATATCCATCTTAGTTTCGCCGCTTCTGCTCCCGCGATTTCCAATTTCAGTTGTTCCTGCGATTTCAGGGATGGCGAACGAGGTGGACCTGCGGGGAGCCAAGGACGCCAAGGGGTATACCGCGCTTCATTGCGCTGCTTTCGGGGGCTGCGTGGAGTGCTGCCGGTTCCTGGTGGAGGAATCTGGGATTGATGTCAATTCGGTGTCCAAAACAGGTGCCCACACCTAGCTGAAGTTCTGTGTGCGTCTGTGCAGGAAAAAAAGCATCTTTTTTTTCTTTTCACCGAGATGTTCTATTTCCCCCTTGCTTGTAGGTGGGACGCCGATATCCAGCGCCGCACAAGAGGGGAATGTCCAGGTTATGAGGTACCTTCTCGACCGCGGTGGCGACCCTGCGATGCCCGACCAGATGGGCTCCACGCCGCTGCACTATGCAGCGCTGCAAGGTGCGCTTTCTCATTCTTGAGTTCGTTCTTGCTGCTAAATTGTGAAGGATGGAACCCACATATATCTGGATTTGTACTATTTTTATTGTCCTTCCAGGGCATTGTGAGGCTGTAAGGCTATTACTGTCCAAAGGAGTTCCTGTGGATCCTGTTGATCATCGGGGTGCGCCATTACACTTGGCTGCTTCGAAGGACCATGTTGAGGTTGTGAAGGTTCTGCTGGAGCATGCTGCTGATGTAAGTTGTCTATTCCATCATCACCTAACTGGATTGGGAATACATATGCCATAAAGTGCACTTGGCTTGATCATGTAATGGTTTATTCCTGGAGGTGCATCAGAATACTTGGTGGGTTCATAATTTTTTTATTATGTGATCTAGATAACAATTTTCAAAACTGTCATTATTTTCCCTTTGCAGCTCAACAAAGTGGTCAATCATATCGTTTCACCCCTCATGATGGCTTTCTTTGGGCAGTCCTTGAAATGCATCAAGCTACTGATTGAGGTCCAGTAATTTGCTAAATTCATGTGTTTTCTTATGTTTTTTATGTTCAATTGGGTCCTGATTTTGTAGACTAACTTGTTATTTCTAGTTGAATGTGTCATGATTACTTGTGCAAGTTCTGTCTGTAAAGCTATTTTACTGTTATCCATAGGCTGGTGCTGATGTGAATGGTAACTCTGCACTAACTCCTTTAGCACACGCTGTTCATGATGGCTTAACCGACATTGTCAAGTTGCTTCTAGAGGCTGGAGCCGACCCTAACATTCCTGACGATGTAAGTATATCTCTGCCTTCATCTCTCCTTTTACTATCGTCTATGCTTTGTGATTTGCAATCTTGGCCCCTTTCTCCTTGCATCCGATTCAGGGTGGAACCTAAACTAAGGTCTCCAGAGATAAAGTATGTTGCAAAGATTCTTCATATTTGACTAATTACTGTACAGTGTTTTTTTTAAAAATTCAAGTGCATGTGTTTGGGTTTGCTTCAGAGTTCGGACTGCACTGACTTGGGGAAAACATCCCAAGATTGCTAAGTGGTACACCAGATCTTACATATCTCATGTCAGAATCATGATACTAGTAGGTCACTATAATTCAGTATAATAGTTTGATGTTCCTTTGAGTTTGAGTCCATGTACTACGGTTCAAGAGGGAGTACTCTGTCTAACTTTATTGCACAAATATAGATGCACGCGGTTCCAAATTAATGCCAGAGAAAAAGGATTTTAGGTATTCTGTTTATTTAACAGTGTCTAAAACTGTTGCTGCCGGTAAATTCAGGAATATCTCATTTTCTCAAAACATCTTTTGTGGAAAGTAAATCTAATGACGTTGATGGCTTTTGTCATTTTCATGCCAGATTGTATAACATCTTATGTTTTTGTGTATAATATAGCAAGGTGCAATTCCAATTGAGAAAGCAGCAGTTTTTCGTCGGCGTGAGCTTGTTGAAGTTCTGTTTCCTAGGACAAAACCAATTCCCTCTCTGCCAGATTGGAGTGTTGATGGGATAATTAGAACTGTGAATTCTCGGCCCATCAATCCTCTTCAGGCATGTACATGCTTTATTACTTTATTACTGGTTACACTCATGAAGCTTAATGCGTGATTGCTTCGTATTTTCTACTTAGACCACAACAATTCGTTGTGCTCGTTCTCATTGACAAACTCAAAAGTTTAACTCACAGTACGCATACTCATGACATCTGTTTACATGCATGGATCTCTTTGGTCTTCAGTTGTTTCTACTTTGATTTCCATTGAAGAAATAGGGCAAGTTTGTACATGATAACATTTGTGAAATTGTAGCCTCCTTCTATCTGCAAGCCTATACGTTATTCATAATTTCTTGGTACAGGCACCGCTATGTACTCAAATTTGAATCTACACTTTGTTAATTTGGAAAGTAGACAGGTTTCAGTCATCATGGTTGTGTGGGTACTGCCACAGCCAATTTTGCAAAGCTAACAAGGTTATGATTGAAGGAATTTGCATCAAGCAGCGCACGTCATTTTAATTTTTAAACTTTAAACTGTTACCGTGCTGTCCAAGCGATCATTCGATACGCCTGTAACTGAGCATGGTATTGTGTTTAGTCCGCAGCTTCGGTGGAAGAAAGAATTGCTGATTGGAAGTCACAAGGAAAGGAAGCATTTGCAAAGGAGGATTACCGTTCAGCATTATCCTTCTATGACCTGGTAAGCGCATAGCCCTACTAGTACTTTCAATTGCAATGATCACACAACAGATAGTTTTGAACAGCAGGCTCAAAATGGTTTATGATGAACTCAGTATCCATAGAGTTATTCTTGCCTTACACACGATGATGAAATAGTGGCACATGCAGTTTTTTTTCTCTCTTAGAGGGACACTTAGAGTTTAGCACTTCATCTAGACGCCCTTTCTTTGTTTAAGTAAGGCATCAACTTATATCCAGGTTTTTTTTATGCACGTTAATTAAACTAATGAATGCAGAGGCCAGGGAATAAGCCTCCTTTTTGAGATTTTCTTGGGTCCACATAGCTTGTTAGATCCATTCATCATTGGTGCACAAACCTGTTTAGCTGGACTGAGAGCACATTTGCTCATTGTAAATGCAGGTAATTAAAAAAAGACCATTTGACGCCTCCATGTTTGCCAACAAGAGCCTATGTTGGCTGCGCATGAGACATGGGGATCAAGCTTTGGAAGACGCGCGAAAGTGCAGAGTAATGCGGCCCTGTTGGTCCAAGGCCTGGTATCGTGAAGGTGCAGCCCTCAGCTTCTTGAAGGTACAGTTGCTTGTGTTGATATTCTTCCCTAACAGTCTGACTCATTCTCTCATTCTCTCCACCTGTATATACCTCCCCGCGTGGTATTGATTTCTTCTCAATGTCCAGGACTACGATGGTGCCACCCACGCGTTCCGGAAGGCGCTGCAGCTCGACCCTAAGAGTGAAGAGATTAGGGAAGCGCTGAGGTAACGACGACATTTGCTTGTCTTGGGTTAGCACCATGACAGATCAAATCCATCATCCGTGGAGGAAGATGGACATATCTAAATTCCCTTCTAGCTTGGAGATGTAGTTTTGACGCCTTTTGATTTCTATGACTTGATTGCAGAAAGGCTGAGAAGGCTGTGGAGGAGTCTGGGCGCGTGTAATATAAGCAATCGCCGATGCCGGGTCGATCAGAGAGAAGGAACAACAGAAAACTCTGCATTCTTCTCACATCTCCCCGAGACGTCCCTTTAACGGCTACTAAGTACCCTACTATTACTAATAGCTAGGACTGTTCGTAGGTTAAGATGTCTTGCGCTCGCAAGCTAACCAGTTTCAAATTGTGCTCGGTCATGAGATGAGACGAGACACCATGTTTTTGGCATCTTCGTTATCTAGGGTGATGTGTAGTAGATGTCGGTGGATGTTATGCTAACCCTACTCCTGAGGGTCGCTAAACATTTCTCTGCATTTTGCATGTGAGAACAAGTGTTGGCTCAGGTGAAAAATGCATACCTGGTGCTAATTTTTGTCAGAGAAAGAACTGTGTTTCTGTTCCAGCAATATGTATCTGGCTGCAGGAATCCCAGCTTCAGATCGATCCGAGAATTCTTACAAGAAAAAGATGTCTAAAACTAGATGCATGTTCAGCCCCTGGATGTCAACAAGTGGAAAAACTGACGGCTGGAATGACACAGGTGAACGAGCTGGCAGCACTCTCTGAATCCCAGTCTCTGACTGAATCAATCTCCAGTCTCTTTGGGTACAGCTTTGTGTGATCTGATGGTAGATTGCAGCATGCTGAAGCAAGATGAAGAGCCCTTGAGATCAACTGATCAAGTGACAATGAATGCTATTGGGGTTGCTAGCGAACGTCCTGCATAAGCCAGCTAAATCAGCGGCTAGTTCAAAGTAAATTAATTCGTTAGAAATTCTAAGACTAGCCTAACTGATTTTGACTACGAAGCTAATTGATGATATGCAGCTTTGCGTATTCTTTTTTTTTTTTTGACTAGGAAGCGGGCAGGTCGGGTGTCACTCTACATCCCCAAGTGCGATGGATCTCTCACCCGCTGAACAAATCGAGACAATTAATTTAGGGCAGGATGAAAAAGAAAAAAATCAAGACAATGAAAATGAACAAATAAACCCATGATGAAGAAGAATGATCTAGTAGAAAACGTAGCTAACAAAGTTGGGGAACCACCACTTACAATGATCGAAAAAAATGGTGCGATCTAGGGTTTATCGTGGTTTGTTGAGATCAATATGAGACCTGCCAAATACCTTTCCAACAAGCACATGGGGCCCGGCAAGGGTTTAACATCTTGTTTTCCTATTTTTTTTTGTCTCGTGTAGACATTCATGAATGTCAAGAAATCTAGGAAATTTCGTAGAAAGATTCAATTTTATTTGTCTAGATTAAAAGTTTGGCGTTCAAATTATTTTCGTGTAGAGATCAATTATTGTTGGCCAGAAACAAAATTTGGTCTTGTAGAATCGAACCTAGAACTTGACCAACAACTGCCTAGGCACTTCAATACGACTAGGGATGTACTCCCTCCATACCGGATTAGAGGGAAATTACGTACTTCAAGACAAACTTTAACCTTTAATTTTAGTCAAAAAAATATAAAGTATATTATATAAAAATTATACCATTGGATTCATATTCAAAAGAACTTTCCAATGGTATAACTTTTATATCAAATCTCTCATATTTTCTTGACTAAAAATAATGATTAAAGTTTGTCTTAAAACACACAATTGCCCAATAATCCGGTATGGAGGGAGTACATCGTACATATAATTTCTGGTCCAAATCTGCAACAACATAATTTTTTAGGATATATGGTATACACTTTGATGAATATGTCAGATATGGTTGCATATGTGGATATTGCTCAAACGGATACCTCACGGATACGTTAGTGAATATGGTATTGCTAATATCCTACCCGATATTTTTGTGGATTATCTGAGGTCCTTAAAGAGGATTATTGGATAAAATTAGCACAACCATAAACACTTAGACAACTTAGTTAGTTCATCGGCCCAACTATGCATGGCACCTCCGCGCTCGTTGTATCATGCTATTATCAGTATTGCATATTTGCTATTATTATTGCTCACTATCAATGTGTGGCTACCTATTTTTTACGGATGTCAGCACCGAAGTTCTTGTGTTGTACGAAACAATTGTGTAGCTTTGGTTTTAGTATAGTGTGTTACACGCTTTATGGTCATCCTTTTTAAATAAAAACTAAACTTCTGCTTTAGTTGTGTATTTTTTTTTCAATTATCCTCCCTCGATCAGGATCCGCCCCATGTCCGCAATCCAATATAATCTATATTCAAATATGCATTCGACCATTATATGCTCCAATTGAAATCCGTAAAAAATATGGCGAATGATATGGAAATAGCAATATTTGATCCAATACGTTTACATCCCTAATTACGACGAAGTTTTTGCATGAAAATGATTTGGTTCTTTTCGAAGTGTAACATCTTGGATTTAATTCATATTTTTGTCTAAGATTATATTTTCTCGATGTTTAACAAAAATCACTTATTTCACGAAATGCAAGAGGTGACAAATGCATGTGAAGTGAGCTAATACTTGGTACTCAATTGATGGAATGGCTTAGAAATAGTGATACAATGATGCAAATAATGTGCTGTCCATCCCTAACCGTATTTAGTTAGCTCAAAAAAAACGAGACCAGCAGGGGAGAAACCCTGCGGTATTGTATTAAGAAGGAGGAGCTCTAGGCGCAAAGTCGCGGAGCTGGGGGCTCGAACACGCGACCTCGCGGGAGCGCGCACAAGACCGTGGACTGCTGCCATCCTGGTAGACACCAGTTCCCTTTAGTTAGCTCAGTCTTGCTAAGAGCGTGTACCATGATCATATCAAATCCTGCGACGAGGACCAAAATGCAGTCCACCTCCTCACGTGTAGAAGCATTCACTGGAGTTTGACGGCTTTGTGGGCTAAATGAGTTTGACTCACTGAATGCGTTGGTATGTCTTTGTCTCTTGTGACCTGCAAGTCAGCATGGAATCCGTTCTTGCATGTACGCTTTGGTTGCAATTCATGCTTGTGGGCCCGTGAGCAGGAGTAGTAAGTGCTGATCTTGGTTGGTTTGGCCTCGTCATGTCCTAGGCTCCTAGCTAGTACTATTGCCTACGCCCTACGGTTGTGCTCAGTATTGATGGACCAAGATCCGGCTGCAGAAGATGATGCAAAATCTTTTCTCCGCTGTGGCAAGCAACTAGCAAGCCTCCTGCTCGCAAACTGCAATGCTCTGAATCCACCATCATCACTCTCACTGGTGAGACGCGCATGTCACATTCTTGCATACACGCTACGGGTCGCATTGCACGCTTAGAGCATCTCTAACAAAGCCCATAAATCCCGCCGGAACTGAACTCTTTTCTGGCGGATTTACGGGTTCGAGCCGAATCGCGCGCAGAACAGAGCCCGAAAATATGGGCCGGCCCGTAAAAGAAGTTCAGGAGCCTGAAAAACTCCCCGCACGCCCCATATTAAAAGGGTTCGCGGAGGGGAGTTCGGTTCGCAAACTCTACTCCCCTCCGCCGTTCCTCTCCCTCCGCCGCCGCCACTCGCCA
The DNA here is from genome assembly GCA_007115705.1 of Dactylis glomerata. Classification (NCBI taxonomy): domain Eukaryota; kingdom Viridiplantae; phylum Streptophyta; class Magnoliopsida; order Poales; family Poaceae; genus Dactylis; species Dactylis glomerata. The sequence continues at coordinate 1,514,112 of QXEO01000200.1, read as the reverse complement.
GCTCCGACGAGCAATCCAGCTCGCCCCAGCCACCGATCCGTAGCCCGCCGCCACGCGATGGCGTCCCGTGGAGGCTCCGACGGCCGTGCCGCGGGATTGGGCGGCGGCGACTCGCCGCCGCGTCCGCCTGTCTTCCACACCGACGCGGAGCGGCGCAAGTGGAACAAGAGCGAGGGCGCGCACAAGCGGAGCGCTCGCCGGTGGACGAACTGGGGGCTCACGCCCCCAGGGAAGCTCGCGCGCTACGGCAACGCCGGCGAGGACTCCTCCTCCGGCCAGTCTAGCCGCGCACCGCGGCTGCCCGTGGCGGAGAGCAGCGAGGAGGACGACCTCGTCCCCACGCGGTCGCCGACCATCTCCACCGGGGACTACGTCCACGGCAGCGACGAGGAGGAGGCAGCTTGACGCCGACGACGCGTGAAGATCTTCGACGACAGCGTCGGCGCCGTCTGCCGCCGACAAGCTGCGCCACCACCGGCACCGCCGCGCGCCATAGGTCATTATAGGCCGCATTTTGCTTAGCTAGGTAGCGCTTGCCGGTGTACCAGTATTTACGTTTTCAATTTATCGAACAATGTAAGTATCGATGCTCAATCGGAGCATCTATGTCATCTAGAACTATGATCATCGCCTAAATTTACCCGCGTTATTTCGAATTCCGCTTTTCAGTTCCATTTTACGGTTTCTATTCTGCGCCACTGTGAAATTTGACAGAACTTACATTTTCGGTGCACTGAACTCGACTTTTTCAGTTCGCGTTTTTTCGGTCTCTACTAGAGATGCTCTTAGAGCATGGCTAATGACTAATAGAAGAGCCCGCTGTTAGCTCTATAGCACTATCATGTCAGCTATAGCTAACTTTAAGTTATAAAAAGTCACTACTATGATCCATTTTATACTCTCACAAAATGCCTAGGAGCACGTGCTAGAGTGGCTCTTGCATGAGAGACCAATTTTTTCTCTTTCCTATTCTCTTTCATCCAACTAAATATAAAAATACTATTTTATTCCTTATAGCCAGCTGACTAGAACTTATTGTACTTGCTTTTATCGGCGGCCCGATAAGCAGGAGTAGTAGTACTGCTCTTGTTGGTTTGGCAAGATCCTATGGATGTGGTCAGTATTGATGTACCAAGATCCGGCTGCAGAAGATATGTTGGAATTTGGTTGTGGGTTTTAGCCCATGACCCAATACAAATTCTGAAATTCTCTTGGCCCATTCATGCCTAGCAGGGGATAGCATCAAAGTTTAGTCCCACCTTGCTAGTTTGAGGGGAGTTGCACTAATATATATAGTGGAGTGTTCTACTGCCTCCTAAAGTGAGAGAAGAGGAGAGGCTTACACGCGCGCTCCTCCTCCTCCACCGCCCGCCACGCGCGCCGCGGTTTGCGGAATTGTGCCTCGGTGCCGAGCTTACTTTTCTTTTTGCTGTTCGGGAAAATTACTGCGCGATCTCTATCAGTCGTTTCCAGTTTTTCCAAATCGTGGGCTGTGCCCCACGTCAAGCAGGCTTAGGCGCAAACCCTAATCACGCCGTATCACATCCCGTCTCTCGCCTCCAGAACCTTGCGCCGCCGCTACACCTTCTCCATCTCCTCTTCCGGCGTGCACCGGACGACGGGACAGTAGGCCTCCGGAACCTCGCCTCTTGTGAACCTGTACGGGTGAGGGGTGATCAGGTTTTTGGGGAGCGCTTCTGCGCGACTACTGACGGCATCACGTCGACCGACGACTCCTTCCCCGACGAGGACTTCTTTTCGGATATCAGCAGCCTCTACATCGACGACATGGCTGACGACGCTGGTGCCAACGTCAACACGAACCTCAACGCCAACGCCAATGCGAATCTGAACACGAACGTGAATCCTCCTGTAGCACCGTATGCAATCTGTACCCATCTTTTCCAGTTTCTGTTACAATTTCTTGTACTAGTGTTTGAAATAGATGTGATCTCTTTATCTGTGTTAGATGTGATTTATTCATCTATTCTGCTAGTATGCATAATTAGATTAATTATCATCATGCTTTATTATTAATTATTTCGAATTAAATCTTATAGTAAATTGCTTATATATTCAACAAGACATGCCACGCCTTGTGAATCTTTCTCTGCTGTGGCAAGCAAGCCTCGTGCTTGCAATGCTACGAATTAATCCACTCCATCTGCGATCTGACACGCGACAAATAAATAGCAAGATCGAGCAGTAAAATTGGTAGTAGTACATACGGTGAATCGAGCAGTAAAAACGAGTACGATTCTGCTCCACTATATGTCTATACTAGGTAGGAAAGGGCGGCTTGCTGCGCGCTTGCCCGCCTACGACGCACAAACAAATATAAACAAATTGCAAAAAAGATAACAAAGGAAACACATGTAATTAAACATGTAATTAAGATAAGTATCATAACATATATATTGTACAAAATGCATGGAAGGTAACATCACAAGTGAAGGACATGCATACATACGGGTGGTAAGACGAATTATAGGTCGCTCATGGGTCTTTAAACAACATATAGGTTGCTCATCCAGTGACATGTAGAGAGCAACCTGGTAAGACGAATTAAAGGAATTCTACACATTAAGAACATAAATACCATGAGCTGAATCACATGTCACCACCTTCCAATTGTTCTCGTCCAATCCAGGAAGCCACTACTCCAGGAGGCCACATCAGACAGAGAGGTGAGGGAGGCTGAGGAGGTTGATGGCCATATTGTTGCTAACCCCTGTTTTAGATATTAAAGGCATATCATAAAACAAAAAGGAAATCAGAATATGCATAGGATTAACATAATCTGCCACCATAGGGTATCTGGAAATCAAGAGCACATTTCCAATTTATATGGCATGGTAAAACTCAAGTCTCTGCAAGTGACTATTATTAATTTAAAGGAACATATTTAAAAAATGCAATTGACCATGATATTCACTACACAAACTTAATCGCAATAGGACCAATTTCATAGATGACAAAAAATTATCCTGAGCAAATAAATTATGAATAAGATTAATTTAATCCCATACATGATGACTTGAAGAAATGTATGCTTACTACTAAACGTAGAACACGTTAATGAATAAACAAAATAGGAGAGTAATATTTGTGAAACAATAAATTGGATTCCTCGTCAAATTTTCTTAGAAGCATAGCAAAACATGGCATTTGATCATTGTCATCATATGAAAAACGTGGAGCACCTCAAAACTAAAATTATGAGCCTAAGAAACTTATTCCACGACATAAAACAATAGGCAAGAGGAGGCACGACTTGCCCGCAAAATAGCGGACAGCCTATTATGAATGAACATTATGGAATGAATGTGAACACAAATGAGCAGCTAGATTGTTCCGCAAGGGGCCAGCAAAGAAATGGTTTAACTTAGGTTCATAGTGGACGTAATCCTTGACACTATCCTGCAAAGCAGAAGTATGAATCAAACATATGTAAAAATAGGGATTTAATTATCCCGCAAAGCATAATTCAATTTACCAAGTTTGGAGTGTCTTGTGCTGCATTGTGAACCCGTGACATAAACAAAATAGGGAATTAGTGTGAAGATAATTGCATTGGGAATCTCTCGCTACTTCTCACTAATAACTTCTTCCTTAATGGACATGTAAGTTTGCATGCCTCCTATATTATTTGGAGATTGAAATAGTAAAGGATACCAAAACAATGCCTTTAATTCTAACTACGCACTTGACAAGTTGGCCTCTGGTCATATTGATCCGAATAATCCATATATATTTTTCATCATATTCTCTGGACTTTGAGATTTAGGATGGGATAAAAATGGCTACAGAATCCAGGGTGACTATTTTATCTATGAGATTACAATCAACCACTTATCATGCTACGAAATATGATGGGGCAGAACTACCAATAGACAATTGCAGAACTATATTTAGTGATGCTGTATATCTCTTTAAAAGAGCTGAGTGAAGGCCCCAAGAAGAAATTAACATCACAGTAAGCATAACTCACTAAATTGGACCTAATTTATTGATTGGAAAATCAGAAAGGCATCCCTGATCCCACTATCCAGTTAAGGTAAGAACAATATTTCCCCAGTCAATCCTAGACGCTAACAACTATTTTAAAATATGGTCGTATAAAAGAAGAGAGGCATCCCCCTAAACTACCAGGAAATCATCGGTCACTGAAGAAAAAATAGAGAGAATCCACGTAAATCAATCAAGTATGCATACATAACAGAGCCAAGCATGAATAAAATAAAATCACACCTACCATATGTTCCGCGCTCGCAGTTCATCCATACCCGACTAATTCTTTGCTTAGATCAGACTACCAAAGCATATTTTATAAAGCTTACTCATGAGTTTAAACCACAAACAGAGTAATTCACAAAATTGATAATATAGAGGCTAACCAGAAATGATTTAATTGTTAGTATTAATCATCGGCACACTAAATATTGCTTAGGCAGTGAAATAGGAAGGACCGAACAACCAGGTATTTGTTCAGGCAAGTGTCTTCGTCAAGAACTGTAGCTCCACAAAACGAATCAAATAACTAATCCTCCCATCAACATGCAGATTGGCAATTATATATATGTCAACTCTATTCAGAGCAGATGAAAGCATTGAGTGCTTTTACACAAATGCAATGAAATTTGCAGAGACAGTTTAACTTATAACCAAAATGGCAGCAAAGATAGAACAGTAAAACTGAGGCAACCATACTCACTACAAGGATTTGGGTCTATTGCAACAACAACATTCGTTGTAATAAGTGAAAAATTGTCGCAATATTTACCTATTGCCACGACATTGCGTTCGTTGCCAAGCGTTGCGACAGGACGCATGGTAATAGGTTATTACCACAAAAACCAAAATGTGGCAAGAAAGCGTTCTATTGCAACAGCGATGTCGCAAGTTGCCACATTTTTTCTCGTGGCAGCACGTACTTGATGCCACAATTTCTTTTGTGGGGATAGCTTCCCGCAACAGGAGGTAAAACCGTCGCCAAAAGACCATTTTGTGGCGATATGTATTTGTGGTGATAGCCTATTTCAACAACACTTGCTTTGTGGCGTGTTCCCTTCCGTGGCAATAGTCAATTGTTGCGATACCTTATAGCAACAACTCTTGTCTTCGTGGGTATAGTGATTTTGCCACGAACCCTATATTTGTGGCAGTAACATATTGCAACATTCTCATTTTGGTGGTGATAGATACTTATCACACTAGACAAAATATTTGTGGCAAGAGGCTACTGCGACAATACAAACATTTTATGGCAAAAGGACTATTTCGACAAAATCGATATTGGTGGCACCAAGTGGTTGTCACAACGGACAAAATATTTGTGGCGAGAGGCTACTGCGACAATACAAATATTTTGTAGCGAGAAGACTATTTCAACAAAACCGATATTCGTGGCGCCAAGAAGTTGTTACAACAGACAAAATATTTATGGCGAGAGGCTACTGCGATAATACAAACATTTTGAGGCAAGAAGACTATTTCAACAAAAATAAAATTGGTGGCGCCAAGTAATTATCTGAACGGACGGACTATTCGTTGTGACAACTTATTGCGACAATATAAAGTGTTTCATCGCAAGAGCCTAGTGCAACAAAGGAGGTAGGCGTGGTTGCTTTGATTTGGTCCCACACTAAAAAAAATACATGCATTCAAATATATATTCAAACAATAGGTATATAAATATCATAGTTTTCATAGCCAATATCCATCAACTGAAATATAATTTAGCACTTAAATCAATATTTTAAATGTGCCATCCTAATTAAGAGCAAATACTAAACTTGGACGTAGCCTGAATGTGCCATACAAAACCATGGCCACGGTGTTGATGATCCCACTTAATTCTGTGGACCCTGCAATAAAAAAATAAAAAAAGTTGAAGTTAAATGATAGCAATGGTTCAACATTTTGACGGTACATGGCATAAATGACAGCTAAACTAGTTTATCTTTATTAGGTAACATGAGTAGAACAATATATTAAGGTAGTCATGGACATTAGTTCAAATCAACCTCTTGTAGGAAAAGTAGATGTCTAGATTAGAAACGAACAGGTCAAGGACAAGAGGAAATAACGAAAATTGAGATGCTATACAGCAAACATCTAACTCATATAGGGTTTACATAACATGAGCTACTTTTTTAACAAAGTTTCATTCAATACTAGTGCTATGTACAGATAAATAATAATTAAACATTGTGACTAGATTGGAAACTTTAAAATAACTAGGGATAACTATGATTTTAGGAGCCTACAGCAGGCACCTCAATTGCTTACCAGAAAACAGAGCAACATTCAAGAAGCAAGTATGGATCTTCAAGTTCTAACAGATCTTTTCATGTGTTCATATTCAACTAGCTTATACTGCTACCACCCACTTCTCACGCTTTGACCCTTCACGGCACTACCTTTTAGTATTAGAACCTTAACTGAGGACTCATTATATACATGACCTGTATGTCGAAAATCCTGATTCTACACTAAATAATATAGAATTCACATGTTCTGATATTATGATCAATTTTTTTACATAGAGATGAATTAAAGTAAACAATCCAGCATGACTCAACCGGTATGGTTCCAGTTGAAATCATAAATCTTATACGCACGCTATGCTCAAGGTCGACAGCTAGTATGCATATAGGGAGACTGGAGCTTTTTTGTTTGCGAAGAGGGAGACTGGAGCTTGACATACTCAAAAACAAGTACTCCCTCCGACCACTAATATCTGTCTTTACATGGATGAATCAAGACACTAAATCATGTCTAGATACGTCCATGTAAACACAGGTATTAGTGGTTGGAGGGAGTAAAATGATTAACAACTATCACTTTTTGTATCAGAATCTCTGATATGAATGAATGAGTTAGTGCCAACAGCAAAACTAAAATAGCAAGCCAGGTGCAAATTTTGGTTCAGGTTACGGTGCATATTTCATTATGCTTTCCAACCAACAAGCCTTCTATGCACATTATGAGGGCCCAAATAAAGGTCAACATGAAGAGAAACCAAGGTTGAGACTTACCATTACTCGAAATATTCTGTTGTTCTTTGCGGCTTGTACGAGCGCATTTGAAGAAATTGCATTGTGCCTTGTACCTAGAGCCCCAGTAGCGGAATGGTCTAGACAACACAAGCACAACTATTATTTAGACTACCACTTCCTGTTGCAAATGTTAGTAACAGAATTAGAAGTCTAAAAAAGAGGCATCCATTTTTATTTACTCAAACTGCCAACTCACGTATGATGCATCAGTACATGCATATTGAATGAAAAGAGAGGGGCTAAAGCAGCAACATCTATTTACTAACTTGTATGAACCTCTTGCAATTCTCTACCCAAAGCAAAAATACTATCATCACTAAAAGTTCAGAAATCACAGATAATATGATTTTTATATGCTTGACAGCCTAGTACATCAAAATAATGAGGTAATTTTTAAATGCTTGGCTGTCTACTGTTCATATGAATGTTTTCCAATTAGACAAGATGAAAATATAATGTGCTGATTAATCTTCTGTAATCAAGCAACCAACATGAACTTACAAATTTATCAGTAATAGACGAGATGAAGAACTAGAAGATTATGTGAACACAGTACTATCAGTCAATGGATCAGCCGCACATGTTGCAACAGGATGAACACGAGTGCCAGGATCAAGCAGGCCACAAAATGAGCATTTATCCTTATGCACATATAAGCTCTGTAGAAAAATCATGCTGGTACTGTTCTGACATGCCAAAATGACTGCACTAATTCGAAAGTTCAGAACAATGATCCTGATACTGTACTCACTAGGGATTAGAGACTGCCTTCTTCAAAAATCATGTAATCTTTCTAATCTGAATCGAGTACAATAAAAATATCAAATCAACTATACCGGTCCTAATATTCACATTAAGCCTGAGGGCACGCAACTCCTCCCTATCCAACATTAACTCCTATTTGGTCTATATGAACCACAACCTAGCAATCTATGTCAACTATCAGTAGGCAATCGTTTTTGTTTAGTGACTTAGGACTAGTAGAAACATGCATAGTGTAACACAAACTCAGCATATGTATTTTTCCCCTAGACTTAATTATACTTACTGCTTACTGTCAAACTAGAATGCAAGAACATAGTCAGTAACAAATAAAAGAAGAATAGAAAAATAAGATATTGTAACAAATAAAAGAAGAGCATGTAGGCTGTAGCACTAGCATTGGAAGCGTGAAGGTTAACAATTTTTTCAAGCACAGATTTATTTCTCTATACAAACACCTAAAAACAACATCTAACCTGTTTCATTTGAACTACCGTACTCACATATTCAAAGATTATTTTGTGTTCCTCACTTAAGTTTATCTATGTCCGAGGTTTGCCAACATATTAATCCAAGAACATAGTATTGAACAAAATTCAGAACACAGTTTAGAACCCAATTAGCACCAAGTATCTAATCTATCTTCTAAAATCAAATCAGTTTAGTACAAAATTACCACCAAGTATCTAACAGACTAGTGCCAGGGAGGTAGTGTTTACCGATTCGGAACAAAATTCACAAAAACTAGTACTAATTCAGCCTAAATTCAGAATACAGACTTAATGCTAACTCAATCTGAGGTAGGGGTCAACGATTTGTGAACAGACTAGTGCTAACTCAACCTAAATTGAGAACAAAATTTGTGAACAGACTTAGTGCTAACTCAATCTGAGGTAGGGATCAACGATTTGTGAAAAAAAAACTGATGCTCACGCTGATGGGGAGATCAACGATCTATGGAGAAGTATTGAAGACGTGGCCGTCACAGGCCCCTGGGCTCGACGGTGGCCTGCGCTCTAGTACAGCTCCCAGTCCAACCGCGGGATCAGCGAGGTCGTGGTGGCGGTCGCTGTGGCCGAGGCCGTGGCCCGTGGACGGCATCGACGACAGCAGGTTGACCCGTCTCCCAGCCGCCGCCACTGCCGCCTTGCCGGTCGCCGGCGATGCGGCCATGCCGGAGGCGAGAGTGAGGAGCGCGGCCATGCGGAGGAGATTAGGGAGAAAGGAGAAGACACAAGGAATAACCTGTGAGACACTCTCCGTTCGGTGGACTCCGGTGTGTGCCGTAGCGTCAACGCCGCCGTCATGATGCCGTGAGGACGGAGGAATGAGTGAGGTTCCCTCTCAGATCCAATCTCACAATTTGGTTAAGAGAATTACTCGGGGGTATTTATGAGGGATTTTAGCAGGAGGTTAAAGCTAGCGGGAAGGGTAAAAATTTGGTACTTTTGGAGGTTAGCGGGAAAGATACTAATTACCTCTAGTACACGCTTAATTTTCGGATGAAAATTAACTTGGAGCAAATATGAAATATATGTGGTGCTAAAAATAAAATTACCGCTAAATTTTGTTGGTAAAAGGTTATTTCATTGTATCATCATATGCTCGTGGTCTCTGCCACACCCAATAATTGTCGATGAGCGATCCGACACCCTCCCCTCTAACATTGTCACCGCTGGTCGTAGCTACTTTTTATCCTTCCTCAATCATCCTCTCCGGTTGCTGGAAGAATGAAGCCACCAGTGGCGAACACGCACCGACCGAGACTCATGTTCACGAGATTGCCATCGTACTGAGTCGTTTCTGATGGTGAGGAGTCTACAGCCCGCACATGAATATGAGCTGAGTCGACCAATCAAGTCATGCGCTTTTGTTGCTTCCCGTGGTCATCCAATCAAGCAACTACATGTGTAAGTGTGGAACAACCTATTTTGGTCCTACCAAGTCAACTCAACTAGAGGGACGGAAAAAACACCATATCCGATAATCGTGGAGAGGAAATCTGGCGCCCTCACCTATAATGTTGTCGCCGCCGGTCGTAGCGACTCCTCATTCTCACTTGAACATTCTATCCTGCTACTTGGAGGATGAAGCCGCCGGCGGGGAGCGCGCACTAGCGGAGATCAATGTCCATTGTCGTCGCCGATCATAGCTACTCCTCATCCTCACTCGAACATTCTCTCCGGCTACTTGAAGGACGAAGCCGCCGGTGAGGAGCGCGCACTAGTCGAGATCAATGTGTTGAGGTTCGGTGCAAATAACAAAAAATTTATTCTCTACGGAACCCCGAATTGCCCAGATCTATCTATCTAGTAATGCTGTAATGATTAACAGAGACTCGGACACATACCCTCGTAGATCGATCGCGAGGATTACGCCCCCGCACAGGCGTTGATGATGAAGCTGACGTAGCCGACCTAAAGGTCATGAAGAACTCGGTGTATCAACGCCACGAGGCCTCACGCCATGACGTCGGTGCGACGACACCGGCGCAACGACATAGTGTCGCACGTGGAGTACGTCATAGTACTCCACACGTACGGTGCACCACGACTCCTTCCGGATCCAGTCCACCAGTGCAACAAAAGAAGAAGTATTTAACATATCAACCTATCTCTATAGATATTAATATTTTTTTCATTTATCTATTAATACCATTTATTAATATTTTTTAATACCAACTAGTCCATTCATAATATCTCTATAGACCTATCTCTATAGACATATTCAAGCTCCCACTCAAAAATATGTCTGTCCATATAAGTTTGAGAAAGCTTCCATAGGTCCCACTCAAAAATATGTCTTTGTTATTTATTATTCCACACGTATAATTAGGTTTTCCTCCAAATCTCATATTGGGAACCAATATATAGTTATAGCATAAAACATAAACATTAATTATAAATAAAAGGAATATTCAATAATACAAATTTATTATTGCCTATAGGGCATATTCCCATCACCTCATCCACGCTCAACCATCTCCGCTACCTTTCCATCGAGTTTGACCTTGCGGCGATGGAGGGGGAGGGGAGGGGCGAGATGTGATTCTCATCGCTGACAGCAACGACGATCGCCGTCCATCGCCAGGTAAGTTGTCGCTGCTATATCCCATCCTCTATGAAACCTAGGCCTCCACCAATAAATATTCTCGTGGCCGTAGATGTTGTCCAACAACACGTTGTTGCCGTCGGGGCTTTCTAGAGTGAATCAGAGAGGAGGAAGAAGATGGATCGACAAGGCACCAACATTTCCCACCACGACACTGGCGGATCGACGAAGGCTTGATCGTCGAAGTGCCAACACACACTCACTGATTCCTCATCGACGGAGGATTCAGTGGCTTTCGCCACGGCCGGGTCGAGGTACCACCAACATGTTGTCTCCGGTGGCGGATCAAGGAATCAGCAAGACGCCGTTGCCGCTACGTGGAAGGCCTTATCTGTGAACTTTGCTCTTACAGTTCATTGTTTTTGATTTTCCTAAAAAAATTATGCAATGAAAAAAGATTAAAATTCCACTTCCGTTACATATGCTGTTGGTGATGATTTCAGTGTTCCTAGAATTGACTGGGTAGTTTTGAATGGTCTATGGGTAGAAATTATGTTGGCATGCTTAATATTTACTACTAGATGACACCCGGGATGCTAAAGCCGAACACTTCAAATTAAGTGATGAGCTGCACTCTTTTAGAACGAATAAAAGATAAAAAAAGAAAAGGAATTTGCATCATTGAACCAGCGGATGACTGGGCCGAACATTGTATGACTGGGCGGAGCCAGACCAGTTGCATCTTGAACTTCAACCAAATTTTCCCAGAAGGAACCAAGCTAAAAAAAGACCGCACATGTCGCATCCGACCAGGAGGTCAAACCCTAGTGGCGTCGCCCCGTCCCCGTCCCCGTCCGGCGTCGCCAGCCCTCGTCTTCCGTCCCCGTCCGGCGTCGCCAGCGCCCTCGTCTCTCCGTCCCCGTCCATCGTCGCCCCGTCCGGCATCGCACCGACTGCCGTCGCCCCGACCGCCGTTGCCCCGTCCGTCGAACCTACTGCTTCATCAGGTACTAAATCTGTCATCTCCCCTTGTTCCTCTCCTTATCTCCGGAGGCCATGCGCGCCAGCACAGACTAGAAGCTCTTCTCGCTAGACACATGTGCCTCCTGAGAGAGACTCTAGAGTTTCCTTTCTTTCTATCAGCCACAGTTTGACACTAAAAAAATGCATTGCCGTTATTTGGATCAAAGAGAGAGATACATGATCTATATTGGAAGTGTTTTTTTTCGCCATAATCAGAGGCTAACAACCTGAGATGAGTGACAGTAATCTAGGATGGCCTGATAGAATTTTTACATTTTTCTTGACCGTTGAGATTAAAAAATAAGGCTAGGATCCTTACTACTGAAAAATAAACTTAACACAGAACATCCTTCCGCTTCTGTAGTATGCTTGTGTGACCTATATCTGCACTTTACACACCCGAAATTCGGTTGCATGTTTACTTTTTAGTTCTGGTTACAACCAAAGAGATAGGGTAGTCTTCTTTAGGATTTAGCACACATTTTGGATCCTTATTTGAGTTGATGTTAACACATAAAAATATCAGTATCTATGAATATGGCGATTCAAGTGTGTAATGTAGTAGTACAGAACACTAATAACAAAACTGCACTATGGCAGGTGTATCAAATAGAATTTTAAATCCACTGGTCGATGATATAAAATCTATATGAAAGATAATCTTTGTTCACATATATAAGTTCAGAGAAGCTGAGTATTCTGTATTTTTTCATGCATTAGGGCACTTGAAATACTAATTTCCATTCCTACTACTTATCCCGAAAAGAAAAGATAAACATGACGCTGCGCTAATCATGATTGTAGCTGAAACATATGGCTAATATCCTTGGTCATGCAGATATATATGGCTAACCTGAATGGTGTCTCATTCAGACGATTTTCTTTCAATATACAGTAAGTTTCTCTAAAAACATGTCACTTAGGAGAATGGGCATAGCTGAATGTACACAGGTAGAAAAGGGACACCTGATAGTCACTTACAAATCTTGAGAATTTATATACACAATAATGATGCACATCCCTGCCATCAATGACAACCTAAATAGAGTCTGATTCAGAAGTTAGGTGTTGTTTTTGTGCTAGCTGCGTTGCTTAGGTCAGTAGCACTTGGGAATTCAGTACGGTGCATACCAGCATTGAACGTTCAGATTCAGATTTCATAGCTAGTTCAGTATTCAGGTTTAGTTAATAGTGCTCTAGTTGGTGCTTGTATACGTTGGTCTTTGACTTGAAACCTCTACTGATTGGTCTATAATTTCGAGGTACGCCCTGAACGAACGTTGTAGATCATGTTTCAGGCTTTTCTGCTCATACCATATTTCTGTATATCTGGCTAGGGTGATCCATTTGGCCAGTCCACTATATATTTGTGCCCCTTTTCATGGAAAAACGATTTTGAGAGCTGCAATGGAAATTGTTTTATTTGTTTGTGGTTCCTACAGTTTGATTCATGTCTGATTTATGTTTAGTCCAGAAGTAGTGAGAGTTTAGCCGAATTGTTTATTAGTGTGGAATTAGTGAGTTTAGCCGGGTCTTATTGCTAAGTTGCATATTGCTGCTCATATCTTATTGCTGTAAAGATTGTTATATCCTTCCTTAGTCTTCTGTTAGGCAGGGTGAGGGCAATTGTCTTGGCTGATTGGACATATTGCTGAGGCAGTTGCTCCAGGGTGTTACAGTGTTAGATACATGATATTGCACTCTTGCAAGCAGCAAGCTTGATCTCTACAGGAGTGGTGGAGTATCTCACGTGCTTTGTTAGTTTGCAAATGATTATTGGCATCTAACGCTTCAGTAGATGGATTCTGTTGCATATGCATCCCATGGGAAGCAATTAATGCATAGAGTACTGTACCAACTGCAAGTCATTGCACTGTCCATGCAAATTTAGTTTGACTTGGTTGTCTTAATACGTGAAGTGTGTATCCTGGTTTCAAATTTATGTATATTCCTGATTGATTTTTGACTTTTCAGGCTTATCTTGATCTGGGTTGTGTAACTTCCAATAGGTGCGAAAAAGAACATGGTTGTGTCTTAGCTATCAGTTAATTTGTCTCCTGAATTTCTTTAATCTGGTAGGAGATATTTATGGTGGCATTGGTGTGAGAGCTTGCTAAGGAAGGTTGCTGGCAGAGCATGGTACAAGACCATTGAAAGTGGCTCGGTGTGTCGCACTAGCTAGCTAATTATGTTTTCACTTCAAGTTCTATGTGATGGCCTAGAGATCCCCAGTTCTCACTTGGTGTGGAAGTCTCACCTAATTTGGCATTCTAGCTCTTGCATTTGAAATCTGAGTGAAGATTCCATCTCGATAAAGGTGTCTGAATTATGTGAAAAAGTTCTTATGGATGTTGGGAATTGTCGAATTTCAGACGTTTTTGTTCATGTGCTGCTATAAAAGTCGCATCTTTTATATTCTGGGTTGATTTGCCTTCCTGGATGCTTCTGCTATTGTGCATGTGCTACTATAAAAAAAAATTCACGAGGTACTGCCAGTTAGATTTCTGTATTTTCTTTAGGGGAAGATAGGTTCTGTATTTTATGTGACAACATCACATCGCGTACTGCCGGATATTATTCACGTACTGGAGGATATTATTGGGCCAGCCCAGTTAACAAACTACATTTCGTTTGCTTTCCATGCAATGGTCGATGGTCAGTCCCTCGTGCACTCACCGCTTGAGTGGTATTGCTCCGGTTAAAAATTGTTTACAATTTTAAAAATGTTCGTGGATTTGAAAAATGTTCATGGATTCAAATTTCAGATTTGAAATTTTTTCATATTTGAAAAAGTGTTCTAAATTTGATTTTTTCCAGATTTTCAAAGAAAACAAATAACAAGATTTAAAAAATTACTCAGATTTGAAAAATGTTCAAAATTAAAAATTGTTTAGATTTTAAAAAGGAAAAATAGAAAGAAAAAAAGAAAAAAGTGAACAAGGAAAAAGAAAAAGAGAAAATCGAAAAAAAAAACCCTAAGAGAACGTACTGCAAGCTGGCGCAGTCAGCGATCGACGGTGAAAACATGGGTACATGTTGAGGCGCTCCCCAATGCGTGTTAGGCGTCAAATAGGGTTTGCCCTTCAATACACTACGAACCTTACCTGCCGAACAAGCCCTAATATGGCTGAAACAGTTGGTGATAGCCCATGTATTATCGGTCTATTCGGCCCATGTATATATTATCATGGATACACAATTTGTTGCAATATGTAATAACTATTGCCATGAAGTGAAATCGGAGCAATAACTTTTTGCTGTTGCGACCACTACGGGTTATGTTGCAATATGAAACCACGTTTTGCAACGATATTTGCACGTAAGGCAACATGAAGAATTTGTTGCAATATGTTTGCAGATATTACCTCAGTGTTTTACTTTGTTGTAACATCTAGCCTCTATTGCAACAATGGGGCTCACTGATGCAACGAAACTTAATCGTTGCAATAGTGCTAGTATATTACAACGCTTATGTATTTTGTTGTAATATGTGCCCCCTATTGCAATAAAATATGGGCTTATCGCATCCAAACTAAGTTGTGGCAATATGTGAGGTCTATTACCACAAACTGGCAATTGGTGGTAATATTGGGTTTTGTTGCAACGAAATGTGATCGTAGCAATAAATTTTGTTGCAATAGATGGGAATCCTTGTAGTGACTCCGATAATAGTCCCCTAAAAGAATGTCAACTATCTACAATAAAAATCACAAAGATTCTGGTAAAAATAACCAGTAAAGTACCAAATGGCATAATGAATAGAATATACGTTTACAATTCAAGTTCCAGGGGGATTTAACGTGCCATCATTGACATAAAAAAGTTCTAAAGAAATGATCAACATCCAGGAAATAACCCAATAATATGCGGAAGCAACTAAGCTAGTCTTTCTCTGCCAGCAATTACCAAGATGATGTCATCATCAGATCAATAATTTTATACCATGATTCTTAGCATTCTATCTGTACATATAATACGGTGCCATGCTTGTCATGCACACTTGACCTAACTATTATAGGGTTAATACAGTTTTGATTTTTGACAAAGATCAAGAATCAACTGTCAAATGCAGCTCACCGGCCCATCTCATGGGATTGCTGGAGAGACCAGCCATCTGGTTGATGCCCTCATGGTATCAACCACTGGCAGACCTTCTTGGAGGCTAAAAGGGGCCATGGCCCCCCCAACTCAACTAAAATTTACACAATACTACTTAGTATTTATAAGTTTTGACCATATAAAATATAAAATATTTCAAATTAGCCCCCTCAACTTTTATGTAATGACTTTTGGCCCCTCCTACAATGATGGGCAAGGTCCGCCACTGGTATCAACCACTCAGCCTCAGAGCAGGTTCATGGTCCCCATCATACTTGTACCTATCCCTTCCACATCCAAATTCAAAGCATGCTGCCCTCTACATCACATAGCAACAACCTTTGACAAGACAAGCTTGAATTCAAAAAGTTTGTTGTGTGTTTGCTGTAATGCCTCACTATCAATATTCATCTCAGGCAGCTCATGCGCACCCAATTTTGCCTCTAGAAACAACAAAAGCCAAAAAATCTTAAAAAGGAAACTGAGCATCGCCCCTTGAGATGGATTATTTGTTGCCTAAACAACAGAAATCCAAAAGGGATATATGTAGCTTTGTTATAAAAATGATAAGTCTAATGTACCTCTCTAGCTCCTCAAAATCAATATCAGGTTGTAGTGCATGCTGGATATATATAGAAGATTTAACAACGACCTTGTTGATATGGTCGCTGAAAAAGTTTAGCTACTGTGACATTTCTGCATACCGTTTGACCTGCAGGGGAATCGTGATAGGCTTATCGATATGACTGTACATACAATAGTTACTGGACAGCATAATTTTTGCTTCAGACGGGATGGGATGGTGTGCATGTGCAGTCACACAATATGGAAGCGGCAGTAGAAAAGTGGCATTTAGTGATAACCACATGCTAACATATAAAAGCAAGGATCTGGCGGATTTACCATTTATTAATATGATATATGTTGCCACTAAAACATTTCATCATGTAACTTGGTTCAAAATCATATACTTATATATCCAAATGCAGTAAAAAAATCAATCCATCCGCCCAAAAGAGTCCAAACATATTATCTTACTTTGTAGTTCAGAGATTTATTTCTTTTCCCATGTTTCCCAAAGAAAAGCAAAGCACAACCTAATTAACCTGCTTCCAAAATATAAATAATCGCAATTGGCTGTTTGCATAAGAAATAAAGATCATAATGGTGCAACGGAAAGGAACTGACTGACACAAGACAACAAGAGAAATTAGGCATAATTTTCAATCAGTTTAGCATAGGAAACCAAGAGCAATAAATATGATGCCAAATTATATGAAAATAGTATCAGTATTAGCTGTCATGCAGACAAGTTAAGCTAAACTGGGGTGTCATAGCATATAAATTTAAGATTTCAATCTTACATGAAGTAGCTGAAAGCCTGAAACAGTAATACACTATATGTGTATGGTTTTAGGAATAAGAAGACACGAGAGAATGGAACTTGCCTCTTTTCTACGTCATTTGGAGATTAAATGAAGCCTAAATCCGACATCATATGCATTAAAAATTGGTTATCCTCTTCACTCATTCCCTAAAACAAAGCAATGTAGAAAAAGAAAATGCATGTGTATAAAAAAGGATATACCAAGAGGGATAGCGCAGTCCTCAGTTCTCTAATATTGCTGCTGTCACTCTGTGCTCCTCTTTCCTTCCAGACCTCAATAATGGCTGTGCAGTCACCCTCGTGTCATCACATTGTCACTGACGTACCAACAAATACGCTGCTAGAACCTTCTTGCCAGAGAATATGTTCCTGTAACAATAAAGAAAACAACACAGTTTAAAAAAAACACTTAGAGCCAGTGAGATGTACTCCTAGGCCACTTCAAAATTGGCAAGAATTAAAGTTCCAAAGGTTAGCCCAATCATGTATGACAATACACAAATAACACGTTAAACCTAGGATAATTTCTCATCAATCCAAAATCCAACTCTATGCGCATTGATCAATTTTTTTAAATCAGAACATTACTCTTCTCTTGAAACTAAAAAAATTGCTCTATATTTTTGGCACAAACGTTCTTAATTGATAGTTCCCATTATTGCTGAAATCATAGAACATCCCTTGGCTTCCCATACTTTCTCCACTCTGTGCTAGCGACTCAATGTACCATGGGCAATTTCCTTTCAGGATGGTCTGGTTCTAAAATCTACACGTAGGGCATTACCTTCATATTTATGTAGTAATGCCCCAACTAAAGTTGTTCCTGCCCTAAGCTGCAAATACCATCAGAATCAAATGTAATAGTGTGCTCACTCAACATCTCCTTTAACAACCCCTTGCAGGACCACAAAAACCCAAAATAAATGGGCATATACATATTTTACCTTCTAGTTTCATGAACATCTCTGCTACAAAAATCAGTTACTTGACTTGCCTGTTCTTCTCTAGCCGCTGCAATAATAGCAGGTAATTAAATCAAAGAAGCATGCCTGTAAGCTGGCCAGTACAAATATATCATAAAATGGTCATTAATAAGCTAGAAGTGGTCCTTGGTATTTTGCGAAACATAATACAGGAAACGGATCTCACATATGGTTTTATTGCACCTGGATACAACAGTAGAGCTGGAGAGCAAGGGACACGCCATATAGCTGGACTACGTCATTGGTCTTGTAAAGAAATCAAGGGACAGAAGCAACGAACTAAGTAAAAAAGAAATAGATAGGACAGGAGATGATAAGACTCTTTCACAAGAGACTCGAGCTCTTTTTTTGGCTAAACCATAGGTCACTGTTTGACATCAGAACTTCCGTACCAAGAGTTCCACGCTCTTTCTGCAAGAAAAGAATGGCTTTAAAATATTTAAAGCCTTGAAGTTGGCTAGTGACTTCATCATGTCTGAATCTCTATAGATGGAACCTGACAAAACATCAAATTAATAAAGCAAAGTTTCATATTAAATTAATAGATCAAAAGGAGGAAAGATTGTTGACATGATGAAAAAAGTATAAAGTACATCATCTGTAACACTATGGATTCTAAAAGAAATTATGATTTATCTATAAGCATATCCTAATAAAAACATGACAATTTAGTGGTTCCAGTGTATATTATCATGTACATATCCAAAATTACAAGAGAACTCATTTTCTCTGTTTACAACTTGGCATTCCCCACAAAAGAACCACAAAACCGCTATGCAAGAAAAAAAGATCTCTTTTTTTACATAAAATTAAGAGACTTTATTTTGGCACTGTTCTGAACCACAAACTCCGTTATGCACGAACTGCTCTGAATAACAAAATGTGTGTTGCTCCGCAATAATGGAATGCTCAAGGGAAAAAGGATTATAATCTAGTTAGCCGACTTACTGAAGTGTCAAAAAGGAGGTTGAGTCCACACTTTTTAGTTCATTTCTAAAGTAGCAAGCGATCATATCTGACAACAAGACATACTACATATTATCATTATAAACTTTATCACCTCTGACATTTTCACTTTGACTTTATGGCCTGCACTACCAAAGTACACTGTTCTCCTAAACTAAAAATGCAATCTTAGTTACACTAACTGATAATGACATGGGCATTTCCATCTGTGCATATCATGCACATTATATGAGATTTTGAAAACAATGTTACATAGGTAGCTATTACTAAGGTCGAGTATAAGAGGAAGTATTTGTTACCGGTGGCTGTAGATGTAGGAGGTAGTGAAGGCAGCAGCAGCCGTCGGAGGACGCCTTGATCGTGGCGGAAGCGCAGAGGAGCAGAGGCAGCATAGGATCGACCAGGAAGGCCATGGGTACCTCTGCTCGGCATCTTTGATGTCAGATTGGAGGATGGGGCCACCAGGTTGGGGTAGGTTCCACTGGCCCCTAGCCACCATAATCCCTGGTCTTGCCATTGGACAACATATTTCTGTATAAACTTCTTACTGTGCAGCGAGAAATAAAAATCAGCAAGCCCATACATCTTTAACTAACCAATCACATATACGAAAAGGACTGGAGTGTCACACATACCAATTTTTTTGTGTGAGATCAGCTTGTCCATTGCATAAAAGTGTTTCAGCTTTGATCAGAACCTGAATCAAATATGAGGAAGCGGATCTCGCATAAGAATAATGCTTTGCACAGGGCCAAAATTTCCACGAAGAATCCTTGCAATCCACAGTTGGTACTGCATTTGCTCATCATACTACCAACAACCATGAAACAAAAAAAATTCAATGAAGCTATTCCTCTGCTTCCACCAAAAGTCTGAAGGCCAAGCTAAAACCAAAGAAAACATTGTCACTAACATGTAGAAGTTTTCTGATCCTCTGATTGCAACCGGGCAGTAGACATTTGTTAGCTTAGAGGAAACACCAACTTCACAGTTGTTCTCAAACTCAATACCTACAGAAGCCACACAGAAAAATAATAAGGTCAAATCCAAAGGCTTCTACTTAAAAACACGTCTGAAATTCTAGCCTAGACTATAGTACTGATAGTAAGCTTGTACTGGAAAAACACATCTGAAATTCCATAACGTATCACATTTATCTGAATATCCAATTATAGGTCCCCCACATGATTAAGCAACTTTCAGTCTAAATGCAAAGTTCAGCCCCCATGGGCATTTTGAATATGCAGTTGTAATGCTCAAGAGGATCAGTCTTCAACCAAAGGCTTATCCTTATCTGGCAACCTTGACTAAAAGTATATCAGTATATGCAAGCAAAATATATGTGTACCTTTACCTCAACAGGAATTTTCCTCCTCAAGCAAACCATAGCTGGCTAAACTACTTCGGTGAATGAACTCATTAATTCTAAAGTGTACTCTTATCTGCAAAGCACATATATCAAAGGATGCGTGCACACTCATACGTGTCATATATATTGATGTTTTGTGTCTTCTTCACCTTCACCCCCTACCATATCTTCAGGGGTATCCTCGGTATTCTCTTCAACCCTTTCATGTTCAAGAGTAGTACATTTTTTAAGCTACTGGCTACTGTGAAGAGTAACAACAGTATACGAAAATAGCGATGAATCTACACCTCAATATCATCCACTGGAGGCTCATCCTCAGACCTTCATAAGAAATGAGGAATTGTAGCTCAACAATAAATTCAGCTAAATAATCTGTTATCTTTTGGTTTGTACAATTAGACTGTAGTATCACATAATAACAGTGGCATCTAAGTTAGACTTGACTGGCTATGTAATAATTTTAACCACCAAATCACCAATCCAAGTTCAAGCTGAAATTCTTATCCCAATTAGAAACAAAAGCCTTACAACTTCTGCTAATTTCTATGGGGCATGCTAATTATTCTTGCAACTGAAATATTTAACCACCGCCTCGAAATAATTCAGAGGCGCACAAATTTCTAAACCCGATGAGTAATATAGCCTACATATTGTCCTCCAAGCGCTGCAAAGAAATCGGAAAATATACTTATTTTGTTCTCATATGCATAAAAACAAACACTTGATATGCACCAAAATCACAAACCGTAGCACCTAATACTTTTGGATTTCTTCAGGCAAGCAGTTGCGATGTTCTCGATCTAATGAACAATAGAGACTCTAAAACATGTAGAAAGTGTTAGGAAGGAGCAAATCGACCTGTAGGTGAGGGTGAAGGCCCTAGGTACACTGGTATCCAGGTAGCTCGCAGAGGTGTCCTCCTCAACTCTGGGCACCAAGGCAAAGGGGGTTGGAGGGGGAGCATGATGGCCTGAATTCACACTTCCATAGAGAGCTTCACCGAGGGGAGAGGAACTTCCACCACCTCCATGGACTTCCTCCTCAAATCCTTAGCTGGGCAAGAAAACACAAAATAACAGATGAGAAAAATCACGTATGAGGGAGAGAGAGAGAGGATTGGGACTCACAAGGAACTGATGATGGGCGTGCTGTTGCTAGAGGAGGACGCACCAGCGGAGGTCGAGCTCCTCGTATGCGGCCGCCCTTGCACCGTCGCGGTCGGGGATGTGTTGGCGACCAGATGTTGCGGACATCGGTGGAGTTCGAGCTCCTCATATTCGCCAGCCTCTGCGTCGTCCATCTCCGCTCCTGTCTAGGGTTTGGGCGCCGAGCTCATGGTCGGGAGGAGCAGGAAGACATGCTCAGGGCCGCTCGGGGGTAGCCTGCAAGCGATCCTGATGGGAAACCAATGGTGGCGGCTAGGGTTTTGGGCAGGGAAGCAAGAGAAAGGGAGAGAAAAAGAGGAGGGGAGTGGGTGGCTGCTAGGGCGACCCTCCCCTCTCTCCATAGCGCATGGGGGCTCAGCCATGCATGACCGGCCTACCCCGTACCCGGCGGCGAAGGGAAGGTCGCCACGGCCGTCCTCTTTTTTAGATTAAGAGGGCCCCTGGAAGGGGGGAGCCCCGGTTCCATTAAAATGAAACCAGCCACACCAACAACAAGATTCAGATGCTCCAACTAAAGAGGAATTCAAAACTAACTCTTATTCTACGAGCAACGAAAGAGCAGAAAAGCTAAAAGCTAAAAGGAATGCCCGCTAGCAAAGTCTACAAGTACAAATAGCCAAAAGGAAACGTTATTACAAATGTCGCACTTGCAAAGCAAGGCTCAAGCACTCGGGCGGTGCAGTGCAAAGATTGCATGGATGGCAGCCCTTGTCTCCTCAGCAGGCTTCAGGTCCGTAGATTTGACGCTCCAAGCTTCAGGCCAGAGCGAGGAAGGTGACTTCGGAGCATGGACATCCCCAGAGGAGCTCCACGGCCGTCCTCTCCACAGTCAATGGAGCGAAATGAGGCATGGAAAGACGATTTTGCCCCTGGACACTCAGCGAAAATACTGGGATAACCACCGCGTCTCTCTCCTCTCTTTTCCACCCACACAGGAAGCCACGAGGAGGCCCTCACCGACAAGTGGGTCACGGACGATGCAGGCCCCAGAGGTCAGGGACCGTGGCTGGATGAGCTCACAGGGCGGATACAACATCTGTGCCAAACAGTATCTATAACGGATGGCCAGGATTGACTGAGTGACTTCATCCGACGGTCATTATCTCAGATGGCCTGAGAGGCCGGGTTGCCCGGCGGCTATATTTTCAAGGATACGATACCCCGACTGCACACTATGGGCTTACTCAAACCACTCTCAACTTTTCTGGTTCCACTGCAGTAGCGACTGAAACTGTAGCGGCATACTAGTTGCTAGCTAGCTCAGCCTCAGCTCCGCCATGGCCTTCATCATCGGCTGGGCCATCAAGCCCCTCCTCTGGCTCGTCCCGGCCTTCTTCTTCCTGGGCATGGCAGCCAACCGCGGCGACGCGCTGCAGCGCCAGCGCGGCGCCCAACGGCAGCGGCTCTTCCACTGCAGCTGGCCGGCGGCGATGGTCGCCCTCGGCATCGTCACCGTGGCCATCTCGCACCGAGAGCTCATGAGCTTCGTGCGCTGGAAGCGTGTGCTCCTCCGCGGGCTCATGCTGCTCGGCGTCGGCCTCAACGCCGTCTCCTGCTTCATCGCCCTCGACTCCGTCGCCGACATGCTCCTCGGCGACTACTCGGCGGTGGCGAGCTCTGCATGCGCCGTCGTGGCGGTAACCGCGCACCTCCGCGTCGTGTGGGTGGCCGTCTTCGAGGCGTAGGTAGTAGATCGTCGATCGATCTGCGTCTTCCAGCCAACCGGTGGAATGGCCACTAGTAATGTGGTGTAGTAGTAGTAGTAACCATTCAATCAGACAACTTCATTAGCTAGTCTTAGTCTGCAAAGTTCGAAAGTTCATCTCTGGCCGGCCCGACATCAACTTCATTAACAAGCTGATCAACAGCTGATGTCTATCTCCAAAAAACAGCTGATGTCTATCTCCAAAATCCGCGTTGTGTATCGAGAATGAATCAATGTACTGTCATGGTGCCACTGCCACAGGACACAGGTTCCTAATTAAGTTGCCACCTTCTGTGTTGTGTCCTCACTACTATTTCTGAGTGAACTGGCGTCTCGATCGGCGGTGCACCCAACGATTTACTCGGTGAATTCGTTGTATTTCATTCGGTCCAAATATATCGTGCTTCACAAAAACTTGGTGAAACACTATAGCATGAATCGTAAAGCAGCAGCTCAAGGCTACGTGACCACCCGTGAAAGGAAGAAAAGCAATTCTCTCCCATCCACCCGTTCTCGAAACAGGTTTTTGCCCCGCTTTATAAATAAAGCCACAACGGCCAAACCGATACAAAATGGTGAAAAAAACGTCTTACAAAATAGTTCAAAGATAAACAAAAGAAATACGAAAAACCAAACTTGCCACCAAAGATAATGAAACGAGATTGAGTAGAATCGGGGCTCCACAACAGCGTCGCCAAGAGGGTTACGACACCCGCAGGCATCACCGCTGTTGGCGCTGAGACGCTGAGCTGTCGCCCGAAAAAATCCACATACCGCTCCCGAGAACTGAGCCGCTCATTGTCCCCGAGTTAGGACTGCGAACCACGATCTGGTTGTTGCCAAAGCCGAAGCGCCGCCAACAACAGAATCCCTCAGCGTCCGCTCCACGCCATCCGCATGACTGAAGGAGCAAGACCACCACCGCCGCCACATCGCTCGCCATAGAGTCGCCCGCACGGTCCACCATCCGGGGTCGCCACCCCGACATCCGAGATCTCACCCACGACGCGACAGGTGACACGATAGCAAGTCGATCGGATCGGATATGGGAGGTCCAAGCCAGCTAACTAGCAATCGGACAACGGGGGTTCAACTAGCAGGACGCACCCGCTGGTTAAACCCACAAAACCGTGACATGACTACTAGGCAGACACCAAATCTGAGCCTCCTACTCAGATCCGACACCCCAACCACTCCATGGTCAGGGGATGGGCTCCCGGTAGTACAGCCCGCCAACCTAGATAGGTCCCGTATGGGCCTAGATCTGGGTCAAGGCAGGCTCTTCTCCATGCAGGCCAGCTCCACCCTTTGATGTCGCCTGCCTGCTTGCCGTCCAGGCCCTCGCCACCCCCGACTATGGCAGGGTGCCCTGGCCCTGCCAAACTGCCGGAGCAAGATCTTTGAAGAAGCCAGCCGCACCTAGTGTCGCCGACGAGGCAAAGGCGAGCGCCACCGAGCTCCGCCGCCTCAGGCACGAGGGGCCTCCACCGCTGTGACACGTCGGCCTACCACGCAGGGGAAGAGCGGCCCATCGTTGTAGTTCCCGCCGCTAGATCGGGGTCGATCCCCCATCCACCCGTTGGGGTGCCAGACCACGGAAACAAGAAACAGTGGCACCACATCTGTCTGTGCAACCAAAAGATTAGCGGATTAGTGGGCAACATTTTCAAGTGAAGGTGTGAAAATCATGAAGTTTACAGAGATCTGTATATGGTTGGATGCTACGATCAGGGATATTCTTTCCTAATCTAGATAACCGCATAATCTATGGATTGGATCACCACCACCTTAGGTGTTTTACATTTTTTTGGAGTGATATGTATTTGCTTCTAATTCCTGCTACTTTTGAATTGGTTGTGTGCATCCTAGTTTTGCATGTGAGATTTAATAACTATATTCTTATGCGTAACATAGTATGGAGTAGTACTCCATCTATAATATGCCCCCCCTTTGTATTGCCACCGATGGGGCTTTTCTATCATCAATATAAAAAGTATCCAAACTCCTCAATAGGGGTATCATTTCCGCCAAACCCTAAACAGTAATATGGTATCAGAGCTGACTCATCCATCCATTATCTAGCCGCCGCTGCCACAATAACCAAAAACTGCCTCCTTCGCCGCCTCAACACCAATAACCACACAACCTGTTAATCTGCTGCAACCATCTTAACTAAGCCACCGCCGCCGCATATACAACAACAAAACCAATATCGCCGCCGCATCAAAATCAATATCCCATAACCAATATTGCCGCCGCTCTTAAGCCGCCGCAACCACATCAAAACCAATCGAGGCGACAGGAAGGCGGCGAACTCCTTCATCATGCTTGTCATGCGGACGTTATGGCTAGAGAGGAACGCTAGGGTTTTTGACCGAACGGCGACCACGACGCACGTCACCCTCCGTATGATGCTTGACAAGTGGCGTGCTTGGATGCAGTGTAGACGTGGAACGATGTCGGAGATAGAGTAGTCCATGTTTGCGTGGGTGGTGCGGCCGCCCAAAGTGGTGGCCGACGGTGGTGTGTGCTTGTTCCTCCTCTTGCTTCGGCAGTGTAACCGGCCTCATGGCCCTTCTCTTTATGCTTAATACAACGACGCACAGATCTCCTGTGAGTTCTCGAAAAAAACATTGTGTCGCGTAGGCGAAGATGATGATCGAGATCGTCGCGTTCACGTCACGATGAATGAAGGAAATACCGAGGCCATGATTAGCCTCATGGACGCACCAATGATCGTGGACGTGATGATAGCCGGCGCCGTGGGTATGATTGTGACCGTGGGTATAAGCGCCGTCGAGATGATGGAGGTCGCCTGGTGATGCATTTATGTACCACTTAGACTTAGGCAACAAATATTAAGGCTCAGGAGCGCTCCGAGACACATAACAAACCGAGCCAAACAATAATTCCAGCTCGTTGTCCTTAACAAGCTTAATCATCCGAGCCTATCACGAGCTTAACTCATTAAACTATCTAAAAACCTCGTTATTCCAGACCTATTTGCTCATATTGCTAGCACACATTTGGGACCGGTCAGACCAATGGGTCTCACCTACCAGTGCGTGTCTTTTTGAACGACATGCCACTGGCATCTGCGTAATGACATAAAACTTTGTACTGTATTATAATTCAACAAAAAACCAGGTTTTTTTACATCAGATCTGAATCACCTAAGCAAAACACTAGCACAACTACACAAGGGGTACACTTAACTCCAGCAAGGCCTTAACGATTCTAGCTGTTTATGGTGCGGCAGAGCCTCCTGACCTGCCCTTGCGTCCCCGTAGTCACGTTTATGCTTCCCATCTTGACCATGGACAGGGCGAACTGCGCGATCCATTTCTCGGGGTAGGCCGCCATGTCGGCCACCTTCGCCGCCGTGTCGGTGCGGTTGAGCAGCGCCGCGTCCGAGGTGAACAGCACCCGCCTGGCCATGGCGTTCCCGTAGAACTGGTTGTCCAGCACCGTGGGCGACACCGCGCTGTTGTTCAGCAGGTTGTCCGGCACGCCGCGGGCCGGCGCCGGGCACCTCTTCTTCAGGTCCGCCGCGTACGCGGCGTCCATCGTCGGGTCCACCGACGGGTACAGCCGGTTGTTGACGGCTGAGCAGTGCGCCACGCCGATCTTGTGGGCGCCGGAGAGCGCCACGAGGTCGTCGATGTTGAGGTTCTTCTGGGCGAACCTGGCGATCAGGTCCTTGATGGTGTACAGAGGCGACGGCATGTTGGTGAGGACGCTTATAAAGGTGGACGCATCGCGGTCACGCCGGCCGGCATTGACGGGGTAGTAGAAGCCGGCGGATCTGTTCACGGAGTCGCGTGCGGCAAAGGCGAGGACGTCGGCGCACGAGACCGTCCCGGGGCACGCGGCCTCCACCGCCGCCTTGATCTTGTCTACGGCGTTGTACCCGTCCGCGGCCAGGGTAATGGCCGACTTCTCCGGCGAACTGTTGACGCTCGAGGAGTCCAGGAGGATGGAAGCGTCACAGCCCTAATCACATCAACGGCCAAATTAATCCTCCATTTTAAAAACTTCAAACTTATTGCTACATTTACATAAGTGTTTGGTTCAAAACCAACAACTAAGAAAAGGAAAGAATGAAGTCGACAGTATTTATATGAAATAAAAAAAAAGTTGATCAAAACGTACCAACACAAAGCAATCATGGAAGAACAAGCGAATCAAGGCCGCGGCGACACTAGGGTTAGCGTCGATCAGGCCATTGACGACATTCTTGATGGTCCCCTCGGCGTTCGGACACGACGAGTTGTAAAAATCGTACTGCAAACCTGCAGATGACCTGGTGATGAGCGTAGCCAGGAAGGCCACCATGAGCAGCTGCATGCATGTCAGCTTCATCTTCCTCAAGCTCTTAATGAAAACGGCAAGGGGATAGTGTCAAAGGGTTTAGCAGATATGCCTGAACGACTGGATGTTGGTTGATGATTTGATTGCCGATGCACTGGGTGTATTTATAGGGACGGTGCAGATTACAGATCGATGCATGTAATGATCTAGCTTGAGAGTACAAGAATATTAGCCATGTCAGTTGACAGTTGGCTGGAGATCTAGATAGTCGATACCATTTGGAGAGGTTTGACATTTGACAAGAATACCAGTTGCATACTTGCATACCTGTCTAACAACCGGTGAATCTCTACAATTGTCCAGAGAAAGCTGGAGTATTACAAATTGCATGGTGTGTTAACTGAAATATTTGATCTGCAACAACGTCCGTCGTGGCATTGAAGACAAAAAAAAAATACTTGCATGCTTGTCCAACTACCGGTGGTGAATCTGGAAACGGAGTTCACTTGTACTATTTTTTTGGCCTCATGTGACACGAGGAGTGCAACTAGTTGGGAAATATTCATGTTCCATTAATTCAGAGTGCAAAGTTCAAACATCAAAGTGCTAGTTTGATCGCCTGCAAAAAATTGTCCGCCAAGGTGATGACATGCCAAAAGTTAGTTCGGATAAATGCTCAAATAAGCTGCTTCTTGGCATGTGTCCTTCTACCACATGGCCCCTCGTCTATAGGAAGGGTCGACGCGTATAACATTTTAACTGCATAGTAACATTTTAGCTTTTAGTAACGTAGTTTTGTGGCGTGGCAGGCTCCTCCTGAGCAACGTCAAGATGTTGACCGGTGGCTCTCCTACCTCAGTTCCACAACCCTTGTAAAAAATGGACGATGAGCTCACCCCCGTGCGTTGGGTACTTGGGTGCAGTCTCTCCACCCCTACCCCCCCCCCCCCCCCCCCCTACATTTCTCGCGAGGATTTCACCCCTTCTTTTGATGAAATGATAAAAAATTCAGGTGAGAGCATTCATGCTCTTTCCTATGAAAAATCAATAAAAAATTGTTTTGCAAATTGAGCTCTATAAAATATTTTGATGGGTAGTTGGATAAATACTTCCGTGTGTGGTTTAAGAATTGCCATGCGTGCAATTGGGAAGTTGCTTACGTGTATACATATTTCAAATAATCAACTTGCCATGATTATTTGCTGTACAACCGACATAAATTTAGAATTGTTAGTTGGATTGTTGTATATTATCAATACCAAAGTACGTACGCTGGTGTTCAATTCTTAAGCTTCATAAAATATGCAATATATAAGATATAACCTTGCGCTAGTGGTGGGTTATGCCACTCCTCCTCCCGTTGACACCATTAATTTAGCTTTATGAAAAATCAGGCCAAATTAGATATATTTAAATAATTAGGTTTCAGTTGCTAACCGCGCCATTGTGCAATTGATGATGCAAGTGGCTAGATCTCAGCTTTCTGTAATACAACAAGCCACGCGTGGATTCAGACGGAGTAGCTGACTGCGTTCAAAGTCAAATGTCTATGCGCTAGACAAGTACTCGTACAAGTAAATTACGTTCCAAACGATTAGGGGAAGACAGCAATTAATAATAAGTACGCATGTGTTGTTGCCAATGCCTCAACGGACGTTGTTATAGGTCAAATACTTTTAATTAAGCCAACTGTATAGATTACCTGTTAGTTGGGCCAAGCATGCATGCAAGGATGCAACTCGTATATTCTTATAAAACCTGCAAATGGTATTTCAAATCTCCAACCAACTGTTAACACCTAAAACTTTTGATCAATTGGCTGTGTAACAAAAAAACTCGAACCAAGGGGGAGAGCTGCATGTGTATTCACTAATAAGAAGGCCATACAACCAGCGGCAGAGCTAGAGCAAAGGCGACCATGGAGCCAGATGATGCCACAGTAGATAAAAATCATTATTTCAAGAGTGCACATGTGGTGAAATTCTATTAAAATACAAAGAAAATTTGTTTTTCCTAGTATCCATTGCACCCCCTTAGCTCCATGTGGATCCGCCGCTGCATACAACGCCAAAAAGTGGCACAGCCCATACAACACAGTATAGACACGACTTGATGAAAAACATGAATCCTAAAGACACATGCCAGCAAAAGAAGACGACCGAACACAACCTAGACTATAAAAGACGATACAACACAAGGCATGAAAACGAGAAACATCCAACGATAAGTATGTGAACCAGCCGTACAACATAACCCTAGACGACCTTGACTATGACTATGACTGCATGGCAAACATCACATGAACGAAGACCGCCACACACCTTGGTACAAACCATTTGCATGAGTATAGGTACCAGTTCTCCGAATGACCATGCCACACTCCCTACGCCGCCAATACTATGCATCTTAGAACAAATTATTTGTGTAACTATATAGTTAAAATGTTACTAAAAGCTATGAATTTACACTTGTCACTAGTGAAACTTCCAACCTGAAGTTTATCCGAACAACATAATATCACAAGATGATTACCAAATGTTCACGGTTGGTAACAATCGGATCTTGTTGGAGGAGGCCAAGCAACTCTCTGTTCCATGTCAGCGTTGCAGGACTTTCCCCTGTTCCCTAACTCAAAACAACTATGCCTCAGTATATGTACAAGAAGAAAGAATACAGTAGGGAAAAGAGAGCAATATAATGATGTGTCGTTCCGTTTTATTTTGCTGTTTTCTATTGCAAAATGCTTTTAAAATATGTTGAAATTCAGTTTCCTTTGACCTGTTTTCTTCGCTCTGCCTGAACAAAAACCTCTGACCCAGTTCCTTTGCTCTGCTTGAATCTTAGAACAAACATTTCGAAACATTTTTCAGGTATTCAGCATGCAGTCAGTAAAAAATATTTTTTTTTGAATAACGTTGTTCTAATTTTTTTGCATTACCAAAACGCCTTATTCTATGGCGCCATATGCAAAAGGAATATTTTTTAATCTAATTTTTCGGGTAAGAGTTGCTGCACAGCAGCACACGTAGGGCGTGTTTCATAGCCCGGTTACACTATCCCACCTCACACAAGCTGACTCCAGCTAGGCCGACCCCATACAAATGTGTCTTTTTGTATTGTGTTTGGTAGCTCGTATGAGCCGAGCCGAGCTCAGCTGAGACACTGTTTGGTAGGTAGTATGAGCCCAGCCCTGCCCTATAAAAATAAAAAGCCATCCGATCCCTACAAAATTTTCAGAAAAGCAATCGGGTCCCTGGGATGTCGCCTCGAGCTCCGGCGCGGCCGCCGGCGGCGAGAGCCGGCGAGAGGAGCCGCCGCACGCGCCTATGCTGAGGAGGCCGCGGTAGCCGGCGTCCTCTGCCCGACGCGACGCGGAGGTCGGCCTGTGGAGTTGCGGTCCGCATGCGCGCGCGGTGCGGGCCTCTGTGACAGCGATGCGCGCCGGACTCTTCGGCGGCGGCCTCTGTGGCTAGGACATCGGCTAGCGGCGGCCGGTGCGGTCGGGACAGCCGTTGACTGCGGTGGCGTTGCATTTGGAAACTGGGAGGACGACATTTGGAGACCGGGCTAACAAACGTCATGGGCCGGGTAATGGCCAGTGGCCCCTTTGCGACGTCCCAGAGATGACTCATCACATTATTTTTACCTGTCCTGCTGCCCGCTTCTTATGGAGTTTCGTTGCCGAGGCCCTAGGTCTTGAGTGGCAGGCCTTTGACCTTGGCGAATTCCTGGAGGTGCGTGCAAACCGTACCGGTGGGAGGAGGCGCCTCTTCTGGCTCGTGTTTGCCGCGATGTCCTGGGCCTTATGGACTATTCGTAATAAGATGGTGATTGAGCATATCTTCCTAAGGCGGGCATCTGACTCTGTGTTCAAATTTTTGGCTTTTTTGCAGCAGTGGTATCCGCTCTGTAGGCAGCGGGACAGGGAACGGCTGGACAGCATGCTGGAGGATCTTCTATTGGCGGCACGCCAATTATCTACGCAGTCCGGTCGTTGAGTTGCTCTACACGATACGTGAGAGCTGTATCTTACTTTTACCTCTTGTTGGGCATGTCTGTGTTGTGGCCCCAGCGAACCTTTTTTTTTTCCTTTGCTATGTTGGGTATATAGATGTGGTTGCTTTATTTATAAAGCGGGGCGAAAGCCTGTTTCTTCGAGGAGAGATTTTTTGAGTTCGGCCGGGTTACCAAACATGCCCGTAGTGTCGCGCCAGTTTGCACCCGTTTGGCGCCGGATACACCGTCTCCTCCCCTTCCACTCCCCCCACAAACCCCTCCCAGCTACTGTAGAACCTTGAGCTGCCGCCGCCGCTGCAGCCATGGCCTCCTCCCCGGCCAACGTCGCCCTCAAGGCCGCCTTCGACGGACACATCCGCCTCCTCAAGAGTATGCGCCGCCGCCGCTCTCTCTCTCTGTCTCTGTTGATGGAGCGCTGTAGCCTGTACGATCGATTAGCCTCCCTTGTTTCGAACGCTCGCGTGGTAGATGCTCCGTACATACAAATTCGGGGTGTAGTGGATGCAAATCCATTAGGATTTCCTTCGGATTAGGGGTGGGGTGGTGCGGGGCGGTTGCCAGTTCTTCTGAGAAAATTTCGATCTGTTAATTTAGGACGAAACCTTCCCCCAAAATATTCCGAATGAATAAACCCTAGATTCGATACTCGGTAACTCTTTTCGCACAAAAAAAGGTCGGTGAACTCGCTGTAGAAAATATGTTGGTATAATTGTGCTGTCTGACTTCAGTTATTCCTGCCATTCCCCCTTCCTAGGAATGGCAAAGAGGGTGGACCTGCGGCGAGCCAAGGACGCGAAAGGGCAAACCGCGCTTCATTTCGCTGCGGACAAGGGGCACCTGGAGATCTGCAAGTTCCTGGTGGAGGAATCAGGGGTTGATGTCAATTCAGTGACAGAAACAGGTGTGCACGCATAGTTGGAGCCGCGCGCATATACATGCCAGGAAATTTAGTTTCCAGAAGTAATGATTTGTTGTGTTCTCCTTGTAGGTGTCACACCTATGTTCTATGCAGCGCTTGTGGGGAATGTCCAGGTCATGAGGTACCTTCTCGACCATGGCGCCGACCCTGCAATGCCCCAAGAGAGGGGCTCCACGCCGCTTCACAATGCAGCCGAGGAAGGTGGGGGCTTACTTTCTCATTATTGAGTTTGCTCTCGGTCCCTGAAATCGAAGGAGTGGCATTGATTGCATATAAAGAAGTTACTCTGTACATGCTCTGGTAGTCTGGTTCTAATATATTTGGATTTGTACTTTGTTTGTTGTGCCTTCAGGATACTGCGAGGCTGTAAGGCTGTTGCTGTCCAAAGGAGTTCATGTGGATCCTATGGATCATCGGGGTACGCCATTACATTTGGCGGTTTCAAAAGACCGTGTTGAGGTTGTGAAGGTTCTGCTGGAGCATGGTGCTGATGTAAGTTTGTGTATTCCATTGCTAGCTAATTGAATGCATGTTGTAAATTGGAAAGCCAAGTGCGATATACTGTTTCTGGATTGATGTTGTAATTGTTTATTGTTGGCCGTGCATCAGCATACTTCGTAGGATCATTTCAGAATGTACTTTTATGCGATCTGACTGATTCTTTTCAAAACTATGTTTTATTTCTCTTTTCAGCCCAGCAGAGTGGCTAATCACGTCTTTTCACCACTCATGATGGCTATCTGTGGACAATCCTTGGAATGCACGAGGCTACTGATTGAGGTCCAATAACTCATTAACTTGATGTATTCTTGTATGTTCTTTATGTTTGAATGTGTCCATATTTTGTAGAGTAACTTGTTTTTTCTGCTTGAAATGCATGAGGCTACTGGTTGAGGTCCAGTAACTCATTAACTTGATGAATTTTTGTATGTTCTTCAAGTTTGAATTTTTTTTATGGTTGAATACGTCATGATCACTCGTGTAATCCTATCTCTGAAACCATGTTACTTCTTTCATAGGCTGGTGCTGATGTGAATGCTCATGGTTACTCTGGACCAACTGCGCTGACAGAGGCAGTTGATGATGGCTTAACTGACTATGTCAAGTTGCTGCTAGAGGCTGGAGCTGACCCTAACATTCCTAACCAGGTAACGATAGCTCTTTTGATATCTCTCTGTTAACTAGCTTTTATGCTTCAAGAGTTGCCTTCTTGAGGATCTAACTAAGGTCCCTGATAGACAAGTGCATTGTACAGATTGTTGATATGCCTAGTATTGTACAGTAAAAAAATTTGTATCCAAGTGCATCTATTTTCGTTAGCTTCAGAATTCAAACTGCACTAACCCAGTCACACATCCAAGATTGCAGCTCGAAATTATCTCATGACAATCATGATACTAGTATGCCACTGGAAAAAAAATCAGCGTTTGTCTATGGAGTAAATCCTTGTGGCCTCTGTTGTAAATTGCCTTGTACTGTCTATACAGTCTTCTGGCTCCTTCTGGTTTTGATATATTGCAAGGGTTTTATACAATTTTTTGTGTGTAAACCTGTGTACTATAATTGCTAGTACTGCATCAGACAGACTAGGATTCGAGAGGGATACTTTGCCTAGCTTTTCTTTAAATTCTGATATCATAACCTGTTTGATTATACGTCATCTTATGTTCTGTTTGATGATATAGCATGGCGCAATTCCCATCGAGCTAGCAGCAGCCCGTGGTCAACGTGAGCTTGTTGAAATGCTGTTTCCTAGGACAAAACCAATTCCATATCTGCCAGTTTGGAGTATTAATGAGATAATGAATACTGATATATTCCCGCATATCGACCCTCAGGTGTGTAGATTATTTCTATAGTACTTAATTCTATCATAACCTGTGTTCCTGAAGTTGCATGATTAGTTTGTGTTTTACGTTTAAAATGCAGTATTATGCTGCATTCTTCTTGACAGACTGAAAAGTTCACCTGGCAGTACACACGATTCATGATCTCTGTTTACATCCATGGATCTGGCCTGTTTTTTGATGTATCATTGGTCCACTGATAGTTTCCACTTTAATATCGTTAGATGAACAAGGCAATGAAACATGACAGCATTGGGGAAATTTTAGCCCCCCCTGTTCTCTCTGCAAGCCTGCATTTCATGATAGATTTAAGAAGTAGTAAAATGAAGTACAATATCAGCACTTGGAAGACCTTGAGTCGACTGGTACAGGCACTCTTTTTTAGTAATAAGATGGTGGGTGTTTATACCTAAGCAGGTTTATGTATTCATATTGATGTTGTTTTGTTTACACAAGTTTGCAAAGGTAACAGAGGAAGGCACTCTTTTTGGTAATAAGATGGTGGATGTTAATAACTAAACAGGTTTATGAATTCATAATGAAGTTGTTTTGTTTACACAAGTTTGCAAAGGTAACAGAGAAAACAATGTATATTTGTTAGTGAATGATTTTGGACCAATAACATTGTTTCAAATTTCCAACCGTAACACTTGCTGGTTTTTGGCCTATTATGCTGTTGGAACCTATCATTTGTTATGCATGCCTGTAACTGAACATGGTATTGTGTTCAGGACTCGCTTCCTGTGGAACAGCGAATAGCTGATTTGAAGTCACGAGGAAAGGAAGCATTTGGAAAGGGAGACTACCTTACAGCGATGTACTTCTATGGACTGGTAAATGCTTTGAATTATCTAACATGTTTAAAACATCATATATGGTGTTGAATATGTGTGCTGGCTTGTAGTTTATTTCAGAGTTGTATGACTAGATTTGCTGAATGATCGTTCTTATGTTCAAATTTCTATAGAAGGTTGCCTTATGTCAGATGGTTTGGTGATTACACTGCACTTCATAGGATAGACCAAATTTTTATCACTTTTTCTGGAACCAGCCTCAACTTATCTGTAGTTTTGTTAGTTCAGATGAGATGTAACTAATGGAAAGACAATGATCTGCAGTATGCTCAGTAGATCCATTTGCCACTGCTTCAAAAAGACTCTGCAAAGCTGAGCTTGCTGTCTGTCAATGCAGGTAATGTATATAGACCCACTTGACGCCACCATGTTTGCCAACCGGAGCCTTTGTTGGCTGCGGATGCGTGAAGGGGATAGAGCTTTGGAAGATGCGCGGCAGTGCAGAATGATGCGGCCCAGTTGGCCCAAGGCATGGTATCGTGAGGGGAAAGCTCTCAGTTTCATGAAGGTATATAGTTAGGTGCTATATGTGCAATTCTACGCTGAACAATCTGATTCAGTATCTCCAACTGTAACCTGCCCTCTCGTGGTATTATTTCCATGTGCAGGATTACAAAGGAGCAGCCGACGCGTTCCTGAAAGCACTGCAACTTGACCCTAAGAGCGACGAAATCACCGGAGAATTAAGGTAGCAATGCTGGCTCCTGAGTGTATCTTTCCATGGAGGGAGATGAACATTTGACTCCTCAAATCTGCCTATGGCAGCACTGTTTTCTGACTCCTTTCATTGTTGTGACTTGCTTGCAGGGAGGCTGTCAAGGCTATGGAGGAGCTGCGCGTGTAATATGAGCCACTGTCGATGCCGGGTTTCCTTGGGGAGAAGGAAAATTAGAACTCTCTGGCTTGGCTCTTCTCGCATCTCTGTAACGACCCTGCTGTATATACCTGTACCGGAATACCGGATGCTACCCAAAAGGTACTAGTAATAGTTAGGACTGCTAGTATGTTAGAAGGTGTTGCGCTGGCAGGAAGGCCGGCAAGGCTTCTAGCCA
This sequence comes from Dactylis glomerata, assembly GCA_007115705.1. NCBI lineage: Eukaryota > Viridiplantae > Streptophyta > Magnoliopsida > Poales > Poaceae > Dactylis > Dactylis glomerata. The sequence goes on along the minus strand of QXEO01000200.1, from coordinate 1,477,541 downwards.
GTTTCAAACTCTGTGCTCGATCAGAGATCTCGATTTTGGCAGGTTATGGTGTTGAAAACCTGTGCTGTATATAGATGGATGGATGCTATGCTATGTTACGAGTTGTTGGAATATTGGGTTTTAGAACCCCCTTTTGCATGCGAGGATGATGACAGTGAAAGGTGAAAAAATGCATAGCTTGTGTAAACTACGAGAGGAAGGGGATGTATCTCTGTCAGCGTTGCAGGACTTTCCCCTGTTCTCTAACTCAAAACAACTATGCGTCAGTATATGTACGAGAAGAAAGAACACGGTAGGGAAAAGAGAGCAATATAATGAAGTGTTGTTCCTTCTTATTTTGCTGTTTTCTGTTGCAAAAAATACTTTCAAAACACGTTGAAATTTTAGTTATTTGTGACTAGTAGTTCCAGTTTGACAGGAAAGCCAAATGAGTCGTCCGTTTCAACAAAATGTAATATAGTGAGTGCAATTCTCGGCCGACACCAATAAAAAACACAAAAACGAAATGCCTTGCCTATCGGGGAGGAACACCGTGACACTGGACTGGCAAGAGGCCCCTGAAATCAATCCGACGAAATCTAACATAAACGGCTGAATTTCGCTTCCAGTGGAAGTTGAACCCAGGCCGGCAAAAGGGCGCACCACGAACCAGTTTTGTTACAAAAGCTAGTAAAGGCAAGAATAATTAGACAACAGCTAATTCGTACTGAACCTATATGCTTGTACTGATACCACAAATGAAATACTTGACTCCATGTTATAGCTTTCAGAGCTCCGGATGGAAATCACCATGTGTACCAGCGAGATTTGAATTGCTCACTCAGTATTCAGCACACTGTGTTCCCTTTACGGAAAGGGAAAATGTTAAAATTACAAGTGTTTACTGAAGTTTGCTAGCGCAAAAATTATACATACATATAAATGCTAATTTCCTTCTCTAATGGTCGGACGTCCTTTGATTTAATTCTCTCTAGTAGGTTTCCTTGATCTACCAAGTGTCTCAGTGTTCCTTCTCTAACATTGAGTTTCCTTTGGCCTGATTTCTTTGCTCTGCCTGTATCTCAGAACAAACACCTCTGACCTGATACCTTTGCTCTGCCTCAATCTTAGAACAAACATTTCAAAATCTTTCTCAGATAGTCAGTATGCAGTTAGTAAGAGGTGTTTTGTGGTACCCTCAAATGAATAATAACCCTCTATTTTCGTTCAACCAAAGGCCCATAAGATTTGATACTGGTGTTAAAAACGTAACAAGTACTAGTTTTACGGTACCTTTTATTTGTTATGGAAGAGGGACAAGTAGCAAAATATCTAACGTCTGAGATTCTCCCATGGAGATTAAGCCCAGTAGGCCCATCAGCCGTTATTAAGCTCAAGAAGAAAAACAGGTCGCCGCCTCCTCCACCTCTCTGTCTCTCGACCGGACATGAACACGGCGTCAGCCCTGCCCTAGGCGTCTAAATTGCAGAGTCGCGCCAACGTCGTCATGTTCGTCGCCAACTCCAGTCTCTTCGCAAGGAGGGGATGCCCGCTGCCCAGTACATGCAGCAGATGAAGGCCCTCGGCGATGTCATGGCAGCAGCCGGCTCTCCTCTCTCCAATGACGAGCTCGTCGACTACATCATCACCGGACTTGGCAAAGAATTCAACGCCATCACAGCGACTCTTACGCTCGGTAACAAGTCCGTGCCTTATGATGAATTTTATTCTCACATCTTGTCGTTCGAGGCCCTTTAGGAGCAGCAAGATCAGTCAGCAGATTGGTCCTCCTCGGCGAATGCCGTCTCGCATCCCGGCCTCTACTCCAACCCCGGCCGGCCGTGCGCTCCTGAGTTCCTGGCTGGTGCTCCTCGCCAGCCCGGCGCCTATCAGCCTGGCCCTGGCAACGGCGGCAACGGCCGCTCGTATGGAGGTCAGGGCAACGCTGCTCCCCACGGCGGCCAACCTACCAGTGTCCAAACCGGTGGTCGCCAGAACTATGGCGGTAATGACGGTGGTAACCGTCGCCGCCAACGCCCCCAGTGTCAAATCTGCAACTATTGGGGGCATGTTGCATCGGACTACAGGAACCGGTTCAATCCCGAGTTTCAGCCCCGCAACAACAACAACCAGCGCGCCAGGAACGCGGCGTCTACCAGCTACAACACTGATGCCCCTGTCTGGCATCTCGACTCCGGCGCCACGGATCACTTGACGAGCGATCTGGCTCATCTTCACCTCCAAGAGCGCTACGGCGGGACGGATCACGTCCAAGTGGCCAACGGTGCAGGTTTGTCTATTGCACACATTGGTCATTCTTCGTTAGTTGGTTCTTCTATTCACTTGAAAAACATTCTTCATGTTCCGCGTCTTAGCACACACCTTTTGTCTGTCAATCGCCTTTGTTGGGACAATGACGTCTTTGTTGAATTTCACCGTCATTTTTTTCTGTGTTAAGGACAAGGCCACGCGGAAAATTCTGCTTCACGGTAGAAGTCAAGGTGGTCTCTACCCCATCCCGCTCCGCCGTGCTTCATCCTCTGCGCCGCGCCGTGCTCTCTTCGCCCTCTCAGTGGCATCAGCGTCTTGGTCATCCCACAAATAATGTAGTGCAAACTATTGTATAGACACATGATTTATCTTGTGCTCTGTTTGATACTTCCTCATCTATCTGCGATGCATGTCAACATGCAAAAAGTCATCAATTACCATATACTTCGTCCCATCGTGTTTCCACTATGCCACTTGAGTTAATTCACTCCGATGTTTGGGTCCTGCTATTGCTTCCTCTGGTGGTTTTAAGTATTATGTGAGTTTTATTGATGACTATTCACGTTTATGTTAGATTTATCTCTTGAAACACAAGTCTGATGTTGAGCAAGTCTTCTATGTGTTCCAGGCTCATGTTGAGCGTCTTTTAGATGCCAAAATCAACTCAGTTCAATCTGACTGGGGTGGTGAATATCATAAGTTGCATCGCTATTTTCAGCGCACGGGCATTTCTCACCGTGTGTCCTGTCCTCACACCTCCCAGCAGAATGCCATTGCTGAATGCAAGCATCGCCATCTCGTTGAAACTGGCCTTGCTCTCCTTGCTCACTCCTCCTTGCCATTGCGCTACTGGGATGAAGCTTTTCTTACCACGTGTTATCTTGTTAACCGCATGCCGACACCAGTTCTCCAGAAGGACACACCGGTGCATCGCCTCTTCGGAGTCCATCCGAACTATGAATCTCTCCGCACGTTTGGCTGTGCGTGTTGGCCTAGTCTTCGCAAGTATAATGCTCATAAACTTGCGTTTCGGTCTAATCAGTGTGTCTTCCTCGGCTATTGATGAGGGTATGACCCCTCGGGTCCTCGATATTGGCCTACATGCTACAGCCCAAGAGCAAGATGGACACTCGAAGCCCAAGAAGCCCAAGACTAATTAGGGTTCGCATACACCTGTAACCGACTTGGACCGGATCCCGAGACCTCGCCCTCCATATAAGGGCGAGGAGGGGCGGCCAAGAAGCGACAATCTCGCATAGACACTTGATCTCGCATAGATCCCATGTACATAGGCTAGCCACGCCATCTTCTTCCACCTCCGCCAGATCTCATCTGTGCACCATTGTAATAGCTCCAACCCTACAAGCAATACAAGATCAGACAAGCATGATGTAGGTCTTTACCCTCTGGGGGGGCGAACCTGGGTAAACTCTCGTGTACTCCTGTTTTCTGTCTGAAGCCGTCGAATCCGCCAAGCGCCCACGCTCTCTCCATGAATTGAAAGCCCTAAACATGGGCATTGATGGGTTAGAACCTCGTCAATTGGCGCCGACCGTGGGGACTACGGGCGCTGGATCCACGGGTTCACCAGTTCCATCAATGCTGCAACAGATCCATCGCCAAGATCTTCGACACCATCGTCATGACCTTTGAATCAAGCATCAAGATCTTCACCGCCATCGACATAATCTTCGAGTTCGCCATCATGACCTTCGAGTCCGCCGACATGGTCTCCGACGCGTCGCCGACATGACCTTCGAGTTTGCCGATATGAACTTCGAGTCCGCCGACATGGTCTTCGATTCTGTCTCCAACATGATCTTCGACCCTGATACGTCTCAAACGTATCCATAATTTTTGATGCTCCATGCTTGTTTTTACACCATTTGCTTAGTGTTTCGTTACACTTTGTGGCACTTTTATGCATTTTCCGGAACTAACCTACTAACAAGTCGCCACAGTGCCAGTTCCATGTTTTCTGCTTTTTTGTGTTTCAGAAAAGTTACACATGAAATATTCTCGGAATTGGACGAAACCAAAGCCAGTCACCCAGAATTTTACCGAAGCTTCCAGAGAACCGAAGAGGAGATGGAGTGGGGCCACGAGGTGGCCTCACACCAGGGCGGCGCGGCCAGGGGCTGGGCCGCGCCCCCTATGTGTGAGCCCGCCTCGGTCCACTTCTGACGATGCCCCTTCGCCTATAAAGACCCCCCGACGAGAAAAACCTAAGGACCCGATCAATTTTCCAGAACACATCTCGATCTGCCGCCACCGTCGACCCGAAGATCGGGAGGGTCCAGAAGCTCTTCCCGGCACCCTGCCGGAAAGGGGAATCGCCACCGGAGGTCTTCTTCATCGCCATGCTTGCCTCCGGAGCGATGAGTGAGTAGTCTACCTTGGACTATGGGTCCATAGCAGTAGCTAGATGGTTGTCTTCTCCACCATGTGCTTCATGTTTAGATCTCATGAGCTGCTCTACATGATTGAGATCACCGTTATGTAATTCTACATGTTTGGTTTGTTGGGATCCGATGAATATTGGTGTTATGCTTGAGTTGAAGTACTGAAATTTATCTTTTGTTATATCTATGTTGTTTATGATCTTGCATGCTCTCCGTTGTTAGTAGCTATCTTGGCCGAGTAGTTGCTAGTGACTCCAAGAGGGGGTATTTATGCTCGATAGTGGGTTCATGCCTCTATTTAATCTGGGGGAGTGACAGAAACCTCTAAGGTTGTAGATGCGCTGTTGCTACTAGGGTGAAAACAACATTCATGTGCTCGAGGGTATATGCTTTGTTTACATTACACACTTTGCTTAATGCAATTATCTGTTGTTCGCAACTTAATACTCATGGGGTGTTAGGATGATATCCCCGTGAGTGGATTATTAGTCATAGATGCAGTTGGATGGCGGTCTACGTATTTTGTTGTAATGCCCAGAGTAAATCTCATAGTGATCCTCTCATCATATGCACATTATCTTTATTCTATCAATTGCCCAACTGTAATTCGTTTACCCAGCTTGTATTATTTTATCTATGGAGAGGCACCACTAGTGAACAGTGGATCCCGGTCCTATTTCATTTATATTGCTATCACATGTTTACTTTACTCGCACTGTTTACTTTACTCGCATACTATTATCATTTTCCACTCGATACGCTCATTCCTTTGCTTACAGCAAACCGGTGAGATTGACAACCTCATCGTAAGTTGGGAACAAAGTATTTGGTTGTGTTGTGTGCAGGTTCCGCGTTGCAGCTAGCAAGCAAAGCTTGGACGAGGCGCCATATAAATTGTCCTGGGGTATCACTATGCCCTAAGGCAGCAGGCAAAGCAACTAGCAAAGGAAAAAAATAGAGATACAAAAAATAAAAGACTCAGCCATTGCAGCCAGCAACGCCGCTCGCAGAGCACGAAGCGACGCGTCACATACTAACGCAAGGAGAAATCGTCGACATGGTTCAAGGTAAGAAAACCTCGAGTACTCAGAAAGGCAAAGCATCTCCAAAAATCTCGACTCGTCCTTCCTATCGGTCGACGAGCAGGGAAACATCGTACCAAAAACCCCTGAAGCAGCACTAGTGGTAGCTCAAGCATATCTGCTTACAACTCGACCAAGTCCAGGGGACCCTAGGGAACATATGCACAGAGCAGCGCTGAACGGACTAAATATGGTGGGCAACAAGCTATCAGCAAAAGGAGAGGAGGCATATCACCACAAGGAAACACACAAGCCAAGGTCAACTCGCCGTCACAATAGTCCTCGGCACAGAAGTAGTAATCAACGATCTCGATCGCCATCACCAAGACACCACGGAGGAACCCAAAGATCTCGATCTCCAAACGGAAAGCACGGCTATGAAGACGACGAAAAGGAGATGGGAGCATCATGCTTTACCCGCAGGGTTCACACCATGCCAGTACCCAAGGGGTTCAAACTACCTCATGATCAACAAAAGTACGACGGATCACAAGAACCACAGTCGTGGCTCTCAGACTATCTAGAAGCAGTACAAATATTGGGAGGAACCAAAGAAACAACAATGCAAAGTTTGCAACTACACCTCACCGGCGCATCAAGGTCATGGTTGAGCAAACTAGAAAAAGAAACCATTGGAAATTGGGAAGATCTCACGAAGCAATTCACAAGCAACTTCAGGTCGACATACAAGCGGCCGGCATCAATAGAAGAAGTCAAAGTGTGTGTGCAACAACGCGATGAAACCTTAAGGGCATACATCCAAAGATGGAGTCTTATCAAAAACTCAGCAGTTGTTTCAGACGAAAGAGCAATAGACGCGTTCATAATTGGATTAAGGCGAAGAGACCTAGTCGAAGAGATGGGCAGAATCAAGCCGAAAACAGTGTCAGACCTCATGGACGTAGCAAACAGATTTGCAGACGGAGAAGACGCATGCAACAACAAGCGGACACGATCGCCAGAGGACGATAGAAGAAACAGATATGGAAGTCAAAGAAGAAGGTCCCGCAATTACGACAACTACGGCTCCCACAGCCAAGTAGCCGCGGGATATAAGGACAACAACTACCAAGGGAGTGATCGCAGAAGCTCGGGATATCGAAGCTACGGAAAACAGGACTATAAAAAGTTTCCCACAAGAGAATCCAGAGAGTATAACCCGTCGCCAGAAGACATGCTAAACGGGCCTTGTCATATACACTCAGCATTCGTCGACGGAAAGCGAGTGTCCAGGCATGCAATGAAAGATTGCACAACATTCTTGAAGCTACAAGAGGCAGCATTAAGTAAACAAACCGAAGCAAAGCGACAAGGATACGAAGGAAACAACAAGCCTCCCACAAATCAACAAGGGAACAATGGAGCCCCTCAAGGACAAGACCAGCCAAACCAGGGACACGATGACGACGGAGGGTACGTTCCATCTAAGGGGCACATCACAGCAATGATACAACCCGTGCCCAAGTCGAACAAAGAAGAAAAAAGCATTACCCGACAAGTCAATCTAGCAGTTACTTCACCTCCAGCTACAACAGAATATCTACACTGGTCAGAACAACCAATCGAGTTCAACAGAGAAGATCACCCTATAACAGTACCTCAGCCAGGAAATGCGCCCTTGGTACTCAAAGCTCAAATCAGCGTGTATGATGTCGACAGAATATTCATGGACGCGGGAAGTGGAATCAATTTGATATATGCGAAAACGCTCAGAGCAATGCATATATCACTAGAGTTCCTGCAGCCAATAGACTGTTCCTTCCATGGGATCGTACCAGGAAGTGCCAATTATCCACTAGGTTGGATATCACTCAACGTTTGCTTCGGCAACCGACAAAACTACAGAAGAGAAAAGCTAAACTTCGAGGTCATGGACTGGCCATCTCAGTATCATGTGATCCTCGGGCGATCCGCATTTTCGCGATTCATGGCAGTACCTCACTATACGTATCTAGTACTCAAGATGCCAGGACCAAAGGGAATAATCACAGTAAAGGGAAGCTTCGAGGTTTCAGACCTATGCGACAAAGAGTTCCACAAGATGGCGCAAAACTTTGGCATGATAGCCAACTATGCAGAGAAGGTGAAAATCACGACTACGGAAGGCGTCAAGCTACCAGAAGGACATGCTGCAGAGCCAGAGATGAAGAAACCACAAGTAGAAGCATCAGGAGAAGACAAAGTTACAGAAAAAGAAGAGAAGGCCACGACAGCATAAGCATCAAGAACAACAAAGTAGAGGAGAAGAATAAGGCTGTAAAAGCCACGAGACATCCCAGGGCAATGCCCTCTAGATCCAGAACACAGGTCATAGGTCGGATCTCTTGGGTCACCCCATGTATCTTACATTACAAGTATAATAAAGACAAAATGTTCCTCATATTCGAGTTTACGAGCCTCTCAAAAGAAAAATGCGGCAAACGCACGAATCATACAAAACGCTCTGAGAACAAATTTCAGACATACAGTCGCGAAATAAGAAACTCTCGCGTTCCACATAAACACGAGTATTACAACATCGGGTTATCAGAATCATCTACACCTAAAGGATCTAAATAGTGATAATCGCGGAAAAACGCGGCATCCTCCCGCAACAGCCTAGCTATAATCCTTCGAGCAGGCTACAAGGTACTCTCCAGATGTACTCGCAGACTAGCTCCACCTGGAGGATAGCTCAGTGACATAGAGCTATAATTGAGTCTTGGGTACCACTTACGCATCCACCCAAGAGCAAAATTGGCACCTGCCACTAAGTTTAGCTATATTAGCCGATGAATACGCTGACTGGATCTAAAAGTATCGAGAAACAGTGGGAAACTTCCAGGCAGAGGATTGTGAGGAAGCATGATAGAATGCATAGTTATGAGAGCTCTTCGGCAACCATCAACTGACTCGTCGATATGCTGGACGCGGTCCTGAAGCAAGACGATAGCACGACGGTGGCGAGGATCAGACCACAAACTCTCAATACCCGCTGACATCTTTTCCAGAGCCGCATTTCGCTCGGCAACCCGACGATCTTTAGCAGCAAAATCCAAACAAGTGCCTAAGATGACAAAGGATATCACAAAGCAGCAGTGGAACAAAAGGGAAAAAGAGAAGTCGCAAGGAATCTTACATCGCAACATCTCGCAGGCAGACTCGATAATGCCGATGACAAAAGAGTCGCATTCTTCATGATGCACAATCTTCGCCATCAGACTAGACACCTTATCGTCAAGAACAGATATCTGCTTCATCAAACCACAAGCTTTGCTAGCTTTATCTATAGTCATCTGCGCTTGGCGTTTGGCTAAAGTCAAGCGATTCTCAAGATCCGAAATCCTTGAAGAATATTCAGCGCATTGACAGCAGCGGCGAGGAGGCGACAAAGCTTTAGAGTCAAAAGCACCAGAGGGAGCCTGGTCGCGACTTGGAGGATCACCAATACGCATAGACTGGAAGCCAAAAGAAAAGAAAGGAGAAGCATTTCAGCAGCTAACACGATATAATAGAAAAGAAGCATATTTACATAGATGCAAAACCTTTGACTAAAGTTCTCGGGTTGCACAAGACTAAAGGTTTTACATCAAAAGCAGAAATTAAAAATTACAATAAGAGGCCGAATCTACGCCACCTCAGCATTTTGCTCCGTGGCGGAGGAAGGCATGGCAAAAGCAATGTCAGCAGTTGAAGGAGGCGCGAGCTCTTTCGTCGCTGGAGTCAAGGGAGTTGGCGCAGTAGAAGTCGCGGAAGCCGCTGAAGGAGAAATAATAGATACTAGGGCAGGCGCAAACTTCTTCGCCTTCTCAAAGAAGGCCTTTAACTCTGAGCGGGTGCGGCCATGAGGAGAGCTAACCTTCTCCCAGTCGAAATCTGCACCATGTGCATAAGAAAGTGCAATAGCACCCTCAGCACCTCGCTTCAAAGAAAGCCCCTTCAGCTGGAGGACGGGGTCGTCAGTCGTATCGAAGGCTTTGGCAAGTTTCTTCAAGTCATTGTTCCGAACCTCCGCCTTTTGCTTGGGACACAACCCGATGAACATCCGCGTAAGAACGCGGCTCACCAACTCAAAGATCTCCTGGATAGATATCCAGTTTGCTTCGAGTAAGTTAACCGCGGTCATCAGAGGATCATCGCCCAGTTGCAGAGTCGACAAAGACACCTTGGTAAATCCTGTACAACAAAGGGGACAAGGAAAAAGCAGGAAAAGAAAATATTAGCAAGTGCAAAAAAGCAACAGCAGTCGAAGAAGAGGACAAGGCAAGTGTGTACCTCCAGCAGCAGTAGACATCGTGTGAAGCCGCTCAGCCACGGCTTGCTCTCGCTGGAGATGCTCTTTGTTAGCATCGGCCAAAGCCTACTCCGCTTTCTTCGCCTTAGCCAGTGCCGACTTATGCGACTTCTCAGCACTTGCTTTGGCAGCGGTCGCAACATCAAAGGCTTTCCGCGAAGCACTGAGCTCGGCTTCCAGCGATGCAATGCGAGCATTGGCTGATGCTAGAGCATCTACAGTCTAGCAAAGAAAGGAAAGGAGAAGTCAAACAAGCAACAAAGAGAAGCATACATGACAAGCAAAAACAGGATAAAGAATTCACCTTCGGAAGCTTTAGCAACCTTTAGGTACTCAGCACATTCAGTGCCCAAGGCGACAAATTTCTTCATCAATGCCTGGGAAAAAAGGACGCGTAAGAGTATAGATTACGCAAGGAAAGTAAGTCAGGGACATCTACTCACATCATCAGGGGAGACCGCGGATTCATGGGCTTCAAGAGAAACGTCGGCTTCCTTGGATCTTTTCGACCGCTTGATGCTTCGGGTCACAGGAACCTTCTTGACAGAAGTCCTGGTGGTCCTCGGCGCCTGCACAACCGGCTCAATTTCTTGTGCGGAAGGCTCATCAGCAATCACAGCTTGAGTAGAAGGAGCAGCCGTAGCATCCCTTTGCGGCTCTTTGTCATCGCTGCAAGAGGAAACAGGTTATATACAACCCGAAAGAAAGAGAGCAAGTACAGTGCAATCGCAGAACTCGCAGAACACTTACGATGCCATGAGGTCGAAGAATTCAACATCTTCTTCTAGAACAGGGGCTTTATTAGCCGATGTTCTCTGCATAGAGGTACTCGAAGAAGTAAACTCGTCGACCCGCTTCCTCTTCTTGTCTGCACCATTGTCTTCAGAAAGCGCAGGAGGAGGCGATGTCGTCGAGCTGGTATCCTCTTCAGATTCTTTGGCTTCATCTCCGTCCTGATTTTCTTCAGCCTCGGGGGCTTCAGATACAGAAGAGGCCAGATCAGCCGGAAGAGGCCCTTCCTCTGGAAGAGGAGGGCGTGAAACGAGGAATTGGTGGTCCTACAAGCGAATAAGTCAGCAAAGTAACCGATACAAGGATAAACACAGCTCGAAACCGATGAATTCGACAACAAGTGTACAAAGCAAACAAATATATACCTTGGGTAGGGGGTGCACAGAGTCGAAATAATTAGCGGCCAAGTCTGCAACCGCATGGTCCTTGGTGAGCTTGGCGAGGCTCCTAACTCGCTTGTCGACTTCTTGCTTCTCCATTAGATCTCCAGAGATGCGAGAAGGATCCACCAAGCCAGAGTAGCTCCAAAGTTTGGCAAGGCGATGCTATAGGGGTTGAACTCGACGTTGCACAAAGAATGCCATGAGCTGAATACCTGACAATGCGCCTCCTTTACCTCCTTTCAGAGCTTGGATGCGGGTCAATAGAGGAGCAATTTGCTCCATCTCAGCATCTATGGGAGGCGAATCCCATGAGGCCAATTTCTTCAGCTCCTTGGAGGCGTCAAAGGGGGCTAGGCCATATTCGTCTTCGGAGGAGGCCTTACGGTCTTTGATGTAAAACCATTTGGTCCTCCAAACTTGGACTGACGCAGACATGGAAAATTCCAGATACTGCGCCTCAGGGCGCACAGAGACGATAGCACCGCCCAGTTCGGGTTTTTTTTGGCTAAAGCAACGCTGGGGCGGAGCCGGAAGATAGATCTCCAAAGAAGAAAGTGGGGCTCAATCCCCAGGAATGACTAGCAAAGAGTCACGAAGCAAGCGATATGGAGGATGGAGTTAGGTGTGAGCTGGTGAAGCTGCACACCATAAACAAAAAGAAGCCCACGAAGAAACTCGTGGGCAGGAAGAGACAGTCCGCGGAAGAGGAAGGAGAGGAACATCACCCGATAACCGCTCGGGGGCTGAGGGATCCGCTCGGTGCTGGGGAACTTGATGGAGTCGCTGCTGGAGATGAGGCCGTCCGTCCTGGCCTTCTCCACCTCTTTCTGCATGATGGCAGAGGGTACCCAGCTAGTCACGGAGTTCGTTGTCTTTCCCTTGGCCATGGTGTTCTTAGCCGCGAGGTGCTTCACGCGCATCTACAAATCTGCGCCTGGGGGCTATGCACGAGAAGAGCAGGAAGCAGAGATCGACAATGGCGGTGGCGGCGGAGAGAAAGAGCTGGTAAACAGTACAAATCCCCACTATCCCTTTATATACCTTCTCGGTGAAGGAACGTGGGCTGAGACGTGGCGAAAGGAGCGGAAGCGACAACCCACTAACGGGCAGGAAAATACAAAATTACCGTGCTACCCACGAAATGGTTTGCGCTCACTCAGAGTGACGTATAGTTAAAATTGACCACTGACGTCACGAAGGAGACGAAAAATGAAATTCGACAGATGCATATGTTCGACGAGTATTGAAATATGGCGATTTCCGAATAAAGGACGACATCAAAGAAGACACAAGGTTGGCGCCGACAATGCAAAAATCAATTGATGAGACTATACCCAAAAACGTTCGACTATAGCCTCGGGGGCTACTACCATCGGGAGCGCTGAGCGCGCACCCGACGAAATTATCCCTAAACTATATCGAAGTTAAAGTATGATGATGGAGAACACTATATTTGAGCCTATACTCGAAACACAGTTTTATTCGACTATAGCCTCGGGGGCTACTCCCATCGGGAGCGCTGAGCGCGCACCCGACGATGTTTATTAACAAACACTGGAGCACGGAAAGCGAAGAAGTATGCGATGAAACATTGTTACTCCCATCGGGAGCGAGTTTTTATGGTTGTATAACCCAAATATTTTCAGTCAAAATTTGACTGTGACATGTGATTCTCGAGTTACGTTATCGCAACGAAACTCGAATGCCGTGATTTATCACGAAGGTAAGACCCCAGGATCCGTCCTGTGTGGCCTGGTATACGTACATGGATGCACTCTGCTGGTATGTATCCGTGTCTACGACGCAAAGAAAATCCTGGTGGACGCACTGGGTACCCTGAGAACTACTGGGATTCATTCTTTGTAAGTCCTAAATGCGGCAAAAGAATGGGTTTGACCGGTCTCCTGAATTCAAGTCCAAGGGGATTGAATTTGAAGTAGGTGGCAAGTATCTGTTCCGGTAGTTAACTGACCTCTTGATCCGTCAGAGTTGTCAGGCTTGTTCATCAAAACCCCTTGCGAAATATTATCGTGAAAGTAAGTCGAAAGACCAAGTCGAAGGTTTGAAGATGTGAAGAAGTCGAAAAGTTGATCAAGTCGAAGATTTGAAGATTAGAGATTCAACCCGAATCTGCAATTCTGGTAGAATCTCAGGGGCTACTGACAAGGGTATAGCTAATAGAGCCCGCTAGTTGAGTACCCCTGAGGCCCGTTAAGCTAGGCCCAATTGTAATGATAGTCGAGATACGAGTTCTTGCCGTATGTCGATATTGTAATCTGTATCGGACCCTACCCGATCCTCAAGACCTGGCCACCTATATATAGGGGCTAGGAGGGGACGGTGTAGGCCAGATTGAAAGCAAGCCAGGTTCAACACCCAAGTTTACTTTCGATATACACTTATTTCGACTAACCTTACCTTCGAGTTCATCCGACGCCCTATCTCCCCGATCCTAAGTCCTTCATCTAGGACATTTGTCGAGTCAACCCTCATCAGTAACTCTTATGGTAATTCCTCCAACAACACTAGGACCGCGCCCTCCGAGCTTGAGGTAATGCTCAAGGATTTCATCGGTAAGCAAAATGCTTTTAACAAGTCTGTTGAGGAAAAGTTAGGCAAAATTGATATTCTTGCTTCCAAAGTTGATAGCCTTGCTCATGATGTTGAACTTCTGAAATTAAAAGTGTTGCCTAATGAGTTGAAAGAGAACAATGTTTTTGCTACTGCTAATGCTATCCAAGTTAGAATTGATGAAAATGTTAGGATGCTAGCAGAATTGCATGCCAGGTGGGAAAGAGAAGATGAGATGGCTATAGAGATGAAGGTATGTACCATTACTACCTCTAATGATGTTGCTCCTAATGCTAGCAATCCTCTTACTTTGATTGGTGTAGAGAAAACTCCCACTCCTTGTGTTAAAAAGCCTAAAACTGCCAAAACTTTTTTCTCAAAAGAGTGCTGAAATTTTTTGGAGTGTAGGAGATGATAGCTCTATTTCCTTTAATGATTTTGATGTTGATGGCTGCAATATATCTGAAGTTATTTTGTTCTTGCAAAAGCTTGCTTTGACTCCCAATGCTAGTTCTTTAAATGTTGCTTTTACTAAGCATATTACCAATGCTCTCGTGAAAATTAGGGATGAAAAGTTGAAGCAAAAAGCTTCTGTTCCCAAGAAGTTAGAAGATGGTTGGGAACCCATCATTGATATGCATGTTAATGGTTTTGATTGCCATGCTTTATGTGATCTAGGTGCTAGTATTTCTATTATGCCTAGAAAAATTTATGACATGCTTGATTTACCGCCGCTTGAAAAGTGTTATTATGATGTTCCTATTGCTGATGTTGCTAAGAAGAAACCTTTGGGAAGGATTAATGATGTTCTTATTGTGGTTAACAATAACCTTGTTCCCGTTGATTTTCTTGTCATGGATGTTGAATGGAATGCTTCATGTCCTATTATTTTGGGAAGACCTTTTCTTTGAACTGTAGGTGCCATCATTGATATGAGGGAAGGTACCATCAAATATCAATTTCCACTCAAGAAAGGTATGGAACACTTCGCTAGGAAGAGAAATAAATTAGTGTTTGACTCTATTATTAGAGCTAATTATGAGCTTGATGCTTCATCACTTGATGTTACTTGATTCGCAATTTTCTGCGCCTAGCTCAAAGGCGTTAAAGAAAAGCACTCTTGGGAGATAACCCAATGTTTTTTACTTTCAGTTCTTTTTCTTTTATTTGAGTCTTGGAAGTTATTACTACTGTAATGACCTCTCCTTATCCTTTTTATTTCGTTTTTGTGCCAAGAGAAGCCTCTAATTTGAGTGAGGTAAGATTTGGGGATGTTGCTGTCCTGAAACAGTTTTTCGGTGCTGCACCGTAAAAATTCGTGAAAATTCTCTGTATATCTTATGGACCTGAAATTTCTTGTGCATATGCCCCAGGTTATATCCAAACTTTCGTTAGTTTAACACTTTTTGATTTGAGCAACAGAAAACCCCTCAAAAATTCGACCTTTGTCAGCTGTTCTGTTTTGACAGATTTCTGCCAATATTTGTGTTGCCGCTTTATCGCTTTCTTTTTGAATTCTTTTGATCACAGAACTTTTGGGGAAGTTGCTACAGTAGTATATTCTTAATAGGTGGTGGTTTTAGGTTGAAACCTGAAGCAAAAAGGGTTGATTCAATGTTATGCTTACACTAATGTTGCTAATAGATTTGTGTTTAGTTTTGTATGAAGGAAGTTTTCAAGTGTAGGGATCGGAGAGTGATGAGATGAGTTGAAGAATGGACAAAAGCTCAAACTTGGGGATGCCCATGCATCACCCCAAGAAATATCCAAGAAGTACAAGCATCAAAGCTTGGGGATGCCCCCGAGGCACCCCTTCTTCATCGGCAAAAATCAGGTCACCTTTCAAGACACTATATTTTTATTGCTTCATGCACTATGCGTTTTTCTTGGTGCGTCAGTTGTTTTTAGTTTTCAGTTTAGTTTTGTTTTATTTGCTGCAATAAATGGTTGGACCCCAACAAATTTCTTTTGGAGAAGTTACCTTGCTTTTCATTTGCCAAGAACACTCCGTTTTTCATTCTTACAATTTCAACGAGTGTTCTCTTTTCCTAGAACTGCGTTTGGTTTTCGTTTTCGCCTTGATTTGTGTTCAGATATTGTTATATCTTTTCATCAAGGTGTATTTTTGCCTCTGATCTTTATTGGTTTTCATCAAAAGAGGTGTTTATAAAAAATTTGAATGGTGTTGGAAAAGAGAAAAAGCTTTATGCAAAAAAGTGGTACAAGAAGGAGCTTGTGTAGACTGCGGCTTAGGCTTTTGCATGTCGTGCTTGATGTCTTTTTGATAGTATGCTTAGTGGTTTTGCTGTAGCATGACTTGTCTCAAATAACTGAGATTGCTTAATGAGCCTTTGTAAAAATCATGCGTTGTTTTTATCGTCTGGAAGCATTATTTTGGTTTTCTCCTTGATGCTTTATTTGGGTTGACTTGGCGCATGCTCACACATGTTAGACTCATACAAAGTCGCCAATAGCCTCTACGATCATTTAGTTTTTGACTTTTGATGCCATCTTATGCTTCTTTTAATGTCGCTTTGTCGCTTTGCATGATTATGGCCGTTATTGCTCTCTTAGTTGGTCGCTCCCAGTCTTTTGCTAGCCCTCGCCTTGTACTGAGTATGAGCTATACTCATGCATCCAACTCCTAAAAACCAAGTTTGCCATTGTGTCCACCATATATACCTATTATCAATTTGCTATTCCAAAGTACATTTGACTTGCTTTTATCTACTCTTCAAATTAAACTCTTACCAGTGTTATGCGAAAATTGGTCAGTAAAGCTCTCACGAACCGGAAGGCACACTTTACTTTTTTCTCGTTCTTAAAAATTTGACATTGTGGTCTCTTATGTTGAGTTGTTATGCTTGCAAGTTGTAAGTTGGAGACTAGCCCAACCATGCCGTCATGGGGCAAGCTTTCAACATTGCACTTTTTATTTGAGTTGATATCGTGATCTTTTGTTTATGGATGCCCGCGGTGTGAAATGAATTGGGAATCTTGCGGGGATCATGGAGTTTGCATATGTGTTAGGGAAACGCCTGGGCCACCAATCTAAGCCATGCATAATTCATGGTGGAAATTTGCAGCATACCCATAGTGGACATTCGACGACGCATCTCAAAATAAAAAAGCTAAACAAATGGTAAATAAAAGAGATGTCGAGGTGTTCATTGTCTGCTTGTCCTGTCATTTTGATGTGGGCTTGTTCCATGTCATCGGGCACGGAGGTACCCCGTTGGCGGTTCTCGATGATACATATATACTTACAATGACAAGAGCCTTGCTTGGGAGTCTAAGTAAAGTAGCATGAGGTTTGGGTACTCGTATTCACGGGACTCGAGGTTTTTAACTTATGATTTGTCAAGCATATGCATCATAATTGTTCTCGCATTAACTTTAACCATTCAAGATGCTTATGATGGGGGAAATGAGAGCTCAAAGCCGGTAAGTACCATAATTTTTGAAGGTCTATAAAACTTGCAAACACTGCTTCCCTCTGCGAATGGCCTTTCTTTTACTTTTATGTTGAGTCACCACCTTCTATCTTTATGCACCATTAAGAGAGCATAGTTGTCATTCTTAGTATAATGTGCATTGTCCCAAAGTTTTCATTGATTGATTCATATTGTTGGTTTCACTTGTTCTTAAATTATTTGTATCTAGTCGCCCTCTTAAACTTGAAGGTGTCCTATGCATTTATGTTTTGCTCTCTTTGAAGGACAAGCTGAAAACTATTTGTATGTTTTTCCTTATGATTTGAACACACGTTTGACTTTCATTGTTTCATTTTCATGATCTTTTGTTTGTGTTCATTTTAATGTTATAACATGGTTGCTAAGTTTTTTCTATCAAGATCATATCTTTCATGCCCATGTTTTAAGTTCTTTTGATCCCAGCGCACAACGCTTACATAGATGATCAAGATTGTGTAGGTGCATGTCACCTCAAAAATTATTTCTTTTGTTATCACTTACCTACTCGAGGACGAGCAGGAGTTAAGCTTGGGGATGCTGATACGTCTCAAACGTATCCATAATTTTTGATGCTCCATGCTTGTTTTTACACCATTTGCTTAGTGTTTCGTTACACTTCGTGGCACTTTTATGCATTTTCCGGAACTAACCTACTAACAAGTCGCCACAGTGCCAGTTCCCTGTTTTCTGCTGTTTTTGTGTTTCAGAAAAGTTACACAGGAAATATTCTCGGAATTGGACGAAACCAAAGCCAGTCGCCCTGAATTTTACAGAAGCTTCCAGAGAACCAAAGAGGAGACGGAGTGGGGCCACGAGGTGGCCTCACACCAGGGCGGCGCGGCCAGGGGCTTGGCCGGGCCCCCTATGTGTGAGACCGCCTCGGTCCACTTCTGACGATGCCCCTTTGCCTATAATGACCCCCCGACGAGAAAAACCTAAGGACCCGATCAGTTTTCCAGAACATATCTCGATCCGCCGCCACCGTCGACCCGAAGATCGGGAGGGTCCAGAAGCTCTTCCCGGCACCCTGCTGGAAAGGGGAATCGCCACCGGAGGTCTTCTTCATCGCCATGCTTGCCTCCAGAGCGATGAGTGAGTAGTCTAGCTTGGACTATGGGTCCATAGCAGTAGCTAGATGGTTGTCTTCTCCACCATGTGCTTCATGTTTAGATCTCATGAGCTGCTCTACATGATTGAGATCACCGTTATGTAATTCTACATGTTTGGTTTGTTGGGATCCGATGAATATTGGTGTTATGCTTGAGTTGAAGTACTGAAATTTATCTTTTGTTATCTCTATGTTGTTTATGATCTTGCATGCTCTCCGTTGTTAGTAGCTATCTTGACCGAGTAGTTGCTAGTGACTCCAAGAGGGGGTATTTATGCTCGATAGTGGGTTCATGCCTCTATTTAATCTGGGGGAGTGACAGAAACCTCTAAGGTTGTAGATGTGCTGTTGCCACTAGGGAGAAAACAACATTCTTATGTCCAAGAGCATATGCTTTATTTACATTACACACTTTGCTTAATGCAATTATCTATTGTTCGCAACTTAATACTCATGGGGTGTTCGGATGATATCCCCGTGAGTGGATTATTAGTCATAGATGCAGTTGGATGGCGGTCTATGTATTTTGTTGTAATGCCCAGAGTAAATCTCATAGTGATCCTCTCATCATATGCACGTTATCTTTATTCTATCAATTGCCCAACTGTAATTCGTTTGCTCAGCTTGTATTATTTTATCTTTGGAGAGACACCACTAGTGAACTGTGGATCCCGGTCCTATTTCCTTTATATTGCTATCACATGTTTACTTTACTCGCACTGTTTACTTTACTCGCATACTATTATCATTTTCCACTCGATACGCTCATTCCTTTGTTTACAGCAAACCGGTGAGATTGACAACCTCATCGTAAGTTGGGAACAAAGTATTTGGTTGTGTTGTGTGCAGGTTCCGCGTTGCAGCTAGCAAGCAAAGCTTGGACGAGGCGCCATATAAATTGTCTGAAGCTGTCGCAAGCTAGCAGCATCACCTTCAGTCGTTTGTTTTCTCCTCTCCTGAACGATAAACCTTGGTTTCTTACTGAGGGAAAATCTGCTGCTATATTCATCACACCTTCCTCTTGGGGTTCCCAACGGGCTGGTCATTCAACTAGCAATCAGACCCCTGCATCATCAGGAAATTCGACCTCTGCATCGTCAAGAAATTCGACCTCTGCGTCGTTAAGAAATTCGACCTCTGCATCGTCAAGAAATTCAACCTCTGCGTCATCAAGAAATTTGACCTTTGCATCATCAAGAAATTCGACCCCTACGTCATTAGGAAATTCGACCCCTCCGTCATCAGGAAATTCGACCCTGTGTCATCAAGGAATTCGACCCCGCCGTCGCCGTGATCTTCAACCCCGCCGTTATCATGATCTTCGACCCTGCTGTCATCAACAAATTCGACCCCACCGTCATCAAAGACATTCGACCTCCGCGTCAAGATTCTTCGACCCCTGCGGAGCCGTTGACTTTGCCGAGTGCCCCGATGCACCTCGACCCCTCGGGGCCAACGCTTCGTCGATAGGTAAAACAGTCTGATCCTAAACTGCAATAACTTTCGCCATAAGTGTCCAAACGATATGAGACCACCGCCATTGGAAATATTAGGGGTCACCCCGGGAGAAAATATCAAAGCTAAGTTTACCTCAAGCTATGAGTCGACTACTTTCAATACTTTCCATATGCTTTCGGTACTTCTAGCACCCGATGTTCGGGGGCTTTTACATTATACATGTGTCTATTTGCCTTTACATCATACATATGTCTATTTGCCTAATGACCGTCGAGTGCGAGGTATCTACCTCCTTGACTGCAGGGATCAAATTCATCGCAAGCACGTTCCGACACCGTGTAAAAGATAAGTCCACAGTTAGCAACACTGTTGGCCCGGCAACGCAGCTATACACGCTCTGCTAAGATAAATTCCGTACCTACGGACGCATTAAGTCCACCGTTAGCAACACTGCTAGCCCGGCAACGCAGCTATACGCGCTCTGCTGAGATAAATTCCGTACCTACGGACGCATTAAGTCCACAGTTAGCAACACTGCTGGCCCGACAACGCAGCTATACACGCTCTGCTAAGATAAATTCCATACCTACGAACGCATTAAGTCCACAGTTAGCAACATTGCTGGCCCGGCAACGCAGCTATACGCGTTCTGCTGAGATAATTTCCGTGCTTACGGACGCTTTAAGTATCCCGACGGACGCGTCGGGTACCACGCCTTCACCTGACACACTTCGGGGTCTCACATTGGTTCTCATCCATTCGCCCCGGCGTTGGCAACACGCTCGGGAGCTTTGCCTCGAATTGGCATCTATTCGCCCCGGCGTTGGCAACACGCTCGGGGGCTTTGCCTCGAATTGGCATCTATTCGCCCCAGCGTTGGCAACACGCTCGTGGGCTTTGCCTCGAATTGGCATCTATTCGCCCAGCATTGGCAACACGCTCGGGGGATGTGCCTCGAATCGGCATTCATTCGCCCCGACGTTGGCAACACGCTCGGGGGCTACGCCTCGCATTGGTATTCATTCGCCTTGGCGTTGGCAACACGCTCGGGGGCTGCGTCTTCCAACCCGATGCTAGCAGCACACTCGGGGGTTGCGCCTTACGCTGCTAACTTTAGCAGCCTTCTAAATCATCGACGACGCTCCGTCTGCTACGTCGACTTCGGTTCGACATATTCCAGCTTGACGCCAAAGCCTTTACGCCATGTTGACTCCGGTCCACCGCGTCAACAACGACATCGCCTACAGCAAGCATTCGACAACATCATCACAACAATTCAGTCACACACCAGCAACATCAACCTCTTCGCCTACAATAATCAAAGACTAGGGGGCTCGACATCGACATCGCCTACAGCAAGCATTCGACAACATCATCACAACGATTTAGCTACCGTGCGACTCCATCGGCCGCGACATGCAAGAACTTCATTTGGTGCCCTCACACGTGACATACAAGACTATGACTTCAAGGCAAGATTTGAGTCTCTACCCGATTCTATGAATCGACTAGACACTCGGGCGCTACTAACGAGGGTATGACCCCTCGGGTCCTCGATATTAGCCTACCTACTACAGCCCAAGAGCAAGATGGACACTCGAAGCCCAAGAAGCCCAAGACTAATTAGAGTTCGTATACACCTATAACCAACTTGGACCGGATCCCGAGACCTCGCCCCCCATATAAGGGCGAGGAGGGGCAACCAAGAAGCGACAATCTCGCATAGACACCTGATCTCGCATAGATCCCATGTACATAGGCTAGCCACGCCATCTTCTTCCACCTCCGCCAGATCTCATCTGCGCACCATTGTAACAGCTCCAACCCTACAAGCAATACAAGATTAGACAAGCAGGGTGTAGGTCTTTACCCTCTGGCGGGCCGAACCTGGGTAAATTTGTGTGTATCCCTGTTTTTGTCTGAAGCCGTCGAATCCGCCAAGCACCCACATACGCTCCATGAATCGAAAGCCCTCAAGCATGGGCATTGCCGGGTTAAAACCTTGTCAGCTATAGTCCCATGCATAAAGGGTATAAGTGTTTGGATAAATCCTCTGGGCGTATTTACATCTCACGCGATGTCGTGTCTGATGAGTCTATTTTTCCATACGCCACTCCCGGAGTCTCTGTTGATATTCTCACACTTCGGGAGGCCATCACTTTTCCCTCTACTGAACCGGCTACACATGACCATGTTCGTCAATATGAGTTATCTTACCTGTCCACTAACCCGCCTCTGTTAGGCGATGATGTTAGACCTGTGCAGGTCCCTTCGGCGCCGCCTATCGCTGCCCCGCCTTCGCCTGCCATGGCTACCGATGTTGAGGTTTCCTCTGCCGCGGCAGAGCCCGCGATGTTTCCCGCCGCGGCAGCCCGCGGTGCTCCAGCGCCTCCTGGCTCTCCTTCGCATGTGCCTGACATGCCTGAGCAGCCTGAGTCGCCCCTTGCTGGTAGCCCTCCGCCTCCAGCCGCGACTCCTCCGGCTGGTCCTCCTGGTCATGGCATGGTCACTCGCCTCCGGGACAACACTCATCGCGAGAAAACATACATAGATGGTACCGTTCAGTACTTTCCTCACCGGCGTGCTCTCTTCGCTGCTCCGGTGTCTCATCATGATGCCCTTCGTGAACCAGCCTAGTGCGCTGCTATGGCTGAGGAGTTCTCAGCTCTCTCTCAGACAAATACATGGACCCTGGTTCCTCATCCACCTGGCAAAAATATTGTTGGCGGCAAGTGGATTTTTAAAACCAAGCATCGTCCGGATGGTTCTGTTGAGAAGCACAAGGCTCGTCTTGTTGCTCGTGGCTTCACCCAGCGGCATGGTATTGACTATGATGACACTTTTAGTCCGGTTGTGAATCCTGCTACTATTCGTCTGGTTCTCTCCATTGTTGTCTCCCGTGGGTGGGCGCTCCGTCAAGTTGATGTGAGCAATGCATTTCTCCATGGTTTTTTGTCTGAGGATGTCTACATGCAGTAGCCGCCCGGTTTTGAAGACCCCATGTATCTGTCCCATGTTTGCAAGTTGCAGCGCTCTCTTTATGGCCTAAAACAGTCTCCTCGGGCGTGGTACGCACGGCTCAGCCTCGCTCATCTTGGTTTTGTTCCTTCCAAGGAGGATACGTCTCTCTTCGTTTTTCATCACGATGGCGTTCAGGTCTTCATGCTGGTCTATGTTGATGATATTGTTATTGCCGGGTCTACTCCTACTGCTGTTGACCGTTTGGTTCGGTCCTTGTTCGACACTTTTCCCATCAAGGATCTTGGTCCGTTTGAGTACTTTCTTGGACTAGAAGCGTCTTACAATTATGGGGGCATGACAATCACTCAGCGCAAGTATGTGCTAGATCTTCTTCTTCGTGTTAATATGGAGAATTGCAATCCTGCTCTTACTCCACTGGTTCCCTCTAAGCGTCTTGCACGTGACTCTGGTGCATTGTTGGGTCCTGAGGATTCTTCTCGGTATCGCAGTGTGGTGGGCAGCTTGCAGTATTTGACTCACACACGTTCAGATATTTCTTTTGCGGTGAATAAAGTTTGTCAGTTTCACTCCCAACCTACTGAGGTGCACTGGGAAGCAGTCAAGCGTATATTACGTTATGTGAAGGGCACTATAGACACTGGCTTACGTTTTCGTAAGTCTTCACTGCTGGACGTCAATATATTCACTGACGCAGACTGGGCCGGATGTGTTGATGATCGGCGCTCCACAGGAGGATATGCAGTCTTTGTGGGTCCGAACTTAGTATCTTGGAGTTCGAAGAAGCAACCCACTGTCTCGAGATCCAGTACCAAGGCAGAGTACAAAGCGCTTGCTAATGGAGCAGCTGAAGCAATATGGATCAGTTCTTTGCTTAAAGAACTTGGAGTCACACAGCGACGTGCGCCTGTTCTTTGGTGTGACAACTTAGGGGCTACCTACCTGACGGCGAATCCTGTTTTCCATGCTCGAACGAAGCACATAGAAATAGACTTTCACTTTGTGCGCGAGCTTGTTGCTAATGGAGCCTTGCAGGTGAAGTTCATCTCTTCTAGTGATTAGTTGGCTGATGTGTTTACTAAACCAGCCATACGGCAGATGTTAGACCGATTCAAGTGCAATCTAAACCTTGTATGTAATAGTAATTTAGATTGAGAAGGTATATTAGATGAGTCGGTCTACTACCGTACGTATCATACGTTATATTGTATATGAACCCTGTCGTATATAAATAGAAGAGACGTGGAGAGGCATTGCCCCACGAAACCCTAAAACACTTTTCTAATTAAGGTCACGTCATCTACACTTTTATGTGAAGCACGGACTTCAGCGAAAAACATCTGGTTAGGCTTGCCCTCGCGGGATGCCAGGAAGTTGACGTGATAATAGCTGCCAAAAGGCAAAGGGAGCAAACTTTTGCCACATAGCAGATGAATCTGATAAGATTCCTGAATAACATGAATAAACACCACCATGTTACTAGAAATGCAGCTAGCAGATTGAAGAGAAACTAAGATATGCTAGATCTGCCACAAAGCAAAAGGGGCGAGTGATCATCAATATAACATACCCCAAACTGAGAGAGAGAAGCTTTTGAATTGCAAAGTTCGCTATATCGAGGCACAACTCCTGAGTCCTGATCCATCTTGAAGCCATGCATCTTGAGCCTTAACGCTCGATATGCTCCTCGGCTTAGGCTCGGCGAGCCAATTGGACAATTGGTGCCGGCGGTGTGTAGGCTAAACTAGACACCGCTGACTTCACAACATCGAGTATTGCAATCGACGCGTTGCTTTGCGAGCTCAGGGCAGATAATCCAGTGGCTAATGGGTGGCCAGAAATTCCATGCCTTGCCAGGAAAGCATCGGCAGGAGCGCAGTTAACCATAAACCAGAGCTGAGCCTCGCGGGCTGCGTCGGTGGGGAGATGCGCAGCCCTGAAGGCGTCATCCATGCTTATCGAGTGTTTTGACACCTTCTCTGTCAGCAAGCATGGCGGCGCGGTGAAGATTTCCGTGGGTTCTGCTGGCCTCCTCGGCGGACATGCTGGGCGCGTACGCCGCCATGGAGGCGACGAGCCAGGCGGAATATGGCCTTGCAGCTCAGAGACCTGGGCTGCTGAACCTCCTCCTGGGTCGAGGAAGCGGCCGGGAACGCCGCGTCGTAGAAGACGCAGTTGGCGACGATGTTGCAGACGGGGTCGTGGAGCCCGTAGGCGTAGCCCGCGAGCAGCATGCCCCGGCCGACGGTCTGGCGGTCCATCACGGCGAGCGCCTGGAGGTGGTGTCCAGCAGCGCTGCCTCGAGCGGGCTCGGGTTCGCCCGGCGGTGACGCTCCGCGCCGGCGACTACAGGGGCCGGCGGGGGAGGCACCTTCACGATGCGGCCGCCGAGGGTCACCCCGTACTTCTTCGCCAGGTCCATCATCGGGCTGCCACTTTCCGCCGCGAAGTCCGGGTGCATCGCTGACGGGGACGGCGAGACTGATACCTAGGGTTTCTCCGAATTGAACTTTTGGGAAAGGAAACCTATAGCGGGCGAACCTTGGAATTTCAGACTCCGAGCGTCTGATTTTATAGTGTTGCGTAAGCTTTAAAAACGGAGAAATCTCAGTTGCAAGTTGCAACTCACATGCTTTGGCACCCATCATTTCATTTAATTTGGTAGAAATAAAATGAAATGATACCATTTTATTTTGACAAATTTACAAAAATGATAGGGTACCCAATATAGGTATTAAGATTAGACATGAGATGAAAAATTATGGAATTACAAATGAATTCCATAACCAATTCCGTGGCAGTCAAACAAGTAATTGCTAGAATGATAAATGAATTCTTTGATTCCAACCCTAAATGATGGGAGCCAAACAAGCCCTAAGATTTAAATATTTCACAGTTGACTTCGAATCAGCAAAACCAGAGAAAAGAAATGTCACAACCACAATGTTCGCACCGGGAAGGGTTCGTATTTCTTGTTTTAGATTTTTTTTCCAGTGTCTTCTTCAGAATGATAAGACGGTGGCAACATCCTGACGCCAATATAAGGTCATCTTCGCCATATCCTCGCTTCGGTGGTGCGCCTAGCTCTGTCGAAGGACGCGTGAAGTTCATGTGTTCAACAGTGGGCCCGGTCGGTTTTTGTGACCGTTTGTGTTGTTTCAGATCAATCTCTTCTGATCAGTTGTTATCGTTGGCTATAGTATCTACTCTGGTGTGTTGGTTCTCTCGGGTTTTAGCACGACGACTTCTTGTTCGTCAACTACAACAAGTTTGCCTAGCTTCGGTAATGGAGGGGAGGACGAGGGCACGTCTTCAGCTTGGGCTAGTGTTTATAGTTGTCATTAGATGGTCCAATGACCTATTTGGAATTTTTATGCGAAATTTTTTTTAGACCTCCCGATCATTAAAAAATCAGAACCTCACATACGCCACGATCCTCGCAACTCCTCAAAATCAAAACATCAAGTGCCAAAACTGCACGTACACCCCCCAAACAAATTAAGATTTTCCCAGAGCTCTGCTAGACGCTGCAGTGACAAGGTGGCCAGTTCCCAACTGTGCTCAGCTCACATGCCGATTTGGGGCAGTTATTTTTTGTGGCAGCATCAGGCTTAGCACGCTCTCGAGCGTGTAAAGCTGCTACCCTAAGAAACCTTTGGAGCTAAACCAAATATTTTCCGGCTTTCATGACAAAACATATGTATAGTCTAGATGAATAGTATTGCAGAGGAAAGCAACGAGGCAGAAATCATACAGAACCAACAGATTACCAGCCACTTTTTCGCGCCAACCACGTTCACCCCTTCCAAACGAAGATTTAAAATATGTGTCATCACTTTATCCAGCCTCATCATCAGTCAATCTCGAGCCGAGTTACTTTCGTCTTGTATATATAACAGTATAATAAAACGAACAAAGGGGACCAAACGAATAAATCCTAAGAGAATCGAACAGCATCCAGCAGTACCAGCAGATTCACTGAGAGAACGGTTACGACAAGGTGGGCTGGGCTAGCTGCATGGCGAGCCAGCCGCATTCTTTCAAGTATATGTCGACTGGGGAGAGGATCCTTCGTCTTTGGAGGACCTCTCCCCCAGGGCACGGCGCAACCCTCCTGATGAATCAGGAGATCGCCGGGTTCAAGACTTTGGCCGCCCATAAGATACCACCATCACATAGTCTCCCCCCGAGGAGCCTACCGATGTCTGCAGAGGGCGCGCTGGGCCGACCCTCAACCACCTGTCCATCAAGTTGTGGAGAGGTTGCACAGGGTTCACTGACTGCCCACAGCAGCTCATTTCAACCTGTAAAACACCAAGATCAGGTATTGTTCAGACAAGCTATATGTGGTTATGAACTCAAAAAATAGAGTATTTTAGCACGCCATTATCATTCGGTCTGCGAGGGAGCTGTGCCCTCCATATGTGTTAGATGGATAGCTAGCACCAGTAAAGTGATAACAAGTGCAGTAACAGTATGTGGGTTTTCTACCTCTATTTCTAAGATGACAACTTCGAAGTCTCAGAGCACGCCAACACGTACACTAGCTCCAGTTAACTATAATGTGTGTACTTCTACACAACATGCTTAGAGTTTTGGATAACTGTGCTAAAACATTAAGCGCATGCAAGAAAATGACCAGAGAATACTGCAAGGTACAAGTCTAACCTCAGACTCGCTTTGAAGACCGAGCTTCTGCATAATGTATCTTCGGATGGATGATGCGGGTATACTTCCATCCCTATCATTAGAAAATACATTAGCCACAACTGGAACAACTAAAAGATATTCAGTTGCAAAAATATCATGAACAACTGCTGATTGCAACAATAGAGATGCAACTGACGGGAACTGCAAGGGGAGGGGGACTATAGATTCGAAATTAAGCTACATATAAGTTAGATGTGTGATCTTTGTCTTATTTTATTGCATGCCGAGAAAGTGAGCCATATTTACAGAAGAAAATTTTGAAGTTCACTTGACTCCCCAGCGCGGTTGCTTGCACATTGTACAAATGGACTAAATGTGATCATGGGTGGTACAGAACAACTGAACAAGCTTATAAGTTATGCCAACTGCATTACTACTTAAAGAAACAAGCTTTAGATACATACATGTATTTAGAAATCTAACCTCCTTCAGGTGCATACAGAACTAGGCAAAATCTAAGCTAAGTAAGTACAAACTTAGTCAAATTTGTTATCCTCAAACAGAAGATCGCCAACTTTTACCGAAAGGACAGAGTCTTTAAAGTTGGAAAACTATATTTTTGTAAATAAATGCACATCTTCCTTCCATGGCCTAAGACCATGGCATGGTATATCTGAACATAGTTTCATTCCATTCAAGTTCTTAGCAAATGTCTTTATCCTCAGATTTCCTACTTTCATTTCATGCTATTCCAACAGAAACATGTCAAAACAGTTCAATACCTCAATGCCAAGAACAACCTTTTAAAACGTGGATTTAGAGAACGTTTGTGATAGATAACAGATATCGGTACATAGCAGAGCTGAAGAACAAGAGCTTACTTTATTCTCAAATAATGGGCAGGTATCTGTGGCAAGGGCGGCGCACCTTTCCTGAAAACATATCGATGACAAAAGATCAAGGAGAGGCGGACACACCTAAGATATTGCTTCAACTGAATTGAAGATAGTCGATACTATAATCATGACTTACTGCTCAAACGAGGCAATCAAGCAGAACCATATGGGGTTTACTGGCCTATTGTTCTGGGCCTTCTGGCTAGCTGCAGCAACAGAAGCTGCACTTTTCGCCCGCCCAGGCCCTTTCTTTTTCAGCATTACTGACAGAGGAACATCTTTCTTATCATCTTGAAGTTTGGACTTCCGCAGATGCTCCCCAGACTTTTCACGGCTAGCAAATTCACTACTAAGAGACCCATTGGGAGGATCTCCCTTAACAGCTGGACTATGTGGACTTGACCTGAAGGACTTTGTTTTGCTTGCAGCGTCTACAAGACAATTTAAAGGTTTCCAGAGCTCTGACTTATCCAAGTCCTTATCGTCACCTGCTTTATCTTTATTAGAGTGACGATTTGATGTTTCTGCATTCGATGATGCCTGCAAAAAATATCAGCAAATCACTGCTACTGATGGCATGCATTCTTCCACTAATTAGTTTTAAAATGATATGCACATAGATGCAAAACATACATGTAGATAATGAGAAAACACAAAATGAAAAGTAAATAAAATACCAGTACACAGTTAGAATGCTACAGTTATTTTTACCTTTCTTCTTGTTTGAGGCACTTTACTCAAGCTATCTAGCAAGCTTATATTATCAGCATGCTTATTGGCACTACCATTATCCTTTTCTACAGGATCAAGGATAGGACCAAGGCCACGTAATGCAGCGGCAGCCTTCCTAGTAACTGCTCTTGTTCGGCGCCCTGTCAAACCTGTTGTCATTCGAGGTGTATCAACCACCAATGAAGAGATGGACCTCTCTTTCCTTTTAATAGGCAGTGAAATGGGAGATTCAACTTTGACATCATCAATCTTTGTTTTTTTCGAATGAAAAATCTTTGACCTAACGTCTTGTTTATTGTGGTCGGCTCTGAAATCAAGATATCAGAAATGAGTATCAAAACACAAGTTTAGAATGTAAAATAAATTCACAGGAAATCTCACTTCAGAAGAGTTATGTGACAGTTTTCTCATAACAAGCAAAACCAAAATGCTAACTTGGCCAAACAGTGCTTGCATTTTAGACATAAACAGTTATCTACTACAGGCACAGAATTACTTCTCAGTTTACAGACCAATATAAATGGCTTTCTCCATGAACCAATGCTTGAGAAAAAATCTTGAAACAGTGGCATAATGACAGCAAAGTTTTTTTTATTAGTAACGCTCAAAATGGAGTCAGATAACTATTGAAAACACAAAATGCTGCCAAATATTCCCTCGGTTCCATATAACTCCGCATATAAGGTTTGGTCAAAGTCAAGCTTTAACATGTTTGACCAAGTATATATGACAAAATACCGACATATATGATATCAAATGTATATAATATAAAGGTATACTTTATTACGACTCTAACTATATTGATTTGGTATTTTATATATTGATATATTTTTCTATATAATTAGTCAAACTTTGCAACATTTGACTTTGATCAAACCTTTATATACAGAATAATATGGAAATGGAACAGAGGGAAGTAAGAAAGGACACTGGAGGTCAACTGTGGATAAATATCTTTATATGAGGGATTCTTATATCAAGCTTAAGTGGAATGTTCTGTTCCGCAATGCATAACCGTGGTAGGAAGCTCGGAGAGAAGTATATTTCTTACTGGCTTATACTGCATATATGATTGTCCGATTGCGGCTGTACTGTTTATTGGTGTGTGACAATCCCAGAAGGACGCTCCTATTACGCATGACTAACGTAGCTATATATTGCAGCTTGTTCAGCAAGCTGGATAAGCCCTTCGTACTGTGTCTTCTGGTTTTCTATGTGTGTTCTGTTATTCACTACATTCAATATGTAGTTCAGTGCAACTATCTGGTACGATGATTTAAGCTCAAAGTTTGAGTCAGACATCTTTTTATCTAATAATGGAAATATATGCTAACAGTAGGAAATCAAGGAAACTTAAACGTGTATTTTGGTAGTAAAGAAACGTATAAGAACATTTAGCAAAGCAAGCAGTCTGTAGTAGAATAACATGTAACTCCCTTCTTCACCCAAAAAATATAAAGGTCA
Source organism: Dactylis glomerata (assembly GCA_007115705.1). Classification (NCBI taxonomy): domain Eukaryota; kingdom Viridiplantae; phylum Streptophyta; class Magnoliopsida; order Poales; family Poaceae; genus Dactylis; species Dactylis glomerata. The sequence goes on along the minus strand of QXEO01000200.1, from coordinate 1,447,028 downwards.
TGAGAAGAATACCTAAGCTTCTCAATTGGAGCGCAGCCGAGATCAGTTTTACATTCTGGACAGTAGTCTAACTCCTCATCATTAAGCTTCTTATAGATACACTTTCTACAAACTGCATGATGCCAATAAAGAAGTTAAAAAAAGTGAGGCTTCTAGATGTGTGGATTTCATAGCATGAGAAGACTGGCATAAGGAAATACACTTAATTTAGAAGGGGTAACTGAAAAAACTGCAGCATGAAAACCCCTTTCTGTGGAAAACACAAATAATGCTCAAAGAAATCATGCATGCAAATGAATAGAAAGTCTGACGCTAGCATCGGCCATACAGCATAAAATACCCAAGAACTACAATTAAACAAAGGAGCTCAATCGACAATAAATCACATGAACGATGTATTTATACCCGATGATATTTTTCTCTTGAAACATTACTAGCAAGTTTTCTTATATCATGCATATTTGAGCAAAGCAACAAGATGTGCATATTTGTTCAGAACAAAAAATTCTATATAAGTGGAGATAATAATTCTATTAAGCAATTGGAACCATTATTTACTTGACATGCGCACATGCTAGTCTGAATACAAGAAGAATAAACAAAAAACTAACTAAGAAGACAGGTGTGCAATAGTTCAAATGCCTTCCAATTACCAAAATGCCATTGTAAAGTAACTACATATCGACAAGGGGTGTCTTTGGAAAAACTTATATTAGGACAAAGCTACAGTTGCCAAATAAAATGGTGAGTATCCAAGAGGTGTGAGGAGACAGAGCCCAAGTGATGAACACATATCACACCCCAACCAAAGTCATGTAAAATCAGCAATGGACCTGACTATGAAAGAGATCAGGTTCATGCAACATTTTACAGTAAGGGCTCGTTTGGCTCCCATCATTTGGGGCTAGAATCAAAGAATTCATTTATGATTCTATCAATTACTTGTTTGGCTGCCACGGAATTGATTATGGAATTCATTTCGAATTCCATGGTTTTTCATCTCATGCCTAACCTTAATACCTATTGGATACCCTGTCATTTCTGTGGATTTTTCAAAATGAAATGATATCATTATTGTCATTTCATTTCATTTCTACCAAATGAAATGAAATGATGGGTGCCAAACGAGCCTTAAGGAATAAAGCTTGAATTCTCTGCCTAGAAATACCAATTTCATTCCTAACATAATCACAAATGTTAAGAACAAATCAGGATTGACAATATCTCGGCACACACAACATGAACAACTACACCAACCAATTTATGCATGCAGAGTACTTTAGATGGCCTGCAAATATTTACACAGAACAATAATTCCACGTTGAGGACCCAAATACTACGTGGTGTACTGTTCCACCAATTAGATGCCAACATCGAAAGAATCCTACGTGCAAAAAACGAATGTAGTCTGGCCACATCATTCCAATCTCTTGCAGCATCAGTATAAAAAAATAAACTCAACTATATGCTATTTCAGAACAGAGCACTGCAAGTTCATGTAAGATCATGAATAGTAGCGCTAAGAGAACTAAACAACTATCTAAACAAGATTACAGGCACCAAAGCAGCCGACAGATTTGCACAAAGATTACAAATCGACGTAAATCCATCCTCTGAACCGCAGATTGAATCTAGAAGCATGGAAGCTACCAAACGCGTGAACACATGGAACGAGGTCCCCCGAATTGACGTGGAATAAGGAGGCGGACGCGCGACACGAGTATAACGCCAGGATTCGAGAAACGCAAGAACAATGAACAATGCCAAGAACCATGTAGGGGATGGCAATACAGCATCCCCGGATCACGGACTGGCGAGCTCGACGCAACAAAAAACGGACGTCGCCGGCGGCCAAATCCGGAGCCCCAAGAACCAAGAACGCGTCGAATCGCCGCCCAAATGCCCGATACGGCTTCATAGAGATTGGAGCCTTCAATGCTACCGGAGTTAATGGTGCGGCGGCGGGGCGGGGGTACTCACATGTGTGGAGGCACTCGGAGATGGTGGTGGCGTCGCGGAGAAGGCGCTTGCAGAGCGGGCACGTCATGCAGCTCGCGAGCAGGTCCCGCTTGACCATCACCACCCCGCTCCCCTCCGGCGCGGGCCGCCGCCGCGGCCGCCCCCGCCCCCGCTTCACTGGCTTCTCCGGCTCTGCCTCCTCCATCTTCACCGCATCCTCCTTCGCCTTCTCCCCGTCAGCCTCCTCCATCACCTCCACCTCAGCCACCGCTGCCGCCGCCAGCGGCGTGTCCTCCGGCGGGGCCGGCGATGCGGGGCCGCTCTGCATGGCGTGGGTCCTCCCCGCGCGGCTAGCTCCACATGCTGCGGAGGCGCAAAACCGGGGGCTTCCTACCCGCCGCCTCTCCCCAGAGCGTTGAAATGGGAGGAGAGATCGAAGCAGAGGAAGACGCCGACGAGGAAGAGAAGAAGGGAGTTGAATATGCGAGACCGAAAAAAAGTATTTACGTATTTATCGAGGGAAGGGAGAAGGCCAAGTTTACGCAAGAAAAAAAGGGAGAAGGCCAAAGGAACGAACGGAGTTATTGCGTTGGTTTTATTTTGATTTTCCCATCTTCTTTTATGATTATATATATATTTTGGTTCCCTATTTCTTTGTTGTGCAGAACAAAACAATATGTGTACAGCTATTCATATCACAAGATATACATGATAAATACCGACAATATTGAGACGATTTTTTCACGGTAATCTTTCGAGAGTTCCTCTAGTCGTCACGCGGTTGGTACATGCATGCGGAGGCGAAGAAGACAAATCTTTTGTATATCTTGTAGCAAGAAATTTCTGGAACCTGTAACGGATGATTTAAGGCGTTTAATTGCTTCCACGGTAAAATGGGTGGTTGACAGCTATCGTTGCAAAACAAAATAATGTGCGTACACCTATTCATATCACAAGATATACATGATAAATACCAACAATATTGAGAGCATTTTTTCACAATAATCTTTCGAGAGTTCCTCTAGTCGTCATGCGGTTGGTACATGCATGCGGAGGTGAAGAAGACAAATCTTTTATATATCTTGTAGCAAGAAGTTTCCGAAACCTGTAACGGATAATTTAAGGCGTTTAATTGCTTCCACCGTAAAATGGATGGTTGACAGCTATCGTTTCCTCTCATAAATAATAACCTTGCATGAATACAATTAAACAAACACGTCACGCTGGTCCTTCTATGTGACGCGTGCAAAACAAACTTATATGATATAACACCGCAATATATAGATATCAAAATATGTATTTTAGTACCAAGAATTTTTTATGGTATATATTTTATGTATCTTGTGTGTTATGTCTCTTAGATATTACAAAGATTGCAAATTATTGTGTTTCGAGAGCCACTAACATAGCTAAAAAGGTATGTATTATCGTAGAAACATGTTGGATGCCGACTACCATTATGACTTATTGTTTGGCATCGTATGTACATGTGTTAAAATTAGTTTTTCCACGACATTGTGATAGGATATTATAATCCAACAAATGTGTCCTACTATGCCTAACAATTTTTTGATCATATTGAATAGGAGTGCCATTGTATTTATAATTTGCTTCCATTTAGTTACATAATTCTAATTTGCTTGTACATTCTTCTCATCCTTGCCTAGCAACAGTTTTGTAGTTAATATGTTGCTAAATTTCTTTCATAAGTTTTATTATGTAAGAGGGTTTGAAATCATATATGTTGTTATAAAGTACTGATACAAATATGCATACAAATATGCCTAACAAAGTATTGATACAAATATGCATACATAAACTTTACAAAATATAGTAACTTATAAATTATATTAAAAATGGACAATGCGTGCTTTCTCGCATGTACCTCCATGTTAATTGTAAAATTCCAACAAAAGCAATTTAAAAGTGTTAAATAAAAAATAATTGTTTAATTAAATAGAAAATCCTATGTATTTTTTAAAAAAATTGAGGGCATATTTAAAAAAAATACACCTCACTTAAACAGTATTTAAGAGTGGGATTAACATCACTATAAAATATTAGAAGTATATGTGAAGGTGTTGAAAATTTTATACCTATTCTTTTAGAAAATTTAATATAATCACATTCCCATATATATTAATGTTGGGATTTATTTGCACCCATTTGGATTTGTGGAGTCTTTTTAAAATTCCCCAACATTTGTTTCAATTTCCAAAAGAGATGAAATAAAATGATATCTCCAAATATAAGGAACATGTTGCAATTACTCATTTTGGCCTCATTTATGCCAATCATTTCTTATTTGTATTTTTAGAAATTTAATAAAACCCTGAAACTAGTTTTAGGGATTTACTAAAGCTGAAAGTGTTTGGAACCCCCATGCGCTTTTGTAATTAATGAAAATCCCTATGGTCTAATGTTTGAATTGAGTTATACTTGAATGCTTTGTCAATAGGCAATGCTTGAAGATATTGGGTTGGATTCAAGGTTGGATGCTATGAACATAATGATATGTATTGATTATTTAGTATCAAGATCATTGATTTAAATAACATATTTTATATGATCAAGAAGGAGATTACACAAAGGGTGTGCGAACTAAGAAAAGCACACGGTTATTTATATAGTGAGCGTGTGCGAACTAAGCAAAGCACACAATTATTTATATAACTACGTGTGCAAATTAAGCAAAGCACGCGGTTATTTGTCCACCAATCATATTTTTTATTTGACAATCACTCACCGTGTCTGCTTCTAATGGTGTCTTGATCACTTGAAATTAGTGCGCAGAGGGGGGGCTATTCCACAAGCATAGTAACATGAAGAGTAGCTGAGTTTATCTGAATTATCCCGCGGGTGTAATACCAAAAACTTACCACAAAGTTGAAGGCCATCCCTCTAGCTAGTTTCTCCACATCAACATTCGAATTAAGTGATGACCAAGATCAAGTTGTGAACTTGTAGTCCGAAGATTGGTCATGAGATAAAGAGTTGTGCATATGGCTGAAGGACTTAATGCCCTAGAGCCAATGACAATATGATTATTTATTTATAACTCATGTTTATTATTAAGGTTTATTTATTTATGCTACAATTGTTGTGATTCTAGAATATGAGGTTATAGGGAAGCTCACATGCATGTATAGAGAGATAAATAAACAAGTAGTTCCTAGTCCTGCCTCTAAGACTAGCTCATTTGTTGCTTAATGATCACGCTTTACTGATCATGGGTATTGTTATTCTAAAAAGGATACCAACAACAATGTTAGAAGAATAAGGGTACTATACCGATCCAGATTTGTGATATACTATGAGATGGTTTTGTCCCGCTACTAGTACCATCACCAATTTGTTATCTTATGTATATAAGGTGTCCTCATACTAGAGTATTACTTTGATTATCATAAAAAATTACCTGTAACGGTTAATTATTATGGTGATGATCGGGTATATCCAAAAGTGTGTGTCTGATGGTGCGTGGTAGGCACCCAGTTGGGAACCCCAAGAGGAAGGTATGATGAGCACAGCAGCAAGTTCCCTCAGTTATGAAACCAAGGTTTATCGAACCAGTAGGAGAAAGAACCAACTTCTGAAGGTTGATGCTAGCTGGCTTGGCGACAGCTCCAGACAATTTATATGTGGCGCCTTATCTGGGGCGTAGCTTTGCACCAGCAGCAATGTGGAACCTGCACACAATACAACCAAAGTACTTTGCCCCAACTAGCAGTGAGGTTGTCAATCTCACCGGTTTGCTGTAAACAAAGGATTAAACATATTGTGTGGTAAAAGATATTTATTTGCGAGAAAGTAAATAATGCATGTAAAAGTAAACGGTAATATGAATGTAAAATAATGGACCGGGATCCACAGTTCACTAGAGGTATATCTCCATAAAGATAAATAATATACTAGGTGAACAAATTATAGTTGGGCAATTGACAGAATAAAGAATGCAAACAAATGCATGTACATATCATGAGGATCACTATGAGATTCACTTGGGCATTACAACATAATACATAGACCGTAATCCAACTGCATCTATGACTAATAATCCACCCGTCGAATATCATCCGAACAACCGTTAGGTATTAAGTTGAAAGCAACAGATTATCGCCTTAAGCAAAGTGTGTAATATAATCAATACAAATATCCTTGAACACAAGATTGTTGTTTTCTCCCTAGTAGCAATAGCACATCTACAACCTTAGAAGTTATTGTCACTCTCCCAGATTACTAGAGGCATGAACCCACTATCGAGCATAAATACTCCCTCTTGGAGTCACTAGCATCTACTCGGCCAAGATATCTACTAGCAACGGAGAGCATGCAAGATCATAAATAACATAGAGATGATAAATCACAAATCAACTTGACATAGTACTCAATATTCATCGGATCTCAATAAACACAACATGTAGAATTACATAACGATGATCTTGATCATGATAGGCAGCTCACAAGATCTAAACATGAAGCACATAGAGGAGAAGACATCCATCTAGCTACTGCTATGGACCCGTAGTCTAAGGTAGACTACTCACACATCACTCCAGATGCAGGCATGGTGATGAAAAAGACCTCCGATGGTGATTCCTCTCTCCGGCGGGGTGCCGGGAAGAGCTTTTGGACCCTCCCGATCTCGCGTCGACGATGGCGGCGGCTTGCAGTATGTTTTCTCGAAAAGAGTTTGGGACCTTAGGGTTTTCTCGTCGAGGAGAATATATAGGAGGAAGGGCGATATCAGGGGGTGGATCAGGGGCCCACACCATAGCCTGGCGCGGCCTGGGGGGCACCCGCGCCATAGCATGGTGTGGCCATCCCCTGGCTCCCCTCCGTCTCTGCTTTGGACTCCGTCTCGTGTCAGGAAAAATAGGAACTTCGGCTTTTGTTTCGTCCAATTCCGAGAATATTTCTTGTGTAACTTTTCTGAAACACAAAAATAGCAGAAAACAGGGAACTGGCACTATAACATCTCGTTAATAGGTTAGTTCCGCAAAATGCATAAAAACGCCACGAAGTGTAACAAAACACAAAACAAATGGTGCATAAACAAGCATGGAGCATCAAAAATTATAGATACGTTTGAGACGTATCAAGCATCCCCAAGCTTAACTCCTGCTCGTTCTCGAGTAGGTAAGTGATAACAAAACAATAATTTTTGAGGTGACATGCACCAACATAATCTTGATTAAACAATGTAAAGCATTGAGTGTTGAGATCAAAGTACTCTAAACATGGACATAAAAGACATAATCTTGACAATAAAACTTAGCAACCATGTTATAACATGAAAAGTAACACAAACAAAAGATCATGAGTAATAATGCATTGAAAGTCAAGTGTGTGTTTCAAGCATATAGAAAAACATAGCAAAGTGGTATTCAGCTTGTCCTTTATGGAGTAGCAAAACATAAATGCATAGGACACCTTCAACTTTAAGAGGGCGACTAGATACAAATAATTTAAGAACAAGCAAAACCATAATCATGAATCAATCAATAATAAATTTTGGAACTATGCACATTATACTCAGAATAACAACTATGCTCTCTTAGACGGTGCATAAAGGTAGAAGGTGAAGACTCAACAAAAAAGTAAAAGAAAGGCTCTTCGCAGAGGGAAGCATGGATTAAACATGTGCTAGAGTTTTTTATTTGTAAAACAGAGATAAAAATTTGTTTTGAGAGGTGGTTGTTTTTGTCAATGACTAGCAATGGGGTTCTTACTATCTTCCATACTAGACAAGTTTTGAGAGAGATTAGCACATTTGTGCTCTTTTATAAAGCTTGGCACTCCTTCCCACTTTTCCTTTCACAAACCATGGCTAACCGATTCCATCGGGTGCCCACCAACTTTCACATACCATGGAGGAGTGCCTTTTTCTTTTCTTTTTTTCCTTTTTTGAAATAATACAATATGGAAGATAGCAAATCTGACCACTACGTCCTCATGAGCTAAAAATAGTATCACAAAATGAGAAGTATTTTGAAGGTTTTTTTGAAAGGTAGCACATGAAAATTTACTTGCAATGGCTTGAAAATACCATGCATAGGAATTTATAGTGGACTCTTTGGAATAAACTTGGTTTTTGGTAGTTGGATGCACGAGAAGTATTCCCTCTCAGTATAGATGAAGGCTTGCAAAAGACTGGGAGCGACCAACTAAGAGAGCAATAACGGCCATAATCATGCATAGCGACAAAACATTATTAACCAAAGCATAAAGTGGTATCACAAGTCAAAAACCAAATGATCATAGAGGCTTGAGGCGACTTGTGATGCGGGCAGATAACCACCCAGTTGGGAACCCCAAGAGGAAGGTATGATGAGCACAGTAGCAAGTTTTCCCTCAGTAAGAAACCGAGGTTTATCGAACCAGTAGGAAAAAGCCAAACTTTAGAAGGTGATGCCTGCTAGCTTCGCGATAGCTCCGGACAATTTATAAGGCGCCTTGTCCAGGGCTTTGCTTTGTACCAGCAGCAATGTGGAACCTGCACACAACAGAACCAAGAACTTTGCTCCCAACTTACGATGAGGTTGTCAATCTCACCGGTTTCCTGTAAACAAAGGTATGAGCGTATCGAGTGGAAAACAATAGTAGTATGCGAGAAAGTAAACAGTGCGAGTAAAAGTAAACAGTAATTGCAATGTAAAGGAAATTGGACCGAGGTCCATAGTTCACTAGTGGTGTCTCTCCATAAGATAAATAACAACATGTTGGGTAAACAAATTACAGTTGGGCATTTGATAGAATAAAGATAACGTGCATATGTCACGAGGATCACTATGAGATTTACTCTGGGCATTACAACAAAATACATAGACCGCCATCCAACTGCATCTATGACTAACAATCCACTCACGGGGATATCGTCCGAACACCCCTGAAGTATTAAGTTGTGAACAACAGATAACTGCATTAAGCAAAGTGTGTAATGTAAACAAAACGAACGTCCTTGGACACAAGAATGTTGTTTTCTCCCTAGTGGCAAGAACACATCTACAACCTTAGAGGTTTCTGTCACTCCCCCAGATTAAATAGAGGCATAAACCCAACTATCGAGCATAAATACCCCCTCTTGGAGTCACTAGTATCTACTTGGCCAAGATAGCTACTAACAACGGAGAGCATGCAAGATCATAAACAACATAGAGATAACATAAGATAATATTCAGCACATCAAATTAACATAACACCAATATTCATCGGATCCCAACAAACACAACATGTAGAATTACATAAAGATGATCTCGATCATGTAAGGCAGCTCACGAGATCTAAACATGAAGCACATGGTGGAGAAGGCAACCATCTAGCTACTGCTATGGACCCATAGTCCAAGGTAGACTACTCACTCATCGCGCCGGAGGCAAGCATGGCGATGAAGAAGACCTCCGGTGGCGATTCCCCTCTCTGGCAGGGTGCCGGGAAGAGCTTCTGGACCCTCCCGATCTCGGGTCGACGACAGCGGCGAATCGCGATGTGTTTCTGGAAAATTGATCGGGTCTTTATGTTTTTCCTGTCGGGGGGTCTTTATAGGCGAAGGGGCAGCGTCAGAGGTGGGCCAGGGTGGCCTCACCCAAAGGGGGCGTGGGCCAGGGGCTGGCCGTGCCGCCCTATGGTGTGGCCAGCCCGTGGCTCCCCTCCGTCTCCTCTTCGGACTTCTGGACGCTTTGGTAAATATTAGGAGGTTTGGCTTTTGTTTCGTCCAATTCCGATGATATTTCCTGTGTAACTTTTCTGAAACACAAAAATAGCAGAAAATAGGGAACTGGCACTGTGGCATCTTGTTAATAGGTTAGTTCCGTAAAATGCATAAAAATGCCACAAAGTGTAACAAAACACTAAGCAAATGGTGTAAGAACAAGCATGGAGCATAAAAAATTATAGATACATTTGAGACGTATCAAGCATCCCCAAGCTTAATTCCTGCTCGTCCTCGAGTAGGTAAGTGATAACAAAGAAATAATTTTTGACGTGACATGCACCAACACAATCTTGATCATCTATGTAAGCATTGAGTGTTGGGATCAAAAGGACTTAAAACATGGGCATGAAAGACATAATCTTGATAGAAGAAACTTAGCAACCATGTTATAACATGAAAAAGAACACAAACGAAAGATCATGAAAAATGAAACAATGAAAGTCAAACGTGTGTTCAAATCATATGGAAAAATATAGCAAATGGTTTTCAGCTTGTCCTTCATGGAATACAAAACATAAATGCATAGGACACCTTCAAGTTTAAGAGGGCGACTAGATACAAATAATTTAAGAACAAGTGAAACCAAAATCATGAATCAATCAATGATAACTTTGGGACTATGCACATTAAACTCAGAATGATAACTATGCTCTCTTAGACAGTGCATAAAGGTAAAAGGTGGTGACTCAACATAAAAGTAAAAGAAAGGCCCTTCGCAGAGGGAAGCAGTGATTAAACATATGCTAGAGCTTTTCATTTGTAAAACAGAGAGATAAAAATTAGGTTTTGAGAGGTGGTTGTCTTTGTCAACGACTGGCAATGGGGTTCTTACTATCTTCCATACAAAAATGAAGCAAGTTTTTGAGAGAGATTGGCACTTCTGTGCTCTTTTATAAAGCTTGACACTCCTCCCCAAATTTTTTCCTTTCTCAAACCATGGCTAACCGATTCCATCGGGTGCCCACCAACATTCACATACCATGGAGGAGTGCCTTTTTTCTTTTTCTTTTTTTTTCTTTTTGGAATAAACAAAATGCAAGATAGCAAATCCGACCACTACGTCCCCATGAGCTGAAAACAGTGTCACAAAACGAGAAGTATTTTGAAGGTTTTTTGAAAGGTAGCACATGTTGGAATGGCTTGAAAATACCATGCATAGGAATTTATAGTGGACACATTGGAATAACTTAGTTTTTGGGAGTTGGATGCACGAGTAGAGCTCATACTCAGTACAAAGTGGGGGCTAGCAAAAGACTGGGAGCGACCAACTAAGAGAGCAATAACGGCCATAATCATGCATAGCGACAAAACATCATTAAGAGAAGCATAAGATGGCATCAAAAGTAAAAAACTAAATGATCATAGAGGCTTATGGCGACTTTGTATGAGTCAAACATGTTGTAAGCATGTGCCAAGTCAACCCAAATAAAACATCAAGGAGAAAACCAAACTAATGCTTCCAAATAATAAAAACAACGCATGATTTTTTTCAAAGGCTCATTAAGCAATCTCAGTCATTTGAGACAAGTCATGCTACAGCAAAACCACTAAGAATACTATCAAAATGACATCAAGCACGACATGCAAAAGTCTAAGCCGCAGTCTAAACAAGCTCCTTTTTGTACCACTTTTTTGCATGAAACTTTTTCTGTTTTCCAACACCATTCGAACCTTTTTGAAACAACTTTTTTGATGAAACCCAACATAGACCAGAGGTCAAAATACACCTTGATATAAAGATAAAACAAGATCTGAACAAAAATCAAGGCGAAAAACGAAAGCTAGAGGCAGTTCTAGAAAAAGAGAACACTCGTTGAATGATGAGAGTGAAAAACGGAGTGTTCTTGGCAAATGAAAAGCAAGGCAACTTCTCCAAAAGAAATTTGTTGGGGTCCAACCATTTATTGCAGAAAACAAAACTAAAGAAAACTGAAAACTAAAGTAAAGACGCTCCAAGAAAAATGCATAGTGCATGAAGCAATCAAAATATAGTGTCTTGAAAGGTGACCTGATTTTTGCCAATGAAGAAGGGGTGCCTCGGGGGCATCCCCAAGCTTTGACGCTTATACCTCTTGGATATTTCTTGGGGTGCGTGGGCATCCCCAAGCTTGAGCTTTTGTCCATTCTTCAACTCATCTCACCATTCTCCAATCCCTACACTTGAAAACTTCCTTCATACAAAACTCAACACAATTCTATTAGCAACATTAGTGTAAGCATAATAATGAATCAACCTTTTTTTGTTACAGATTTCAACTCAAAACCACCACATATAAAGCATATACTACTGTAGCAACTTCCCCAAAAGTTCCGTGATCAAAAGAACTCAAAAAGAAAGCGATCGAGAGGCAAACACAAATAGTGGCAGAAATCTGTCAAAACAGAACAGCTGACAAAGGTCGATTTTTTCGAGGGTTTTCTATTGCTCAAATCAAAAAGTGTAAAACTAATGAAAGTTTGGATATAACCTGGGGCATATGTACAAGAAATCGCAGGTCAAAAAGATATTCTGAGAATTTTCACGATTTTTTACGGTGCAGCACCGAAATCTGTTTCTGGACAGCAACATCCCCAAATCTTACCTCACTCAAATTAGAGGTTTCTCTTGGCACAACAACGAAATAAAAAGGATAAGGAGTGGTTATTACAGTAGTAATAACTTCCAAGACTCAAATAAAAGAAAAATAACTGAACGTAAAACAATGGGTTATCTCCCAAGAGTGCTTTTCTTTAACGCCTCTGAGCTAGGCGCAAAAAGTGCAAATTAAGTAATATCAAGCGATGAAGCATCAAGTTCATAATTTGCTCTAAGAATAGAGTCAAAAAGTAATTTATTTCTCTTTCTAGGGAAGTGTTCCATACCTTTCTTGAGTGGGAATTGATATTTGATGGTGCCTTCCCTCATATCAATGATGGCACCTACAGTTCGAAGAACAGGTCTTCCCAAAATAATAGGACATGAAGCATTGCATTCAACATCCATAACAAGAAAATGAATGGGAACAAGGTTATTTTTAACCATAATAAGAACATCATTAATCCTTCCTAAAGGTTTCTTCTTAGCAACATCAGCAATAGGTACATCATAATAACACTTTTGAAGCGGTGGTAAATCAAGCATATCATAAATTTTTCTAGGCATAATAGAAATACTAGCACCTAGATCACATAAAGCATGGCAATCAAAACCATTAACATGCATATCAATGATGGGTTCCCAACCATCTTCTAACTTCTTGGAAATAGAAGCTTTTTGCTTCAACTTTTCATCCCTAATTTTCATAAGAGCATTGGTAATATGCTTAGCAAAAGCAACATTTATAGAACTAGCATTGGGACTCAAAGCAAGCTTTTGCAAGAACAAAATAACTTCAGATATATTGCAGCCATCAACATCAAAATCATTGAAAGGAATAGAGCTATCATCTCCTACACTCCGAAAAATTTCAGTACTCTTTTGAGAAAAAGTTTTGGCAGTTTTAGGCTTTTTAACACAAGGAGTGGGAGTTTTCTCTACACCAATCAAAGTAAGAGGTTTGCTAGCATTAGGAATAACATCATTAGAGGTAGTAATGGTACATACCTTCATCTTTCTAGCCATCTCATCTTCTCTTTCCCACCTGGCGTGCAATTCTGCTAGCATCCTAACATTTTCATCAATTCTAACTTGGATAGCATTAGCAGTAGCAAAAGGATTGTTCTCCTTCACATCATTAAGCAACACTTTTAATTTCAGAAGTTCAACATCCTGAGCAAGGCTATCAACTTTAGAAGCAAGAATATCAATTTTGCCTAACTTTTCTTCAACAGACTTGTTAAAAGTAGTTTGCTTACCGATAAAGTCCTTGAGCATGACTTCAAGCTCAGAGGGCGCGGCCCTATTGTTGTTGGAGGAATTACCATAAGAGTTACCATAACAATTACCATTGGTAGAACGATATGGCCTATAATTGTTACTAGCAAAATTATTCCTATAAGCATTGTTGTTAAAATTATTATTTCTAATGAAGTTTACATCAACATGCTCTTCTTGAGAAACCAAAGAGGCCAAAGGAACATTATTAGGATCAACATGAGTTCTATCATTAGAAAGCATAAGCATAATAGCATCAATCTTATCACTCAAGGAAGAGGTTTCCTCAACATAATTTACCTTCTTACCTTGTGGAGCTCTCTCGTTGTGCCCTTCAGAATAATTTACCATCATGTTGTTAAGAAGCTTTGTTGCGGCGCCCAAGGTAAGGGACATAAAAGTGCCTCCAGCAGCTGAATCCAATAGGTTTCTTGAAGAAAAATTCAGTCCTGCATAAAAAGTTTGGACAATCATCCAAGTAGTCAGTCCATGAGTAGAGCAATTCTTTATCATAGATTTCATTCTTGGACTCTGCTACCCGGCGGCGCCGCATGGGAGCAAGGCTGTGCGGTGGCTCTTCTTGCATGCAACTATCAAATTATGTGGGCTGATGTCATCAAAGATTCCTTTAAATTCGAATTTTTAAAAAGTTTTATCTCTCAAACCGTTGATCCGATTGATAATCCGTTTTCACTATTAGCTTACTCGCGATGAGATCTTCAAAACTAAATCCCATGTCGATATATTTTGAGAATTTTTTTTTCTGTCAGCAGTTACCAGATTACTATCACATACTTACCGGATTATCACTACTTAGTTACTAGATTAAAAAAACTTGATTGTTGATATTTGCAAGATTATTGTCACATCATTGTATGTAGTTTCAAGTTTCAAGTAGTGGGCATATTGTTATCCAATACTTACCGGATTATGCCCTACTTAGTTGTCGGATTAAAAAACATGTTTGTTAGTTTCATGTATGTCTTTCTATATCAATGCAGCGTGTATGATACTACTTTTTATTAAGCGATATCATATATTAGATGTTGGGATATATTTTAGGGCGCACTCTAATAGTGTAGATCATTTTGCTGTCCAAAATATAATGTAAAACGCTATCTCTAACTCTGTACAATTATTATGGCAATTGTTCAGTACTAATCGGGCAACTATGGTAACGTAATCTGGTAACTGACACACCGAAAAAAAATGGTCAAAATATAACAATATGGGATCTAGTTTTGAAGCCCTCGTCGAGACGAACTCGGCGGTGAAAACGGATCACTAATCAAATTAACGGTTTGGGAGATAAATCATTTTGAATTTTCGGATTTAGCAATTAATGTCATGATGTTAGCATGAGGTGTAAGATTCCTGCATGCATGCATGTCATCTCTCCTATAGGGGAAAAACACAAAAAATTTGCCGCCGCATGAGAGAGGATGATGTGCGGCGCATCAATGTATCTTTTCCCTTCATTCTTTCCCAAGCTTGAGCAACATGTTCATTATCAAACTATCTAAACTTCATGATATCACTACGCAAAGCTATAATCTTAGCAGGAGGATAGTATTTTCCAATAAAAACATCCTTACACTTAGCCCATGAATTAATACTATTTCTAGGCAAAGATAGCAACCAATCCTTAGTTTTTCCTCTTAAAGAAAAAGGAAACAACTTAAGCTTAATAATATCACCTTCTACATCCTTATATTTCTGCATCTCACATAGCTCAACAAAATTGATGAGATGAGCTGTAGCATCATCAGTACTAGCACCAGAAAATTGCTCTTTCATAACAAGGTTCAATAAAGCAGGTTTAATAACAACTATAAGGAAACTAATTGGTGTTCTCATGAGTACCCATTCTAGCAAAGCTAAAAGCAGACAAGTAAAAATAACACAACTTGGTGTTCTCATGAGTACCCATTCTAGCAAAGCTAAAAGCAGACAAGTAAAAATAACAACTATAAGGAAACTAATTTTTTGTGTTTTTGATCAAAAGATGCAAGCAAAAATAAAGTAAAGCAAAACAATAAACAAAGTAAAGGATGTACGTGTGAAACTCCCCTTGCAGAAATCTTCTTTTTCTCCGGCAACGGCGCCAGAAAATTAGCTTGATGCGGGCAGATAACCACCCAGTTGGGAACCCCAAAAAGAAGGTATGATGAGCACAGTAGCAAGTTTTCCCTCAGTAAGAAACCGAGGTTTATCGAACCAGTAGGAAAAAGCCAAACTTCAGAAGGTGATGCCTGCTAGCTTCGCGACAGCTCTGGACAATTTATAAGGCGCCTCGTCCAGGGCTTTGCTTTGCACCAGCAGCAATGTGGAATCTGCACACAACACAACCAAGAACTTTGCTCCCAACTTACGAGGAGGTTGTCAATCTCACCGGTTTGCTGTAAACAAAGGTATGAGCATATCGAGTGGAAAACAATAGTAGTATGCGAGAAAGTAAACAATGCGAGTAAAAGTAAACAGTAATAGCAATGTAAAGGAAATTGGACCGGGGTCCACAGTTCACTAGTGGTGTCTCTCCATAAGATAAATAACAACATGCTGGGTAAACAAATTACAGTTGGGCAATTAATATAATAAAGATAACATGCATATGTCATGAGGATCACTATGAGATTTACTCTGGGCATTACAACAAAATACATAGACCGCCATCCAACTGCATCTATGACTAATAATCCAATCGCGGGGATATCGTCCGAACACCCCTCGAGTATTAAGTTGCGAACAACAGATAACTGCATTAAGCAAAGTGTGTAATGTAAACAAAACGAATGTCCTTAGACACAAGAATGTTGTTTTCTCCCTAGTGGCAACATCACATCTAAAACCTTAGAGGTTTCTGTCACTCCCCTAGATTAAATAGAGGCATGAACCCAACTATCGAGCATAAATACCCCCTCTTGGAGTCACTAGTATCTACATGGCCAAGATAGCTGCTAACAACGGAGAGCATGCAAGATCATAAACAACATAGTGATAACATAAGATAATATTCAGCACATCAACTTAACATAACACCAATATTCATTGGATCCCAACAAACACAACATGTAGAATTACATAAAGATGATCTCGATCATGTAAGGCAGCTCACGAGATCTAAACATGAAGCACATGGTGGAGAAGACAACCATCTAGCTACTGCTATGGACCCATAGTCCAAGGTAGAATACTCACTCATCGCGCCGGAGGCAAGCATGGCGATGAAGAAGACCTCCGGTGGCGATTCCCCTCTCCGGCAGGGTGCCGGGAAGAGCTTCTGGACCCTCCCGATCTCGGGTCGATGACGACGGCGGATCGCGATGTGTTTCTGGAAAATTGATTGGGTCTTTAGGTTTTTCCCGTCGGGGGGTCTTTATAGGCGAAGGGGCAGCGTCAGAGGTGGGCCAGGGTGGCCTCACCCATAGGGGCGCGAGCCAGGGGCTGGCCGCGCCGCCCTATGGTGTGGCCAGCCCGTGGCTCCCCTCCGTCTCCTCTTTGGACTTCTGGAAGCTTCGGTAAATATTAGGAGGTTTGGCTTTTGTTTCGTCCAATTCCGAGAATATTTTATATGTAACTTTTCTGAAACACAAAAATAGCAGAAAACATGGAACTGACACTGTGGCATCTTGTTAATAGGTTAGTTCCAGAAAATGCATAAAAACGCCACGAAGTGTAACAAAACATTAAATAAATGGTGTAAGAACAAGCATGGAGCATCAAAAATTATAGATACGTTTGAGACGTATCAACTTGTTAAAGTCAAACATGGTGTAAGCATGCGCCAAGTCAACCCAAATAAAGTATCAAAGAAGAATACCACAATAATATGCTCCCATATAATAAAAACAATGCATGATTCTTTCAAAGGCACATTAAGCAATCTCAGTTATTTGAGACAAGTCATGCTACAGCAAAAACTACTAAGCATATTATCAAAATAACATCAAGCATGACATGCAAAAGTCTAAGCCACAGTCTAAACAAGCTCCCATTTGTACCACTATAGGCATGAATTTTTTTTCTCTTTTCCAACACCAATCAACCTTTTTGAAACAACTCTTAAAGATGAAAATCAACATAGACCAGAGGTCTAAACACACCTTGATACAAAGAAATAACAAGTTTTGAACAAAAATCAAGGTGAAAAAGAATGCTAAATGCAGTACTAGAAAAAGAGAACACTCGTTGAACGAAAAGAGTGAAAACTAGAGTGTTCTTGGCAATGAAAAATGTAGTGTGTCTTCTCCAAAAGAAATATATTGGGTTCCAACCATTTATTGCAGCAAACAAAACAAAATAAAACTGAAAGCAAAAAACAAAGACGCTCCAAGAAAAATGCATAGAATATGAAGCAATAAAAATATAGTGTCTTGAAAGGTGACCTGATTTTTGTCGATGAAGAAGGGGTGCCTCGGGGCATCCCCAAGCTTTGACGCTTGTACCTCTTGGATATTCCTTGGGGTGACATGGGCCTCCCCAAGCTTGAGCTTTTGTCCATTCTTCATCTCATCTCAGCATTCTCCTTTTCCTACACTTGAAAACTTCCTTCATACAAAACTTCACACAATTCTTATTAGCAACATTAGTGCAAGCAAGATAGTAAATCTACCCTTTTGGTTCAGTTCAACTCAAGTATAACACCCATTAAAGCATAAGCTACTGTAGCAACTCTCTCAAAAGTTTTGTTATCAAAATAACTCAAAAAGAAAGCGATCAAGAGGCAAACACAAATAGTGGCAGAAATCTGTCAAAACAGAACAGCTGGTAAAGATCGATTTTTTTTGAAAATATTCTGTTGCTCAAATCGAAAAGTGCAAAACTAATGAAAGTTATGCAATAACCTGGGGCATATGCATAAGAAATCGCAGATCAAAAAGACGTTCTGAGAATTTTAACGAATTTTTATGGTACAACATAGAAATCTGTTTCAGGATAGCAACTTCCCCAAATCTTACCTTCCTCCAATTAGAGGTTCTTCTTGGCACAAAAACAAAATAAAATTATAAGGAGAGGTCATTACAGTAGTAATAACTTCCAAAACTCAACAAAAATAAAAAGTACTGAAAAGAAAACATTGGATTATCTCCCAAGAGTGCTTTTCTTTAACGCCTTTGAGCTAGGCGCAAAAAGTGGAAATCAAGTATTTTCAAATGAAGCATTAAGATTAATCGTTTCCTCGAAAACACCACTTGTAACAATAGGCACTTTAGGTGCCCCTAAAGATGATTCAACCTGCAAATCGCTCTTAGTTGAACTAAAAGTTTTACCGATCTTAAAAATATTCTATGGTTTTTGCATAGACACCTTGGGAACATACATAAATTTTTGCTCTTTTCCAACAAAATCTTTCTCCTTAAATTTAAGAGAAGAGAAAATTGAACTTTAAGTTTCCATAGACTCCTCTAGTTTACCAATCCTAAGGTTTTGACTATCATGGATAGTACTAGCCTCTAAAACAGTGATTCTTTTACCGATACTTTCTATCGATTCATTAACCTGGCTAGCGTTATCAAGGAGACTTGGCAAACTTTTCTCTAAAGAGCTCAGTTTTTCTATAACTTCCTTCAAAGTGATCTCAGTTTTAACAACATGAATAGGTGGTACTCCCACTAAACTTTCTATTAAAGTGCATGGTTCCAAAGCAGGAGTACCCAGAAAATTACCCCCTGCGAGAGTATCAAGAACATACCTATTCCAGCTAGATATACCAACATAAAAATTCCTAAGAAGGATCATGGTAGAATGCTTTTTTTGTACATCTTTGATGGGCATTACTAATTTGGTACCAAGCATCTTTCAAACTTTCTCCCCCTTATTGCTTAAAATTACGAACCTCAACTTCAGGATTACAAATTCTAGCAAGACTAAAAAACAGACAAGCAAAAATAACAACTATAAAGGAACTATTTTTTTGTATTTTTGATAAAAAATGCAAAAAAAAATAAAGTAAATAAAGTAAGCAAAACAATAATAAAGTAAAAAGATTGGAAGCGAGAGACTCCCCTTGCAGAAATCCTCTTTCTCCCCGGCAACGGCGCTAGAAAAATGCTTGATGGTGAGTGGTAGGCACCCAGTTGGGAACCCCAAGAGGAAGGTATGATGAGCACAGCAACAAGTTTCCCTCAGCTATGAAACCAAGGTTTATTGAACCAATAAGAGAAAGAACCAACTTCCGAAGGTTGATGCTAGCTAGCTTGGCGATAGCTCCAGACAATTTATATGTGGCGCCTTATCAGGGGCGTAGCTTTGCGCCAGCAGCAACGTGGAACCTACACACAACACAACCAAAGTACTTTGCCCCAACTAGCAGTGAGGTTGTCAATCTCACCGGTTTGTTGTAAACAAAGGATTAAACGTATCGTGTGGTAAAAGATATTTGTTTGCGAGAAAGTAAATAATGCGTGTAAAAGTAAACGATAATATGAATGTAAAATAATGGACCAGGGTCCACGGTTCACTAGAGGTGTCTCTCCATAAAGATAAATAACATGCTGGGTGAACAAATTACAATTGGGAAATTGACTGAATAAAGAATGCAAACAAATGCATGTACATATCATGAGGATCACTATGAGATTCACTTGGGCATTACAACATAATACATAGACCATAATCCAACTGCATCTATGACTAATAATCTACCCGCCGGATATCATCCGAACAACCATTGGGTATTAAGTTGCAAGCAACAGATTATTGCCTTAAGCAAAGTGTGTAATGTAAATAATACAAATGTCCTTGAACACAAGATTGTTGTTTTCTCCCTAGTAGCAACAACACATCTATAACCTTAGAAGTTATTGTCACTCTCCCAGATTACTAGAGGCATGAACCCACTGTCGAGCATAAATACTCCCTCTTGGAGTCACTAGCATCTACTCGGCCAAGATATCTACTAGCAATGGAGAGCATGCAAGATCATAAATAACATAGAGATGATAAATCACAAATCAACTTGACATAGTACTCAATATTCATCGGATCCCAACAAACACAACATGTAGAATTACATAATGATGATCTTGATCATGATAGGCAGCTCACAAGATCTAAACATGAAGCATATAGAGGAGAAGACATCCATCTAGCTACTGCTATGGACCCGTAGTCTAAGGTAGACTACTCACAAATCACTCCGGAGGCAGGCATGGTGATGAAGAAGGCCTCCGGTGGTGATTCCCTTCTCTGGCAGGATGCTGGGAAGAGCTTCTAGACCCTCCCGATCTCGCATCGACGACGGTGGTGGCTTGCAGCATGTTTTCTGGAAAAGAGTTCAGGCCCTTAGGGTTTTCTCGTCGAGGAGAATATATAGGCGGAAGGGCGATGTCAGGGGGTGGACCAGGGGCCCACACCATAGCCTGGCGTGGCCTGGGGAGCACCCGCGCCATGGCATGGTGTGGCCAGCTGATACGTCCATTTTGCATCACTATTTTATATCATAATTTACTGTTATTCATTGATATATTTCACATTTAGAGATGATACTTATGTTGTTTCCTCTGTTTTTACATGTTTGATGATCATTGGAGGATTTGTTGCCGGAGTCAGGATTCTACTGGAAAAAGGGCTATCAAGATACCATATTTCAGAAGATTAGGAAATTCCAGAAATATACCAGAAAATTGTATTTTACCAGAAGACTGAAGAAGCCAGAAGGAGAAGTCGAGAGGAGCCACGGGGCAGGCACACACACAGGGGGCTCGGCCTGACCCCTGGCCGCGTCGGCCTGTTGTGTGGATGCCCTGGCCTACTTCTGCCATCGCCCCTTCGCGTATTTCATCGTCCCCGAAAACCTAAGTCAAGGGGGGGCTCAGAGATAGACACCGCCGCCTCTGCGGGGCGGAAAACACCAGAGAGAGAAAAGCTCTCCGGCAGGCAGAAATCTACCGGGGAGAGGGGAGATCATTGCCATCATCGTCATCATCACACCGGACTTCATCGGGATCATCATCACCATCATCCTCATCACCAGCACCTTCATCTCCACCATCACCATGCCATCCCGCTGTAACATCTTGAGTTGAATCTTGTCAAATTCTTAGGGGAAACTTTCCCGGTGTTGATTACTCTTGTGGTTGATGCTATTGAGTGGAACCGTGGAATTATGGTTTATGTTCAGATTATTATTTACCATTATTTCACCTCTGATTATGATCCATATGATGTCTTGTGAGTAGTTCGTTTAGTTCTTGAGGACATGGGAGAAGTCAAGTCGTTAGTAGTGGAATTATGTTGAGTAATATTTAATGGTTTGCTATTTATTTGTTGTGGTGCTATTTAACTAGTGGTGTCATGTGAACGTCGACTACATGATACTTCACCATTTATGGGCCTAGTGAGATGCATTGTGTATTTGGCTACCAATTGTGGGGTTGCTGGAGTGACAGAAACCTAAACCTCCGTTGGGAAACCATTGCACCAGGGAGCGTAGGATCTTAGAGTTTAAGGTTGTGGTTAGATTTATCTTAATTACTTTCTTGTATTTGCGGATGCTTGCAAGGGGTATAATCACAAGTGTGTATTTATCCTAGTAAGGGTAGTGCGCTAGCACAGGTTCACCCCCATAACACTTATCAAACCAGTAAAGATTATTTAGCGGCATGAAGCGAAAGCACTTGACAGAAACTCCCGTGTGTCCTCGAGAACATTTGGTTATCATAAGTTACACATCCAGCTTGTCCTTTGCTCTAGAAAGGATTGGGCCACTTGCAGCAATTATTGTTACTATCTTTTATTTACTCGTACTTTATTTATTAGCATTACCAAATACCCCTGAAAACCCGTTTGCTAGTATTTACAGTGAATCCTTGATCAAAACCACTTGTCAACACCTTCTGCTCCTCGTTGGGTTCGACACTCTTATTTATCGAAAGTACTGCGATATACCCCCTATACTTGTGGGTCATCAAGACTATTTTCTGGCGCTGTTGCCGGGGAGTGAAGCGCTATTGAAGAGTGGATTTGGTAAAGGTAACCGTCGCTGTGAGTATTGTTTTTATTTCTGTCTTTTATTTTTATTTTATTTTGCTATGGAGAGTTATCCATTTGGGTTCCTATTCGGGAACACTACTACCACTGCTGCACGTGTTGATGAACCACCACCACCACCTGCTCAATTAGATCCTTTTAAAATACCTATGAAAATTGTTGAACGTGTTATGGATAACTGCTATTCAGGAGATGGAACTGTCCATCCGTGTGATCACTTACTCTTTATACATGAATTATGCGAGTTGTTCAAGTGTGCAGGTATTTCATCAAGCAAAGTTAAGAGGAAGCTATTCTCTTGATCATTGAAAGCCAGAGCTGAGGAGTGGTATCGGCTGCTTAAAGATGGTCCATCTATTGCGTGGGAGGAAATTGTGCCTCTCTTTTATTCCAAGTTTTATCCTCCAAGTGAAATTCATAAAGATCATAATCGAATATATAACTTTTGGCCTCATGATGGAGAGAGTATTGCCCAAGCGTGGGGGAGATTGAAGTTACTAATGCTCAAATGTCCCATTCATGAGCTCCCTAGTAATATTGTTATTGATAATTTTTATGCGAGGCTTGCTCTTCATGATAAGGATTATTTGGATGCTTCCTGTTTTGGATCATTTACTCATATGAAAGATGATGCTAAGTGGAATCTTCTTGACCGTATTCAAGAAAATGCTGAAGGATGGGAAAACGACAAAGGTAGGAGGTCAGGTATAAATTATGATTATGAATGCATTAAAGCTTTTATGGGAACCGATGACTTTCATAATGTTAGCACTGCTTATGGTCTTGATTCTCAAATACTTGCTAACTGTTTTAAGGCTTTTGCCTCTTATCTTGATGTCACAAAGAAAGATTGGAACAAATATCATGCGCCTTATAAAGATTCTATTAGTCATATTCCTGCTGCAGCTACTGAAGTTTGAACTGTTGATAGCATTTTGCCTGAACCTTATTTCGAGAAGACACCTTTCCCTGCTAAGGTAAAAGAGCATTCTACTTTGGTAAGTGTGTCTAATAAATGTACCAAGAAAGCTGTAGAATGTGATGAGCAAATTACTATTAAGTCTCATGTGGCTATATTGAAGGACCTTGTTACTAAAGATGTAGGGGATGAACATATTATCTTTTGTGAAGATGCTACTAACATTATTTCACATCCTAATAGGCATAGGAAAACAAGTGTTCCTGTTATTTCTGTCAGGATTGGCGATCATTGCTATTATGGTTTATGTGACATTGGTGCAAGTTCAAGTGACATTCCTCTAGAGCTTTACAGAGAAATTATGCATGAGATTGGCCCTTGTGAACTTGAGGATATTGATGTGGTTGTTCAGCTTGCTAACAGAGAGACTGTTTGGCCTCTTGGTATTGTTCGATATGTGGAAGTTCTTTGCGGTAAGACTAAATATCCTACTAATTTTCTAGTACTTGGTAAGGAAGCTAGTAAAACTTGTCCTATTATTTTTGGTAGACCATTTTTAAATACTTGTGGTGCTATGATAGACTGTAAGAAGGAGAAAATTTCACTAAGTTTAATGGAGAATCTTATTAGTTCAATTTTTCTAAGTTTGCTAAGACTTCTTATGAAAATGACATGCCTAATGAAAATTTTCGAGTTGAACTGCTTGCTTCTATTGCTCTTGCTCCTAATAATGCTTTGCATCAATTCATGGAGGACCATGAAAGTGATGTCTACAGGAAGGAAAGAGAAGAGATTGACGATATTTTCTTTCGTCAACCCCCGTTGATCAAGCACAATCTACCTGTGGAGAATCTTGGTACTACTTTGCCACCTGAGGAAGATCTTGTTTTTAATTAAAACCTTTACCTGATGATCTCAAGTATGCTTATATAGATGATAAGAAAATATATCCTATTATTATCATTAAAAAACTTTTAGGAAAGGAAGAAGAAAGGTTATTGGAGATATTGAGGAAACATCGAGGGGCTATGGGATATACTCTTGATGATTTAAAAGGGATTTGTCCCACTTTATGTCAGCATGCTATTAATATGGAGGAAGACGCAAAGCCAGTTGTCGAACATCAACGCTGCTTAATTCCCAAGATGAAGGAAGTGGTAAGAAATGAGGTATTGAAGCTCCTTGATGCTGGTGACAAGGGTATAGTTAATAGAGCCCGTTAGTTGAGTACCCCTGAGGCCCGTATAGCTAGGCCCAATTGTAATGATAGTCGAATACGAGTTTCTACCGTATGTTGATATTGTAATCTGTGTCGGACCCTACCCGATCCTCGAGACCTGGCCATCTATATATAGGGGCCAGGAGGGGACGGTGTAGGCCAGATTGAAAGCAAGCCAGGTTGAATACCCAAG
Organism: Dactylis glomerata; assembly: GCA_007115705.1. Classification (NCBI taxonomy): domain Eukaryota; kingdom Viridiplantae; phylum Streptophyta; class Magnoliopsida; order Poales; family Poaceae; genus Dactylis; species Dactylis glomerata. The sequence continues at coordinate 1,422,180 of QXEO01000200.1, read as the reverse complement.
TTTACTTTCTACGCATACCTATTTTCGACTAACTTTACCTTCGAGTTCATCCAGCGCCCTATCTCCCCGATCCTAAGTCCTTCATCTAGGGCATTTGTCGAGTTAACCCCTCGTCAATTGGCGCCGACCATGGGGATCTTGGGCGTTGGAATCATGAATTCGATGGCTTTTTCGCTTTTAGCCAACAGCAGTACAGAAGTCGACGAAAATCAAGAGATGGAGTTGACAATCGGAAGTTTAAACATCCTCATCGGACCGTCGGGTTCATCTCGCCTTTCAGATCCGACGAAACAAGATCCGTCGGCAAGTGAGCCCAAAACAATAGCAATGATGGAATATTCTGAAGGCTCTTCCAGCGAGGTAAACTCGCCGGTCAGCCCAGAGGAAGTGCAAAAAGGAAAGATCGCAGAGGACAACGAAGAAAAGGAAAATTTTGACGCAGGAGTCCAACTCGAAGATCTCATGATCTGCCTCGACGATATTGTAGACAAGTCAACAGATACATGGAAGACAGGATTAGAGCTTTCTGAGGATAGTAACTCGATCTTCTCAAGCTTCAAGGGTAACATCGGCAAACAATGCCAGGTGGTCGCCATTATAGGAGATAACTCAGAAGAATTTGATGAAAACGACAATCCAGTGCTAAACCCAGCAAATATCGACAGAGGAGCAAATCACCTAGCAGAAGGGCAAACACCAGAATCCCTCGCAACCAGGGAAAAAATTCGACTATCAGTCGACGAATGGAGGATAATAAGAGAAGCCGTAGAACACGGCACGCCAATACCATCAAATTCTAGCAAAGATATGCTTTTGGGGTATCATTATACCCTAAGGCAGCAGACAAAGCAACTAGCAAAGGAGAAAATAGAGATACAAAAAAGAAAAGATTCAGCCATGGCAGCTAGCGAAGCTGCTCGAAAAGCATGAAGCGACGCGTCATATAGTAACGCAAGGAAAAATCGTCGACACGGTTCAAGGTACGACAACCTCGAGTACTCCGACAGGCAAAGTATTTCCAAAAACCTCGACTCATCCTTCCTATCGGTCGACGAGCAGGGGAACATCCTACCGAAAACCCCTGAAGCAGCACTAGTAGCAGCGTAAGCATATCTACTTACAACTCGACCAAGTCCAGGAGATCCTAGAGAACACATGCATAGAGCAGCACTGAACGGACTCAACATGGTAGGCCACAAGCTATCAGCAAAAGGAGAAGAAGCATATCACCACAAGGAAGTGCACAAAGCAAGGTCACCACGCCGTCACAACAGTCCTCGGCGCAGAAGCAGCAAGCAACGATCTCGATCGCCATCACCAAAACAGCACGGTGGAACCCGAAGGTCGCGATCCCCAAATGAAAGACGCGACTATGAAGACGACGAAAAAGAAATGGGGGCATCGTGCTTTACCCGCAGGGTTCGCACCACTCCACTTCCCAAGGGATTCAAGTTACCTCATGATCAGCAAAAATACGACGGATCACAGGAACCACAATCATGGTTATCAGATTATCTACAAGCAGTGCAAATATTAGGCGGAACCAAAGAAACAGCAATGCAAAGTTTGCAACTACACCTCACCGGAGCAGCAAGGTCATGGTTGAGCAAACTAGAGAAAGAAACCATTGGAAGCTGGGAAGACCCCACAAAGCAATTCACAGGCAACTTCAGGTCGACATACAAGCGGCCAGCATCAATAGAAGAAGTCAAAGCGTGCGTGCAGCAATGAGATGAAACAATGCGGGCATACATCCAAAGATGGAGTCTTATCAAAAATTCAGCAGTCGAAGTTTCAGACGAAAGAGCAATAGATGCGTTCATCATTGGACTAAGGCGAAGAGACCTAGTCGAAGAGATGTGCAGAATCAAGCTGAAAACAGTGTCAGACCTCATGGATGTAGCAAACAGATTTACAGATGGAGAAGACGCATGCAACAACAAACGGACGCGATCCCCAGAAGACGATAGAAGAAATAGATATGGAAGTCAAAGGAGACGGTCCAGAAATTACGACAACTACGGCCCACATAGCCAAGTCACCGCAGGATACAAAGACAACAGCTACCAAGGAAACAATCGAAGAAGTTCAGGATATCGAAGCGACGGAAAAGAGGACTATAAGAAATTCCCCGCAAGAGAATCCAGAGAATACAACCCTTCACCAGAAGATATGCTCAACGGACCTTGTCATATACACTCAGCGTTCGTCGATGGGAAGCGAGTATCAAGGCACGCAATGAAAGACTGCACAACATTCTTAAAACTACAAGAGGCAGCACTAAACAAGCAAATTGAAGCAAGGCGACAAGGATTTGAAGGGAGCAACAATCCTCCGACAAATCAACAAGGGAACAAGGGAGCTCTTCAAGGACAAGACCAGCAAAATAAGGGACACAATGACGACGACGGGTATGTTCCATCCAAAGGACACATCACAGCAATGATACAACCTGTGCCCAAGTCAAATAAAGAAGAGAAGAGTATAACTCGACAAGTCAATCTAGCAGTGATCTCACCTCCAGCCGCAACGGAGTATCTGCACTGGTCAGAACAACCAATCGAGTTCAACAGAGAAGACCACCCTATAACAGTACCTCGGCCGGGAAACGCGCCTTTGGTACTCAAAGCTCAAATCGGTGCGTATGATGTCGACAGAATATTCATGGACGCAGGAAGTGGAATTAACCTGATATACGCAAAACACTCCGAGCAATGCATATATCACTAGAGTTCCTGAAGCCAACAGATTGTTCCTTCCATGGGATCGTACCAGGAAGTGCCAATTACCCACTGGGTCGAATAGCACTCAATGTTTGCTTCGGCAACCGACAAAACTACAGAAGAGAAAAGTTAGATTTTGAAGTCATGGACTGGCCATCTCAATATCACGCGATCCTCGGACGACCCGCGTTTTCGCGATTTATGGCAGTCCCCCATTATACATATCTGGTACTCAAAATGCCAGGACCTAGAGGAGTAATTAAAGTAAAAGGAAGTTTCGAAGTTTCAGATCTCTGCGACAGGGAGTTCCACAAGATGGCACAAAACTTCGGCATGATAGCCAACTATGCAGAGAAGGCAAAAAGCACAACTACAGAGGGCGTAAAGCTACTCGAAGGACGCATTGCGGAGCCCGAAACGAAGAAACCACGAGTAGGAGCATCAGGAGAAGACAAAGACGCAGGAGAAGAAGGGAAAACCGTGACGGCATAAACATCAACAGACAATAAAGTAGAGTAGAACAGTAAGGCTGTAAAAGCCACGAGTTATACCAGGGGCAATGCTCTCTAGATCCAGAACACAGGTCACAGGCCGGATCTCTTGGGTCACCCCATGTATCTTACATTACAAGTATAATGAAGACGAAACGTTCCTCATATTCGAGTTTACGAGTCTTTCAAAGAGAAAATGCGGCAAACGCACGATAACGCTCTAAGAACAAATTTTCGTCATGAAGTCGCGAAATAAAATACTCTCGCGTTGCACACATACAAAAATATATTACAACATCGGATTATGAGAATCATCTACACCCAAAGGGTCTAAATAGTGAAACTCACGAAAAAACGCGGCATCTTCTTGCAACAGCCTGGCTATAATTCGTCGGGCAGGCTGCAGAGTACTCTCCAAGTGTACTCGAAGGCTAGCTCCGCCTGGAGGGTAGCTCAGCGACATAGAACTATAATTGAGTCTTGGTTTCCACTTGCGTATCCATCCAAGAGCAAAATTGGCACCTGCCACTAAGTTCAGCTCTATCAACCGATGAATTCTCTGGCTGGATCTGAAAGTGTCAAGGAGAAGTGGGAAAGTAGCAGGCAGAGGATTGCGAGGAAGCATGACCGAGTGCATAGTAACGAGAGCTCTCCTACAGCCATCCACTGCCTCGCCAATATGCTGGGCACGGTCCTGAAGCAATACAATAGCGCTTCGGCATCAAGGATCAGACCATAAATTTTCAACACCTGCGGACATCTTTTCCAGAGCCGCACTTCGCTCGGTAACCCGACGATCTTCAGCAGCGAAATCCAAGCAAGTGCCTATAAGGGCAAAGGATATCATAAAGTAACAGTAGAGCAAAAAGCAAAGAAAATAAGTCGAGAGGAAACTTACATCGCAACATCTCACAGGCGGACTCGATGATACCAAGAATAAAAGAATTGCATTCTTCGTGATGCAAAATCTTTGCCGTCAAGCTGGACACTTCATCACCAAGAATCGATACCTGCTTCGTCAGGGCAGAAGTTTTGCTAGCTTTATCAAACGCCATCTGAGCTTGGCGTTTGGCTGAAGTCAAGCGAACCTCAAGGTTAGAAATCCTTGAAGAATATTCTGCGCATTGATCGCATCGACTAGGAGGCGATGGAATCCTCGAATTGAACGTATTGACAGAGAAAGGAGTAGGCCCGTAAGTCAAAGGGTCATCGACATGCGTCAACTGAAAACGAAAGAAGAGGAAGAAGAAACATTTCAGAAAGGCAGCACAGGACTTCATAAGAAGATATATTTACATGAGATCACAACCCTATGACTAAAGTTCTCGGGTTGCACGCAACTAAAAGTCTTTACATTCAAAAAGGAGAAACTTGAAAATACAAAAGAGCCGAGTCTACGCCACCTCAGCATTTTGCTCCGTGGCAGAAGAGGGCACGGCAGATTCCTCGCCAGAAGTCAACGGCGGCACTGGATCTTCCACCGCTGGAGGTGGTGCAGCAGATGCCGCAGAGGACGCCGTAGGGGAAATAAGCGTCACCAATGCAGGTGCCAACTTCTTCGCCTTCTCGAAAAAAGCCTTCATCTCGTCGCGGGTGCGGCCATGGGGAGTGCTCACCCTCTCCCAGTTGAAGTCCGTACCATGCGCAAGGGACAGTGCGATAGCACCCTCGGCGCCACGCTTAATAGAAAGCCCTTTCAGTTGGAGGGTGGGATCTTCCGTTGTATCGAAGGACTTGGCAAGATTACTCAAGTCATCCTTCAGAACTGCTGCCCTTTTCTTCGGCCACAACCCGACAAACAGTCGTGACAGAACGCGGTTAACTAACTCGAAAGTTTCCTGGATAGATATCCAGTTTTCCTCGAGTAGGTTAACCGCAGTCATCAGAGGGTCATCGTCCGGTTGCAGGGCCAACGGAGATACCTCGGTAAATCCTGCACGACACAAAGAAGGTAGACAAGAAAACAAGGAGGAAGATGTCAGCACGTACAACAGTGCAACAGAAGTCGAAAATAGGAGACAAGACGAAACACTTACTTTCAGCAGTAGTGGACATTGTGTGGAGATGCTCCGCCACGGCTTGCTCTCGCTGGGCGTGATCCTTGTTGGCATCAGCTAAAGCTTTTTCAGCTTTCTTCGCCTTGCCAAGCGCAGATTTCTGCGACTTCTCAGCGTTTTCCTTGGCAGTGGCCGCATCATCGTAAGCTTTCTATGAAGCACGGAGCTCCACCTCCAGCGACGCAATCCGAGCGTTAGCCGTCGCCAGAGCAACTGCAGAAGAAGAGGCAAGCGTGTTAGATAAGAGCAAAGTATAAGTACAAGGAAAAAGTTGTGACTAGACGTCAAAAGTGCACCTTCGGATGCTTTCGCAACCCTCAGGTATCCAGCACATTCCGTGCCTAAGGCGACAAATCTCTTCAATAATGCCTAAGAGAAAGGACGTGTAAGAGCACAAGTATATGCAAAGGAAAGACAAGAAAAGGAAAAGCAAGAGGAATCGCTCACATCGTCGGGAGAACCCGTCGATGCATGGGCCTCAAGAGAAACGTCGGGTTCCTTGGCCTTCTTTGAGCGTTTGTTGCTTCGAGTTTCCGGAACCTTCTTGACAGAAGCCCCGGTGACCCTCGGTGCGGCAACTGGCTCAGGGGGCTCGGCAGCGGTCATTGGCGACATCAAAGGAGCAGTTGAATCATCTTTTGGCGGCTCTTCGTCATCTCTATAAAGAAGAAAGTACGTTATATGCCATACTACAGAAACAAGACAAGAATAATGCAAATGAAGAACTCAAATAAAATACTTACGACGCCAGGAGGTCGAAGAGATCCATATCTTCTGTCAAGACAGGAGATTTCTCCGCAACTGCTTGTTGCAAAGAGGAACTCGAAGAAGCAAATTCGTCGACTCGTTTCCTTTTCTTGTCCAAGCCAGTATTTTCAGGCCGCACAGGAGGAAGCGATGTCGACGAACTAGTATCCTCTTCTGATTCTTCAGCATCATCTCCGTCCTGATTATCATCAGCCTCGGGGACTTCAGATACAGACCTGGCCAGATCAGCCGGAAGGGGCCTTGCCTCTGGAAGAGGGGGACGCGAGAGGAGAAATTGGTGTCCCTGCACGCGAATGCGTTATTAGAGTAAGTAAGGAAAAAGAAAACATAGTTTGAGAAACACGAAAATCGACAACAAGAAGCCAAGAAGTAAGCAGATATATACCTCAGGAAGAGGGTGTACGGAGTCAAAGAAATCAGCAGTCAAATCAACAACTGCATGATCCTTGGTGAGCTTGGTGAGAATCCTGACCCGCTTGTCGACATCTTCTTTCGATATCAGATCTTCAAAGACGCGGGTAGGATCTTCCAAGCCGGAGTAACTCCAAAATTTGGTAAGACGGTGTTGTAGGGGTTGAACTCGACGTTGAATGAAAAACACCATGAGTTGAATACCCGACAAAGCGCCTCCTTGACCTCCTTTTAAAGCCCTGATGCGAGACAAAAGAGGAAGAATTTGTTCGACTTCCGCATCTGAGGGGAGCATATCCCACGACGCCAATTTCTTTACCTCCTGGGAAGCATCAAAAGGAGGTAGGCCATATTCATCTTCAGGAGAGGATTTGCGGTCCTTGATATAGAACCACTTGGTCCTCCACCCTTGGACAGATGCGGCCATAGAAAATTCAAGGTATTGTGCTTCAGGGCGCACAGAAACAACGGCTCCGCCCAGTTCGGGTTTTCTAGCCAACGCAACATTGGGGCGGAGCCGAAAGATTGACCTCCAGAGAAGAAAGTGGGGCTCAATGCCCAAGAATGACTCACAAAGAGTCACGAAACACGCAATGTGCAGAAGAGAGTTAGGTGTGAGCTGGTGAAGCTGCACACCGTAAACAAAGAGAAGCCCACGAAGGAACTCGTGGGCAGGAAGAGAAAGACCACGGAGGAGGAAAGCGAGGAACATTACCCGATAACCACTCAGGGGCTTCGGGATCCGCTCCGTGCTTGGAAACTTGATCGAATCTTGGGCGGAGATGAGGCCGTCCGTCCGGGCCTTCTCCACCTCCTTCTCCGTGATGGCAGAGGTCACCCAGCTGGTCGCAGCGTTCGATTTTCCTTTGGCCATGGCATTCTTGCTCGCTAGGTGCTTCACGCGCATCTATCAGATCTATGCCTGGGGGCTATGCACGAAAGGAGAAGGAAGCAAGAGCGACAATGGCGGCGGTGGCAGAGAGAAAGAGCTGGTAAACAGTAAGATTCCCCATGATCCCCCTTATATATCTTCTGGGAGAAGGATCGCGGGCTGAGACGTGGCGCAAAGATAGGAAACGGTAAGCCCACTAACGGTCAAAAGTTATGAAATTTACAGTACTGCCCATGCAATGGTTCGCAATGGTACAGAGTGACGTACTCATTGATGTCATAAAGGACATAATATAAGAAAGAGGAAAAGATGGCGCCGACAAGTGCAAAATAGGTGCACAAGACTGTATACGAAGGAGTTTCGATTATAGCCATGGGGGCTACTATTTTCAAGAATGGTGAATACAATTTCTCTCTGAAGTAGTGGATTAGTATTCGACGACAAGATGTTCTTAAAAGTATCTCGAAGTTGAAGTATCTCGAGTTGAAGTATGATGGACTACGCTATATTTTGAGCCTATACTCGAAAAAGTCTTTTTCGACTATAGCCTAGGGGGCTACTCCCATCGGGAGCGCTGAGCGCGCACCCGACGATATTTCTTGGTAAAGCATTAAAGTTGGAGAAGTGCAGGAGTGTTACTCCCATCGGGAGCGAGTTTTATGGTTGAAGAAACCCGAATATTTTCAGTCAAATTTTGACTGCGACATAATATTCTCGAGTTGCGTTATCGCAACGCAACTCGAATGTCGTGACTTGTCACGAAGGTAAGACCCCGGGATCCGTCCTGTGTGGCCTGGTATATGCACATGGATGCGCTCTGCTGGTATGTATCCGTGTCTATGACGCGAAGAAAATCCTGGTGGACGCACTGGGTACCCTGAGAATCACTGGGATTCATTCTTTGTAAGTCCTAAATGCGGCAAAAGAGTGGGTTTGACCGGTATCCCGAATTCAAGTCCAAGGGGATTGAATTTGAAGTAGGTGACAAGTATCTGTTCCGGCAGTTAACTGACCTCTTGATCCGTCAGAGTTGTCAGGCTTGTTCATCAAAACCCCTTGCGAAAGAATATCATGAAAATAAGTCGCAAAGACCAAGTCGAAGATTTGAAGATAAGAAGAAGTCGAAGAATTGATCAAGTCAAAGATTTAAAGATTAGAGATTCAACCTGAATCTGCAATTCTGGTAGAATCTCAGGGGCTACTGACAAGGGTATAGTTAATAGAGCCCGTTAGTTGAGTACCCCTGAGGCCCGTATAGCTAGGCCCAATTGTAATGATAGTCGAATACGAGTTTCTACCGTATGTCGATATTGTAATCTGTGTCGGACCCTACCCGATCCTCGAGACCTGGCCATCTATATATAGGGGCCAGGAGGGGACGGTGTAGGCCAGATTGAAAGCAAGCCAGGTTGAATACCCAATTTTACTTTCTACGCATACCTATTTTCGACTAACTTTACCTTCGAGTTCATCCAGCGCCCTATCTCCCCGATCCAAAGTCCTTCATCTAGGGCATTTGTCGAGTTAACCCCTCGTCAACTGGTATTATTTATCCTATTGCTGATAGTAGATGGGTTAGTCCTGTTCATTGTGTTCCTAAGAAAGGAGGTATGACTATTGTGCCTAATGAGAATAACGAGCTTATTCCTCAAAGGGTAGTAGTTGGTTATAGGATGTGCATTGATTTTAGAAAGGTAAACAAAGTTACCAAGAAAGATCATTATCCTTTACCGTTTATAGATCAAATGTTAGAGAGGCTGTCTAAGAAGACTCACTTTTGTTTTCTTGATGGTTATTCCAATTTCTCTCAGATTGCTGTTAGAAAGGAAGATCAAGAGAAAACCACTTTTACTTGTCCTTATGGAACTTATGCTTATAGACATATGCCATTTGGTTTATGCAATGCTCCTGCTACTTTTCAAAGATGCATGTCTGCTATTTTTCATGGTTTTTGTGAAGAAATTGTGGAGGTTTTCATGGACGATTTCTTCGTCTATGGAACTTCTTTTGATAATTGTTTGCACAATCTTGATAAAGTTTTGCAGAGGTGTGAAGAAACTAATCTTGTTCTTAATTGGGAGAAATGCCACTTTATGGTAAATGAAGGAATTGTCCTTGGACATAAAATTTCTGAAAGAGGTATTGAAGTTGACAAAGCAAAGGTTGAAGCAATTGAGAAAGTGCCCTGTCCCAGAGATGTTAAAGGTATTCGTAGTATTCTTGGTCATGCTGGTTTCTATAGGAGGTTTATTAAAGATTTCTCTAAGATTTCAAAGCCTCTTACTAATCTTCATCAAAAAGATGTACCATTTGTCTTTGATGATGATTGTAAGGAAGCTTTTGAAACTCTTAAGAAGCTTTAACTACTGCTCCCATTGTTCAACCACCTGATTGGAATTTACCCTTTGAAATTATGTGCGATGCTAGTGATTTTGCTGTTGGTGCTGTTCTTGGACAGCGCGTAGATAATAAGTTGAATATTATTCATTCTGCTAGTAAGACTCTTGATGCTGCTTAGAAGAATGATGCTACTACTGAGAAAGAGTTTCTTGCTTTTGTTTTTGCATGTGATAAGTTTAGACCTTACATTGTTGATTCTAAAGTTACTACTCATACTGATCACGCTGCTATTAGATATCTTATGTCTAAGAAGGATGCTAAGCCTAGGCTTATTAGATGGGTGTTGCTTTTACAAGAGTTTGATTTGCATATTGTAGAAAGGAAAGGTGCTGAAAATCCTGTTGCTGACAATTTATCTAGATTGGAAAACATTTCTTTTGATCCTATTCCTGTTAATGATAGTTTTCCAAATGAACAGTTGGCTTCAATAAATGTAACTTTGCGAGACCTTCCTTGGTATGCTGATTATGCTAACTTTATTGTTTCCAAGTATTTGCCTCCAACCTTTATAGCTCAACAAAGAAGAAAATTCTTTTATGATTTGAGGCATTACTTTTGGGATGACCCACACTTATATAAAGAAGGAGTTGATGGTATTATGCGAAGATGTGTTCCAGAACATGAGCAACAAGAAATATTGAGAAAATGCCATGGAAGTGCTTATGGAGGACATCATGCTGGAGATAGAACTGCACACAAGGTTCTACAATCAGGTTTTTATTGGCAACCCTCTTTAAAGATGCTAGAAGGTATGTTTTATCTTGCGACGAATGTCAAAGAGTTGGTAATATTTTCTAGACGTAATGAAATGCCTATGAGTTACACTCTTGTTATTGAACCATTTGATTGTTAGGGATTTGACTTTATGGGTCCTTTTCCTCCTTCAAAAAGGTATACTCATATACTTGTTGCTGTTGATTACATTACCAAGTGGGTAGAGGCCATACCTACAAAGAGTGCCGATGGTGAAACCTCGTTAAAAATGCTTAAGGATGTTATTTTTCCTAGATTTGGTGTGCCTAGATATCTTATGACTGACAGAGGTTCTCATTTTATTCATGGCGGTTTCAGAAAAACTCTTGCTAGATATGATGTTAATCATAGAATTGCTTCTGCTTATCATCCCCAAACTAGTGGGCAGGTAGAGCTTTCAAATAGAGAGATCAAGTCTATCTTGCAGAAAACTGTCAATAGATCTAGGAAAAACTGGGCTAGCAAGTTAAACGATGCTTTATGGGCTTATAGAACTGCTTATAAGAACCCCATGGGCATGTCTCCTTACAAAATGGTTTACGGAAAAGCATGTCACTTGCCCTTAGAATTAGAACACAAAGCTTTTTGGGCAGTGAAAGAGCTTAATAGGGATTTTAAACTTGTCGGTAAGAAAAGGTTGTTAGATTTGAGTTCTCTCGATGAGTGGAGAAACGAAGCCTACGAGAATGCCAGACTTTTCAAAGAGAAAGTCAAGCAATGGCATGATAAGAGAATTCTTAAGAGAGAGTTTCATGTTGGTGAGAAAGTTCTATTGTATAGGTCTCGTCTCAGATTTTTTGCAGGAAAATTACTCTCTAAATGGGAAGGACCATATGTTATTGTGGAAGTGTACCGCTCAGGTGTGATAAAGATTGCTTCGTTAAAAGATGACACTACACAAGTGGTGAATGGGCAAAGACTCAAACATTATATTGCTGGAGATTCTTATAATGAAGATGTTGATGTTATTCAAACAGTTTCTCCGGAAGAATTCATCCAGGATAATATGCAGGAACCTGCAGAGTTCGTTTTCGAATAGGTAGCAGTTCTAGTCAGAAAAGATCCGCGTAAAACTTTTTCAGTTATATTTTTATTGTTTTTGTTAAATATGAAAAATCACGAGATGAAAATGGGAAGGAGAAGGAGTCCGGTGTGATCTCACACATAGGGGGCGCGGGCCCACTCCAGGCCGCACCCACCTATTGTGTGAGCACCCCGGAGCTCGTTTCTGTCCCGGTTTCCTCCTGTGACTTGGTTTTAATGTTTAATTTTCGCCTATATAACCCCCCGGATTGCCCGAGGTCTGTATATCGTTTTCTCATCGTGTTTTCGTTTCGAGCTGTTTCTGTCAGGGGATTGTTCTTAGCTTTAAAGTTGCAATGTCTTCGTCTGGTCCATCCGAGGAGAACCCTCTTGCGGATACCATTAATCCGTATATGAGGGAGCTGAAGATGCATCTGTCGATGGATTTCGTGTCGCAAGAACATGGGGTACCACACGACGGACCCAAAGATTCGAACGCAGGGGGCTGAACGTGGGAGATCTTGGATCGCAACGAAACATGGTGATGGAAGCCTCGAGACATCGAACACACAACGCACTACAGAGAGGGAGACGCCGAGCTTTACCTAGGTTCAGGGCCCTCGTGGTGAGGTAAAGCCCCTACTTCCTGCCTTCTTGTATTACGACGCGACACCTCGCGAGGAGTACAAGGTCTTGGTTACAAAGCTCTAACTGCCTGGAGGTAGAAGAACCTACTTAGCCTAGCTAGGAGCCCGGAGATGATGATCGGATCCCCCCTAAGGGGTGGCCTCCCCTCCTTTTATAGTGCCCAGGACCTCCTTCCCCTTATCATCTTGGGGAAGGGGTTGCCACACATGGCCAAGGAGGGAGGACAGCTTTAGACTTGGGTCTTCTGTGGACGTAGTCTTCGTAGAGTAGTGGCACCGGTCCACAGGAGTGGGTGGAGGAAGCTAACATCTTCCTCTAGCGCCCTGCACCGTCCACCCTATTTTTAGGGGGGTGGCCAACAAGCACTGTGCCGCTTTATGCAGGCACGGCGAAAGTTGGTCTCCTCCCTGTTGGGGGTAGCATGGATGGTACACAGTCTTCTGCTCTTATCTTCTTGCTCAGCACGAAAACGTGCTGAGCTAACGTGGATGTGGTCCTTCCCCTCATGAGAAACAGCTCGTGAGGAGGTCTTCTAGTCCTTAGCTGTTTAGCCATCATTTTCCTCATGAGGCGCCTCCTCATGAGGGTCTTCTCCGTTGGGCTTCAGCCGTCTCTTCTCCCCTAGGCCAAAGCTGGGCCGTTCAAGGGGCCCAGGAGCAGGTGGACTGGGATACCCCGGTATCCAGAACACCGACAGCATCCAAAGGAGTTGTTGCTCAAGTATGGGGAGTTGCAGATCAAAGATGTCCAAGTCCCTAAGGGAGAAGGGAGTCTCAAAGCCAGGATGGAAGCACTGGAACAAGAAGTTTTTAAATATAAGAAGATGGCACAACGCGAGGTGGACATCATCCATAGGATTAATCAAGACCTTGTCACCAAGTACAAGAAAGAGACTACAGAACTCTGGAAGGACATATTTTCGCTCCATGAGACCACTAACCAATTACAAGCACAACTCTATGACTTGCAGAACCAAAATTGTGAGTATGAAGCTAGATTTCAACAAATGAGTGCTGCTGCAAGTTTGAGGATATTGGAGACCAAGACATCCTTCCTTGACAGGGGACCTCTGCCTTGGAAGTACGATGATGATAAAGACTCACCACCACCGCCGAAGGAGTAATTCATCATTGGTATTGGCATCCCCTTGGCTTGTTCCAAGCTTGGGGGAGTGTCGCGGTATCACATCATTACCTTTTACTCATTTACTTTGCAAGTAGAGTCATATCATGAATAGAGAAGTTATCTTACAGAATAGTTTGCAGTGTGGAAGTATCCTCCTTAGTTGGTTATCTATGTATCCCTTGGTGTGAGTTGCGGTAATGAAATATTAATGAGAAGTTTTATTGTTTACTTTCTGCACACTTTATTTTAGTTTGCAATGTTTCTTATATGATTAGTCTTATTGATTAGTATTGGTATCACTTTGGGAGCATGAGTAAATTTAGTTGGTTTTGGCAAACTTAGCTTGGTCAGTAGCAACATTACCTTGAGGTTTGAGTAGAAAAGAAGAAAGAAGTGCTTGTAGTTACATCACTTCAGTTTTCCTTCATGTTGGGCTTATAAGCATTATTATTCTCAAAGTTAAAATCATTGTACCTGCAAGGAAGTTTGCATGATTGTTCTTATTATATGTATGTTTGTTTGTTTCATGCAACTCTTATGCTTGCTACCCAGCCTTGCTAGCCAAAAACCTATACTGAGAGGGAATACTTCTCGTGCATCCAACTCCCAAAAGCCAAGTTACTTCCAAAGAGTCCACTATAAATTCCTATGCATGGTATTTCAAGCCATTCCAAGTAAATTTTCATGTGCTACCTTTCAAAAACCTTCAAATACTTCTCATTTTGTGCCACTGTTTTTAGCTCATGAGGACGTAGTGGATGGGTTTGTTATCTTCCATACTAAATTAAGTACCCCTCGACTAGGCAGCTTTATCTGCTCGTCATTAATTTTGCAAGGGAGCTGGTCAGACCATTGTAATCTCAAAAAGAAAAGAAAAAGGCACTCCTCCATGGTATGTGAAAGTTGGTTGGCACCCGATGGAATCGATTAGCCATGGTTTGAGAAAGGAAAAGGTGGGGAGGAGTGCCAAGCTATAAAAGAGCACCAATGTGCCAACTAATCAAACATCTCAGAACCGCTCTCACTTGTTTAGTATGGAAGATATCAAGAACTTCGTTGCTAGTCGTTGACAAAAGCAACCACCTCTCAAAATAACTTTTACCTCTGTTTTACAAATGAAAAGCTCTAGCACATGTTTAATCCCTGCTTCCCTCTGCGAAGGGCCTGTCTTTTACTTTTATGTTGAGTCAACCTATTCCCTTCTATCTCAAGCAAGCATTTGAGTTGCTATGTTTCACTCATCCATATGTTGATCCGCTCAATCATGTTTACTAACTTCTTTTGTTAGTACAATGCTTTTATCTGAAGGAATATATCTTTGAAAGCTTTCTACAATTGCAAAAGTTTGTTTCATTGAGCATATGGTTTTTGCTATATAAGCTCTGTTTTTAAAAGGCTCCGTTCAAAAGCAAGTATAGTTTATTCATTGTTCTCTGACCAAGAACTAAGGTTTGCCATCACCAATTATAGTTTACCTTTTGCATCTTTATTTGTGATTCCCTATTACTTATTGCAAGTCTATATCATATAAAGGGAAGTTGCTGTCTATTATAATTTGTGCCTTGGTGAATGTGATGCTTCTTATTTGTATTTTGATTATCAACACTTCACTCCATAAACCTGTGGTCATGTTTACTGAGTTTAGTTTTCGCTTGGGGACAAGCGAGGTCTAAGCTTGGGGGGGTTGATACGTCCATTTTGCATCACTATTTTATATCATAATTTACTGTTATTCATTGATATATTTCACATTTAGAGATGATACTTATCTTGTTTCCTCTGTTTTTACATGTTTGATGATCATTGGAGGATTTGCTGCCGGAGTCAGGATTCTGCTGGAAAAGGGGCTATCAAGATACCATATTTCAGAAGATCAGGAAATTCCAGAAAGATACCAGAAAATTATATTTTACCAGAAGACTGAAGAAGCCAGAAGGAGGAGTCGAGAGGAGCCACGGGGCAGGCACACACACAAGGGGCGTGGCCTGACCCCTGGCCACGCCGGCCTGTTGTGTGGCCGCCCTGGCCCACTTCTGCCATCGCCCCTTCGTGTATTTCATCGTCCCCGAAAACCTAAGTCAAGGGGGGGGGCTCAGAGATAGACACCGCCGCCTCTGCGGGGTGGAAAACACCAAAGAGAGAAAAGCTCTCCGGCAGACAGAAATCTGCCGGGTGATACATTCAAAACGTATCTACTTTCCCGAACACTTTTGCTATTGTTTCTCCTCTAATTTGTGTGTTTTGAATGCAACTAATGCGGACTAACGCTGTTTTCAGCAGAATTGCTCTGGTGTCTCGTTTTTGTGCAGAAATCCAACTTTTAGTAAAAATTCAGGAAAAATTGGCAAAAATCCTATTTCACCAGAAGACCCACGGAGCCAGAAGACGAGATGGAGTGGAGGCACGAGGCCTCCACACACACAGGGGGCGCGGCCTAGCCCTGGCCGCGCCCACCTGGTGTGAGGGCGGCTCGACCGTCTCCTCGACCCCTCCTTCCGCCTACATATACCCCTGACCTGAAAATATCGGAGAGACGGCGTTTTTCCCAGATAGACTTCCGTTGCGCCGCCGCCATCAGAAATCGCAATTCGGAACCAGAAACTCCGTTCTGGCACCCTGCCGGGACAGGGATTTGGAGGAGATCTTCATCACCATCATCACCGATGTCCCTCCATCGACCATCCATGACTCCCCCATCCATGTGTGAGTAATTCCCCCGCTGTAGGTGAGGGGATGGTAGGGATTGGATGAGATTGCTCATGTAATTTGATATGAGATTGTTAGGGCATAGTGCCTAGTATCTTCTATTAGTGCTTATGACTTTGTTGCAACTTGTTGTGCTTAATGCTTGTCACTTTGGGCCCGAGTGCCATTATTTCAGATTTGAACATGTTATTATTTCTATGATTATACTTGTTTTTTATGGTCTTACCTACAAGTTGTATACACATATTGTTGTCCGGAACCCGAGGCCCCAAAGTGACAGAAATTGGGATAACCGGAGGGGATGGCTATGATGTGAGGATCACATGTGTTCACCGAGTGTTAATGCTTTGCTCCGGTACTTTATTAAAAGGAGTACCTTAATTACCAGTAGTTTCCCTTGAGGCCCTGCTGTAACAGGCTGGTAGGACAAAAGATGTCGTGCAAGTTTCTTCTTGTGAGCACGTACGACTATGTACGGAACACATGCCTATGATTATTTGTACTAGGATGCTTTATCAGTATTTATCTGCAATGCCCATGTCTCATTGATTTCATGAATTATCTTATCCATGCAACGCCCGTACATCCATCCCTATGCCTACAGTATTTGTTCCTATTGTTTACTATTGCTACTATTACCGCTTTTATTTTACTACTGCTGTTACTGTTTCATTACTATCACCACTATAAAACTGTTGCTACTGATAAACCATTGCGAGTAAGACTGTTTCCAGGTGCAGCTGAATTGACAACTCATCTGTTAAGGCTTACATATATTCTTTGGCTCCCCTTGTATCGAATCAATAAATCTGGGTTTTACTTCCCTCGAAGACTGTTGCGATCCCCTATACTTGTGGGTCATCAAGACTATTTTCTGGCGCCGTTGCCAGGGAGCATAGCTTTATTTGTAAGTTCACTTGGTATTCATATTGTTCGCTGCAATCCTTTCATCATGGGTAAACCTCGTGATGGAAAAGTTCCTATATTGCCATCCACTACAAGAAGAGGTACGACTCTTAACACCTCTGCTGCTCTTGATTCACTGTCTATTATGAGTAAGTTGCTTACACCACCACACCCACACGCTACTGCTACTACTTCTGCTGAGATTGAAAATGCCACTGATAATTTAGATGATGCTTCTACTGTGCTTGATGAGAGTGGTTCACTAGGTTCCTTTTTAGATGCTACTATTGCTAGAGCTAAGTTGGGAAACACCACTGTTACACCTGTTAGTTCACTTGAGTCTAGGGAATGTCCTAGTGATGATTATGATGATGATGCTTATATTGAGCTTAATGATGATTTTATTGCTGAAGCACGTGCTACTTGTAATGCTGTTGATGTTAAGGAACTTTTAGCGAGACGTGCTGTTAGATATAAATTGTCTCCTGATCCTAAGTTTGCTGCTTCTCCCATAGATATTAGAGACAAGGATTATGATTTCTCTTTAGATTTATCTTACATATCTATTGTTGAGAAAACTCCTTTTTGTGGTACTAAAGATGAGAGTGCTACGGAGCACATGAATGAGCTTTCTACTTTGAGTAATTTGTTTTCTGATGATATTAAGCTTCGCACTTATTTTGTTGCTAGGATTTTTCCTTTCTCATTGAAAGATGCAGAATAGCTTGTCTCCTGGATCTATTCATAGTCCTATTGCTTTAGTTAATGCTTTCTTTCCGAAATATTTTCCTGCTAGTGCTCAACATGCTGCTGTGCAGAAAATCTTTGATTTTCAACAGGGAAAAGGAGAGATACTGTCTGAATCTTGGACAAGGTTTTGTTCTTTAATTAGAGCTTTATCTAAAGAGCCATTGCCTAAAAATGAACTCCTTGATATATTTTATAATGGACTAACTGATGAATCTAAGTCATATTTGGATAGTTGTGCTGGTTGTGTTTTCAGGAAAAGAACTCCGGCTGAAGCTGAAGAATTAATGGCGAAAATAAGCCAGAATCATGATGATTGGACTCTAGTTGAGTCAACAACAGTGCCATCACCTGCGCCATCTACAGAGCCTACGCCGAAGAAGAGAGAGATGATTGAATTAAATGATGAAGTTATGAAGGAAGCTAAGAAATCTCTTAAGGAGAAAGGTATTAAATCCAAAGATGTGAAGAATTTACCTCCTATAGAAGAATTATGTAAGCCAATCCCTCATTCATCTACTATTGAGGTACACTCTCTCCAATGCTTTGATGATAGAGATATTCATTTTTCTAAACCTCCTGATCAATGCTTAGATGAGTTTGATAATTTCATTGTTAAGCAAGAAAATTTTAATAGAATGGTGCAGAATCATTTGTTGGAAAATTCTAGAGCTATTAACAAGTTACAGGATATTGTGGAGAGAACCGCCAATGATGTGAAGATACTTGTTAAACATTTTCAAATGGTTCAAACACAAATAGATCAGCTTACAAAGGTGGAAAAAGATTTGCTAGTAAATGCTTCAAGAGAGAAGCAAGCATGTGAAATACGCACAAGAGGAGGTGCTACCACTCAAGACCCCTTATATCCTGAAGGACATCCTAAGAGGATCGAGCAAGATTCTCAACGCACTTCAAGAGATGATATTCCTTCCAAGAAGAAGAAGAAGAAGAAGAAGAAGAAGCATAAAACAACTGCAGAATCCTCTGAAGTAGGTAAAGATCCCAACAGTGTTTCTATTTCTGATGCTGAAACTGAACCAGGTGATGCTTCCGATAAAGAAGAAGTTGAAGAGGAACCAGAAAAGATTGATAAGAATGCAAAGTATACCAAAGAAGACTTCATTGCCAACAAGCATGGTAATGAGAGAGAACCTTGGGTGCAGAAACCAATGCCTTTTCCTGGTAAGAAACACAAGTCCAAGGAAGAAGAACACTACAACAGGTTTTGTGAATGGATGAGACCTTTATTTTTGCAAATTCCTTTGACTGATGCTATTAGAATGCCTCCTTATGCAAAGTATATTAAAGATATTTTTACTAACAAAAGGAAGATTCCTAATGAGGAAATTTCCACTTTACTTGCTAATTATTCTTTTGATGGTAAAGTACCGGAGAAGCTTGGAGATCCAGGTATACCAACTATTCCTTGCTCCATTAAAAATAACTATGTTAGAACTTCTTTATGTGATTTGGGAGCTGGAGTTAGTGTCATGCCTTTTTCTCTTTATAAGAGACTTGATCTAGAAAAATTGGTATCAACTGATATATCTTTGCAAATGGCTGATAAGTCTACTACTATTCCTATTGGTATATGTGAAAATGTTCCTGTTCAAGTTGCTAACAGTTGTTTGATTTTAACTGACTTTGTTGTGTTGGAAATGCCTGAAGATGATAATATGTCTATTATTCTTGGGAGACCTTTTCTAAACACTGCAGGGGCTGTTATTAATTGCAATCAAGGAAAAGTAACTTCCAATGTCAATGATAAAGAGTACATGGTTTATTTTCCCAAGAAGATTGATAGAAAGAATGCTCTAAATTCCGTCAAGAATGTTGAGACCATCAGAGTTGGTCAAATTATTTGTTCAGGGCGAAAGCCCAAGGAAGAATATAAAATTGTTATGATTGGGACTATGCCTATCAAAGTTGAGGTAACATAAGCATTTAGTGAAATGCAAAGTTTTTCCTCATATAAAGTTAGTTTGGTAACAAGACTTGATCAACCTTGTTAACGAAGTGATTTTATATGAACGAAACTTCATTTTCACCGCATCCACTCCACCTCACTTATATTTACTTTTACCAATTTTATTCCTTTAGTTTATTTACATTATTAAGAATATCTCAGAGCTGCTGCATGCTTGGTTTTGATTTTCTTGAAATCATTTCATCTTCATTTTTCTGAGTTTTTATCGATATGCCAATTTCTGAAAAATCCTCAAAAATAAAGTTTCTCGAAAAATTCTAGAAAAATCTTTATAAATTTTTATGTCAAAAATGGGACAGAGAGGCACCTGGGAGACACCAGGAGGGGCTGCCACGCCACCTCACACACAGGGGGCGCGGCCCAGCCCTGGGCACGCCCACCTGGTGTGAGGGGGCCCCACCTGGCCTCACACTTATCTCTTACTCCCCTGCTCTTTCTCTCTCCCGAAAACAACAATACACCCAGCTCAAACCCGAGTTCTTGCTGTTCTTCACCTCGATTTTTCGATCTCCTTGCTCAGCCCATCATTTTTGCTGAGATTTGGAGCAATTGTTCTCCGGTATGTGACTCCTCCGCTTGTCCAAGTAGAATTTCTTTTGGTGAAGTATTTCTTGAGTATTTTAGCATTGTAGGTGGCAGGATAAATGAGTATGCATGCTTGTTCTATTGCTTAGAAATGATATTTTGATGCATGTTAGCTCTCTAGTAACTCACTATAGTAGTTCCCTACATTTGTTTATCTCAAAATCATATTTTATGAGGTTTGTTAAAAATTTCAAAAATGGAGGAGAATGCATATCAACTTTTTCAACATGAACTAGAAGTGCATGAAGTCATGAGAGTTCACCGTGAAGAGAGGGTCTTTCCCTCACACTATCCATGCTCAGAGTTCATGAATGCTGCCGGAATTCTGCAGGATTTCCAAACCTTGCTCTCTAATGCAGGATTGGAACATTTTACTGAGGGTGAACCTCCCCAATATGTTAAACTAACAATGTCTGTGGTGCAGGATTTTAGATTTAGTTGGTCCACTTCCAACCCCATGGTTCATTATAAAATCTATAACAAATTTGTGGACTTGCCTCTTGATGTTTTCTGTACAGCTATTAGAGTACCACAGTGGGGATCGCTCGAGAAGATAAGGGAACAGCCTAGGCCATTGTTGGAACTATATGAGGAGATTTGTCAAGGAAGAAGCTTCACAGGAGAGGGTGGTAAAACTCAAAATATTCATTTCCCATCCATTCGATATTTTGCCTTCTTTATTACCAAATGTGTTCTTGCTAGGAAATCTGCAAGTAAATTATCTCTCCATGATCTAGCTTTTATTGCTGCTGCTTTGAGGCATGATAGGACTTACCATTTGGGTGCCTTAATAGCTTTCTATCTTGATGTTAATCGTGAGAAAGGGGGAATATGTGGGGGACTTATAGCTTCACGCCTGTTAGCTTTGCATGGTGTAATGCCTCATTTTCTAGATCTGCAGTTCCCCGAGGAGAAACTTGATCTTAGTTCTATGATTCATCATAAGTTTATTCCTCCTCCTGCTAGTTTGATTAATTTAACATTTGAGCTAACCTTTTTCAAGAAGACTACCTGGAAGGTAGTAAAGACTGATCGATCGGTCCATTTGCCTGCACCTCTTTTGTTTAACCTTGATCGCAGGAATGGATGGTCGCTCACGGAGGATGAGCTCGACGCGTATATAGAGGGACACCCGCCACCTGTGCACGATGAGGAGGGCGCCGAGGAGTCGGGTCAGCCCACCAACATTGCGAATTTCCCATATGAGCAGCCTTATTATGATTATGCGCCATCAGCTTCATCTTCACGAGAGCCGGGGTACGACTACACTCATGATGACCCACCAGCCTGGAGCAACTACCAAGGCTGGAATTGATGTCCACTTAGGCCAAAAGCCTAAGCTTGGGGGGAGGTACGCCGATGATTCACTCATCTACATATTATATTTTGTCGGTCCTATGTATATCCATGTTTCGCTTTCTTTATTGCTCTTATTCTTATTTCCACTTTTCCAAAACAAAAAAAGACCAAAAATATTTCCGTTGTTTCTCTTTGTTTGCCTTTTTAGTTTGCTACCTTTGGTTTGCTTTACTTGCTATTTTCGGTTTGGTATTTGAAAAATCCAAAAATATTTTGCTTTGTTTGCTATTTCCTTCTGTTCTTGTTTCAAAAATCGAAAACCCAAAAATATTTGTTGTTCTTCTTCGGTTTTGTAAAGTTTGTTGCAGGGTTCAGTCCCCCATTACTCCATTGGAGCTTAGTATTCACTTTATATTATTCAAGCCACACAAGTGAAGAGCAATAATGACGACATATGACAATCCGAGATGTGGTAAGAGGCTGGTATGAACTCTATTTGTTTTCAGTTTTGTACATATACTCATATGACAATCCGAGAGCTTGGAATATATCTTTGAAAGCTTTCTATGAATGAAAAAAGTTGTTTCGTTGAGCATATGGTTTTTGCTATATTAGCTCTATTTTAAAAAGGCTCCATTCAAAGGTTAGTATAGTTTGGTTATTGTTCTCTGACCAAGAACTAAGGTTTGCCACCGCCAATTATAGTTTACTTTGTGCATCTTTATATGTGATTCCCTTATTTATTGCAAGTCTATATTATATAAAGGGAAGTTGCTGTCTATTATAACTTGTGCCTTGGTGAATGCGATGCTTCTTGTCCGTATTTTGATTATCGACACTTCACTCCATAAACCTGTGGTCATGTTTACCGAGTTTAGTTTTCGCTTGGGGACAAGCGAGGTCTAAGCTTGGGGGGGTTGATACGTCCATTTTGCATCACTATTTTGTATCATAATTTGCTATTATTCGTTGATATATTTCATATTTAGAGATGATACTTATGTTGTTTCCTCTGTTTTTACATGTTTGATGATCATTGGAGGATTTGCTGCCGAAGTCAGGATTCTGCTAGAAAAGGACCATCAAGACACCATATTTCGGAAGATCAGGAAAATTCCAGAAAATTATATTTTACCAAAAGACTCCGGAAGCCAGAAGGAGGAGTCGAGAGGAGCCAGGGGGAAGGCTCACACATAGGGGGCGCGGCCTGGCCTCTGGCCGCGCTAGCCCTGTGTGAGGCCACCCTGGCCCACTCCAGGTCTCGCCTTTTCACGTACTTCATCATCCCCGAAAACCTAAGTCAAGGGAGGGCTCAGAGATAGACACCGCCGCCTCTACAGGGTGGAAAACACCAGAGAGAGAAAAGCTCTCCGGCAGAGAGAAATCTGCCGGGGAAATTCCTTCCCGAAGAGGGGAGATCATCGCCATCGTCATCACGATTGCACCGGACTTCATCGGGATCATCATCATCATCATCTCCATCACCAGCACCTTCATCTCCACCATCACCTCGCCATCCCGCTGTAACATCTTGAGTTGAATCTTGTCAAATTCTTAGGGGAAACTTTCCCGGTGTTGATTACTCTTGTGGTTGATGCTATTGAGTGGAACCATTGAATTAAGGTTTATGTTCAGATTGTTATTTACCATTATTTCACCTCTGATCATGATCCATATGATGTCTTGTGAGTAGTTCGTTTAGTTCTTGAGGACATGGGAGAAGTCAAGTCGTTAGTAGTGGAATTATGTTGAGTAATATTTAATGGTTTGATATTTATTTGTTGTGGTGCTATTTCACTAATGGTGTCATGTGAATGTCGACTATATGATACTTCACCATTTATGGGCCTAGTGAGATGCATTGTGTATTCGGCTACCAATTGTGGGGTTGCTGGAGTGACAGAAACCTAAACCTCTGTTGGGAAACCATTGCACCAGGGAGCATGGGATCTTAGAGTTTAAGGCTGTGGTTAGATTTATCTTAATTACTTTCTTGTATTTGTGGATGCTTGCAAGGGGTATAATCACAAGTGTGTATTTATCCTAGTAAGGGTAGTGCGCTAGCACAGGTTCACCCCCATAACACTTATCAAACCAGTAAAGATTATTTAGCGGAATGAAGCGAAAGCACTTGACAGAAACTCCCGTGTGTCCTCGAGAACGTTTGGTCATCATAAGTTACACAACCGGATTGTCCTTTGCTAAAGAAAGGATTGGGCCACTTGCTGCAATTATTACTACTGTCTTTTATTTACTCGTACTTTATTTATTTGCACTACCAAATACCCCTGAAAACCCGTTTGCTAGTATTTACAGTGAATCCTTGATCAAAACCACTTGTCAACACCTTCTGCTCCTCATTGGGTTCGACACTCTTATTTATCGAAAGTACTACGATACACCCCATGTACTTGTGGGTCATCAAGACTATTTTCTGGCGCCATTGCCGGGGAGTGAAGCGCTATTGAAGAGTGGAATTGGTAAAGGTAACCGTCGCTGTGAGTATTGTTTTTATTTTTGTCTTTTACTTTTATTTTACTTTGCTATGGAGAATTCTCCATTTGGTTTCCTATTTGGGAACACTTCTACCACTGCTGCACATGTTGATGAGCCACCACCACCACCACCTGCTGAATTAGATCCTTTTAAAATACCTATGAAAATTGTTGAGCGTGTTATGGATAACTGCTATTCAGGAGATGGAACTGTCCATCTGGGTGATCACTTACTTTTTATACATGAATTATGCGAGTTGTTCAAGTGTGCAGGTATTTCATCGAGCCAGGTCAAGAGGAAGCTATTCTCTTTATCATTGAAAGGCAGAGCTGAGGAGTGGTATCGGCTGCTCAAAGATGGTCCATCTATTGCATGGGAGGAAATTGTGCCTCTCTTTTATTCCAAGTTTTATCCTCCAAGTGAAATTCATAAAGATCGTAATCGGATATATAACTTTTGGTCTCACGATGGAGAGAGTATTGCCCAAGCGTGGGGGAGATTGAAGTTACTAATGTTCAAATGTCCCATTCATGAGCTCCCCAATAATATTGTTATTGATAATTTTTATGCGCGGCTTACTCTTCCTGATAAGGATTATTTGGATGCTTCTTGTTTTGGATCATTTACTCATATGAAGGAAGATGCTAAGTGGAATCTCCTTGACCGTATCCAAGAAAATGCTGAAGGATGGGAAAACGACAAAGGTAGGAAGTCAGGTATAAATTATGATTATGAATGTATTAAAACTTTTATGGGAACCGATGACTTTCATAGTGTTAGCATTGCTTATGGTCTTGATTCTCAAATACTTGCTAATTGTCTTAAGGCTTTTGAGGCTTATCTTGATGTTCCAAAGAAAGATTGGAACAAATATCATACGCCTTATAAAGATTCTATTAGTCATATTCCTGCTGCAGCTACTGAAGTTTGTACTGTTGATAGCATTGTGCCTGAGCCTTATTTTGAGAAGACACCTTTCCCTGCTAAGGTAAAAAAGTATTCTACTTTGGTAAGTGTGTCTAATAAAAGCACTAAGAAAGCTGCAGAGCCTGATGAGCAAATTACTATTAAGTCTCCTGTAGCTATATTGAAGGACATTGTTACTAAAGATGTAGGGGATGGATATATTCTTTTTTGTGAAGATGCTTCTAACATTATCTCTCATCCTAAAAGGCATAGGAAAACAAGTGTTCCTGTTATTTCTGTCAGGATTGGAGACCATTGCTATTATGGTTTATGTGACATTGGTGCTAGTGCAAGTGCCATTCCCTTAGAGCTTTACAAAGAGATTATGCATGAGATTGGCGCTTGTGAACTTGAAGATATTGATGTGGTTGTTCAGCTTGCTAACAGAGAGACTGTTTGGCCTCTTAGTATTGTTTGAGATGTGGAAGTCCTATGCGGTAAGACTAAATACCCCACTGATTTTCTAGTACTTGGTAAGGAGGCTAGTAAAACTTATCCTATTATTTTTTGTAGACCCTTTTTGAATACTTGTGGCGCCGTGATAGACTGTAAAAAGGAGATTTTTTTTTACTAAGTTTAATTGAGAGTCTTATGAGTTTAATTTTCCAAGTTTGCTAAGACTTCTTATGAAAATAACACGCCTAATGAAAATTTTCAAGTTGAACAACTTGCTTCTATTGCTCTTGCTCCTAATAATGCTTTGCAGTAATTCATGGAAGATCATGAAAGTGATGTTTTCAGTAAGGAAAGAGAAGAGATTGACGATATTTTCCTTCGTCAACAACCATTAATCAAGCACAATTTACCTGTGGAGGATCTTGGTACCACCTTGCCACCTAAGGAAGATCCTATTTTTGAATTAAAACCTTTACCTGATGATCTTAAATATGCTTATATAGATGATAAGAAAATATATCCTATTATTATTAGTTCTAAGCTTTCAGGAAAGGAAGAAGAAAGGTTATTGGAGATATTGAGGAAACACCGGGGAGCTATGGGATATACTCTTGATGATTTAAAAGGAATTAGTCCCACTTTATGTCAGCATGCTATTAACATGGAGAAAGACGCGAAGCCGGTTGTGGAGCATCAACGCCGCCTAATTCCCAGGATGAAGGATGTGGTAAGAAATGAGGTATTAAATCTCCTTGATGCTGGTATTATTTATCCTATTGCTGATAGTAGATGGGTTAGTCCTGTTCATTGTGTTCCTAAGAAAGGAGGTATGACTGTTGTGCCTAATGAGAATAACGAGCTTATTCCTCAAAGGGTAGTAGTTGGTTATAGGATGTGTATTGATTATAGAAAAGTTAATAAGGTTACTAAGAAAGATCATTATCCTTTACCGTTTATAGATCAGATGTTAGAAAGGTTGTCTAAGAAGTCGCACTTTTGTTTTCTTGATGG
Organism: Dactylis glomerata; assembly: GCA_007115705.1. Taxonomy (NCBI): domain Eukaryota; kingdom Viridiplantae; phylum Streptophyta; class Magnoliopsida; order Poales; family Poaceae; genus Dactylis; species Dactylis glomerata. Next base: position 1,395,787 of record QXEO01000200.1, on the reverse strand, counting down.
TTATTCCGGTTTCTCTCAGATTGCTGTTAGAAAGGAAGATTAAGAGAAAACCACTTTTACTTGTCCTTATGGAACTTATGCTTATAGACGCATGCCTTTTGGTTTATGTAATGCTCCTGCTACTTTTCAAAGATGCATGTCTGCTATTTTTCATGGCTTTTGTGAAGAAATTGTGGAGGTTTTCATGGACGACTTCTCCGTCTATGGAACTTCTTTTGATAATTGTTTGCACAATCTTGATAAAGTTTTGCAGAGGTGTGAAGAAACTAATCTTGTTCTTAATTGGGAGAAATACCACTTTATGGTAAATGAAGGAATTGTCCTTGGACATAAAATTTCTGAAAGAGGTATTGAAGTTGACAGAGCAAAAGTTGAGGCAATTGAGAAAATGCCCTATCCCAGAGATGTTAAAGGTATTCGTAGTATTCTTGGTCATGCTGGTTTCTATAGGAGGTTTATTAAAGATTTCTCTAAGATTTCAAAGCCACTTACTAATCTTCTTCAAAAAGATGTACCATTTGTCTTTGATGATGATTGTAAGGAAGCTTTTGAAACTCTTAAGAAGGCTTTAACTACTGCTCCTATTGTTCAACCACCTGATTGGAATTTACCCTTTGAAATTATGTGTGATGCTAGTGATTTTACTGTTGGTGCTATTCTTGGACAGCGCGTAGATAATAAGTTGAATGTTATTCATTATGCTAGTAAGACTCTTGATGCTGCTCAAAAGAATTATGCTACTACTGAGAAAGAGTTTCTTGCTGTTGTTTTTGCATGTGATAAGTTTAGATCTTACATTGTTGATTCTAAAGTTACTATTCATACTGATCACGCTGCTATTAGATATCTTATGACTAAGAAGGATGCTAAGCCTAGGCTTATTAGATGGGTGTTACTTTTACAAGAGTTTGATTTGCATATCGTAGATAGGAAAGGTGCTGAAAATCCTGTGGCTGACAATTTGTCTAGATTGGAAAACATTTCTTTTGATCCTATTCCTGTTAATGATAGTTTTCCAAATGAACAGTTGGCTGCATTAAATGTAACTTCACGAGACCTTCCTTGGTATGCTGATTATGCTAACTTTATTGTTTCCAAGTATTTGCCTCCAACCTTTACAGCTCAGCAAAGAAGAAAATTCTTTTATAATTTGAGCCATTATTTTTGGGATGACCCACACTTATATAAAGAAGGAGTTGATGGTATTATGCGAAGATGCGTACCAGAATATGAGCAACAAGAAATATTGAGAAAGTGCCATGGAAGCGCTTATGGAGAACATCATGCTGGAGATAGAACCGCACAAAAGGTTCTACAATCAGGTTTTTATTGGCCAACCCTCTTTAAAGATGCTAGAAAGTATGTTTTATCTTGCAATGAATGTCAAAGAGTTGGTAATATTTCTAGACGCAATGAAATGCCTATGAATTACACTCTTGTTATTGAACCGTTTGATTGTTGGGGATTTGACTTTATGGGTCCTTTTCCTCCTTCAAAAGGCTATACCCACATACTTGTTGCTGTTGATTACGTTACTAAATGGGAAGAAGCCATACCTACAAAGAGTGCCGATGGTGAGACTTCGTTAAAAATGCTTAAGGATATTATTTTTCCTAGGTTTGGTGTGCCTAGATATCTTATGACGGACGGAGGTTCTCATTTTATTCACGGTGGTTTTAGAAAAACTCTTGCTAGATATGATGTTAATCATAGAATTGCTTCTGCTTATCATCCCCAAACTAGTGGGCAGGTAGAGCTTTCAAATAGAGAGATCAAGTCTATCTTGCAGAAAACTGTCAATAGATCTAGGAAAAACTGGGCTAGCAAGTTAAACGATGCTTTATGGGCTTATAGAACTGCTTATAAGAACTGCCTTTAGAATTAGAACACAAAGCTTTTTGGGCAGTGAGAGAGCTTAATAGGGATTTTAAACTCGCCGGTAAGAAAAGGTTGTTAGATTTGAGTTCTCTAGATGAGTGGAGAAACGAAGCATATGAGAATGCCAGACTTTTCAAAGAAAAGGTCAAGCAATGGCATGATAAGAGAATTCTTAAAAGAGAGTTTCATGTTGGTGAGAAAGTTCTATTGTATAGGTCTCGTCTCAGATTTTTTGCAGGAAAATTATTCTCTAAATGGGAAGGACCATTTGTTATTGTGGAAGTGTACCGCTCAAGTGCGATAAAGATTGCTTCATTGAAAGATGACACTATGATGGGGCCAAGTCGATGGTGTATGAAATTAAATGACCAGCCAGTTGGAAAACCCCAAGAGAAGGTTTTGATGAATATAGCAGCAAGTTTTCCCTCAGTTAAGAACCAAGGTATGTCGATCAGGAGAAGAGCAGACAATACGACTGAAGGTGATGCGGACTGGCTTAGCTACAGCTTCGGACAATTTATATATGGCGCCTCGTCCAAGCTTTGCTTTGCGAGCAGCAACGTGGAACCTGCACACAACACAACCAAATACTTTGTTCCCAACTTGCGATGAGGTTGTCAATCTCACCGGTTTGCTTGAAACAAAGGGTATGAGTGTATCGAGTGGAAAGTGATAATAGTATGTGAGTAAAGTAAATAGTGCGAGTAAAGTAAACAGGTGATAGCAATATGATGGAAATAGGACCAGGGTCCACAGTTCACTAGTGGTGTCTCTCCATAAGATAAATAACACATGCTGGTAAACAAATTACAGTTGGGCAATTGATAGAATAAAGATAAACGTGATATGTCAAGAAGATCACTATGTGATTTACTCTGGGCATTACAACAAAATACATAGACCGCCATCCAACTGCATCTATGACTAATAATCCACTCTCGGGGATATCATCCGAATACCCCATGAGTATTAAGTTGCGAACAACAGATAATTGCATTAAGCAAAGTGTGTAATGTAAACAAAGCATATGCCCTCGAGCATATGAATGTTGTTTTCTCCCTAGTAGCAATAGCACATCTACAACCTTAGAGGTTTGATACGTCTCAAACGTATCTATAATTTTTGATGCTCCATGCTTGTTTTTACACCATTTGCCTTGTGTTTCGTTACACTTCGTGGCACTTTTATGCGATTTCCGGAACTAACCTATTGACAAGATGCCACCGTGCCAGTTCCCTGTTTTCTGCTGTTTTTGTGTTTCAGAAAAACTACATAGGAAATATTCTCGGAATTGGACGAAACAAGTTCCAGAAGTCTTATTTTCCCCGGAAGCTTCCCGAAGACCGAAAGAGAGCCGGAGGGGGGCCAGAGGCCGCCCTCACACATAGGGGGCGTGGCCCAGCCCCTGGCCGCACCCACCTGGTGTGAGGAGCCCCTGGTTGCCTCCTGATGACGCCCCTTCGCCTATATAAAGCCTCGATACAGAAAACCCTAGGGGAGTCGGCGTTTTTCCCAGAACATTTCCACAGCTCCGCCGCCGTCGAAGACAAATTTCGGGGGACAGAAGTCTCTGTTCCGGCACCCTGCCGGGACGGGGAAGTGCCCCCGGAGCCATCTCCATCGGTCTCCATCGCCGTCTCCGCCGTCTCCATCGACCTCACCGCCATCTCCATCAACCTTACTGTCTCCTATGATGAGGAGGGAGTAGTTCATCCCCGGGGCTGAGGGCTCTACCGGTAGCTATGTGGTTCACCCCTCTCTCCCATGATGTGATCTTTATGTGATCGTGAGCTTTGTATCATGTTGAATAAGTAGATGCTACTCTTCTTCATTATGTGTACTCTAGTGTGTTATTAAAGTAATCTATTCCTCCTGCCATGGTGTAACGGTGAGAGTGCGTGCATCATGGTGGTACTTGGTCTAGGCTATGATTGTGATCTTTTATGGATTATAGGAATAATTATCACTATGATAGTATTGAAGTGATCTATTCCTCCTTTCATAGTGTAATGTTGACAGTGTGTGCACCGTGTTAGTACTTGGTCTAAATTGCAATAATATCTATCTTGAGTTGTGATTTGATTTGGATATCTCTATGAGTGGTGTTTGTCAAGTACTTGATGAACTTTGAGGAGTGCTTCGTAGCCCTACGCAATAATTAGTGTTATTCAATAGGAGAGTAATTCAGAGTACCATAGTGAAGAGAAGTTATTTATTTGTTCAATTATGTTATATTGTTGGGAGTGTGTCCACTAGTGAAAGTATGATCCCTAGGCCTTGTTTCCAAGCATTGCACACCGTTTACTTCCTGTTTTGTTACATGTTTGCTCGCAGCGATACCTATTTCATATTACAGTTACTACTCATAATCATCACTACCGCTTGTATTTCACTATCTCTTCGCTGAACTAGTGCACCTATACATCTGACAAGTGTATTGGGTGTGTTGGGGACACAAGAGACTTTCTGTATCGTAATTGCAGGGTTGTTTGAGAGGGATAGCTTTGACCTCTTCCTCCCTGAGTTCGATAAACCTTGGGTGATCCACTTAAGGGAAACTTGCTGCTGCTCTACAAATCTTTGCACTTGGAGGCCCAACACTGTCTACAAGAACAGAAGCGTGTGTAGATATCAAGCTCTTTTCGGGCGCTGTTGCCGGGGAGGTAAGGTAAAAGGTACTCGCATCCTCCTGTGTGAGTGCTCAGAGTTATTTCCTTTAGATTCTTCAATTATATCTTTTTGTTTCTTGTTTTTATTTTCACTAGTTAGGCTTAATGGAAAACAAAGAGTTCTTTAGTCTTTTTCCTGAGTTTAGATATGAAGTGTTTGAAGAGAAAATTGAAAAACCTTTGGAGCTTAATTTGTATGCTAATAGTGATGTTAGTATGATTGCTTTGAACACTGGTATTGCTAATGCTATAGAAAAGTCTAAGCTTGGGGAAGCTGGTTTTGTTAAGCATGATATTTTTAGTTCCCCAGCTTTAGTGGAGAAAGTTTGCTCTGATGATATTTTATCTCCCCTATGTGATATTCCTTCTTATGATGATATGTTTGAAGAATATGCTTTGCGTAATAGCTGTTCTCTAGCTTGTGATAATACTAAACCTCTAGTTTATGATGGTTATGATGATGGGTATAATATTTTCAGTTCACCTACTTTTGAGGAGAAAATTAGTTATGATTACAATATGCCTCCTGTTTTTGATGATTATGGTGATGAGAATAATTATTCTGTTGAATCGGCTCCTACTACGATTGTTCATGTGGGGAGTATTAATTCTTTTATGCATGTGGCTCATGATAGGGATGCTTTATGTGATAGTTATATTGTTAGTTCTATTCATGATGCTACTGAAAGTTATTATAAGAGAGGAAAACATGGTTTGATGGATCTCAACAATATTGAGTTTCCCCTCTTTATGTTGCAATTCTTGAAGTTATACTTGTTTTGCCTTCCTATGCTTTTTGCTTTGTGCTTTTATGACTTGTCTCTTTACAAGACTATTTTTCATAGGAAGTGGTTTAGATTTAAATGTGTTCCATACTTGCTTTTTGATGCTCTCTATTGCCTCAAGCTCTTATATGGCGCCCACATGAGCATCTTTGCAAATTACTGCGCCTAGCTCAAAGGCGTTAAAGAAAAGCACTCTTGGGAGATAACCCATTGTTTATTTTCAGTACTTTTTCTTTTATTTGAGTCTTGGAAGTTATTACTACTGTAATAACCGCTCCTTATCCTTTTATTTCGTTGTTGTGCCAAGAGAAGCCTCTAATTTGAGTGAGGTAAGATTTGGGGATGTTGCTGTCCTGAAACAGTTTTCGGTGCTGCACCGTAAAAATTCATGAAAATTCTCTGTATATCTTTTGGACCTGCGATTTCTTGTACATATGCCCCAGGTTATATCCAAACTTTCATTAGTAGAACACTTTTTGATTTAGGCAACAGAAAACCCCTCAAAAATTTGGCCTTTGTCAGCTGTTCTGTTTTGACAGATTTCTGCCACTATTTGTGTTTGCCTCTTTATCGCTTTCCATTTGAGTTCTTCTGATCACAGAACTTTTGGGGAAGTTGCTACAGTAGTATATGCTTTATATGTGGTGGTTTTGGGTTGAAACCTGAAGCAAAAAGAGGTTGATTATATGCTATGCTTACACTAATGTTGCTAATAGATTTGTGTTTAGTTTTGTATGAAGGAAGTTTTCAAGTGTAGGGATTGGAGAATGATGAGATGAGATGAAGAATGGACAAAAGCTCAAGCTTGGGGATGCCCATGCAAACCCCAATAAATATCCAAGAAGTACAAGCGTCAAAGCTTGGGGATGCCCCCGAGGCACCCCTTCTTCATCGGCAAAAATCAGGTCACCTTTGAAGACACTATATTTTTTATTGCTTCATGCACTATGTGTTTTTCTTGGAGCGTCAGTTGTTTTTGTTTTCAGTTTTCTTTTGTTTTGTTTGCTGCAATAAATGGTTAGATCACATCATGTTTCTTTTGGAGGAGATGAACTCGCTTTTCATTTGCCAAGAACACTCTAGTTTTCACTCCTATCGTTTCAACGAGTGTTCTGTTTTTCTGCTAATGGGTTTAGCTTGCATTTTTTGCCTTGATTTGTGTTCAGATCTTATTATATCTTTTCATCAAGTTGTATTTTTGCCTCTGATCTTTATTGGTTTTCATCAAAAGAGGTGTCTTAAAATTTTCAAATGGTGTTGGAAAAGAGAAAAAGCTTTATGCAAAAAAGTGGTACAAGAAGGAGCTTGTGTAGACTGCGGCCTAGACTTTTTCATGTCGTGCTTGATGTATTTTTGATAGCATGCTTAGTGGTTTTTCGGTAGCATGACTTGTCTCAAATAACTGAGATTGCTTAATGAGCCTTTGAAAAAATCATGCGTTGTTTTTATCGTTTGGAAGCATTATTTTGGTTTTCTCCTTGATGCTTTATTTGGGTTGACTTGGCGCATGCTCACACATGTTAGACTCTTACAAAGTCGCCAATAGCCTCTATGATCATTTAGTTTTTGACTTTTGATGCCATCTTATGCTTCTTTTAATGTTGCTTTGTCGCTTTGCATGATTATGGCCATTATTGCTCTCTTAGTTGGTCGCTCCCAGTCTTTTGCTAGCCCTCGCCTTGTACTGAGTATGAGCTCTACTCGCACATCCAACTCCTAAAAACCAAGTTTGCCAAAGTGTCCACCATACATACCTATTAGCAATTTGCTATTCCAAGTAAATTTGACTTGCTTTTATTTTCTCTTCAAATTAAACTCTTACCAGTGTTATGCGAAAATTGGTCAGTAAAGCTCTCACGAACCGGAAGGCACACTTTACTTTTTCCTGTTCTTAAAAATTTGACATTGTGGTCTCTTATGTTGAGTTGTTATGCTTGCAAGTTGTAAGTTGGATACTAGCCCAACCATGCCGTCATGGGGCAAGCTTTCAACATTGCACTTCTTATTTGAGTTGATATCGTGATCTTTTGTCTATGGATGCCCGCGGTGTGAAATGAATTGGGAATCTTATGGGGATCATGGAGTTTGTATATGTGTTAGGGAAACGCGTGAGCCGCCAATCTAAGCCATGCATAATTCATGGTGGAAATTTGCAGCATGCCCGTAGTGGACATTCGATGACGCATCTCAAAATAAAAAGTTATACAAATGGTAAATAAAAGAGATGTCGAGGTGTTCATTGTCTGCTTGTCCTGTCATTTTGATGTGGGCTTGTTCCATGTCATCGGGCACGGAGGTACCCCATTGGCGGTTCTCGATGATACACATATACTTACAATGACAAGAGCCTTGCTTGGGACTCTAAGTTGAGTAGCATGAGGTTTGGGTACTCATATTCACAGGACACGAGGTTTTCAACTTATGATTTGTCAAGCATATGCATCATAATTGTTCTCGCATTAACTTTAACCATTCAAGATGCTTATGATGGGGGCAATGAGAGCTCAAAGCCAGTAAGTACCATAATTTTTGAAGGTTATAAAACTTGCAATCACTGCTTCCCTCTGCGAAGGGCCTTTCTTTTACTTTCATGTTGAGTCACCACCTTCTATCTTTATGCACCATTAAGAGAGCATAGTTGTCATTCTTAGTATAATGTGCATTGTCCCAAAGTTTTCATTGATTGATTCATATTGTTGGTTTCACTTGTTCTTAAATTATTTGTATCTAGTCGCCCTCTTAAACTTGAAGGTGTCCTATGCATTTATGTTTTGCTCTCTATTAAGGACAAGCTGAAAACCATTTGTATGTTTTTCCTTATGATTTGAACACACGTTTGACTTTCATTGTTTCATTTTCATGATCTTTTGTTTGTGTTCATTTGCATGTTTATAACATGGTTGCTAAGTTCTTATTGTCAAAATTATGTCTTTCATGCCCATGTTTTAAGGTCTTATGATCCCAGCACTCAATGCTTTCATAGATGATCAAGATTGTGTAGGTGCATGTCACCTCAAAAATTATTTCTTTTATTATCACTTACTTACTCGAGGACGAGTAGGAGTTAAGCTTGGGGATGCTGATACATCTCAAACGTATCTATAATTTTTGATGCTCCATGCTTATTTTTACACCATTTGCCTTGTGTTCCGTTACACCTCGTGGCACTTTTATGCGATTTCCGGAACTAACCTATTGACAAGATGCCACAGTGCCAGTTCCCTGTTTTCTGCTGTTTTTGTGTTTCAGAAAAGCTACACAGGAAATATTCTCGGAATTGGACGAAACAAGTTCCAGAAGTCTTATTTTTCCCGGAAGCTTCCCGAAGACCGAAAGAGAGCCGGAGGGGGGCCAGAGGCCGCCCTCACACATAGGGGGCGCGGGCCAGCCCCTGGCCGTGCCCACCTGGTGTGAGGAGCCCCTGGTTGCCTCCTGATGACGCCCCTTCGCCTATATAAAGCCTCGGGACGGAAAACCCTAGGGAGTCAGCGTTTTTCCCAGAACAGTTCCGTAGCTCCACCGCCATCGAAGACAAATTTTGAGGGACAGAAGTCTCTGTTCTGGCACCCTGCTGGGATGGGGAAGTGCCCCCGGAGCCATCTCCATCGGTCTCCATCGCCGTCTCCGCCGTCTCCATCGACCTCACCGCCATCTCCATCAACCTTGCTGTCTCCTATGATGAGGAGGGAGTAGTTCATCCCCGGGGCTGAGGGCTCTACCGGTAGCTATGTGGTTCACCTCTCTCTCCCATGATGTGATCTTTATGTGATCGTGAGCTTTGTATCATGTTGAATAAGTAGATGCTAATCTTCTTCATTATGTGTACTCTAGTGTGTTATTAAAGTAATCTATTCCTCCTGCCATGGTGTAATGGTGACAGTGCGTGCATCATGGTGGTACTTGGTCTAGGCTATGATTGTGATCTTTTATGGATTATGAGAATAATTATCACTATGATAGTATTGAAGTGATCTATTCCTCCTTTCATGGTGTAATGTTGACAGTGTGTGCACCGTGTTAGTACTTGGTCTAAGTTGCAATAATATCTATCTTGAGTTGTGATTTGATTTGGATATCTATATGAGTGGTGTTTGTCAAGTACTTGATGAACTTTGAGGAGTGCTTCGTAGCCCTACGCAATGATTAGTGTTATTCAATAGGAGAGTAATTCAGAGTACCATAGTGAAGAGAAGTTATTTATTTGTTCAATTATGTTATATTGTTGGGAGTGTGTCCACTAGTGAAAGTATGATCCCTAGGCCTTGTTTCCAAGCATTGCACACCGTTTACTTCCTGTTTTGTTACATGTTTGCTCGCAGCGATACTTATTTCATATTACAGTTACTACTCATAATCATCACTACCGCTTGTATTTCACTATCTCTTCGCCGAACTAGTGCACCTATACATCTGACAAGTGTATTGGGTGTGTTGGGGACACAAGAAACTTTTTGTATCGTAATTGCAGGGTTGTTTGAGAGGGATAGCTTTGACCTCTTCCTCCCTGAGTTCGATAAACCCTGGGTGATCCACTTAAGGGAAACTTGCTGCTGCTCTACAAACCTCTGCACTTGGAGGCCCAACACTGTCTACAAGAACAGAAGCGTGTGTAGACATCAAGGTTTCTGTCACTCCCCCAGATTAAATAGAGGCATGAACCCACTATCGAGCATAAATACCCCCTCTTGGAGTCACTAGCAACTACTCGGCCAAGATAGCTACTAACAACAGAGAGCATGCAAGATCATAAACAACGTAGAGATAACATAAGATATATTTCAGTATAGCAACTCAATCATAACACCAATATTCATCGGATCCCAACAAACCAAACATGTAGAATTACATAACGGTGATCTCAATCATGTAGGGCAGCTCATGAGATCTAAACATGAAGCACATGGTGGAGGAGACAACCATCTAGCTACTGCTATGGACCCATAGTCCAAGGTAGACTACTCACTCATCGCTCCGGAGGCAAGCATGGCGATGAAGAAGACCTCCGGTGGCGATTCCCCTCTCCGGCAGGGTGCCGGGAAGAGCTTCTGGACCCTCCCGATCTCGGGTCGACGACGGCGGCGGATCGCGATGTGTTTCTGGAAAATTGATCGGGTCCTTAGGTTTTTTCCGTCGGGGGGTCTTTATAGGCGAAGGGGCATCGTCAGAGGTGGACCGAGGCGTCCTCACACATAGGGGGCGCGGCTAGGGACTGGGCCGCGCCACCCTAGTGTGAGGGTGGCCTGTGCCCCCTCTCTATCTCCTCTTCTGATCTCTGGAAGCTTTCGGGGAAAATAAGACTTCAGGAACTTGTTTCATCCAATTCCGAGAATATTTCCCGTGTAGCACTTCTGAAACACAAAAACAGCAAAAAACAGGGAACTGGCACTGTGGTGACTTGTTAGTAGGTTAGTTCCGGAAAATGCATAAAAGTGCCACGAAGTATAACGAAACAGTAGGCAAATGGTGTAAAAACAAGAATGGAGCATCAAAAATTATAGATACGTTGGAGACGTATCAAGCATCCCCAAGCTTAACTCATACTCGTCCTCGAGTAGGTAAGTGATAAAAAAGAATAATTTTTGAGGTGACATGCACCTACACAATCTTGATCATATATGTAAGCATTTGTGAGCTGGGATCATAAGAACTTAAAACATGGGCATAAAAGATATAATCTTGACAATAAAAACTTACCAACCATGTTATAACATGCAAATGAACACAAACAAAAGATCATGAAAATGAAACAATGAAAGTCAAACATGTGTTCAAATCATAAGGAAAAACATACAAATGGTTTTCAGCTTGTCTTTCATGGAGAGCAAAACATAAATGCATAGGACACCTTCAAGTTTAAGAGGGCGACTAGATACAAATAATTAGAGAACAAGTGAAACCAACAATATGAATCAATCAATGAAAACTTTGGGACAATGCACATTATACTAAGAATGACAACTTTGCTCTCTTAATGGTGCATAAAGATAGAAGGTGGTGACTCAACATAAAAGTAAAAGAAAGGCCCTTCGAAGAGGGGGAAGCAGTGATTGCAAGTTTTATAACCTTCAAAAATTATGGTACTTACCGGCTTTGAGCTCTCATTGCCCCCATCATAAGCATCTTGAATGGTTAAAGTTAATGCGAGAACAATTATGATGCATATGCTTGACAAATCATAAGTTGAAAACCTCGTGTCCGGTGAATATGAGTACCCAAACCTCATGCTACTCAACTTAGAGTCCCAAGCAAGGCTCTTGTCATTGTAAGTATATATGTATCATCGAGAACCGCCAACGGGGTACCTCCGTGCCCGATGAGATGGGACAAGCCCACATCAAAATGATAGGACAAACAGACAATGAACACCTTGACATATCTTTTATTTACCAATTGTATAGCTTTTTATTTTGAGATGCGTCGTCGAATGCCCACTATGGGTATGCTGCAAATTTCCACCATGAATTATGCATGGCTTAGATTGGCGGCCCAGGCGTTTTCCTAACACATATACAAACTCCATGATCCCCGCAAGATTCCCAATTTATTTCACACCGTGGGCATCCATAAACAAAAGATCACGATATCAACTTAAATAAGAAGTGCAATGTTGAAAGCTTGCCCCATGACAGCATGGTTGGGCTAGTATCCAACTTACAACTTGCAAGCATAACAACTCAACATAAGAGACCACAATGTCAAATTTTTAAGAACAGGAAAAAGTAAAGTGTGCCTTCCGGTTCGTGAGAGCTTTACTGACCAATTTTCGCATAACACTGGTAAGAGTTTAATTTGAAGAGTAGATAAAAGCAAGTCAAATTTACTTGGAATAGCAAATTGCTAGTAGGTATGTATGGTGGACACTTTGGCAAAACTTGGTTTTTAGGAGTTGGATGCACGAGTAGAGCTCATACTCAGTACAAGGCGAGGGCTAGCAAAAGACTGGGAGCGACCAACTAAGAGAGCAATAATGGCCATAATCATGCAAAGCGACAAAGCGACATTAAAAGAAGCATAAGTATAATGCCCCGCCTTTGGATTAAGGTGGAACATCTGTGTTAAGTGCTATTCCCTGGATCACTGATAGCACCACAGAACAAAATGAAATATTCATTGCAGAGTATCAAGATTACAACGTGGATCCAGATACAAAGTATTCAAACCTTACAGATTTACAGCAGAAAACAAAGTGGCAATGAGCCTCCATTCTTCATCACGTGCCACAGGCAGACATGTTGGAATGTAGTCTCGAGATCCTACTAAACAATCTAAACCTGAAAACCTGCACATTTGAATATGCATCCCCACAAATGGGGGCCAGTACAATGATGTACTGGCAAATGACATATATTTGGTGGCTGTTGTGAAAGAACTAACTACATGACATTTGGTTGGTGGATCTCATAGGCTGATTTGCATAAAGCCAATTTTATCCTAAAATCCTTTTCAATACTTTCTTACAAAAATTTATTTTTCAAGGGTCAAGACAACCCCCATACATTATATAATGGCCGGTATGTAATTCTGGGCGAAACTCAACAAAGTTGGAACATCAGAAACTACCACCCCTCGGAGTGCATGGTACTTAGCCCCTACCTAGGGGTTTCTAGACAAATTTTAATCATTCAGAAATGGTGATGAGATTCTTCCGTACATTCCATGTCTAGAGACTCAAATTGTCCATAACCGAGGACACAGCTAATCGATTAGTTTGACACCCTGCAGGGGTTGTGCACTTTCACCTTAAGACTCATTTTACGCCCATACATAAATTGAGACGAGACCTTTTAGAAGAAGAGAGCAACCAACTGGCAAGATCCGTTCCCAACCTACAATTCAATTACCAGCCATCTTCTTGCACACAAGTTGCACCCTCACATCTAATCAGTCAAGACAGAGCCCATATTGTCATAAGGCTGCACTGGAAGTACTCTAAGCATGGAAGACATGGTAACCTCTTTATTCCTGGGTGGCCATCCCGAGTGGCATTCTGAGTACACATCCTCTCGACGAGGCCTGTGCCCTAGAAGTCACCTACATCGCCGCCTCTTATCAAACCAATCCACCCAGGTGTTTCATTTTAGTTGAAGTTCTTAATTTGTTCACAAAACACTTTTAACAAGTGATCATAGCATGGCATCAATATTTTTCAAAGTATTTAGCATCCTAACAGGTAGGGTTTAAGGGATAGCTAAACACTACTAGGATCTAGCAAAGCAACTCTTTTTCTTTGAAAACACCACCTATCATGCATACTACAAGTAGTGAATACACTAATGCATATAGTAAAGAAAATGGGTAAAGGGAAATGTGTGTCACTTGCCTTTTTGAAGATCACGATGTTTCACTTCTCTCAACTAAGCACGTAGCTCTTCGCACAAACTATAGCACAGAAATAACATAACATAAACATACCATACCAACACCATCAAACAAATCAAACAATTGAAAAGTATTTGTTTAACAATTTAGATTTATTGATATGTTATGATAGAAAGATATGGCAGAGGAAATATGAATTGTGAGATATGGGTTTGAGAGCTTAGCTGGGGAAGATCAATATGATTTGAGAGAGAATTGGACTAGGCATAATATAATTGATGAAGTTTTTATGCTTTATTAAAGCATATATGAGTTTTAGGAATAGCTCATGTGAAATAAATTACACAAGAGTCAATTTGTGCAACTACAACACTATTGAGTAAATGTGACAACAATTACTCTTAAATAGCATCTATTGCACTTAGGAACTAGGCTAGGTTTTAAGAATGCTTGAACTACTCAATTAGCACATTTGCAAGTTAAATAGTTCAATACATGTGAACAAAACTAAGTAGGCATTGGATTGGGTATGAATGATTGATATTTGAGGACATGGCTCAAATGGTTCATTGATCAACATGGTGTATAACACATACTATGGTACATGTTATAACAACTCCACATTAATAGAACCTAGGTTTGAGATGAATTCATATTCTACTCAAGTAGCACAATTGCAATTTGAGTACATATACAAATTAGACAAAATATGTTTAGTTGGACAAGGTATGGGTCAAGGTGGTCTAAAGATGATATTTAATAACTAGGTATGAACATAGGATTTACTAAGGCAGAAGGTAACATTAATCGGAAAAAAATAGAATTAATCTATATAGGAACTACTCAAATTCTCATATTAGAATTTGAATAATTGTGAAGTGGTTCAAGAAATTATGGGAGTGATGCTACTGGATAGCTTGCAGTAATACAAAGTCACTGCAATTGGAATCACTCTAAAATTAATTCTAGAAATCAAATTATGTTCAAATTAGTGATTTGAATAGATTTGAATGCACAAAGTGTGTGCACGTATCGACTTTGGAATTTCTTGTTCCTATGATGTTCTACATGTTGAGAGGATTCCAAAGACTATAAATTTGTAATTTTTGGATTAACAGAACTAAAGATATGATTTGAACAAGTTAACAGAAAGGTTTATCTCAATTTAAAAATAGTTTCGAATTGAACCCATAAAATATAAGATATTATTGCACTACTGGATTCTACAAGTCTCAAGGATTCCAACGGTATATTATTTGTTAAATTTCGAATTACAGATCAAAAGATATGATTTTTCAAAGTTTGCACATAATTCTGTCAATTTCTAATTCGATTTTCTATTTTACCCCGAGAGACTGGCCACGTGGCATGATGCCATTGGCTGATACCGGTTCGGCCGGATCTGCTTCCTGAGCCATTGGATCTGAAGGGTATTTTATGGTCCGGATCGTTCCATACCGATTGAGTTAAGTGATCAATTGTGGCCACTGGATCTGGATCTAACGGTGTAGAAGAAAGGGGAGGGAGATCTCACCACGGGGCTAGGGTTCCGGTCGTCGGCGGTGAGTTTGCGCGCTGGAGAGGATCGTCGGCGATGTTCTAGGGCTTCCCAGTGACGACGGAGGTGTGGACGGGGTGCAGAACAGCGAGGGAAGCTCGGGTGCATGATCGGCGGGGCCTATTGCTTCCAGTAGAGGTGGGGAGTGGTGGCCAGAGGTGAGGCGGGCGGAGGTGAGCTTCGGGTTTGTGCGAGGTGGTCGATTGGATGCTGTAAAAATCCATAGGAGATGTCAGGGAGGTGCGCACGGTCATGAGAAGGAGAAAGGTACCAAAATCTGGCGGCGGGGTCACCTAGTTGCGTCGGAATCACGCGCGGACGGCGGCGGCCAAAACGAACTCCGGTGAGCTATTCTGAGGCAGCCTGACGGTGTGGAGGAGGGAAACCAGAGGGGAAATGGAGAGGAGGATGAGGGGATTAAATAGGCGCAGAGGGGAGCCGAATTAAGCAGGGAATAAAGAGGAATTGAAGGGAGGAGTAACGGCGGGCTCGGGCGTGTCTCCGACGAGATTTTCGGTCCAAGGAGGGAGACGATGATGTGGACCGACCGGTGGGGTCCACTCGTCAGAGAGAAGAAAGGGGAAAAAGAGTGGTACCGGTCCGGGATTGGTAATGGGCCGCGGGCTGCTTCTGGAACTGGGCTTGATTTGCTCCGCGAGGCAATTTTCATATTTTCTTTTCTTTTCTTCTTTTTTTTCTTTTTCTGTTTTCTTATTTCTTTTATATCTTTTGCATTTATTATCCAATTTGATTCAAACTAGTTTCTGAAATTTTCTAATATTCCAATTAACATTTTAAGACAGTATAAAACATGTTTTCATAATTAAAACAACCTTCGATTAAAAGCTATATGAATTGGCCAAGGGCTTTTATTTGCATAATGCAAATAGAATTTGGGTTTTAAATAATTCCTTTTAAAATCCGAGAATAAGCTTTATAGAAATAGTGTTTGAAATTTTATTTAAAACATGCTTTTGGCAATGCAACTTTATTTGATATAAATTCTCTTTTGTAAATTGTTTCCTTTGCAATTATTTCTTGCATAGGATAAAAGCAAAAATGGTAATAGAGATTTTACTTTCTCAAAATAATTTCTCAAGATGAAAATAATCTTTCAAAACAGAAGGTTGATGGAAAATAGTTTTGAAAGAAGGAATTTGATAAATAATTTTGAAGTAGATGAGATATGGGAAAACTTTGATATTTTAGTATTAGGGTTTTTAGGTTTTTTTTATTTGATCTTAAATTGTTTAAGGTAACCCTTGGTTATAGTTCAAAAAAAATTAATTTCTTGTGATTTTTCAATCAAGTCAAACAATTACAAGCACTTATTTTAATTTTTTTTATTTTCCAAAAATTGGAAAAGTCAGGGATGTTACAATAAGATGGCATCAAAAGTCAAAAACTAAATGATCATAGAGGCTATTGGCGACTTTGTATGAGTCTAACATGTGTGAGCATGTGCCAAGTCAACCCAAATAAAGCATCAAGGAGAAAACCAAAATAATGCTTCCAAACAATAAAAACAACGCATGATTTTTTCAAAGGCTCATTAAGCAATCTCAGTTATTTGAGACAAGCCATGCTACAGCAAAACCACTAAACATACTATCAAAAAGACATCAAGCATGACATGAAAAAGCCTAAGCCGCAGTCTACACAAGCTCCTTCTTGTACCACTTTTTTGCATAAAGCTTTTTCTCTTTTCCAACACCATTTGAAAAATTTTAAGACACCTCTTTTGATGAAAACCAATAAAGATCAGAGGCAAAAATACACCTTGATGAAAAGATATGACAAGGTCTGAATGCAAATCAAGGCAAAAACGAAAACCAAAAGCAGTAGCAGAAAAAGAAGAACACTCAGTTTTTGATAAGAGTGAAAACTAGAGCGTTCTTGGCAAATGAAAAGCAAGGCAACTTCTCCAAAGGAAATTTGTTGGGGTCCAACCATTTATTGCAGCAAAAAAAACTAAACTAACTAAGAAAACTAAAACAACTGACGCTCCAAGAAAAACACATAGTGCATAAAGCAATAAAAATATAGTGTCTTGAAAGGTGACCTGATTTTTGCCGATGAAGAAGGGGTGCCTCGGGGGCATCCCCAAGCTTTGACACTTGTACTTCTTGGATATTTCTTGGGGTGATGCATGGGCATCCCCAAGCTTGAGCTTTTGTCCATTCTTCAACTCATCTCATCATTCTCCAATCCCTATACTTGAAAACTTCCTTCATACAAAACTAAACACAAATCTATTTGCAACATTAGTGTAGCATAACATGTAATCAACCTCTTTTTGCTTCAGGTTTCAACCCAAAACCACCACATATAAAGCATATACTACTGTAGCAACTTCCCCAAAAGTTTCGTGATCAAAAGAACTCGCAAAGAAAGCGATAAAGCGGCAAACACAAATATTGGCAGAAATCTGTCAAAATAGAACAGCTGACAAAGGTCGAATTTTTAAGGGGTTTTCTGTTGCTCAAATCAAAAAGGTTCAACTAATGAAAGTTTGGATATAACCTGGGGCATATGCACAAGAAATCGCAGGTCCAAAAGATATACAGAGAATTTTTACGAATTTTTACGGTGCAGCACCGAAAACAGTTTCAGGACAGCAACATCCCCAAATCTTTACCTCACTCGAATTAGAGGCTTCTCTTGGCACAACAACAAAATAAAAAGGATAAGGAGAGGTCGTTACAGTAGTAATGACTTCCAAGACTCAAATAAAAGAAAAAGTACTGAAAATAAAATATTGGGTTATCTCCCAAGAGTGCTTTTCTTTAACGCCTTTGAGCTAGGCGCAGAAAATAGCGAATCAAGTAATAATGAAAGAAGCATCCAGATCCACTATAGGAATCTTTTCAACAATGAAGAAAAATGTGTCCAAATGAGTTTTTGAAGATCCTTTATGATCACTTTTTGGTACACTGCTTTCATCAAAAAAAAATCAGGACAAATCCAACTAAATTTTTTATCCCAAGCATCGTGAATTCCTACAAGTTTATAAGGTATTGGTACTCTAAAATCTTCATTGGGTGTACCAACAACCGCTACAGGTGAGCCAAGCTTATTAAATTTCTTAAGAACTTTCCTAGCCTCAATAGAAACATCTTTAAATTCTAAGCGTAAAGTTTCCAAGATAAAAGCTTTCTTTTCAGGATCTTCAATTTCATGAAGCTTAAGGAACATGTGTTGCACAAAAGGATTAAGGCTAGCAAACCTGGCTTCTAACATGTGAATTAAATAAGCAGAAGCAACTTCAATATTAGGAGCTAGCTCAACCAAAGACTTTTCCTCAACTTCTTTGTGCATACTAATGTGATTAAAGAACCCCTCAATGTTATCTTTCCCAATAATTGAACCACTACCTACTGAGAGGTCCTCCAAAACATACTTAGGGAACAACATAATGAACTAGAAGTAAAGAAATAACAACTACCAAGGATTCTATTTTTTTGGGTTTTTGATATAAAACGATGCAAGTAAAAATAAAGTAAAGAAAAACTTAAAACAAAGTAAAGGATGTGTGTGCGAAAAACTCCCCTTGCAGAGGTCTTCCACTTCTTCCCCGGCAATGGCGCCAGAAAACTTGATGGGGCCAAGTCGATGGTGTATGAAATTAAATGACCGGCCAGTTGGAAAACCCCAAGAGAAGGTTTTGATGAATATAGCAGCAAGTTTTCCCTCAGTTAAGAACCAAGGTATGTCGATCAGGAGAAGAGCAGACAATACGACTGAAAGTGATGCGGACTGGCTTAGCGACAGCTTTGGACAATTTATATATGGCGCCTCGTCCAAGCTTTGCTTTGCGAGCAGCAACGTGGAACTTGCACACAACACAACCAAATACTTTGTTCCCAACTTGCGATGAGGTTGTCAATCTCACCGGTTTGCTTGAAACAAAGGGTATGAGCGTATCGAGTGGAAAATGATAATAGTATGCGAGTAAAGTAAACAGTGCGAGTAAAGTAAACAGGTGATAGCAATATGATGGAAATAGGACCGGGGTCCACAGTTCACTAGTGGTGTCTCTCCATAAGATAAATAACACATGCAGGGTAAACAAATTACAGTTGGGCAATTGATAGAATAAAGATAAACGTGATATGTCAAGAAGATCACTATGCGATTTACTCTGGGCATTACAACAAAATACATAGACCGCCATCCAACTGCATCTATGACTAATAATCCACTCTCAGGGATATCATCCGAACACCCCATGAGTATTAAGTTGCGAACAATAGATAATTGCATTAAGCAAAGTGTGTAATGTAAACAAAGCATATGCCCTCGAGCATATGAATGTTGTTTTCTCCCTAGTAGCAACAGCACATCTACAACCTTAGAGGTTTCTGTCACTCCCCCAGATTAAATAGAGGCATGAACCCACTATCGAGCATAAATACCCCCTCTTGGAGTCACTAGCAACTACTCGGCCAAGATAGCTACTAACAACGGAGAGCATGCAAGATCATAAACAACGTAGAGATAACATAAGATATATTTCAGTATAGCAACTCAATCATACAACCAATATTCATCGGATCCCAACAAACCAAACATGTAGAATTACGTAACGGTGATCTCAATCATGTAGGGCAGCTCATGAGATCTAAACATAAAGCACATGGTGGAGGAGACAACCATCTAGCTACTGCTATGGACCCATAGTCCAAGGTAGACTACTCACTCATCGCTCTGGAGGCAAGCATGGCGATGAAGAAGACCTCCGGTGGTGATTCCCCTCTCCGGCAGGGTGCCGGGAAGAGCTTCTGGACCCTCCCGATCTCGGGTCGACGACGGCGGCGGATCGCGATGTGTTTCTGGAAAATTGATCGGGTCCTTAGGTTTTTTCTGTTGGGGGGTCTTTATAGGCGAAGGGGCATCGTCAGAGGTGGACCGAGGCGTCCTCACACATAGGGGTCTCGGCCAGGGCCTGGGCCGTGCCGCCCTGGTGTGAGGGTGGCCTGTGGCCCCTCTCTGTCTCCTCTTCTGATCTCTGGAAGCTTCCAAGAAAAATAAGACTTCGGGAACTTGTTTCGTCCAATTTCGAGAATATTTCCTATGTAGCACTTCTGAAACACAAAAATAGCAGAAAACAGGGAACTGGCACTGTGGCGACTTGTTAGTAGGTTAGTTCCGGAAAATGCATAAAAGTGCCACGAAGTGTAACGAAACAGTAGGCAAATGGTGTAAAACCAAGCATGGAGCATCAAAAATTATAGATACGTTGGAGACGTATCACACTACACAAGTGGTGAATAGGCAAAGACTCAAACATTATATTTCTGGAGATTCTTATAATGAAGATGTTGATGTTATTGAAACAGTTTCTCTGGAAGAATTTATCCAAGACAATTTGCAGAAACCTGCAGAGTTCATTTTCAAATAAGTAACAGTTCTAGTCAGGAAAGGTTCGCGAAAAACTCTTCCTTTATTATTTTTGTTGTTTTTACTAAATATGAAAAATCACGAGACGAAAACGGGCAGGAAAAGGAGTCCGGGTGCTCCTCACACACAGGGGGCACGGGTCCACCCCTGGCCGCGCTGCCCTGGTGTGAGAACACCTCGGAACTCATTTCTGTCCCGGTTTCCTCTTGTGATTTTGTTTCAGTGTATAATTTTCGCTTATATAACCCCCCGAAGTACCCGAGGTCTGTATATCATTTTCTCATCGTGTTTTGTTTCGAACTATTTCAGTCAGGGATTTTTTTCAGCTTTGGAGTTGCAATGTCTTTGTCCGGTCCATCCGAGGAGAACCCTCTTGCAGATTCCATTAATCCATATATGAGGGAGCTAAAGATGCATCCGAAGGAGTTGTTGCTCAAAGATGGGGAGTTGCAAATCAAAGATGTCCAAGTCTCCAAGGGGGAAGGAAGTCTCGAAGCCAGGATGGAAGCACTAGAATAAGAAGTTTTTAAATACAAGAAGATGGCAGAACGCGAGGTGGACATCATCCATAGGATTAATCAAGAGCTTGTTACCAAGTACAAGAAGGAGATTACAGAACTCTGGAAGGATATCTTTTCGCTCCATGAGACCACTAGCAAATTACAAGCACAACTCTATGACTTACAGAACCAAAATTGTGAGTATGAAGCTAGATTTCAACAAATGAGTGCTGCTGCAAGTTTTAGGATATTGGAGACCAAGATATCCTTCCTTGACGGAGGACCTCTGCCTTGGAAGTATGACAACGATGAAGATTCACCACCGCCGCCGAAGGAGTAATTCATCATCGGTATTGGCATCCCCTTGGCTTGTTCCAAGCTTGGGGGAGTGCCGCGGTATCACATCATCACCTTTTACTCATTTACTTTTCAAGTAGAGTGATATCATGATTAGAGAAATTATCCTATAGAATAGTTTGCAGTTTGGAAGTATCTTCCTTAGTTGGTTATCTATGTATCCCTTGGTGTGAGTTGCGGTAATGAAATATTAATGAGAAGTTTTATCGTTTACTTTCTGCATACTTTATTTTAGTTTGCAATGTTTCTTATATGATTAGTCTTGTTGATTAGTATTGGTATCACTTTGGGAGCATGAGTAAATTTAGTTGGTTTTGGCAAACTTAGATTGGTCAGTAGCAACATTACCTTGAGGTTTGAGTAGAAAAGAAGAAAGAAGTGCTTGTTACATCACTTCAGTTTTCCTTATGATTGGCTTATAAGCATTATTATTCTCAGAGTTAAAATCGTTGTACCTTCAAGGAAGTTTGCATGATTGTTCTTATTATATGTATGTTTGTTTGTTTCATGCAACTCTTATGCTTGCTACCCAGCCTTGCTAGCCAAAAACCTGTACTGAGAGAAAATACTTCTCGTGCATCCAATTCCTAAAAACCAAGTCACTTCCAAAGAGTCCACTATAAATTCCTATGCATGGTATTTCAAGCCATCCCAAGTAAATTTTCATGTGCTACCTTTCAAAAACCTTCAAATACTTCTCATTTTGTGCCACTGTTTTTAGCTCATGAGGACTGATACGTCTCCAACGTATCTATAATTTTTGATGCTCCATGCTTGTTTTTACACCATTTGTCTATTGTTTTGTTACACTTCATGGCACTTTTATGCATTTTCCGGAACTAACCTATTAACGAGTTGCCACAGTGCCAGTTCCCTGTTTTTTGCTGTTTTTGTGTTTCAGAAGTGATACACAGGAAATATTCTCGGAATTGGACGAAACAAGTTCCTGAAGTCTTATTTTTCCCGGGAGCATCCAGACATCCGAAGAGAGGAAGGAGAGGGGCCACAGGCCTCCCTCACACAGGACTGGCGCGGCCCAGGCCCTGGCTGCGCCGCCCCTGTGTGAGGAGGCCCTGGCAGCCCTCTGACATCGCCCCTTCGCCTATATAAAGCCTCGGGACGGAAAACCCTAAGGGAGTCGGCAATTTTCCAGAAAGAGTTCCGTAGTTCCGCCGCCGCCACCGATGAATTTCGGGGGACAGAAGTCTCTGTTTCGGCACCCTGCCGGGACGGGGAAGTGCCCCCGGAGCCATCTCCATCGGTCTCCATTGCCATCTCCGCCGTCTCCATCGACCTCACCGCCATCTCCATCAACCTTGCTGTCTCCTATGATGAGGAGGGAGTAGTTCATCCCCGGGGCTGAGGGCTCTACCGGTAACTATGTGGTTCACCTCTCTCTCCCATGATGTGATCTTTATGTGATCGTGAGCTTTGTATCATGTTGAACAAGTAGATGTTACTATTCAGATATTATGCTACTCCTATGCTTAATTATTATAGTGTACTCTAGTGATGTTATTAAAGTAATCTATTCCTCCTGCCATGGTGTAACGGTGACAGTGCGTGCATCGTGGTGGTACTTGGTTTAGGCTATGATTGTGATCTCTTGTGGATTATGAGAGTAATTATTACTATGATAGTATTGAGTGATCTATTCCTCCTTTCATGGTGTAATGTTGACAGTGTGTGCACCGTGTTAGTACTTGGTCTAAGTTGCAATGATGTCTATCTTGAGTTGTGATCTGATTTGGATATCTCTATGAGTGGTGTTTGTCAAGTACTTGATGAACTTTAAGGGGTGCTTCTGTAGCCACTACGCAATGATTAGTGTTATTCAATAGGAGAGTAATTCAGAGTACCATAGTGGAGAGAAGTTATTTATTTGTTCATTCATGTTATATTGTTGGGAGTGTGTCCACTAGTGAAAGTATGATCCCTAGGCCTTGTTTCCAAGCCTTGCACACCGTTTACTTCCTGTTTTGTTACTTGTTTGCTCGCAGCGATATTTATTTCACATCACGTTTGCTACTTATAATCATCACTACTACTTGTATTTCACTATCTCTTCGCCGAACTAGTGCACCTATACATCTGACAAGTGTATTGGGTGTGTTGGGGACACAAGAGACTATCTGTATCGTAATTGCAGGGTTGCTTGAGAGGGATAGCTTTGACCTCTAACCTCCCTGAGTTTGATAAACCTTGGGTGATCCACTTAAGGGAAACTTGCTGCTGTTCTACAAACCTCTGCACTTGGAGGCCCAACAAGTGTCTACAAGAATAGAAGTGCGTAGACATCAAGCTCTTTTCTGGCGCCGTTGCCGGGGAGGTAAGGTAAAAGGTACTCGCATCCTCCTGTGTGAGTGCTCGGAGTTATTTCCTTTAGATTCTGCAATTACATCTTTTTGTTTCTTGTTTTTATTTTCACTAGTTAGGCTTAATGGAAAATAATGAGTTCTTTAGTCTTTTTCCTGAGTTTAGATATGAAGTGTTTGAAGAGAAAATTGAAAAACCTTTGGAGCTTAATTTGCATGCTAATAGTGTTGTTAGTATGAATGCTTTGAACACCGTTATTGATAATGCTATAGAAAAGTCTAAGCTTGGGGAAGCTGGTTTTGTTAAGCATGATATTTTTAGTTCCCCAGCTTTAGTGGAGAAAGTTTGCTCTGATGATATTTTATCTCCCATATGTGATGTTCCTTCTTATGATGATATGTTTGAAGAATATGCTTTGCGAAATAGTTGCTCTCTAGCTTGTGATGATACTAAACCTCTAGTTTATGATGGCTATGATGATGCGTATAATATTTTCAGTTCACCTACTATTG
Source organism: Dactylis glomerata (assembly GCA_007115705.1). Classification (NCBI taxonomy): domain Eukaryota; kingdom Viridiplantae; phylum Streptophyta; class Magnoliopsida; order Poales; family Poaceae; genus Dactylis; species Dactylis glomerata. Next base: position 1,371,493 of record QXEO01000200.1, on the reverse strand, counting down.
AGGATAAAATTAGTTATGATTACAATATGCCTCCTATTTATGATGATTATGGTGATGAGAATAATTATTCTGTTGAATTTGCTCCTACTACTATTGTTCCTGTGGTGAGTATTAATTCTTTTATGCATGTGGCTCATGATAGGGATGTTTTATGTGATAGTTATATTGTTAGTTCTATTCATGATGCTACTGAAAGTTATTATGAGAGAGGGAAACATGGTTTGATGGATCTCAACAATATTAAGTTTCCCCTCTTTATGTTGCAAATCTTGAAGTGGCACTTATTTTATCTATCCATGCTTGCTACTATGTGTCTCGTTGATTTATTTTCTTACAAGATTCCTATGCATAGGAAGTGGTTCAGATATAAATGTCTTTCACATTTGCTTTTTGATGCTCTCTATTGCTTTAAGTTCCTATATGGCGCATTTGCCTCAAGCTCTTATATGGCGCCCGCATGAGCATCTTTGCAAATTACTGCGCCTAGCTCAAAGGCGTTAAAGAAAAGCACTCTTGGGAGATAACCCATTGTTTTATTTTCAGTACGTTTTCTTTTATTTGAGTCTTGGAAGTTATTACTACTGTAATAACCGCTCCTTATCCTTTTTATTTCATTGTTGTGCCAAGGGAAGCCTCTAATTCGAGTGAGGTAAAGATTTGGGGATGTTGCTGTCCTGAAACTGTTTTCAGTGCTGGACCGTAAAAATTCGTGAAAATTCTCTGTATATCTTTTGGACCTCCGATTTCTTGTGCATATGCCCTAGGTTATATCCAAACTTTCGTTAGTTGAACACTTTTTGATTTGAGCAACAGAAAACCCTCTAAAAATTCGACCTTTGTCAGCTGTTCTGTTTTGACAGATTTCTGCCAATATTTGTGTTTGCCGCTTTATCGCTTTCTTTTTTAGTTCTTTTGATCATGGAACTTTTGGGGGAGTTGATACAGTAGTATATGCTATATATGTGGTGGTTTTGGGTTGAAACCTGAAGCAAAAAGAGGTTGATTATATGTTATGCTTGCACTAATGTTGCTAATAGATTTGTGTTTAGTTTTGTATGAAGGAAGTTTTCAAGTGTAGGGATTGGAGAATGATGAGATGAGTTGAAGAATGGACAAAAGCTCAAGCTTGGGGATGCCCATGAATCACCCCAAGAAATATCCAAGAAGTACAAGCGTCAAAGCTTGGGGATGCCCCCGAGGCACCCCTTCTTCATCGGCAAAAATCATGTCACCTTTCAAAACACTATATTTTTATTGCTTCATGCACTATGCGTTTTTCTTGGAGCGTCAGTTGTTTTTGTTTTCTTTATTAGTTTTGTTTTGTTTGCTGCAATAAATGGATAGATCACATCATGTTTCTTTTGGAGGAGATGAACTCGTTTTTCATTTGCCAAGAACACTCTGTTTTTCACTCTTATCGTTTCAATGAGTGTTCTCTTTTTCTGCTACTGCTTTTGGTTTTCGTTTTTGCCTTGATATGCATTCAGACCTTGTCATATCTTTTCATCAAGGTGTATTTTTGCCTCTGATCTTTATTGGTTTTCATCAAAAGAGGTGTGTTTAAAAATTTCAAATGGTGTTGGAAAAGAGAAAAAGCTTTGTGCAAAATAGTGGTACAAGAAGGAGCTTGTGTAGACTGTGGCTTAGGCTTTTTCATGTCATGCTTGATGTCTTTTTGATAGTATGCTTAGTGGTTTTGCTGTAGCATGACTTGTCTCAAATAACTGAGATTGCTTAATGAGCCTTTGAAAAAATCATGCGTTGTTTTTATTGTATGGAAGCATTATTTTGGTTTTCTCCTTGATGCTTTATTTGGGTTGACTTGGCGCATGCTCACACATGTTAGACTCTTACAAAGTCGCCAATAGCCTCTATGATCATTTAGTTTTTGACTTTTGATGCCATCTTATGCTTCTTTTAATGTCGCTTTGTCGCTCTGCATGATTATGGCCATTATTGCTCTCTTAGTTGGTCGCTCCCAGTCTTTTGCTAGCCCTCATTTTGTACTGAGTATGAGCTCTACTCGTGCATCCAACTCCTAAAAACCAAGTTTGCCATTGTGTCCACTATAAATTCCTATGCATGGTATTTGCAAGCCATTCCAAGTAAATTTTCATGTGCTACCTTTCAAAAACCTTCAAAATACTTCTCGTTTTGTGACACTGTTTTCAGCTCATGGGGACGTAGTGGTCGGATTTGCTATCTTCCATATTGTCTTATTCCAAAAAGAAAAAAAAAAGAAAAAAAAGAAAGAAAAAAGGCACTCCTCCATGGAATGTGAATGTTGGTGGGCACCCGATGGAATCGGTTAGCCATGGTTTGTGAAAGGAAAAAAGGTGGGGAGGAGTGCCAAGTTTTATAAAAGAGCACAAAAGTGCCAATCTCTCTCTCAAAAACTTGCTTCATTTTTGTATAGAAGATAGTAAGAACCCCATTGCCAGTCGTTGACAAAGACAGCCACCTCTCAAAACCAATTTTTTATCTCTCTGTTTTACAAATGAAAAGCTCTAGCACATGTTTAATCACTGCTTCCCTCCGCGAAGGGCCTTTCTTTTACTTTTATGTTGAGTCACCACCTTCTATCTTTATGCACCATTAAGAGAGCATAGTTGTCATTCTGAGTATAATGTGCATTGTCCCAAAGTTTATCATTGATTGATTCATGACTATGGTTTCACTTGTTCTTAAATTACTTGTATCTAGTCGCCCTCTTAAACTTGAAGGTGTCCTATGCATTTATGTTTTGCTCTCTTTGAAGGACAAGCTGAAAACCATTTGTATGTTTTTCCTTATGATTTGAACACACGCTTGACTTTCATTGTTTCATTATTCATGATCTTTTGTTTGTGTTCTTCTTCATGTTACAACATGGTTGCTAAGTTCTACTGTCAAGATCATGTCTTTCATGCCCATGTTTTAAGTTCTTTTGATCCCAGCTCACAATGCTTACATATATGATCAAGATTGTGTAGGTGCATGTCACCTAAAAAATTATTTCTTTTGTTATCACTTACCTACTCAAGGACGAGCAGGAGTTAAGCTTGGGGATGCTGATACGTCTCCAATGTATCTATAATTTTGGATGCTCCATGCTTGTTTTTACACCATTTGTCTATTGTTTCGTTACACTTCGTGGCACTTTTATGCATTTTCCGGAACTAACCTATTAATGAGTTGCCACAGTGCCAGTTCCCTATTTTCTGCTGTTTTTGTGTTTCAGAAGTGATACACAGGAAATATTCTCGGAATTGGACGAAACAAGTTCCTGAAGTCTTATTTTTTTCGGGAGCATCCAGACATCCGAAGAGAGGAAGGAGAGGGGCCACAAGCCTCCCTCACACAGGGCTGGCGCGGCCCAGGCCCTGGCCGCGCCGCCCCTGTGTGAGGAGGCCCTGGCAGCCCTCTGACATCGCCCCTTCGCCTGTATAAAGCCTCGGGACGGAACACCCTAAGGGAGTCGGCAATTTTCCAGAAAGAGTTCCGTAGTTCCGCCGCCGCCACCGACGAATTTCGTGGGACAGAAGTCTCTGTTTCGGCACCCTGCCGGGACGGGAAAGTGCCCCCGAAGCCATCTCCATCGGTCTCCATCGCCATCTCCGCCGTCTCCATCGACCTCACCGCCATCTCCATCAACCTTGCTGTCTCCTATGATGAGGAGGGAGTAGTTCATCCCCGGGGCTGAGGGCTCTACCGGTAGCTATGTGGTTCACCTCTCTCTCCCATGATGTGATCTTTATGTGATCGTGAGCTTTGTATCATGTTGAACAAGTAGATGTTACTATTCAGATATTATGCTACTCCTATGCTTAATTTTTATAGTGTACTCTAGTGATGTTATTAAAGTAATCTATTCCTCCTGCCATGGTGTAACGGTGACAGTGCGTGCATCGTGGTGGTACTTGGTTTAGGCTATGATTGTGATCTCTTGTGGATTATGAGAGTAATTATTACTATGATAGTATTGAGTGATCTATTCCTCCTTTCATGGTGTAATGTTGACAGTGTGTGCACCGTGTTAGTACTTGGTCTAAGTTGCAATGATGTCTATCTTGAGTTGTGATCTGATTTGGATATCTCTATGAGTGGTGTTTGTCAAGTACTTGATGAACTTTAAGGGGTGCTTCTGTAGCCACTACGCAATGATTAGTGTTATTCAATAGGAGAGTAATTCAGAGTACCATAGTGGAGAGAAGTTATTTATTTGTTCATTCATGTTATATTGTTGGGAGTGTGTCCACTAGTGAAAGTATGATCCCTAGGCCTTGTTTCCAAGCCTTGCACACCGTTTACTTCCTGTTTTGTTACTTGTTTGCTCGCAGCGATATTTATTTCACATCACGTTTGCTACTTATAATCATCACTACTACTTGTATTTCACTATCTCTTCGCCGAACTAGTGCACCTATACATCTGACAAGTGTATTGGGTGTGTTGGGGACACAAGAGACTATATGTATCGTAATTGCAGGGTTGCTTGAGAGGGATAGCTTTGACCTCTAACCTCCCTGAGTTCGATAAACCTTGGGTGATCCACTTAAGGGAAACTTGCTGCTGTTCTACAAACCTCTGCACTTGGAGGCCCAACAAGTGGCTACAAGAATAGAAGTGCGTAGACATCAAGGACGTAGTGGATGGGTTTGTTATCTTCCATACTAAATTAAGTACCCCTCGACTAGGCAGCTTCATCTGCTCGTCATTAATTTGAAAGGGAGCTGGTCAGACCATTATAATCTCAAAAAGAAAAGAAAAGAAAAAGGCACTCCTCCAAAGTATGTGAAAGTTGGTCGGCACCCGATGGAATCAGTTAGCCATGGTTTGAGAAAGAAAAAGGTGGGAAGGAGTGCCAAGCTATAAAAGAGCACCAATGTGCCAATTAATCAAACATCTCGGAACCACTCTCACTTGTTTAGTATGGAAGATATCAAGAACTCCGTTGCTAGTCGTTGACAAAAGCAACCACCTCTCAAAATAATTTTTACCTCTGTTTTACAAATGAAAAGCTCTAGCACATGTTTAATCCCTGCTTCCCTCTGCGAAGGGCCTATCTTTTACTTTTATGTTGAGTCAACCTATTCCCTTCTATCTCAAGCAAGCATTTGAGTTGTTATGTTTCACTCATCCATATGTTGATCCGTTTAATCATGTTTACTATCTTCCTTGTTTTGTACAATGCTTTTGTCTGAAGGAATATATCTTTGAAAGCTTTCTATGAATGCAAAAAGTTGTTTCGTTGAGCATATGGTTTTTGCTATATTAGCTCTGTTTTAAAAAGGCTCCATTCAAAGGTTAGTATAGTTTGGTTATTGTTCTCTGACCAAGAACTAAGGTTTGCCACCGCCAATTATAGTTTACTTTGTGCATCTTTATATGTGATTTCCTTATTTATTGCAAATCTATATTATATAAAGGGAAGTTGCTGTCTATTATAACTTGTGCCTTGGTGAATGTGATGCTTCTTGTCCGTATTTTGATTATCGACACTTCACTCCATAAACCTGTGGTCATGTTTACCGAGTTTAGTTTTCGCTTGCGGACAAGTGAGGTCTAAGCTTGGGGGGGTTGATACGTCCATTTTGCATCACTATTTTGTATCATAATTTGCTATTATTCGTTGATATATTTCATATTTAGAGATGATACTTATGTTGTTTCCTCTGTTTTTACATGTTTGATGATCATTGGAGGATTTGCTGCCGGAGTCAGGATTCTGCTGGAAAAGGACCATCAAGATACCATATTTCGAAAGATCAGGAAAATTCCAGAAAAATAACAGAAAATTATATTTTACCAAAAGACTCCGGAAGCCAGAAGGAGGAGTCGAAAGGAGCCAGGGGGAAGGCTCACACATAGGGGGCGCGGCCTGGGCTCTGGCCACGCCGGCCCTGTGTGAGGCCACCCTGGCCCACTCCAGGTCTCGCCTTTTCGCGTACTTCATCATCCCCAAAATCCTAAGTCAAGGGGGGGCTCAGAGATAGACACCGCCGCCTCTGCGGGGCAGAAAACACCAGAGAGAGAAAAGCTCTCTAGCAGAGAGAAATCTGCCAGGGAAATTCCTTCCCGGAGAGGGGAGATCATCGCCATCATCATCACCATCGCACCGAACTTCATCGGGATCATCATCATCATCTCCATCACCAGCACCTTCATCTCCACCATCACCTCGCCATCCCGCTGTAACATCTTGAGTTGAATCTTGTCAAATTCTTAGGGGAAACTTTCCCGGTGTTGATTACTCTTGTGGTTGATGCTATTGAGTGGAACCGTTGAATTAAGGTTTATGTTCAGATTGTTATTTACCATTATTTCACCTCTGATTATGATCCATATGATGTCTTGTGAGTAGTTCGTTTAGTTCTTGAGAACATGGGAGAAGTCAAGTCGTTAGTAGTGGAATTATGTTGAGTAATATTTAATGGTTTGATATTTATTTGTTGTGGTGCTATTTCACTAGTGGTGTCATGTGAACGTCGACTACATGATACTTCACCATTTATGGGCCTAGTGAGATGCATTGTGTATTCGGCTACCAATTGTGGGGTTAATGGAGTGACAGAAACCTAAACCTCCGTTGGGAAACCATTGCACCAGGGAGCATAGGATCTTAGAGTTTAAGGTTGTGGTTAGATTTATCTTAATTACTTTCTTGTATTTGCGGATGCTTGCAAGGGGTATAATCACAAGTGTGTATTTATCCTAGTAAGGGTAGTGCGCTAGCACAGGTTCACCCCCATAACACTTATCAAACCAGTAAAGATTATTTAGCGGAATGAAGCGAAAGCACTTGACAGAAACTCCCGTGTGTCCTCGAGAACGTTTGGTCATCATAAGTTACACAACCGGCTTATCCTTTGCTAAAGAAAGGATTGGGCCACTTGCTGCAATTATTACTACTGTCTTTTATTTACCCGTACTTTATTTATTTGCACTACCAAATACCCCTGAAAACCCGTTTGCTAGTATTTACAGTGAATCCTTGATCAAAACCACTTGTCAACACCTTCTGCTCCTCGTTGGGTTCGACACTCTTATTTATCGAAAGTACTATGATACACCCCCTATACTTGTGGGTCATCATCAATTACCAAAAACCAAGTCTTCCAAAGAGTCCACTATAAATTCCTATGCATGGTATTTTTAAGCCATTCCAAGTAAATTTTCATGTGCTACCTTTCAAAACTTTCAACTACTTCTCATTTTGTGCCACTATTTTTAGCTCATGTGGATGTAGTGGTCGGAATTGCTATCTTCCATATTAAATTAAGTACCCCTCGACTAGGCAGCTTCATCTGCTCGTCATTAATTTTGCATGAGAGCTGGTCAGACCATTGCAATCTAATTCTAAAAAGAAAGAAAAAAGGCACTCCTCTATGGTATGTGAAAGTTGGTGGGCACCCGATGGAATCGGTTAGCCATGGTTTGAGAAAGGAAAAAAGGTGGGGAGGAGTGCCAAAGCTTTATAAAAGAGCACCAATGTGCCAAAAATTTCAAAGAACTCGGAACCGCTCTCACTTGTTTATTATGGAAGATAGCAAGTCCCCATTGCCAGTCGTTGACATGAAACAACCACCTCTCAAAATAAATTTTTATCTCTGTTTTACAAATGAAAAGCTCTAGCACATGTTAAATCACTGCTCCCCTTTGCGAAGGGCCTTTCTTTTACTTTTATGTTGAGTCTTCATCTTCTAACTTTAAGCACTTCTTGAGAGCATAGCTGTTATTCTTAGTGTAATATGCTTGTCCCAGAACACGGTTAATTGTGGTATAACTTTGATGCTTGTATCTTTGATATTTTTACTTCTAGTCTTCCTTTGGACTTCAGAGGTGCCTCAGCATTTACGTTTTGCTCTACAAATAAAGGCAAGCTGGATACCACTCTTCCATATCATTTATGCATATTACAATCTTGTAGCTTCTTATGTTCATGTTACTTGTTATTAGTGCATTGGCACTCTTTCATAGCTTGCTCGACTATGAGGTGACATTAGTTGCATATTTCTTATTATGAATTGCCTGAGTATTTGATCACATAGTTAATATATATACATCATATGAAGCAAATGTGTTAATGAAATTTGCTTTTATCGCTCTCAGTTGTTAACTGAATTGCTTGAGGACAAGCAAATAGCTAAGCTTGGGGGGAGTTGATACGTCCAAAACGTATCTACTTTTCCGAACACTTTTGCTATTGTTTCTCCTCTAATTTGTGTGTTTTGAATGCAACTAATGCGGACTAACGCTGTTTTTAGCAGAATTGCTCTGGTGTCTCGTTTTTGTGCAGAAATCCGAATTTTAGTAAAAATTCGGGAAAAATTGGCAAAAATCCTATTTCACCAGAAGACCCACGGAGCCAGAAGACGAGACGGAGTGGAGGCACGAGGCCTCCACACACACAGGGGGCGCGACCCAGCCCTGGCCGCGCCCACCTGGTGTGAGGGCGGCTCGGCCGTCTCCTCGACCCCTCCTTCCGCCTACATATACCCCCTGACCTGAAAATATCGGAGAGACGGCGTTTTTCCCCGATAGACTTCCGCTGTGCCGCCGCCATCAGAAACCGCGATTCGGAACCAGAAACTCCGTTCTGACACCCTGCCGAGACGGGGATTTGGAGGAGATCTTCATCACCATCATCACCGACGTCCCTCCATCGACCATCCATGACTCCCCCATCCATGTGTGAGTAATTCCCCCGCTGTAGGTGAGGGAATGGCAGGGATTAGATGAGATTGTTCATGTAATTTGATATGAGATTGTTAGGGCATAGTGCCTAGTATCTTCTATTAGTGCTTATGACTTTGTTGCAACTTGTTGTGCTTAATGCTTGTCACTTTGGGCCCGAGTGCCATGATTTCAGATCTGAACATGTTATTATTTCTATGATGATACTTGTTGTTTATGGACTTACCTACAAGTTGTATACACATATTGTTGTCCGGAACCCGAGGCCCCAAAGTGATAGAAATTGGGATAACCGGAGGGGATGGCTATGATAGGCGGATCACATGTGTTCACCAAGTGTTAATGCTTTGCTCCGGTACTTTATTAAAAGGAGTACCTTAATTACCAGTAGTTTCCCTTGAGGCCCTGCTGCAACAGGCTGGTAGGACAAAAGATGTCGTGCAAGTTTCTCCTTGTGAGCACGTACGACTATGTACGGAACACATGCCTATGATTATTTGTACTAGGATGCTTTATCATTATTTATCTGCAATGCCCATGTCTCATTGATTTCATGAATTATCTTATCCATGCAACGCCCGTACATCCATCCCTATGCCTACAGTATTTGTTCCTACTGTTTACTATTGCTACTATTACCGCTTTTATTTTACTACTGTTGTTACTGTTTCATTACTATCACCATTATAAAACTGTTGCTACTGATAAACCATTGCGAGCAAGACTGTTTCCAGGTGCAGCTGAATTGACAACTCATCTGTTAAGGCTTACATATATTCTTTGGCTCCCCTTGTGTCGAACCAATAAATTTGGGTTTTACTTCCCTCGAAGACTGCTGCGATCCCCTATACTTGTGGGTCATACGGGTGGGGCGTGCTCCTCTAGTTCGCTCTGGCCATGCTGAGATTCAATGGCTCTCTTAGGCGAAACGCCTCAACCGGGGAAATTCCTTCCGGGAGAGGGGAGATCGTCACCATCATCGTCATCATCGCACCGGACTTCATCGGGATCATCATCACCATCATCCTCATCACTAGCACCTTCATCTCCACCATCACCACGCCATCCCGCTGTAACATCTTGAGTTGAATCTTGTCAAATTCTTAGGGGAAACTTTCCTCATGTTGATTACTCTTATGGTTGATGCTATTGAGTGGAACCGTTGAATTAAGGTTTATGTTCAGATTGTTATTTACCATTATTTCACCTCTGATTATGATCCATATGATGTCTTGTGAGTAGTTCGTTTAGTTCTAGAGGACATGGGAGAAGTCAAGTCGTTAGTAGTGGAATTATGTTGAGTAATATTTAATGGTTTGATATTTATTTGTTGCTGTGCTATTTCACTAGTGGTGTCATGTGAATGTCGACTACATGATACTTCACCATTTATGGGCCTAGTGAGATGCATTGTGTATTTGTCTACCAATTGTGGGGTTGCTGGAGTGACAGAAACCTAAACCTCCGTTGGGAAACCATTGCACCAGGGAGCGTAGGATCTTAGAGTTTAAGGCTGTGGTTAGATTTATCTTAATTATTTTCTTGTATTTGCGGATGCTTGCAAGGGGTATAATCACAAGTGTGTATTTATCCTAGTAAGGGTAGTGCGCTAGCACAGGTTCACCCTGATACATCTCCAACTTCATGGCATTTTTATGCATTTTCCGGAACTAACCTATTAACGAGATGCCACAGTGCCAGTTCCCTGTTTTTTGCTGTTTTTGTGTTTCAAAAAAGTTACACAGGAAATATTCTCGGAATTGGACGAAACCAAAGCTAGACGTCTAGATATTTCATAGAGCTTCCAGAAGACCGAAGAGGAGACGGAGCCGGACCAGAGGGCGGCCACACCACCAGGGGGCGCAGCCCACCCCTGGCCCGCGCCGGCCTGTGGTGTGGGCCCCCTGGTCCACTTCTGATACCGCCTCTTCGCCTATAAACACCCCCCGACGGGAAAAACCTAAATACCCGATCACTTTTCCAGAACACATCACGATCTGCCGCCGCCGTCGACCCGAAGACCGGGAGGGTCCAGAAGCTCTTCCCGGCACCCTGCCCGAGAGGGGAATCACCACCGGAGGTCTTCTTCATCGCCATGCTTGCCTCTGGCGCGATAAGTGAGTAGTGGGTTCATGCCTCTATTTAATCTGGGGGAGTGACAGAAACCTCTAAGGTTGTAGACGTGATGTTGCTACTAGAGGGAAAACAACATTCATATGCTCAAGGGCATATGCTTTGTTTACATTACACACTTTGCTTAATGCAATTATCTGTTGTTCGCAACTTAATACTTGTGGAGTTCTCGGATTGATTCGCCACAAGTGGATTATTAGTCATAGATGCAGTTGGATGGCGTTCTATGTATCTTGTTGTAATGCCCAGAGTAAATCTCATAGTGATCCTCTCGACATATGCACGTTGTCTTTATTCTATCAATTGCCCAACTGTAATTTGTTTACTTAGCATGTGTTATTTTATCTTATGGAGAGACACCGCTAGTGAACTGTGTTCCCCGGTCCTATTTCCTTTATATTGCTATCACCTGTTTACTTTACTCGCATATTACTATTGCTTTCCACTCGATACGCTCATACCCTTTGTTTCAAGCAAACTGGTGAGATTGACAACCTCATCGTAAGTTGGGAACAAAGTATTTGGTTGTGTTGTGTGCAGGTTCCACGTTGCCGCTCGCAAAGCAAAGCTCAGACGAGGCGCCCTATAAATTGTCCGGAGCTGTCGCGAAGCTAGCGGGCATCACCTTCAGTTATATTCATCCTCCTACTGGATTGATAACCTTGGTTTCATAACTGATGGAAAACTTGCTGCTATATTCATCAAAACTTTCTCTTGGGGTTTTCCAACTGGCCGGTTATTTACTACACATTCTCACGTCAACTTGGCATAGAAGTTTTCTGTTGCCGTTGCCGTGTATTGAAGAAGAAGCTTTCACACCATCATCACCGCGCCATCAACAAGTTTTCTGGCGCCGTTGCCGGGGAGGAAAAAGAAGACTTCTACAAGGGGAGTTTCGCACGCACATCCTTTACTTTGTTTTAAGTTTTGCTTTACTTTATTTTTACTTGCATCGCTTTAGCAAAAACCCAAAAAAACATAGTATCCTTTGTAGTTGTTTTTACTTGTCTGCTTTTAGTTTGCTAGAATGGCTACTCCTGAAAACATCAAGTTGTGTGACTTTACTAGCACGAATAATAGTGATTTTATCTGCACTCCTATTGCGCCACCTATTCCTGCTGCAAATTTTTATGAGATTAAGCCTGCTTTGTTGAACCTTGTTATGAAAGAGCAATTTTTTGGTGCTAGTACTGATGATGCTGCAGCTCATCTCAACAATTTTGTTGAGCTATGTGAGATGCAGAAATATAAGGACGTAGAAAGTGATATTATTAAGCTTAAGTTGTTTCCTTTTTCTTTGAGAGGAAAAGCTAAGGATTGGTTGCTGTCTTTGCCTAAAAATAGTATTGATTCATGGGCTAAGTGTAAGGATGCTTTTATTGCTAGAAACTATCCTCCTGCTAAGATTATAGCTTTGCGTAGCAATATTATGAAGTTTAGTCAGTTTGATAATGAACATGTTGCTCAAGCTTGGGAAAGAATGAAATCTATGATTAAGAATTGTCCCACTCATGGACTGACTACTTGGATGATTGTTCAAACTTTTTATGCAGGACTGAATTTTTCTTCAAGGAACCTACTTGATTCAGCTGCTGGAGGCACTTTTATGTCCCTTACCTTGGGCGCCGCAACAAAGCTTCTCGACAATATGATGGTAAATTACTCTGAATGGCACACCGAGAGAGCTCCACAAGGTAAGAAGGTAAATTCTATTAAGGAAACCTCTTCCTTGAGTGATAAGATTGATACTATTATGCTTATGCTTTCTAATGATAGGACTCATGTAGATCCTAATAATGCTCCTTTGGCCTCTTTGGTTGCTCAAGAAGAACATGTTGATGTAAACTTCATCAGAAATAATAATTTTAACAACAATGCTTATAGGAACAATTTCGCTAGTAACACTTATAGACCGTATCCTTCTTCCAATGGTAATGGTTATGGTAATTCTTATGGTAATTCCTCCAACAACACTAGGGCCGCGCCCTCTGAGCTTGAGGTAATGCTCAAGGACTTCATCGGTAAGCAAAATGCTTTTAACAAGTCTGTTGTGGAAAAGTTAGGCAAAATTGATATTCTTGCTTCTAAAGTTGATAGCCTTGCTCATGATGTTGAACTTCTGAAATTAAAAGTGTTGCCTAATGATGTGAAGGAGAATAATCCTTTTGCTACTGCTAATGCTATCCAAGTTAGAATTGATGAAAATGTTAGGATGCTAGCAGAATTGCACGCCAGGCGGGAAAGAGAAGATGAGATGGCTAGAAAGATGAAGGTATGTACCATTACTACCTCTAATGATGTTATTCCTAATGCTAGAAATCCTCTTACTTTGATTGGTGTATAGAAAACTCCTACTCCTAGTGTTAAAAATCCCAAAACAGCAAAAACTTTTTCTCAAAAGAGTGCTGAAATTTTTCGGAGTATAGGAGATGATAGCTCTATTTCCTTTAATGATTTTGATATTGATGGCTGCAATATATCTGAAGTTATTTTGTTCTTGCAAAAGCTTGCTTTGACTCCCAATGCTAGTTCTTTAAATATTGCTTTTACTAAGCATATTACCAATGCTCTCATGAAAATTAGGGATGAAAAGTTGAAGCAAAAAGCTTCTTTTCCCAAGAAGTTAGAAGATGGTTGGGAACCCATCATTGATATGCATGTTAATGGTTTTGATTGGCATGCTTTATGTGATCTAGGTGCTAGTATTTCTATTATGCCTAGAAAGATTTATGATATGCTTGATTTACCACCGCTTGAAAAGTGTTTTTATGATGTTCCTATTGCTGATGTTGCTAAGAAGAAACCTTTGGGAAGGATTAATTATGTTCTTATTATGGTTAACAATAACCTTGTTCCCGTTGATTTTCTTGTCATGGATGTTGAATGCAATGCTTCATGTCCTATTATTTTGGGAAGACCCTTTCTTCGAACTGTAGGTGCCATCATTGATATGAGGGAAGGCACTATCAAATATCAATTTCCACTCAAGAAAGGTATGGAACACTTCCCTATTAAGAGAAAGAAATTGCTTTTTGACTCTATTCTTAGAGCAAATTATGAGCTTGATGCTTCATCACTTGATATTACTTGATTCACATTTTCTGCGCCTAGCTCAAAGGCGTTAAAGAAAAGCACTCTTGGGAGATAACCCAATGTTTTTACATTCAGTACTTTTTCTTTTATTTGAGTCTTGGAAGTTATTACTACTGTAATAACCTCTTCTTATCCTTTTTATTTCGTTTTTGTGCCAATAGAAGCCTCTAATTTGAGTGAGGTAAGATTTGGGGATGTTGCTGTCCTGAAACAGTTTTCGGTGCTGCACCGTTAAAATTCGTGAAAATTATCTGTATATCTTTTGGACCTGAGATTTCTTGTGCATATGACCCAGGTTATATCCAAACTTTCATTAGTTGAACACTTTTTGATTTGAGCAACATAAAACCCTTAAAAAATTCGAATTTGTCAGCTGTTCTGTTTGGACAGATTTCTGCCAATATTTGTGTTTGCCGCTTTATCGCTTTTTTGAGTTCTTTTGATCACAGAACTTTTGGGGAAGTTGCTACAGTAGTATATGCTTTATATGTGGTGGTTTTGAGTTGAAACCTGAAGCAAAAAGGGTTGATTCAATGTTATGATTACACTAATGTTAATAATAGATTTGTGTTTAGTTTTGTATGAAGGAAGTTTTCAAGTGTAGGGATTGGAGAATGATGAGATGAGTTGAAGAATGGACAAAAGCTCAAGCTTGGGGATTCCCATGTCACCCCAAGAAATATCCAAGAAGTACAAGCATCAAAGCTTGGGGATGCCCCCGAGGCACCCCTTCTTCATCGGCAAAAATCAGGTCACCTTTCAACGCACTATATTTTTATTGCTTCATGCATTATGCATTTTTCTTGGATTGTCAGTTGTTTTTAGTTTTTAGTTTTGTTTAGTTTTTTTTGCTGCAATAAATGGTTGGACCCCAACAAATTCCTTTTGGAGAAGTTGCCTTGCTTTTCATTTGTCAAGAACACTCTGTTTTACACTCTTACCAATTTTTACAAGTGTTCTTCTTTTTCTAGAACTGCGTTTAGATTTCGATTTTTGTTCAGATCTTGTTATATCTTTTTATCAAGGTGTGTTTTGACCTCTAGTCCATGTTGGTTTTCATCAAAAGAGTTGTTTATAAAAAGTTTGAATGGTGTTGGAAAAGAGAAAAAGCTTGCAAAAAAGTGGTACAAGAAGGAGCTTGTGTAGACTGCGGCCTAGACTTTTACATGCCGTGCTTGATGTCTTTTTGATAGTATGCTTAGTGGTTTTGCTGTAGCATGACTTGTCTCAAATGACTGAGATTGCTTAATGAGCCTTTGAAAAAATCATGCATTGTTTTAATTATTTGGAAGCATTATTTTGGTTTTCTCCTTTGATGCTTTATTTGGGTTGACTTGGCGCATACTCACACATGTTTGACTCATACAAAGTCGCCATTGCCTCTATGATCATTTAGTTTTTGACTTTTGATGCCATCTTATGCTTCTTTCAATGTCACTTTGTCGCTCTGCATGATTATGGCCGTTATTGCTCTCTTAGTTGGTCGCTCCCAGTCTTTTGCTAGCCCTCATTTCGTACTGAGTATGAGCTCTACTCGTGCATACAACTCCTAAAAACCAAGTTTGTCATTGTGTCCACTATAAATTCCTAGGCATGGTATTTGTAAGCCATTCCAAGTAAATTTTCATGTGCTACCTTTCAAAACTTTCAACTACTTCTAGTTTTGTGCCACTGTTTTTAGCTCATGGGGACGTAGTGGTCGGAATTGCTATCTTCCATATTAATTTAAGTACCCCTCGACTAGGCAGCTTCATATGGTCGTCATTAATTTTGCATGAGAGCTGGTCAGACCATTGCAATCTAATTCTAAAAAGAAAAAAGGGCACTCCTCCATGGTATGTGAATGTTGGTGGGCACCCGATGGAATCGGTTAGCCATGGTTTGAGAAAGGAAAAAAGGTGGGGAGGAGTGCCA
Source organism: Dactylis glomerata (assembly GCA_007115705.1). Lineage (NCBI taxonomy): Eukaryota > Viridiplantae > Streptophyta > Magnoliopsida > Poales > Poaceae > Dactylis > Dactylis glomerata. The sequence continues at coordinate 1,355,677 of QXEO01000200.1, read as the reverse complement.
AAGCTTTATAAAAGAGCACCAATGTGCCAAATTTTCAAAGAACTCAGAATCGCTCTCACTTGTTTATTATGGAAGATAGTAAGGCCCCATTGCCAGTCGTTGACATGAAACAACCACCTCTCAAAACCTAATTTTTTATCTCTGTTTTACAAATGAAAAGCTCTAGCACATGTTTAATCACTGCTTCCCTCCGCGAAAGGCCTTTCTTTTACTTTTATGTTGAGTCACCACCTTCTACCTTTATGCACCGTTAAGAGAGCATAGTTGTCATTCCGAGTATAATGTGCATTGTCCCAAAGTTTTCATTGATTGATTCATATTATTGGTTTCACTAGTTCTTAAATTATTTGTATCTAGTCGCCCTCTTAAACTTGAAGGTGTCCTATGCATTTATGTTTTGCTCTCTCATGAAGGACAAGCTGAAAACCATTTGTATGTTTTTCCTTATGATTTGAACACACATTTGACTTTCATTGTTTCATTTTCATGATCTTTTTGTTTGTGTTCATTTTCATGTTATAACATGGTTGCTAAGTTTCTTCTATCAAGACTATATCTTTCATGCCCATGTTTTAAGTTCTTTTGATCCCAGCGCACAACGCTTACATAGATGATCAAGATTGTGTAGGTGCATGTCACCTCAAAAATTATTTCTTTTGTTATCACTTACCTACTCGAGGACGAGCAGGAGTTAAGCTTGGGGATGCTGATACGTCTCCAACTTATCCATAATTTTTGATGCTCCATGCTTGTTTTCACACCATTTGCTTAGTGTTTCGTTACACTTCGTGGCATTTTTATGCATTTTCCGGAACTAACCTATTAACGAGATGCCACAGTGCCAGTTCCCTGTTTTCTGCTGTTTTTGTGTTTCAGAAAAGTTACACGGGAAATATTCTCGGAATTGGACGAAACCAAAGCCAGACGTCCAGATATTTCACGGAGCTTCCAGAAGACCGAAGAGGAGACGAAGCCAGACCAGAGGGCGGCCACACCACCAGGGGGCGCGGCCCACCCCTGGCCCATGCCGGCCTGTGGTGTGGGACCCCTGGTCCACTTCTGACGCCGCCTCTTCGCCTATAAAGACCCCCTGACGGGAAAAACCTAAATACCCGATCACTTTTCCATAACATATCGCGATCCGCCGCCGCCATCGACCCAAAGATCGGGAGGGTCCAGAAGCTCTTCCCGGCACCCTGCCAGAGAGGGGAATCGCCACCGGAGGTCTTCTTCATCGCCATGCTTGCCTCCGACGCGAAGAGTGAGTAGTCTACCTTGGACTATGGGTCCATAGCAGTAGCTAGATGGTTGTCTTCTACACCATGTGCTTCATGTTTAGATCTCGTGAGCTGCCTTACATGATCGAGATCACCGTTATGTAATTCTACATGTTGTGTTTGTTGGGATCCGATGAATATTGGTGTTATGATTGAGTTGATGTACTGAATATTATCTTATGTTATCTCTATGTTGTTTATGATCTTGCATGCTCTCCGTTGTTAGTAGCTATCTTGGCCGAGTAGTTGCTAGTGACTCCAAGAGGGGGTATTTATGCTCGATAGTGGGTTCATGCCTCTATTTAATTTGGGGGAGTGACAGAAACCTCTAAGGTTGTAGATGTGCCGTTGCTATTAGGGGAAAACAACATTCATATGCTCAAGGGCATATGCTTTGTTTACATTACACACTTTGCTTAATGCAATTATCTGTTGTTCGCAACTTAATACTTGTGGAGTTCTCGGATTGATTCGCCACAAGTGGATTATTAGTCATAGATGCAGTTGGATGGCGGTCTATGTATCTTATTGTAATGCCCAGAGTAAATCTCATAGTGATCCTCTCGACATATGCACGTTGTCTTTATTCTATCAATTGCCCAACTGTAATTTGTTTACCCAGCATGTGTTATTTTATCTTATGGAGAGATACCGCTAGTGAACTATGGACCCCGGTCCTATTTCCTTTATATTGCTATCACCTATTTACTTTACTCGCATATTACTATTGCTTTCCACTCGATACGCTCATACCCTTTGTTTCAAGCAAACCGGTGAGATTGACAACCTCATCGTAAGTTGGGAACAAAGTATTTGGTTGTGTTGTGTGCAGGTTCCACGTTGCCGCTCGCAAAGCAAAGCTCGGACGAGGCTCCCTATAAATTGTCCGGAGCTATCGTGAAGCTAGCGGGCATCACCTTCAGTCGTATTCATCCTCCTACTGGATTGATAACCTTGGTTTCATAACTAAGGGAAAACTTGCTGCTATATTTATCAAAACCTTCTCTTGGGGTTTTCCAACTGGCCGGTTATTTACTACACATTCCCACGTGAACTTGGCACAGAAGTTTTCTGTCACCATTGCCGTGTATTGAAGAGGAAGCTTTCACACCGTCATCACAGCGCCATCACACCCCCATAACACTTACCAAACCAGTAAAGATTATTTAGCGGCATAAAGCGAAAGAACTTGACAGAAACTCCCGTGTGTCCTCGAGAACGTTTGGTTATCATAAGTTACACAACCGGCTTGTCCTTTGCTCTAGAAATGATTGGGCCACTTGCAGTAATTATTGTTACTATCTTTTATTTACTCGTACTTTATTTATTTGCATTACCAAATACCCCTGAAAACCCGTTTGCTACTATTTATAGTGAATCCTTGATCAAAACCACTTATCAACACCTTCTGCTCCTCGTTGGGTTCGACACTCTTATTTATCGAAAGTACTACGATACACCCCCTATACTTGTGGGTCATCACCAGCCCCTGGCTCCCATCCATCTCTACTTTGGACTCCATCTCGTGTCGGGAAAAATAGGAACTTCGGCTTTTGTTTTGTCCAATTCCGAGAATATTTCTTATGTAACTTTTCTGAAACACAAAAACAGCAAAAAAATAGGGAACTGGCACTGTGGCATCTCTTTAATAGGTTAGTTCCGGAAAATGCATAAAAACAGCACGAAGTGTAACAAAACACAAAGCAAATGGTGCATAAATAAGCATGGAGCATAAAAAATTATAGATACGTTTGAGACGTATTAGTGTCTCAATGCTTAGGTAGTTCAAGCTTGGGATATTGGTACTCCTGAAGATGTAGAGATACACCCTGGGCCCTCAAGGTAGTGTGATATCACCTAACCATCTGCGTAGACATATCATGATGATATCATTAATACGAAAATGAGAAAAGGGAAAAGAAACTACAACGAGGATAGCAGGTATAGTGACCAAGAGTTGAATCACGAGCATACCTAAGTCTCGCTGATATTTGTAAAATGCATCCATAAACTTTGCATTTTATTAGGTCATATTACTTGATAATTGCATGCTATATGATATACCAAACGATCATTTAGCCTCTCTTGAAATTGTACTCTTGATGAAAATGTTAACCAATCCGATTTTTTATCTTATATTGCAAATTATGTTATAAAAGAGAAGCTTGATAGGTATCATATAGAATCCATGGTTCCATTTAAACTTGGAGATGTTTGGGAACCAAGGATCTATGTCACTATAGGGAAAATTACTTGGCCATCTATACTTGATCTTGAGTCTAGTGTTTCAACTATTCCTAAATATTTATGTGATCACTCAGATTTTTTCCTATAAAAAAGTGTGATGTTGACTTGTTACTTGTTTATTCTTCTATTAAGCATGCTCTTGGTAGAGTTTATGATGTAATTATTGAGCTACATATGACCTTTGTACATGTTGGCTGCATTGTCATGGATATGGATGATAAGAAACATAGTTTTATAATTCTTGGTAGAACTTTCTTGAGAACTATAGATGCTATCATTGATGCAAAAGAGGGGAATGTGAACTTTCTAAGGAAGGATTGAGCAAAGAATTGCCCACATGGTATGTGCACCTCCTGAAAATTTAAGATACTAAGCCTAGCTAAATGGCTATAAAGAAAGCGCTTTACGAGAGGCAACCCGATTGTTTTTGTGTTTGTGTTCTTGGTTTGCTATAGGTTTTAGTTTGTGTTTTTATTTTGGTTCTGAGTTTTAATAAGGTGCCAATCTTTACCCATTTGGATCTTAAAGATGATTTATGTTCACGAGTTGTCGTTTTCCATATGCTATTGTTTATGATTTTTTTAGAAAAATATATGTAGATCATAATTCAGTGTTTCTTTTTGGCATGGTTTCATCTTTTCGTGCTATGTTTTGTTCCATAAGGGCTTGATTTATTGAAATTTATAAGGAAGGATTTGGGAATTATTTTGATGCCACTATTTTTTTGGACTAATTCTCTCTTGTTTTGTTTGGGTGCTTCTATTGAGTTTTAACTTGATTCTTCTTGGTTCCTTTGAGATTTTTTAAATGATATGAACTTGAGAAACTCTCTGGGCACATTGAACCAAATTTATTTAGGTGATCTCTTGACAATAATTTTATATATTTTTGATGCACTAATTATTAAACGAGTGTGGATTTTTATAGCTCGAGCTACACATAGCTCATTTTTAAATAGTTTTTTAGAAAATGCCAATTTAAAGTTTCCAAAAAAATCTGAACTTAATTCTAGATATGGACATGTTGAGATCTACAAATGTTCAAAATTTCAATTCCAAATTCCTTATATTCGAGGCTCCATAAAAATAACAAAATATGACAGATTTTGACGTTCTAAAAGTTAACACGGTTCACTACTACTACGCATGTCAGATTTTATTATTTTTGCACAACCAATATTATAAGGTATTCTGAGTTGAAAATTATATGTTTGTAGATCTCAACATTTTCCATATCTGGAATTAATTTCAGAATTTTTGGAAGCTTTAATTTTTTTTTTGAGTTTTTTTAAAAATGAGCTACATGTAGCTCAAGCTTCATTTGTACTTTTCGTGATTAACCTCACGGAAAAGGAGTGGGAAAAGTTCTTAAAGTGAAGTTAAGAAGCAAAGTTAAAACAATAAGTATTTAAGGATGGTCAAGAATATAAGCTTGGGGATTCCCAAGACACCCCTCTACATAAAAAAAATCTTGGTTTGCAAATCTTCAAACTTTGTTTTTAGCACTATATGAATTTTGCTAAGCTTAGAGCGTTTAGTTTTTAGTTTTTGGAGTAGCATCTCTAATTTTTGATGAAAATCGCCTTCAGTTGTGAGCCTTTTAGATATATCTTTGTTCTACTAAGAGAAATAAGGATAAATAGTTGGTAGAAGACATGCTTAGCCACTCTCACCGTTCGTGTGATGTCCTGGATGGTGGAATGCTAACAGATTGCATCTCCATGGATAATAGATTTTGGCACTTTGTGTAGGAATATTTTTTTGTTTTCAAACCTAACAATTGGCAAGTATGTCTTAGAGAATAATATCGAGTGAGCATTCATGTTTATGTTCAGGACATCATTATAATATAGAAATAGAAATGATACAAGGTTAATTAAGATAAAGTGCAAAGAGTAAATTCAAGAGATCAACACACAAAATGTAGACGTTGTTCCAAGTGGGATCAAATGATCTCATGGAATGGAAGTAATTATCAAATATGCTTCGTGAACTAACACATGATCTATGTGTGTGGTGTTTCTATATTTGGTTGAGTATATTTCCCATGGACTTGCATCAAAAATAAGATTCCATATATAGCCCATAAGAGAATGATGTCAAGTGATAATAGTCATCAAGATTAATATCTCGAGTCCTACTTGTCTTGCGATTACTTGCGAATGCAATTCCATCCAAAAGTAAAGTCTAAGATATGGGAATTGGTTCCCTCCTATACTTCATCTAAAGATCCATTGTCTTCAACTTCTTAGTTGAATATTATCCTCCTGTCGATTCCTCCTGATTGTGAAGTATGCATTCTGTCGTCCTCCGGTGCTGGTAGATTGTTCCTGTATTCTCCTAAGGTCTAGCAAGGGTTTAAGAAGATAGATTGAGTACAGGTGTACTCAGCAAGTTCTATGGTGGGTGTTTGATGCACTTTCTATAGCCGTGGATCAATGAATCTTAGGCTTATGCAAGTTTTCGTAAATAGTTTTTCAAAAAGATAAGTTTTAAATTTTAAAAACTATGTCCATCCATCTTCACGGGTTGTTAGAACTTGTATCTAGTTCCTTTCCACGCTGCGATCGTAGTTCCATTCTCGGAATAGGGAGTATCATGACACATTTTATTACACTCTGCAGAGGTGCGCTACTTTTCCCACAAATATCTTTAGCTATGTTGCACAACCGGGTGATCATTCCCGTCCATACGACCTTGCGTATGGGGCCAGTACTAAAGACTCGCCAATCACTGGTTTCATTTACTCCGTAATCTACCCTTTTGCATTGAACCAGTTTAGAACCACGATCATATGCCATCCTGATACGTCTCAAACGTATCTATAATTTTTGATGCTCCATGCTTGTTTTTACACCATTTGCCTATTGTTTCGTTACACTTAGTGGCATTTTTATGCATTTTCCAGAACTAACCTATTAACGAAGTGCCACAGTGCCAGTTTCCTGTTTTCTGCTGTTTTTGTGTTTCAGAAGTGATACACAGGAAATATTCTCGGAATTGGACGAAACAAGTTCCTGAAGTCATATTTTACCCGGAAGCTTCCAGACATCCGAAGGAGAGAAGGAGTAGGGCCACATGGGCCCCACACACATAGGCGGCGCGGCCAGGCCCCTGGCCGCGCCAGCCACGTGTGAGGGTCCGTGGGACCCCCTCTGACATCGCCCTTTCGCCTATAAGTACCCCCCGACGAGAAAAACCTAGCCCCGATCAGTTTTCCAGAATACATCGCGATCCGCCGCCGCCGTCGACCCGAAGATCGGGAGGGTCCAGAAGCTCTTCCCGGCACCCTGCCGGAGAGGGGAATCGCCACCGAAGGTCTTCTTCATCGCCATGCTTGCCTCCGGAGCGATGAGTGAGTAGTCTACCTTGGACTATGGGTCCATAGCAGTAGCTAGATGGTTGTCTTCTCCACCATGTGCTTCATGTTTAGATCTCATGAGCTGCCCTACATGATTGAGATCACCGTTATGTAATTCTATGATGTTGGTTTGTTGGGATCCGATGAATATTGGTGTTTATGATTAAGTTGCTGTACTGAATTATATCTTTTGTTATCTCTATGTTGTTTATGATCTTGCATGCTCTCCGTTGTTAGTAGCTATCTTGGCCGAGTAGTTGCTAGTGACTCCAAGAGGGGGTATTTATGCTCGATAGTGGGTTCATGTCTCTATTTCACCTGGGGGAGTGACAGAAACCTCTAAGGTGGTAGATGTGTTGTTGCTACTAGGGAGAAAACAACATTCATATGCTCAAGGGCATATGCTTTGTTTACATTACACACTTTGCTTAATGCAATTATCTGTTGTTCGCAACTTAATACTTCTAGGGTGTTCGGATGATATCCCCGGGGGTGGATTATTAGTCATAGATGCAGTTGGATGGCGGTCTATGTATTTTGTTGTAATGCCCAGAGTAAATCTCATAGTGATCTTCTTGACATATCACGTTATCTTTATTCTATCAATTGCCCAACTGTAATTTGTTTACCCAGCATGTTATTTTATCTATGGAGAGACACCACTAGTGAACTGTGGACCCCGGTCCTATTTTACATCATATTGCAATCACCTGTTTACTTTTCCCGCACTGTTTACTTTACTCGCATATTACTACTGTTTTCCACTCGATACACTCATAACCTTTGTTTCAAGCAAACCGGTGAGATTGACAACCTCATCGCAAGTTGGGGACAAAGTATTTGTTTGTGTGTGTGCAGGTTCCACAAACACCTTCAGTCGTCATCGTCTCTCTTCTCCTGATCGATAAACCTTGGTTTCTTAACTGAGGGAAAACTAGCCGCTACACTCATCATACCTTCCTCTTGGGGTTCCCAACGGGCTGGTCATCACCACGCACAAGGACTTACTGCTCCCACGTCAACTAAACGCCACAACTCTTTTCTGGCGCCATCATCACACGAGTAGCACATCCCTACTGAGACACTAGAGCCATCATCCTGCCGCACAAGATGGGGACGTTACGGGCTCCCACCCCTGTAGTTCCTCACGGAAACACAGCCCGACCTAGTCGTCTGAATATATACGAAATAAAGAAGGTCCAACTGACTTATCCATCCCATTTCAGATATTGTGGTCAGCGCGGTTTATATGGCGCTTAGAATCACTGACTACTTGGTTATTAATCCTAGGTGTACTTTCCCAGTACAATGGAACCTCCACCACAGGTACTTCGTACCCGTATTCCCACCATGGTTCCATTGTCCACCACAATGCAGTTCAATTTATATCCTTAGAAAATAGTATTTTGCTTTGTATGCAGGTGATAGTAATTTGAAAAATATTTTATATGAAATAATCAATGATATGCAAGTGAACTTGCCTCCTAATTGCAAAGTTATGCAACCAGCGTTTCTTTAATCGTCATAAGCTCCAAATCCAAGAACATCATCATTGGTCTGGTAAGGACTAATATTTAAAAAGTGTGTCAATATGCTATTATGCATAAAGTATGATATGCAAGCGTTCTACCCTTTGTAATAACCCACGTTGGTTTCATTTACGGAATTGGTAAAGGTTTAGGGTTGGTGATTTATGATAGGTTTAGTTTTGTTCAAGCTTACTTCACTCATAAATTGTAACAACTCAGAAAATTGTAATCCACTTCTTATTAATTAAAGTACCAAATTTTGGAACCAGATAAAACTTTTATCCATTATTTCATGCATACATGTACTTTTCTATTGTTTGTATTCTATGATTTCATGTGTGTTAATTTTGGTTGTGCATTGGTTAGTTAATTCTAAGTTAACCAACAGAAGCAATTAAGACAAATTATAAGCATCAAAGAAACCAGAAATAAAAATGTTAAAGAAAAAAAAAATAAGATGATCTAGGAAATCTGTTTGACTACCCTACTTTGAGCCCTTGGATTAAGAAATCTGTAACTCACCTCCATGTTTGGCCAGCTAGTTGAGCTTCACCAAGTCACATTTAAACTCAACCAAGAAGTTGCTACTCAAAATTCAAATCAGAACATCACTCAAACTTCAACCAAAGTTTTAATCTGAAACAGTGACTATACCAAAAATTTGAAATAAGATTTCTGCAAAACCTCTTCTTTCTTTGTAACAAAAATATGATTGGAAACCTGGGCTCATATGCTGATCACCCAAAGTGGAAAATTTAAAAAATTCAAATTCAAATCTCTTGCGGGCATTTCGTCGAGCACTGGCAGGCAAGAATCAAAGCAAATCGAGTTTACTGTGGGCTGCACTGTTCTTGCTCGCTCGAGGACTGTTGCCATGCTCCTGGACGATGCCTCGGTCGAGCCCAGCACCCCCAGCCCCGACCCAAGCCGTGAGAAAGGGAGGAGACGAGGAGGCAGCACCCAGGACCCCCCGCTCTCTTCTTCCCAGCATTCTGCACGTCGCCGACCACCCTGCCCTCGCCAGCACCGACCCACAACACGCCGCAGCCGAGACCAAAGCCCCCCAGCACGCGAGCAAGGCCGCCGTGCCCAGTGTCACTCGACGCACGCGCCCAGGGCCCCCGCTCCGGCGAGCTTCTGGACACCCTCTCCCCCGACGCTCAGGCCTATTTAAACCCCCGCCGATCAAACGAGGAGACGCGCACCACTCCAGGCTACCGCCCAGACACCATCTCTCCCTCCCTCTCGCTCTGGTTCGTCAACGCCTGCAATGCCGGCGAGGTACTGGACGCGAAGAGCGCCGCCGCGTTCGACCACCCTGGAGCAAGCCGCCGCTGGGAATCGGAGGAGGAGTCACGCCGGAGTCGATTCCGCCCCTCGCCGTCAAGTTCTTCTTCCTCTACGCACGCCGCCGTCGCCGTCGTCGTCTTCACTGCTCGCAGGTGAGCTCCGCCCCTCTCCGTCGAGACGATGGCTGTGAGCCGTTAGATCCAGATCGTTCGGTAGCGTACCGGTTCGGAGGAGTTAAGTGACCTGACCAGTGGGACCCCCCTGTCAGGTCCCGTTTTTATTTCTTCCCGCCGTGTGAAACATTTTCTGGGCCGGCCCGTTCGGGTTATGTTCAGAATAGGCCCAGTCTGTTTATAATCGGTCCGTTTCCTTTTTATTTATTCTCCCGCCTTTTTGAATTAATTCAAAATTGTTTCAGATATGATTTTCAAACTTAAACTCCCAGAGATTTACAAATCCTTTTCTAGCAAATAAATATGCGTTGGAAAGCTTGTAAAATGCTCTAGCCTGTAGAATTGGTTAGAATTCCATTTGAGTTAGGAATTTAATTAGATATGAATAGTGTGACCATAGCTTTTTTAATCATAGAAGATTTCTAGAAAATTGTTTAAGCCCCCTAAAATCATGAAATTTAAATTGTGAACTCACCAATGACCTCCCTTACTGTTAGTCAACCCCAATCAACTCAAACCCTGTTAGTGTTATCAATTAGACCCTAACCCAACTCTAGTTAGTAACATAAAATGATAGATCCCTAGCATACACTTAGAATTAATTTGCCCTCATTACCAAATCACTTAGTTAATCCCTCCCCACTTGAACTAGTCTTAGTACCCCTAAACCAATACCAATGCTTAGAAAGTGAACAACATATGACCCTTAGTAGGAACTCTAACTTGCACACTTAATGAAAACTTGGAAGAAAAACTTACAATCCAACTCCATAAAATGCAACATGAATGCTCTTGTGAGCAAACAAATATGTGTGCTTGGGTGTTGTTAGCATTGTGTAGTGATTGTGTGTTTTATGTTGATTTCGTTATTAGACGCTAGTGTTGCTGAGGAGGATATTGAGGGGGGATATTATCAAGAAGAAGAAGAAGAATACCCCGGACACTTTGCCAACCAAGGCAAGCCATCTTGTGAATCATACTCCAAATGCCTAGTTTTACTATTGCATTCTACTTGTTTTAAGTAAATTGCATGATTGAATTGCTAGAGTAGAATGATAGATGTGTTTGATATCTTGCTTAACAAGAGCATCAAGCTGAGTTTATCCAACCATGTTTAGTGGTTTCATCACTCAATGTAGTTGCTTAGTCGCTAATAAAATTGAGGCCATCTATAAGGGGAACTCTATTTGAAAAGTGGTGACTTGAACTTGAAACTTGAATTGGAGATTGCTCCTACATAATGGCTTTATGAAAGAAATTAATCTTGACTAAGAACTATGAAATGTTTTTCCCAATGACAACGGGTGATGTACTATGTGAGCCAACCATACCGTACGACCACATTACCCCTGAATGGGAAGGGGCTTATTCCTAGCTTGTTTATTCTAGTATGGGAGGTCTTGTTTCATCCTTTATAGAAGTATTCCATGCGTGGTTGCTTCCGAACCGAGTGGTCATTGGAAATTTTCCTTCCTGAAGATTTCCATCCATCCGGCATCCCGGAGCGGGCAAAACTAGAGGCGCCGGAACGGGGAAATCTGTGTATCGGGCTCTAGGGAAGGATCCTATACTAGAGTAGACAAGTGAAAGAGTTTGTTTGATTATCTGAATCCCGCATACCTTGCGTATGACGATCCGTGGATTTCTCCCGGCAGATGTATCGAATCTTGTGGGTAAAGTGTACCCCTCTGCAGAGGTTTTCAAACTATTCGAATAGCCGCGTCCGCGGTCATGGACAGTTGGCAAGCTGTACTTGACTTTTGTCAAGAATAAAAATAACAATGGTGAACTTGGTGAATGACTTGACTTGACCTTGATGTTGACACACTTGAAATCCCTCTTTAGATGGAACTTAGAGAACTAAACCTCTTTTCTACCAATGAACATTCTTGGGAAATAAAACTAGCTTTTGCAAATAAACTTAGTGCTTAGTCCACTCTACCAAACTTGCATATCTACTTCATCATTTCATTTTAAAGATGGTTTGCGAGTGCATCCAATGTACTCATGGCTGTGTCCTTGGCTATCAACTTGGCCAGACTATGGGGAAGAGTACCAGGAGGAAGGGTATGATGAAGAGTACCAGAACTAAGCTCGTCTCCATGAGTCGCCATTGCCTGTAGGGTGAAGGCATGGACTCGAAGACGTTATTTCCGCTGCTATATGGTGTTGTAATGTGAATTTGGTCTCTACGACCATTGTGCTTGAATCATCATATTGTAATGTCTATGGAACTGGTTACCAACTACGTTATGTGTATCACAACAATGATTCTGGGATTGTGGTGGAATGCATAACGGGCACTTCGAATTTGTATCAAATTTGAGGTTGTTACATAAATAATGCTCAAGCACAAGAGTTCTCATTTATAACATATACACGACAAAGCATGGCATGGTTATATTTGGTTGGTTAATATCTCTCCTAATATTTCCTCTTAGTTGTTTGAGAAAACAAGTGAGAAAGTTCTTTCCTTTGAAGTGGCAAAAAGAATAACTTTTGAATAACATTTCTATTAAGTTTAAGTACTAATCATTAGTAACATGTGTAGTTAGGGCTTTCTACTTTCAATCCTTTCCTTGAGTGGAAATGATTTATGGGGTTGAGTATTGTTTAAACTACTAGTTATGCATTCATGACTAATTATGTGATCTAGGGTTTATGAATACTACGAATTTCATTTGATCACTATTAGTAGAAAGTAATGATTTATAATCACTTTCTAAAGGTTCTCAATTTCTTCTAAAGTATTTTCTTAATTACTTCTACTTATATTTACTTTCATCAAAGGTTGATGATCACCATTTCTTTTATTCAAAGGCATGGTAAATCCACTCATATTCTTAACTACAATTAAAGTGTTGCTGATGCATGTAAAATGCATACATGATCTTTGCACTTTACCACTTGATATTCCTTCTTATGTGCATCATATAATGGTTATATTTATGCTTTTTGATGATTATTGGGAATAATTCACAAGTTCCCAAATTTTATTGGATTAACCTCAGAAAACTAGAAAACTCTATTTCTATGTTGTTAACTTTTAGGGACCCAAACGGAGTCCAAATGACCTGAAACTTTGCGGGGGCTAATTTTTTGACGGACCAAGACTTAGCAGTGAAGGAAGTGCAATAGATGAGGCACGAGGGCCAAACGGGCATGGTCCACGCGGCCAGATTCCTTGGACACATGGGGCCAACATGTTCCCCCTTGTTGCTCCGATGCTATCGATCTTCGTCCTGATGGATTCGTCTTGACCTAAAACTGACTATATAAAGGGTCCCCCGATGGGTCGCGAAAGAGAGCGTCGGCGAAACACAAAACCACGAAACAGGAGCCTGGGAGATGAAGATCGGAGGGGGAAAACTCCGGTAGGGCGCTGCCAGCGTGATCTCCACCCTCTCTAATGACTCTACCTTCGTCACCATGATGAAGAGGGAGTAGTGCACCTCTGGACTATGGGTTTGTGGTAGTAGCCATTGTATATATCTCTTGGTATTCATTGTATTAGCTCCATATGAGCTACATAACATGATTATCGCCATATTTGTATTACCTTTGTGGTGGATCTTTCTATGAGTTGAAATTTGAGATTGCAATTGTTCTTTGTTTCAGTATATGAGTATATGCATATTATGTATCCCGTTCTTATTTACTTGTTTTGATCAAGCATGTTTATGAGGGTGTGTATGGGGGAACGTGTGTATTAGTTGGAGTAACGGGGATAAATACTACGAGGAGGACAGTCCTCAGGTTTCACTTGGGTGTTTACCTTACTTTGTTGTCTCACTAGGGATAAAGAAAATACCATACTACCGGGTATCTTTGGTGTGACCTTACCAAGTATCCACGACTTGATCTAGTATGTTCTTATTTTAACTTCATGTCATTGAGCTTAATGCTATACTCTGAGTTATTTCTTAATACTGAGGTGATTAGATTTAATTCCCATCTCGGTGGAGTATGAGAGAGATGAATAACCAAAACATCTCTATGTTAGGCGTGATGCCCATATGAATATTATATGTGCTTGAACATTGTTGCAATCCTTTATGTCAATTGTATGATCCCGTTTCCGCTATGTCTTTTATGAGAGAGTGCATAAGCGAACCCATGAACGCCGGTCCACTTTTAATCATAAGAAACAACTTTTCAACCACTTTATCATTATTTTAATTTTTAGTACTTATTAAATTCTAAAATACAAAAATACTTTTATTTACTACACTTGCAAACCAAGACACTACACCGCCATCTTTTACTGTTTATCATTGCATTGCATATTCCCACGGCACAAGACTTTTTAAGGCGCCGTTGCCATTGCATATTTACTTATTCGCATTTCATATTTCAATTTGGTTTTTTATACTTACACACACCTTGTATTTAACAACCACTTGGTGAGATTGAGGGCACAAAGCAAACTTATTTTATTTTGCAGGTTGCTAGAAGAAGGATAGGAAGATAATTCATTTACACACAGTTCCCCAAGAGTTAGATATAACCCTCGAGTCACCCTCATGGGGAAAAATCAAGCTTCCCTATGCTCAACACTCTCCTCTTGGAGTCTCAACCTAGTGTGAGTAGTTACAGCAGCAAGCATCATCAAGGCTTTTTCTGGCGTTGTTGCCGAGAAACTAGTTGAAGGATTACTCACAAGAAAGTCATCATCACCAACTTGTGCAAACACCTAAGCTTGGGTAGGTTGCACCTACGTGAGCATCATATTGTCCTTTTAGATTTGCAAAGTACTTTATTTTGATTTTGTTATTGTCTTGCATATTATCATTCTTTTATTTTCAGTTTTACATTGCTTTTTATTTTTGGTTTGCATTTTAATTTCAGTTTTGCATTTTTGCATGCTATTCTGGTTGCATTAGTTGTAGTATCATTTTACTTTCAGTTTTCTTTTTAAAAATTAAAAACACGTAAAAATTAGTTTAGCTCTTGTCTTTTAATCATGCGTCTTGAAAAAAACATGAGATGAGTCCAGCGGTGAATTCCACTTCCACTTTTAAGCAACATCCTGGAGAGACATTAAAAGATCACTAGTGGAGACAGGCTCTTTAGTCCCAGCCCGTCAGGGCCTTTAGTCCCGGTTTGCAAACCGGGACTACAGAGGCGGGACTAAAGGCTAAACCTTTAGTACCGGCCCGGTACCAGCCGGGACTAGAGGGTGTCCACGTGGGCGCCTCAGAGCGCATCCAGGGCCAGAACCTTTAGTCCCGGTTTGTAATACGGACCGGGACTAAAGGTCATCTACAGATTTTGTTTTTTGGTTTAGGGTTTTAGGGTTTAGGTGTTCGGGGGAATTATTTTTGTTGTATTTTATTTTATTCTTTCATTTAAAAACAGTTTTCATATAATTCTACGCATACATGTTAGTGCATATATATGTAAGATAACTTATCTTACGATCGAGTATATATACAATTATATGGAGATAACAATTATCGGGACTAGAGCCCGTCTATTCGATTACACCAACATTAGTAATGGCCCCTTGCTACACTAAATCTTCCTTTATCATCTATAAGTTCTGTCCTCAAAAAGGACGCTAGCTCCTCTCCAATAGCGATCGCGCGTTGCTCTGGTAGGTACTTCTCCCGCATGGCCATGAACTATATAAGAAGATGAGATCAATATGAATGTCAATCATGATAACAAAGAATGATGGGTAAAAATAAAGGTGTGAATGTTTATTGCTTACGTCGTATCTGTAATCCTTGTGCTCAGAGGTAAACGTGCGAATGGACTCGCAAACGTAGTATCCACATAGATGCGTCCCCCGTGGCTGCTGGTCGCACTTTACGAGAATAGAATATAATCAAAATAATAATCTAGCATCATAAATGTATTGAAAATAGAAGTATATCATACTACTTACCTGAACCGCTCTAAAGGTCAGCTTCTCATGAGAGATACCGTCAGTCACGCACTTGAACCGCTTCCAAACCCTGCCCGACAAGGAAAATGATTTGCTAAGTTTTTCATTACTTGATATATCAGAAAATCATTGAAAAGAGACCGATAGAGTGCAAGAATGATTGAAATTACCCTTGGAGCATGTCCTGCAGGCTTTGGAACTGTTCCAAGGTTCTCGATAATGGGTCGAAGGCATCAACTCTTCCCTTATCAATTTGAATGTCCAACAAAATCCAGTGGTAGCTGCACATGTATATATATATGTCAGTAACTTATCATTTACACTTATAAGTGAATGGACACAACAGAGTAAGACCCTCACTTGAAGTTGTATGGAAACAGTATGTGGTCACAGTAATTTTGATCTGTTAGAAACCTTAGAAGGTTTTCCTCCGTCTCCTTGGGGTTATCAGTTAGCGTCTTTATATGTATTTTATCTGGGTCAATAAACCCAATATTTATGATGTTCCTAGTTTTACATTCCAGAATCTTCATTCTGCATAATAGAGTACAAGTCATAACTGAACAAGTTATATGTAGACAATAAATTGAAATAACTGAACAAGTTATATGTAGACAACGAATTGAAAAACTTACAGACAATAGCAACTCATAAGAGATTTGTCGAGGGCGTCGCAATTGTACATCTAGAAGAGTTCATCAAAGTCGATATGGATGTCTTCGGGACGGCCGTAGTACTCCCGTGGGACACGCGCCACGATCATCGTTCTCCCATTCTTTGCTTCATTTAAGTACCATGTATGCAAGTAACGCATATTTGTTGGGAGATCATCAAACTTATCTTTGCTGACCAAAGGCGCTCCCATGACAAACTGCGGCTTAGGGGCTACCACAGCCTTGGGTAACCTGTCGTCTTGGGAAGCCAGAACGTCTTCAACACTTATACCTCATTCATCCGCCCACTTCTATGCTAATTCCAAATCTTGCCCCTGCACTAGAGAGAGAACATTCTCGGGTAACACCCTGAGGGGTGGGATCGATTGTTTGGCCTGTTGTCCAAGCTGAGGAACGTCTGATCTTTTTTTGCTTGTACTTGTACTTGATTTGCTCCCACTTGCACTTGCACGTGATCTGCTCTTTTTCCCTTCCTTCTGCAATGCGCGTGTATAGTCATCAGGCTTATGGTGCAAGTCATACTGTGATGGAAGGGTCAGTAAGTATTTTGCATATGCTATTTGCTTCTCGGTGTATTCCGGGCGGGGCTCGGGTTCCTTCTTTTTCATCTGCGCATCATAATGTTCCTTTGCTATCCTGGCGTTTTCCTCGGGGGTACGATCATAAGGTCTGATGGGAAGATTAGCATGAGGTACCTTTGGGAGGGGCGACAGTTTGCGCTTTGGAGAGCTCCGTCGCTTAGAACTCATCGACGGAGCATTCTTGCTGGCACGCTTCCGATTAGTATCCTTAGCGGGCGGCGGCGGAGACAGCCGACCCAAGTCCGGCGGCGGTGATCGAGATGGACTCGTGTTGTGGTGGCCGTCGTCATGTGGAGGGCTTGGAGGTGATGGAGGTGTAGGTGACCTGCGACGACTCGGAGGCGGTGTTGTCCTTGGGGCCGAGCCTGGAAGCTTGATGTAGTTCTTGTCCCATAGGATGACTCCACCGAGTACTTCTCCGAGTGTCCTCTCATCTTCGGGTCCAGCGATGTCGAGCTCCATATCATGAAACCTCGGCACGATTTCATCCACCCCGACTTTAGCATAGCCAGCTGGAATCTCACGGCCATGCCAGCGTACATCAGGGCCAGAAGGTAAAGCTTGTCTGACGGCCACCTTCATGGATATGTTCTTCATTCTCTGATGGAGTTCACATGATGTTGACTCCTTGATTCCATCCACGGGGTAGCCGGGACAGCCCTCTATCATTCTTCGTGCATCGTCGGTCAGGGCCTCAGATTCAGCCACGCTGCTTTTCCGCTTAGATGGGGCGGCGGTAATATCGAGTGCAGGATCTTCCTGGCACACTACTCCTCTAAGTTCATCAATCTGCTGTTGTTGCTCGTTAAGCCTGGCAAGCAACTGGTTGTACTTGTCATTTTCCTCATCCTGCTATCGCTTCTTTGCTCTCGCTTGGCTTCTGTAAGTGTCTTGGTCTCTGGCAAACCCAAGCCACCACGGGTAAGAAGGACCAAAGCCTCGCGTTCGTCCTCCATGTTTGTCATTGCCGAGGACCAGTGTGAGCAAATCTTTCTCTCTATCTAGAGTGAACTGTCTTTTTCCCTCTTTAATTTCTTTCACTATTTTTTTCCAATTTTCCCTAGGTATCCTAAGACCGTCACTGCAGATAAGGTCCCCTGTTTGTTCGTCGTACGAACCACCATGCGCAAGAAACCAATTTCTTGCTCTCAATTCCCACTCATCATGGATGGATTCAGGTGTGATCCCTTTAGCTAGCATCTCTTGCTCTTTCTTATCCCACTTTGGGATGGCAGTCTCATAGCCCCCTGGCCCCAGCGTGTGGTGATATTTCTTCTTGTCGGCATTTTTCTTGTTCTTTTCTGATAATGCCTTGGCATCTTCTGACTCCTTGTATTCCTGAAATGCCTTCCAGTGATTCGCCTGCTTGGCTAGATACCCCTCGAATACTGGCACTTTCTTTGTCTTCAGATAGTTTTTCCATAGTTTCTTTTTCCACACCCGGAACAGTTTGACCATCTTCTTTAGAGTCCACTTCTTAACTTTGGCCCTCAGTTCTCTTGCGGCGTCTTCATTCTCACATTCTGGCAGGTTGAAATGTGCCATGAGATCATTCCAAAGACTCTCTTTGTACCTTTCGGCGACATAGTCACTATCGGCTGCCCCTTTGCGCTTGTTCCACTCCCGAACGCTGATCGGGACGTGATCCCTAACGAGAACTCCGCATTGCTTCTTGAATGTATCAGCAGCATTCTTAGCAAGCTTGGGTTCGCCCGTAGGCAATATGACCTCAAAGGTGTAATGCGTTCGTGCATCCAACTTTTTGGTCGGGCCTCGTTTCGTAGCTTTGCTCGATGTGGAGGCCTAAGAGGAGAAACATTCGTCAATTAATGTATATGTATACAATATACAACTATCTCCAATATTTTTCACATATTACAACTGATTGCCGAACTTCATATGTATACCTCGCCGGACTTCGTTATTTGTCCACCGGCTTCAACCGGGACTAAAGGTGCAATAAATGCGCGGCAATGCTGAAATTTTTTCAGATTTCATTTCAAATATGAATTTTTAATTTTTAATTGAATAACTTCTGTATATTTTAGAATCTGATAAAACTTTCAATATGAAAAGTGTTTGAAATTGATTAACTAATTCAAAACCATTTTCTATTTTCAAAATCAATTATTTTAACTATTCAAACTATTAACTATTTTGCCATTTTCAATTAAAACTATATTGATTAATATTCTTTTTGCATATTTTAGAATTTGACAAAACTATGAATATGAAAAGTGTTTGAAATTGAATAACTAATTCAAAACTATTTTCTATTTTCAAAATTAATTATTTTAACTATCCAAACTATTAACTATTTTGCCATTTTCAATTAAAACTATATTGATTAATATTCTTTTTGCATATTTTAGAATTTGACAAAACTATGAATATGAAAATTGTTTGAACTTGAATAACTAATTCAAAACTATTTTCTATTTTCAAAATTAATTATTTTAACTATCCAAACTATTAACTATTTTGCCATTTCAATCAAAACTATATTGATTAATATTCTTTTTGTATATTTTAGAATCTGATAAAACTTTCAATATGAAAAGTGTTTGAAATTGATTAACTAATTCGAAAACATTTTCTATTTTCAAAATCAATTATTTTAACTATTCAAACTATTAACTATTTTGCCATTTTCAATTAAAACTATATTGATTAATATTCTTTTTGTATATTTTTTTGAAGCTGATAAAACTTTGAATATGAAAAGTGTTTGAAATTGAATAACTAATTCAAAACGACATCTTCAATAAGCTCCGCCATGGGAGATTTCCCAACCCTTTCCTCCAAAACAGTTAGAGGAGTTGGAGTCTTTCACGGGCTTGCAGGGAAATTTTTCCGAGGCGGAGCTTCCGAAGATGCCGTTGGGCGTGAGCACAAACGATATCTTCGAGAAGCTCCGCCACGGGAGATTTCCCAACCCTTTCCTCCAAAATAGTTAGAGGAGATGGAGTCTTTCACGGGCTTGCAGGGAAATTTTTCTGAGGCGGAGCTTTTGAAGATGCCGTAGGGCGTGAGCACCAACGACATCTTCGAGAAGCTCCGCCACGGGAGATTTCCCAACCCTTTCCTCCAAAACAGTTAGAGGAGATGGAGTCTTTCACGGGCTTGCAGGGAAATTTTTCCGAGGCGGAGCTTCCGAAGATGCCGTAGGGCGTGAGCACCAACGACATCTTCGAGAAGCTCCGCCACGGAAGATTTCCCAACCCTTTCCTCCAAAACAGTTAGAGGAGACAGAGTCTTTCATGGGCTTGCAGGGAAATTTTTCTGAGGCGGAGCTTCCGAAGATGCCGTAGGGCATGAGCACCAACGACATCTTCGAGAAGCTCCGCCATGGGAGATTTCCCAACCCTTTCCTCCAAAACAGTTAGAGGAGATGGAGTCTTTCATGGGCTTGCAGGGAAATTTTTCCGAGGTGGAGCTTCCGAAGATGCCATAGGGCATGAGCACCAATGACATCTTCGAGAAGCTCCACCACGGGAGATTTCCCAACCCTTTCCTCCATCCATGGGGATGAAACTCTCCCTTCCTTCTAGGTTGGCTTCTTGAGCTGCTTGCCATGGCGTATCGATGCTCCTTTTAGAGGCACAGCGCCGCTTCTACTTTGTCTTGTTGCTCCGACAGGGGCGTCGTGCGCTACATGCTTTATCTCATCGAGCAGTGCATCCACCCATGCATCCTTATCCTGCCGACAGCTTTAGTCTCGGTTGCACCCACCAGCCGGGACTAAAGGTTACCCATGCGTCCTTATCCTGCCGACAGCTTTAGTCTCGGTTGCACCCACCAGCCGGGACTAAAGGTTACCCACACGTCCTGGCCTAAAGGTTACCCACCAGCCGGGACTAAAGGTTGCCATACATGCAAGCTCCTTAAATAAAGGTTTAGTACATTTCATACATGCATTACATAAAAGGTTTAATACATTATTACATTATTGCACCAATAATCCTATCTATTATTTCTATTTTCTTCTGGGTCGTAGCCATGGAGAATCTTCATCATTCAGTAGGATGCTTGGGTAAGTTTTCACTTTGAAGGGCAGAATTTCATGAAACTTATTATAATCTACTTACATGTCTGTCTTGTCATCTACTCCCACGATGTTTCTTTTCCCTGAAAGAACTATGTGGCGCTTTGGCTCATCGGACGATGTCTTCTTTTGCTGATTTCTTTTTCTCGTTTTTGTAGACATGTCCTTCACATAGAAAAACTGAGCGACATTGTTGGCTAGGACGAATGGTTCATCCATGTACACAAGATTGTTGAGATCCACTGTTGTCATGCCGTACTTTTGGTCTACAACTACCCCTCCTCCTGTCAGCTTCACCCATTTGCACCGAAACAAAGGGATCTTAAAAGTAGGTCCATAGTCAAGTTCCCATATCTCCTCTATGTACCCGTAATATGTTTCTTTCTGCCCATTATCATCTGTTGCATCAAAGCGGACACCACTGTTTTGGTTGGTGCTCTTTTTATCTTGGGCAACCGTGTAAAATGTATTCCCATTTGTCTCGTACCCTTGGAAAGTACATATAGTCGAAGATGGTGGCCTGGCCAAACAGTACAGCTGATCTCCAATGGTGTCGTCATTCATGAGATGTGTCTGCAACCAACTGCCGAAAGTCTTCTCGTGTTCCCCTTTAATCCAAGAGTCAGCCTTGAACGGATCGTATGGGCACCTAGAGGGGGGGAATAGGTGCTACTCAAAGTTTAATTCTTTTTCAATTTAGGCTTGACACAAAAGGTAAATTCTCTAGATATGCAACTAAGGTGAATTTACCTATATGTCAACGAGCAAGCTAAGCAAGATACAAGTAGTAAAGGCAATAAAGGATAGAGGTAACCGAGAGTGGAGCACACGGAGACACGGATGTAATTCCCGTAGTTCCTTCCTTTTTAGGGGAAGTACGTCTACGTTGGAGGGGTGTGGTTGCCACAAAGGCCTAACCAACGCCACAAAGGCTCACCCTATTCTCCGGTGCAAGCTTCCGCCACAAAGGCCTAGCTCACTTTCCACTAAGGGATTCCTCAAGGCGGAACCGGCCTTTACAAAACTTGGGGCACCACTCCACAACTGAATTG
Source organism: Dactylis glomerata (assembly GCA_007115705.1). Lineage (NCBI taxonomy): Eukaryota > Viridiplantae > Streptophyta > Magnoliopsida > Poales > Poaceae > Dactylis > Dactylis glomerata. The sequence goes on along the minus strand of QXEO01000200.1, from coordinate 1,333,559 downwards.
GAGGCTCCCAAGCACCACAAAGATCTCAATCAACAAGTATCAAGATTTCAATCACACAAACAAGGTCAAGGGACACAAGGGAACCCAAGACCAAAGGGCCCTCTAGCAAATGAGAGGGGAAATCAAATCGCTTCGGTGAGGATGTAGATCAAGGCCTTCTCCTTCGATTCTCCAAAGATCAACGACTTTGGTGGGTTGAGGGAGGAGATCTTGCTAATTTGGTGGCTCCAAAATGGGGTCTTTTCTTCACAGCTCGAGCAGCTTGAGGTTGAAGAAGGGGAGGGGTATTTATAGCCCCTCCCAAAATGTAGCCGTTGCTGAGTTGGAGGGCGGATTATCCGGCCAAAGTTGGGCCGGATTATCCGGCCGGCCGGATTATCCGGCCCCTGGCCGGATTATCCGCCCCCCCTATCTGGGTGACGCCGCGCCAGGTCCTTAGCAGAATTTCAGCCACTCCCGGGGGAGGGCGGAATATCCGACCAAAGCTGGGGCGGATTATCCGGCTGGCCGGATTATCCGGCCCCTGGCCGGAATATCCGGCCCCCCTATCTGGGTGACGCCGCGATAAGTCCTTAGCCGTTTTTCGGCCACCCCAGAGGGGGCGGATTATCCGGCCACCCCTGGCCGGATAATCCGGCCTGGCATTTCTGCAAAAGATAATCCTGCAAATCTTAGCACACAATTAGTATCACTAATGTTGTTATCTAACACACAAAATCTGAGGGAAACAAAGTTTGCACTTTCAAGCCTTCCCCGGGTTTTCGGAGCGTATAATATTCTTGTGTCTCATGATATACGGAGCCACCACGGTGGAATTGTGTAGAACTATGTAGTGTGCTTGAGAGAATGAATGCCCGTCCATACATACTTTTGCTTTCCTTCCTAGTGTGCCTTTTCCTGTCAGCCTACCCTCATATCGAGATTCAGGAACACCAATCGGCTTAAGGTCAGGAAGAAAGTCCACACAAAACTCAATGACCTCCTCTGTTCCATAGCCCTTGGAGATGCTTCCTTCTGGCCTAGCACAGTTACGAACATATTTCTTTAAGACTCCCATGAACCTCTCGAAGGGGAACATATTGTGTAGAAACACAGGACCGAGAATTCTAATCTCTTCGACTAGGTGAACTAGGAGGTGTGTCATTATATTGAAGAAGGATGGCGGGAACAACAACTCGAAGCTGACCAGACATTGGACCACATCAATCTGTAACCCTGATAAACTTTCTCGATCGATTACCTTCTGAGAAATTGCATTGAGGAATGCACATACCTTCACAATTGCCAGGCGAACATTTTTCGGTAGAATTCCCCTCAATGCAACCGGAAGCAATTGCGTCATAAGCACGTGGCAGTCATGAGACTTTAGGTTTTGGATTTTTTTTGTCTTTCATATTTACGATTCCCTTTATATTCGACGAGAAGCCAGTCGGGACCTTGATACTGAAAAGGACTTCAAAGAAGATTTCCTTCTCTTCCTTGGTAAGAGCGTAGCTGGCACGCCCTTGAAACTGCCCTGGGTGCATGCCATCTCATCCTTTATGACGTTCCTGGTCCTCCTATGCTTCCGGTGTATCTTTTGAGTTCCCATATAAGCCCAGGAAGCCTAGAATATTCACGCAGAGATTCTTCGTCAGGGGCATCACGTTGATTGCGGAGCGGACCTCATGGACTTCCCAATAGGGTAGCTCCCAAAATATAGATTTCTTCTTCCACATGGGTGCGCGCTTATCAGGGCCGTTAGGAACAGGTTGGCTGCCAGGACCCTTTCTAAAGATTACTTTTAAATATTTGACCATATCAAATACTTCAGCACCAGTACGGGTGACAGGCTTCCCCCGGGGTTCTGCCTTGCCATTGAAATGCTTGCCTTTTTTTCTTTAAGGGATGCTTGGGCGAAAGAAAACGACGATTGTACGGGTACACATTCTTCCTACATTTGTCCAGATATATACTTTCTGTCTGATCCAAACAGTGCATGCATGCATTGTATCCCTTGTTTGACTATCCTGAAATGGTACTAAGAGCAGGCCAATCATTGATGGTTACGAAAAGCAACGCTCGAAGGTCAAATTCCTCTTGTTTGTGCTCGTCCCACACACGTACACCTGGTTCGGCCCACAGTTATAAAAGTTCATCAACTAATGGACTTAGGTACACATCAATGTCATTGCCGGGTTGCTTAAGACCTTGGATAAGCACTGGCATCATAATGAACTTCCGCTTCATGCACAACCAAGGAGGAAGGTTGTAGATACATAGAGTAACGGGCCAGGTGCTGTGACTGCAACTCTGCTCCCCAAAAGGATTCATGCCATCTGTACTTAGACCAAACCATAAGTTCCTTGCGTCACCTGCAAATCTCGGGAACTCTCTCTCGATTTTTTTCCACTGCCGACCATCAGCGGGGTGCCTCAACTTGTCGTCTTTCATACGATCTTCCATGTGCCATCGCAACAACTTCGCATGATCTTTATTTCTGAAGAGATGTTTCAACCGTGGTATTATAGGAGCATACCACATCACCTTGGCAGGAACCCTCTTCCTGGGTGGCTCGCCCTCAATATCACCAGGGTCATCTTTTCTGATCTTATACCGCAATGCAGTGCATACCGGGCATTTATCCATAGGGATTTCTATTTTCGTGCCCTCGGGTCCTTAGTTGTACTCAGTTTTCCCTAGCTCCTTAGTTTTTCCTCAGTTTTGTCCAAGCCCTTGGCTGAAATCGTCACCAGTGCTGGAACGGCCGGTTGCCCAACGGTTCAACACCTTTGACCGTTAACTGCTGACTAGTGGGGCCACGTAGAGCCCGCAAAGACACGTTAGAGCATCCATCTTTGTTTGACCGTAAGCATCGCCGTATCCCTGACCAAAACGCGGACGAGTGGGGCTTCGGTATATCAAATGACAAGTGGGGCCATGACGCTGATACAAGGGGCAATACACGGGTAGGATTAGATTTTTAAACGGAGCTCTACAGCGATGGCACGGAGGAGGTGGCCTGCGGGGTGCCGAGATGAGATCGACGTCCACAAAGAACTGCATGAGGCGAGACCAGACGCATTAGATAGATATGAACTAGACGCGTTTAACCATGCAAAGAAGAGAAGAAATGGTCGAGGACATCGACGACGACCTCAACACTTTGACTGACGGTATCGGACACGAACATGAGCAATGTAGAGAAAACTAGTGTCTCTCCTTTCTGGCATGTATAGATGGGTGCTAGGGGAGTGTGGTGGCGAAGGGAAAGACCTCGCGGTGGTCTGTGGCATCCAGCATAGCGGGGCGGCGTGGCCGTGCCCACAGTGGCGTGCATGTTCGGCATTGGCATCAGCATGTACGTTCGTCATTGGCCTCGGCGGTATCTCTGGTGTGTCGGTGATCGAATGAGGGGACGGGATTAAGGGTGCATCCCGACAGTGACCTAGCAGTGGCGGCGAGCATGCATAGCCGTTCTGACGATGCCGATATCGGCATCGGCATCGTTTGGAGGCTGTGGTGCTCGAATCATGGTGGAAATTGCGATTCCCTATTATTTTTATATGCATAATATATAGAAAATAGCTAGATCTCTAAATCGATGCATATGAAGCTACATATATATTCTTGGTCATAATCCCCTTATCTAAAGGGGATGGATGCATGGCTTCACGTCGTCGTCGCTTTCATCGTCAGTATCTTCGTCGTCCGTGTAGTAGTACTTCCTGCACAATGTTACGTCGAACACCTTCACTGTGAGCACATCATCGCCTTCATATTTGAAGTGTAGGATGTAGCCGAAATCCACACAGTGCGCGATGGCGAAATTCTCCCAGCCCTTGTCGAGGTACATCCGGCCTTGTTCGTCAAATAGGACCTCCATGGTCCAGAGACGAGGACCGCAGTCAGCTGCTCGCAGATACACCTTTGCGGGCTCCTGGCCGTCAAGATAGTCCGCAAACTTTTGTGGGAGTGCCTACAAAGAGATCGAGCGCCGGTCGTTTGAAATTAAAGGCTTTTTGGAACATGCACATAATTAATCACATGCATCATATATGTGGGAACGCGTACGTACCTTCTTGGCCAAAGGGTCTTCATAGATGACGATTAAGAACTCCTCTATGATCAATGACAGTGTTGACGGTGGTGGTGGCAATGATGATGATCCAGCACCCAGGCCGCCCCTCCCCCTTCCCCTTCCCCTTCCCCTTCCCCTTCCGGTCGGCGTCCGAGACGTGGAAGCCATGGCAATGGATCAAGTGTATGTGAACGAAGAAGAGAGAGGCAGAAACGAAGAAGAGAGAGGCAGAACCTATTGACATGAGGGATGGCCGTTGTGGGGGTTTATAAGGGCGAGATGACCATTGTGGGGTTTACATAATAAATTAAGGAGGAGATGACCGTTGTGGGTGTTTATATCTCAACAAAAAAGTAATGCCTAAAAGAAATGGAAATTCGTGATAGTTTATTATTTTACCGTAAAAAGTAATGCCTAAAGGAAATTCGTGATAGTTTATCATTTCACCGTGAAAAGTAATGCCTAAAGGAAATTCGTGAAAAGTAATGCCTACATGGAAATTTGTGATAGTTTATTATTTTACCGTGAAAAGTAATGCCTAAAGGAAATTCGTGATAGTTTATCATTTCACCGTGAAAAGTAATGCCTAAAGGAAATTCGTGATAGTTTATTATTTTACCGTGAAAAGTAATGCCTAAATGGAAATTCGTGATAGTTTATCATTTTACCGTGAAAAGTAATGCCTACAAGAAGTGGAAATTCGTGATTACCAAACTTGTTGAATCCGGTAGCCAACTCGTTATTTAGCATACATAGAGGGGTAGTAGTTTGCCACCGACAGATAGAGAGAGGGTGGCACGATCCTGCCCGTTAGATCATAGGATCGACGGTAGGTGGGCACGATCCGTGTGACAACAGCTCGACCAATCAGGCCAAGTTTGGGCTTCTGTGAGAAGGGAGAGGGTAAAACTGAGTAGTATCAAGGATACAAGGGCAAGTAAATAGTAAACAGGCTAAGGAATTCAAATAAGAGATTTAGAAAAAGAAAAACACATGTTTTGTACAATGAAACCCAGGTTGGCCTACCTCAAAGTATTAGCAATTCAAATATACATGAGTATAAAAATTATGGCCTCATTCAGACAAACTATGTTTTGGGTATAGATGTTTTGAGAAGGGGTTTGAGTGGAAAGCCATGAACCTTCATAGCTACTAGTGATTTCAGAAGTGGCCATTTGTGTAAAAACTTGATTTATATATGATTGTTATGATTTCCTACGTGGCAGGTCGTGTAACAAGACTCCATGAGTAGGAGGCACTATGATTTTAGTTTTTTGAATTTTTTTGCGCATGAAATGACTCAATTAGATGGCTTAATCCCATCTGTTGACTCTCTGTTGACCAGCCACTTGAGGGTAAAACTGAGTATATTGCACTAGCCAGTATTAGTACTCGAGGGGAAAACTGAGTACAGATATTTTTCCAGTGTAAGACTCGAGGGTAGAACTGAGTACACGTAATGGTGCTGACGTGCAGTCCCACGGACGCGTGTCGCGGTGAGCAGCGGTTAGCCGCGCGGTGCGCGTGTTGAGACCAAACGTCAACTGCTGAGACGAACCATCACTTTGCCAGTACAGAGCCCCTCTCTCCCTCCCTCTGCACACAGTCTCATTATAACTCACGCACGCAACCACGCCTCTCACATCCCATCACCTTCTCCAAATCCAAAAAAAACCCAACCGCCCTACGCGCGCTCCCCTGCCGGCGATGGAGAAGAAGAATGCGCCGGCGGCCGTCGCCCCCAAGCCCGTCGCCTCCGAGCCCGTCGCATCCGAGCCCGTCGCCGCCGAGCCCGTCGCATCCGAGGGCGGCGCATCCAAGCGCGGCGCCTCCGTGAACTGGGCCTCTCTTAAGGGTGACGGACCACTTCACAAGATCGGTGACTGCTTACTGGCGAACGAGGAGTACGTGGACACCTACGCTGCTTTGAGGCAAGTTTGTACAAATTGGCGCTCAGATCTACCTGAGCCCGACGTGCACCTGCATGAATGGATCGTGGTAGAACACGCCCTTCCACGCGCCGCTGAGTTCTCCTTCCTCAACCTCCGCACATCCCGCTACATCACCATCGATCTAACGGAAGTTCATGCAAGGTTCAAATTCCTCCATATCTATAGAGGTAATCTATTTTTATTTTCAATCGTAAACATCTTAGTGCTGAATGTTATCTTCATCAACTCCCTTTTAGATACTACTTCGTCGGCTTTTACCGTGGCGTCATCGTGCTTGCCCAGAGGAACCAGCCGCACAAGATACGGCTTCTGAACCCACTCACAAAGACTTTGAACGCTACGTTTGAGGCGCAGATGCCATCTATGATTATGCAGTCAGTCGCTGTAATGAAGTCCCCGACTATGGTCTTCATTTGCACAGGTTACCCCAATGAAATTGCTTGGGTTGATAAGAGCTCTCCAACTAAGGATATAGATGTACATGATTGGGGAGAAGGAAGATTTACGATCGAGGACCATTCTCTGCGTTGCATTACCCCGTTCAATGGTGAATTGTATGCAATAGCTGTGAATGAGTTCGGAAGAATAGTGTGCACCAACAATGTCCAGTTGGAGCAGCGCGCGAGCACTGTCAGCATAAAGACACTATTTTCATTTCCAGAACTTGGAAATGATTATGATTCCAAGTTCTACCTTGTGGAGTCGGATGGTGATCTGTTGCTTGTGTTGTTGGGCGGCAGCACTGACGACAACGGGCATTTGGAGGAAGGTCAACCATTGGTGTACCGTGTGGACACTGAGAGCCACTCTCTCCATGCCGTCAGTAACATTGGCAGTCGTGCCCTCTTCGTCAATTTTATCCGGTGTATCTCCGTCGATACCAGAGTGCACCCGACAGTTCGACCTGGCTGCATCTACTACGCGGATTTGGGTTATATCAGAGAGTATGATGATGATAGAAAGGCCTGGGATGAGTGGCCACGACGTGCGGATAGAAATGAACAAAGGCCATACCGTTTGGAGGATGTATTTGCTGCACACTGCAGACAGAGGGAGTTCAGTGAATATTTCTTTCATCTCATGAATTGTAGCGATTTCGAAATATATGATACAGAATGAAGAACATTGTTATTGGCTGCTTTTGGCTGTTGTATACAGTTTATGTATTATACTTAGTTTTCTGGATTTATTATGCTGCTGTGAATTTATCCTATACTAGCTTCTAGATTTGTTACCATATTGGGCAAAAAACGAGAGCCAAAAGGCAACAATCATTGAAGAAAGACAGAAATAGAAGCTTCTCTAGATTTGATACTAATTTGGTGAAAAGAGAGAGAACTATTACAGAGAGAGAGGGGAAAAAGGCGCTCTGAAAAGGCAATGCCAATTTGGCCCGAGAGAGACAGAACCGAGCTCTCACGTACAACCAAACGCGGTCTCGTCCTGTCCCACGCGGTCCCTTTCTACCAGCCCCACGCGACGCGGCCCCACACGACGCGGCCCCACACATCAGCACGGAAACGGTCAACTAAACGGGAATCCTCCCGTCCGACCTCCTTCTGAGGGTTTCAGACAACGACTTGGGGAAAACTGAGGAAAAACTAACGAGCTGGGGAAAACTGAGTACAACTAACGACCTGAGGGCACGAAAATAGAAATCCCTTATCCATATTCTCGTACTTCTTACCGCGGTAGAGGATGCAGTTATTAGGGCATGCATGTATCTTCTGCACGTCTAATCCTAGAGGGCAGACAAGCTTCTTTGCTTCGTACGTGCTGGCGGGCAATTCATTCTTTCTTGGAAGCATCTTCTTCATCAGTACCAGCAACTTTTCAAATGACAAGTCAGTCATACCGGTCTCTGCCTTCCACTTCAGCAATTCCAGTGTGCTACCCAGCTTCTTCTGGCCATCTTCACAAGTTGGGTACAACAATTTGTTGTGGTCCTGTAACATCTGCTTGAACTGCAACCTCTCCTTTTCTGTGTCGCAGCCTCGCCGTGCATCAGAAATGACCTGGCCAAGATCATCAGCGGGCTCATCTGGTTCCCGTTCTTCACCCTGATCTTCTTCTTCATTGTCTTCCATTGCGGTATCAGCATACTCAGGGAACATAGATCGGTAGTTGTCATCATCGTTCTCTTCTTCTTCATCGTCGTCTTCCATCATAACCCCTCTTTCTCTGTGCTTGGTCCAAACATTATAGCCCGACATAAAACCAGACCGAAGCAAGTGGCTCTGAATGACTCTTGAAAAAGTGTAATCCTTCTCATTCCGACATTCAACACATGGACAAAACATATAGCCACCACCATGCTTGTTCGCCTCGGCCGCATCTCGAAAAGAATGCACGCCTTCTCTGTAAGCGGCTGTGCGTCAATCACCGTACATCCATGGATGGCTCATCTGCGTTATACAACAGTATATCAAACACAATCACGATCCTAAAAATTAGTACCGCACGGTCTAAACGAGGAAATATAGTTGCTAACCTTTTAGAATAAGTGGAAATAAAGAGGAAGAGGCTTAAGTGTGGCTCGGGCACCTCATATCGTAGTTGTGTTCGGTGAACTGAAGCGGCATCGCTCTAACACACATTTCAACAAACACCTCTAGTGCATAGGAATGAAATGGAGAACTAGCACAAACCCACACTCCTCCATCCAAGAAAAATACAAGGGAGAGGGGAGAGGGGCTGCGGCCATATATATAGGCAGAATCCTTTAGTCCCGGTTTGAGACATAAACCGGGACTAAAGGGGGCGCACATGCGGGCTGCACACCGCATAGCCCTTTAGTCCCAGTTTGTGTCTCAAACCGGGACTAAAGGCTCGTAACGGGCCGAGACTAAAGGCTCCCGGGCGGGTGGGCGTATTTGGGGCGACGTGGCCGGGCCTTTAGTCCCGGCCCAGATTACGGCCGGGACTAAAGGGTCCAGGCCAAAGGCCCATTTTCCACTAGTGGATGCTTGGGTTAGAATTAATAGGATACATTATGAGGAACCTACCCCATGTGAGGATGAGAAACTAAACCTTTACTTTTATTATGGATTGGATCCATGGTATCAAAATGCTTTAGATTGGGCAACTGGTGGAAGTTTTGTCTTGTCAACACCATCTTGTGTAGCCATGACATTAAGAAGAATTTTTGGTAGCTTTGTTGGAAGAAAGAAAAAATTACAGGACACCACAGTTCAACTTGTTCTATCTATTGACAAACTTGAAGGTAGATTGAATAAACTACCTGATAGGGAAGATTTTGACCATTTAGCACTTTACTCTAAAAAAGTTATTCCAAGAATAGACAATGAATTGGTTGATATCATGGATAAACTGCAATTACGTGAAGGAGAATTCCTTGAAAGAAAGGATCATCTCAACAGTGTTGAAAAGAAAGTGGTTTTTATTAGTGAAATTTTGGAAAAGGATGCACCTTTTAAACACTATAAGAAACTTCCAGTTCAAAAACAAGTATGGGTTAAAAAGGAGAAAAAGGTAAAGAAGTGTGATGTCAAGGATCCTTTGCTTGAATTACAAAAGTGTAACTTGCATAAACTTATTTCTATATTACAAAAATTTGCAAGTGATCCATCTGTGAACTCTAACCAAGCAGGTTTTGGTTCTTGTATTGCTAATCATGCGTTGAAAGAAAAGATTGCTATGTACAACCAGGAGGCCATGATACTGATACGTCTCAAACGTATCTATAATTTTTGATGCTCCATGCTTGTTTATGCACCATTTGCTTTGTGTTTTGTTTACACTTCGTGGCATTTTTATGTATTTTCTGGAACTAACCTATTAACAAGATGTCATAGTATCTGACGAGGTTCTAACCCGGCAATGCCCATGTTTCGGGGCTTTCGATTCATGGAGAGCATGTGGGCGCTTGGCGGATTCGACGGCTTCAGACAGAAACAGGGGGTGCACACGAATTTACCCAGGTTCGGCCCCCCGGAGGGTAAAGACCTATATCCTGCTTGTCTGATCTTGTATTGCTGGTATATGAGGAGCTGTTACAATGGCGCGCAGATGCAATCTGGCGGAGGTGGAAGGAGATGGCGTGGCTAGCCTATGCGAGGTTGTTTTGTAGGCTATGCGAATCTCGTCTCTAGGGGGGCGCCCTTGGTGGCTTTATAGATGCAGCCAGTTAGGGTTTACAAATATTTTTTGCCTTCTACTCCAAGTCGAAGTGCTGGGCTTTGCGGGCTTTGGGTACCCTTCGAGCGGGCTTCTTCCTTGGCAGGAACCAGGTAGGCAAATATCGAGGACCGAGGGGTCATACCCTCGTCAGTAGCCCCCGAGTGCCTGGGATAGTCGAAGACTATGGCAGGGACTCTAATCCGAGATTCTCCTTGACGTCGTAGTCTTGTATGTCGCGCGTAGAGGCACCAAATGAAGTTCTTGCATGTCGTGGTTGGTGGAGTCACACGGTGGCCGAAATCATGGTGATGATGTTGTCGACGGCTTGCTGTAGGCGATGTCGGGGTCGAATGCTTGCTGTTGGCGATGTCGTTGTCGAGTCGAAATTTGTCGACCCGAAGTCGACGTAGCAGACGGAGCGTCGTTGATGATTTAGAAGGCCGCTAGAGTTAACAGCGTATGGCGCAGCCCCCGAGTGTGTTGCTAACGCCGGGAGAATAGATGCCAATGCGAGGCGAAGCCCCCGAGCGTGTTGCCCACGCCGGGCGAATAGATGTCAATGCGAGGCGCAGCCCCCGAGCGTGTTGCCAATCGTCGAGGCGGAGCCCCCGAGCGTGTTGCTAACGCCGAGTGAACAGCGAGACCCCTAAGTGCAACGGGTAAAGGCATGGTACCCGACGCGTCCGTCAGGATACTTGAAGCGTCCGTATGTACGGAATTATCTCAGCAGAGCACGTATAGCTGTGTTGCCGGGCCAACAATGTTGCTAACTGTGGACTTGCGAATTATCTCAGCAGAGCACGTATAGCTGTGTTGCCGGGCCAACAATGTTGCTAACTGTGGACTTGCGAATTATCTCAGCAGAGCACGTATAGCTGTGTTGCCGGGCCAACAGTGTTGCTAACTGTGGACTTGCGAATTATCTCAGCAGAGCACGTATAGCTGTGTTGCCGGGCCAACAATGTTGCTAACTGTGGACTTGCGAATTATCTCAGCAGAGCACGTATAGCTGTGTTGCCGGGCCAACAGTGTTGCTAACTGTGGACTTGCGAATTATCTCAGCAGAGCACGTATAGCTGTGTTGCCGGGCCAACAGTGTTGCTAACTGTGGACTTACCTTCGTATTTGATATACGGCATCCGAATTGGTATATTGCCACCAGAATTCGGGCATTAAGTGTAGCCCCCGAGCGTGTCGCTAACGCTGGGCGAATAGACGCCAATGCAAGGCGAAGCTCCCGAGCGTGTTGCGAACGTCGGGGCGAATAGACGCCACTATGAGACGTAGCCCCCGAGCGTGCTGCCAACGCCGGGGTAAATGAATGCCGATTCGAGGCGCCGAAGTATGTCATGGTGGAGGGTCGATGACTTTGATCCCTGCAGTCGAGGAGGTAGATACCTCGCGCTCGACGGTCGTTAGGCGAATAGACATATGTATAATATGAAGGCAAAACACATGTATGATGTAAAAGCAAAGCCCCCGAGTATCGGTTGCTGAAAGTGTCGAAAGCATATAGAAAGCAATGAAAGTAATCAACTCATAGTTGAGGAAGACTTAGCTTTGGTATTTTCTCCCGGGGTGACCCCTAATATTTGTGGGGTAGCTCTCGTCGTCATCTTTCCAATGGCGGTGGTCTCATGTCGTTCGGACACTCCATGGTCGAATCACGCAGGGGTCGAATTCCTTCAGACGCCAGGGTCGAATTTCTTCGGACGCCGGGGTTGAACTTCTTCGGACGCCGGGGTCGAATTTCTTCGGATGCCGGGGTCGAATTTCTTCGGACGCCGGGGTCGAACTTCTTCGGACGCCGGGGTCGAACTTCTTCGGACGCCGGGGTCGAACTTCTTCGGACGCCGGGGTCGAATTTCTTCGGACGCCGGGGTCGAATTTCTTCGGACGCCGGGGTCGAACTTCTTCGGACGCCGGGCTCGAATTTCTTCGAGACGCCGAGGTCGAATTTCTTCGGACGCCGGGCTCGAATTTCTTCGAGACGCCGAGGTCGAATTTCTTCGGACACCGGGCTTGAATTTCTTCGAGACACCGAGGTCGAATTTCCTCTCGATGCAGACTCGAATTTCTTGGCGATGGCGGCGACGAAGACCATGGCGGCGGAGTCGAAGGCCATGATGGCGAACTTGAAGATCTTGGCAATGGCGGCGTTGAAGATCTTGATGCTTGATTCGAAGGTCATGTCGATGGTGTTGAAGATCTTGGCGATGGATCTGTTGTAGCATTGATGGAACCGGCGAATCCGTGGATCCAGCGCCCGTCGTCCCCACGGTCGGCGCCAATTGACGAGGTTCTAACCCCGGCAATGCCCATGTTTCGGGGCTTTCGATTCATGGAGAGCATGTGGGCGCTTGGCGGATTCGACGGCTTCAGACAGAAACAGGGGGTGCACACGAATTTACCCAGGTTCGGCCCCCTCGAAAGGTAAAAGGCCTACATCCTGCTTGTCTGACTTTTGTATTGAGGTGGTGGCGACGATGATGGTGTTACAATGGCGGCGCAGATTGGATCTGGCCAAAAGCAGAGAGCTCTAAGTTGTCGAGCGCTCCGGCGTGAGGTGGGTGGAAGTGATTCTAGGGTTTCGAAACCTCCCTCCCAGCCTTTTATAAGATAAGGCTAGGTCTCAGGAGTGTTTCTCAAGCCAAGTACAGATCGGATCAACCGAGACCTAATCTAGCTTGGACTCTTCGAAACTTCGCTTGTACACCAAGTAAAACTCCCGGGCCGCATCGAAACACTGCCTTGACGGGCCTCGAAAGCCTCTCCTGAGACACCCCACCTGGACCGAGAACCAGGTAGGCGAATGTCGGGTGCGGCTGGGAAGATTTTCGGGAGGAGTCCCTGCCATAGTCTTTGGCTATCCCAGGCACTCGGGGGCTACTGACGAAGGAACCAGGTAGGCAAATATCGAGGACCGAGGGGTCATACCCTCGTCAGTATCAGTTTCCTGTTTTTTGCTATTTTTGTGTTTCAGAAAAGTTACACAAGAAATATTCTCGGAATTGGACGAAACAAAAGCTAAAGTCCCTAATTACCCGACACAAAGACGGAGTCCAAAGGAGAGCAGGAGACGGACCAGAGGTCGGCCACACCATATGGTGGCGCGGCCCCCCCCCTTGGCCGCGCCACCAGGGGGTGTGACTGTCTGGTCCACCCCCTGACATCGCCCTTCCGCCTATATTCTCCTCGTCAAGAAAACCTTGGGGCCCGAACTCTTTTCTAGAAAACATACTGCAAGCCGCCGCCGTTGTCGACACGAGATCGGGAGGGTCCAGAAGCTCTTCCCGGCACCCTGCCTGAGAGGGGAATCACCACCGGAGGCCTTCTTCATCACCATGCCTGCCTCTGAAGTGATGTGTGAGTAGTCTACCTTGGACTATGGGTCCATAGCAGTAGCTAGATGGATGTCTTCTCCTCCATGTGCTTCATGTTTAGATCTTGTGAGCTGCCTATCATGATCAAGATCATCGTTATGTAATTCTACATATTGTGTTTGTTGGGATCCGATGAATATTGAGTACTATGTCAAGTTGATTTATTGATTTATCATCTCTATGTTGTTTATAATCTTGCATGCTCTCCGTTGCTAGTAGATATCTTGGCCGAGTAGATGCTACTGACTCCAAGAGGGAGTATTTATGCTCGATAGTGGGTTCATGCCTCTGGTAATCTGGGAGAGTGACAACAACTTCTAAGATTGTAGATGTGCTGTTGCTACTAGGGAGAAAACAACAATCTTGTGTTCAAGGACATTTGTATTGTTTATATTACACACTTTGCTTAAGGCGATAATATGTTGCTTGCAACTTAATACCGAACAGTTGTTCGGATGATGTCCAGTGGGTGGATTATTAGTCATAGATGTAGCTGGATTACGGTCTATGTATTATGTTGTAATGCCCAAGTGAATCTCATAGTGATCCTCATGACATGTACATGCATTGTTTGCATTCTTTATTCTGTCAATTGCCCAACTGTAATTTGTTTACCCAGCATGTTATTTATCTTTATGGAGAGAAACTTCTGGTGAACTGTGGACCACAGTCCATTCTTTTACATTTGTATTACCGTTTACCTTTTACAAACATTATTTACTTTCTTGCAAATAAATATCTTTTACCATACGATACGTTTAATCCTTTGTTTACAGCAAACCGGTGAGATTGACAACCTCACTGCTAGTTGGGGCAAAGTACTTTGGTTGTGTTGTGTGCAGGTTCCACGTTGCTACTGGCGCAGAGCTACGCCTAGATAGGCGCCATAAACAAATTGTCTGGAGCCGTCGCTAAGCCAGCTAGCATCAACCTTCGGAAGTTGTTTCTTTCTCCTACTGGTTTGATTAAACCTTGGTTTCATACTGAGGGAAACTTGCCGTTGTGCTCATCATTCCTTCCTCTTGGGTTTCCCAACTGGGTGGCTAAGCACCGCCAATCAGATACCACCAAAGCTTGGGGATGTGTGGATCCCAAAGGTATTGGTTACTATTGGAAAATAAACACACCATGCCATACTTGATCTAGGATCTAGTGGTTCTGTTTTATCTACAGAGTTATATGAACTACTTGAGTTGCAACATATTGAAAAATGCTTTATAGACTTACTACTTGCTGATGATTCCATTAAACATGCTTTAGGCAAAGTAAGTAATGTCATGGTAGAGTTGCATATGACTATTGTGCCTGTGGATTTTATTATCATAGATATGGGGAGTAAAACCTCTAATCCTATTATTTTTGGTAGACCTTTTCTTTGTACTACAGGTGCTATCATTGATTCAAAGGAAGGAAATGTGAAGTTTCAGTTCCTACTTTGAGAATGATCTCAAATAGTATTTTCTTATTTGGAAGTACTTTATAATATCTTGTTTAGCTCAAAGTTGAGTAAAGACATTACAAAGAATTTCAATTGGTTTGGATAAATTGATTTATGTAGACTTCTTTCCCATGAATAGCTCATGGGAGTATTTTATGATTTGATCACACATGAAAATGTGGATCTTTAATCATTTCCACACTTGACAATAGTTGGTTAGAAATACTTGTCAATGCACAATATGTTAGGAACGTTTAAATGGAAATCTTGTTCCAAAGTAATTTAGAATACACTTGATTTTCATCAGGTTCTGAATACACTAGAAAGGGTGCAAAGATAAATATAGATTGGTTCAATCTGATGAGAGGTACTTTATAAGATTATGAATACTCTCATTTGATTTAAAGATCCTTATAAAGAATTTGGATAAGATTACTAGTAGATTTACTACTGATAGATTGAGATGAGGTAACATGATTGGAATAGTGAAACTAATCACTTTGGATTATGTGTGTGTTTTACCCAAGACTAGAGTATGGATAAAACTTGAAATCTTAGGATGAGGTTCATGTTCCTCAGAGGTGAAGATTGTCTCATCATAACACTAAGTGGTATGTGAGCTCAAGGATTAGATTGGTCGGCTCCGGATGATGGCTTAGATGACAACAATGGCGGAGGCGGCGCCGGTGGTGGCTCTGGTGGTGGCCAGAGCGGGGAACCGCGTGGATCTCACTTTGAGCGCCCGACGGAGCGGGCTCGCAGCGGCGCTGGGGCGGCGGCCGGGAGCGACGGGTTGCGCTGGGCCAAATATACTCATAGAATTGATCACAAGTACGTGAGGTATAGTTCATCTCAACACAATTCTGAGTATAGGGTTTGGAATACTTGTATCAATGTACAAGAGGATAAGGTAGATATGTACTTACTCCATAAAAATAGAGTATGTTTCTTTACTACCTTAGGATAAGTGTTTTATTCCATATATACTTGGAATAGGATCAAAGTTTGATTAGCTAGATAGACTGGTGATGATTCTTGTTGAGATCCACTAAATAGGCTTCTTACTCAATACTTACTCTAGGTTTTGTCTTTCTATTGAATGGACTTCTATTAAGTGAGTTGACACTAGGCTTAGAAATACTTCTAATTGTTTAACTATTCTCTAACTCATCATTTAATAAGTTATCAACAAGGTCTACTTCTACTAAGTCATAGTAGAAGAGTTTGGTTGGCTACACTAAAGTGGTATTGGATTAGGATATAGTGGTTTGTGGATTTCTAAGAATGAATGGTTGAGCTTTATACACAACATCTAGGTTTTCTGATTCTCCAAAGTTTCTATAGCTTATAGAAAAGGTTATAGGTAGGTTCTTATATTTGGTTGGACAAGTACATGGTCTAGGAGTGTATCTATATATGAAAGTGTTTATCAAAGAGGCCTTGGTTTGGATTGTCTATGATTTAGGTTTACTTCTGCTAGAGAAGAATACCGAGCTAAGGTTACTCATGATATGGGCTGTCTTTGAAATAGGTTTACTTCTAACAAGATATATTTCTTGAATCTCTCAAGAATGATCAAGGATGTGTAAACATTCGCTTACAAGATAATGGATTGGATTGATTTACAAATCAGAGACTTGTGATAGGTTTGGATGATGTTTAAGATATGATAGAATAAGGTAAGATAAGAAATGATTTTTTTTTGCTTCTTATTACTTGTCTCTTATTAATGTGTTTGTCTTAGGTTCAATTTTATTACGAATCTTACTTCTACCTTTCTAACATAGAAGTTTTCTAAAGGTCAAAAGAAATTACTAGCACTTTATTTGATGAGCTAGTCCTAAATCATCAACTCAAGTGAGACTTCAATCATTTTGACAAGTTGTATCAAAAAGTTTTTTAAAAAAATTTCCTATACATAAATACAATACGCATATCAATATTCTAGTACTAATTTATAGTCTTTATAATACTGAGATATTACAACATGTGGAGATGTGGGTAGCGGTACTTCATCAAGCAAGAGCAATCGAAATACTTCGCTAGTGTACAGAAAGTGACATAGCCCTCCGTTCTCATACAGACGGTCAAGATGCCTCCGACTGTCAGCCGTACGATCCCATCACGGTCCGCCGGTCCACTTGTCTATCTCCGACCGTCTTACGCATCGCACACTCTTCCTGCTCAGCCGTCGCATGCTCGCCGCCGCCGCCGCCGACCACCGCGCTCGCGCGGCCACTCACCCGCTCGCGCGCCTCGTGGGGGCGGCAGTCTCCCCCACCACCTCCTATTTCTCCTCCAGGTGCGTAAAGCGAATTTCTTTTGTTGACTGATTATAAAAGTAGTTAGCCCACGAGACCGGCAGTCCGCCTCCAAATCTAGGAAGATATTCTGGCGCTGATTAGTCAATCTTCTGTTTATAATGGAGGAGGATCGGACTCAGAGTAGTGAAGAAAACAATTTGGCCTCGCCTTCTGCCTCTCTTGTTTGACCGGCTCTGCTTGCTCTCGTCTTGCTGCGATTTCGCAGGGAGGGGTCTGGGTGGTGGCGGGGGAGGAGTAGCGGGGCGGTGCATCCGGCCATGGCGCGGCCGCCGATCCTCTCCGTCGTCTTGCCGTCCGACACGGGGCGCGTGCTCAGCATCCAGTCCCACACCGTCCAGGTTTACCCCCTCCCCTATCTACTACTAATGCGCAGACAACTATACAAGCTTGTAATGCAATTTGGGTTTGAGAGCTAAGCAGGTACTTTGCTGGTTCTAAGATCTCGGAGCCAAGCAAGTGTTTTCTACATGTTGCGGGTTCAATTAGGCCCTTGCAAGCGTTCCGTGGCTGCGGTATTTATGTGTTGTGGGTTTAATTAGGCCCTTACAAGTGTTCCTTGGCTGCGGTGTTATAATTTTATACGAGGCTTGCATGTATGATGTGCTTCTTGCACAACCATCAGCTTGATGGTTGCATGTTAGATAATGTTACTGGAGTCATGTGCTTGATCATCGGTTCAGACAGTCGTTATATGACTCCCTAGGATCAGGTTCGATTGGGGACTGTATGGTGTGCAGAAAGAAGCATTGTTCTAGGAATCAGGCGTAGTAATTAGTAAACGAATTATTATGTTTTGATTTGATACCTGTCCTCTGCTCATGCTGTTTTTTTTCCTTAAATTAGGGGTATGTTGGCAACAAATCGGCTGTCTTTCCCTTGCAACTCCTCGGTTTTGATGTTGACCCGATAAATTCTGTACAGTTCTCAAATCATACAGGTATAATTTGGCTGCTTTGTACAAACTCCTACATGTAATTTGTCGGGCACGGCTGAATAGTTCCTGCTATGTGTCATCTCAGGATACCCAAAATTTAGGGGACAGGTTCTCAATGGCGACCAGCTGTGGGATCTTATAGAAGGACTGGAGGACAATGATTTATTGCACTATACTCATTTGTTAACAGGTGAATAACCATTACGACTTTTTCAATTTTGGACTTCCATCCTTCACAACAAAGAAAGACAAGTTGATTGGTCTTCACTGATATTTCATCGTGACTGCACACCATTAATCATCTCCTTTTAATGACCAAACCTAGTGCTTTGTGTGCAAAGTAATGTCTATTTAGTTGTTCAGTATTCAGAATTATGTAAAGTGTTCTTTGTGGTATTCAGGTTATATCGGATCTGTTTCCTTTCTAAATACTGTTCTACAAGTCGTCGAGAAATTACGATCAGTTAATCCTGATCTTATATATGGTAATCATTTCTCACTTTTTATTATTTGTATGGTTATTTTCTTCTGCACCAAAATTTGTAGGGGAAAATGTCATACTAAAAATACCCCATCGTATTGGCTGAAACCTGTTCTCTGTGCAGTTTGTGACCCGGTTTTAGGTGATGAAGGCAAACTATATGTTCCTCAGGAGTTAATATCTGTTTATCAGCAGAAGGTAGCAGCCTATTTTAACTTACTAACTTTATCTTGTGCCACATAAAATGCTGTGAGCTACTTAGGCTTTTTTAGCATGCTACATAAAAATACAAGATATTGCCGGAATTCATTTTGGCTTCCATGTTCATATGCTCCCTTTACTGAAGACACATTTTGAAATCTTAAAAAATTTTGATAAAAAATTAGCGCGTGCATATCTGCATTTTTGTGTTCACGTAAAGTTTTGAAAAAAAAGATGCTTCCTATGGGCTATGTAAAACAGACAAAAAATATCTCGTGAAAATCCTATTTTAGCGCCAACTTTTGTCTTTTCTGCATACGCCAGATAAAAAGTTGATATTTAATGAAACAACATTGTGAGCATGTACAGTGTGTAGATCTACGTGCAGATTTTTGTTTTGGAATTGTTTGACATTTCGAAACATGAGTAAAATATATTTCAAATAATGGGAGTGTATGCACATGGAAGCCAAAACACCACTCTTGTAAAAAAACAAGATTTGATTGTAGTCCAGCATGTATTACTTGCAACTTCTGTAAGATATTCCCTTCCCCAAAGTTAAGTGTTACATTTAGCTTATTTCCCTTTTCCTAATTGGGCTATGTCATGAAAATTACACCGTAGGTGTTTCATGCTCATAATGCTTTCCATTAACTTTTCTCTTCTCCTAATTGGGCTATGTCGTGAAAATTATACCGTAGGAGTTTCATGCTCATAATGCTTTCCACAGACCTCATCTATGTACTTATCCGAATATATTCATTTTCTAATCAAGTTATTTGTAGGTTGTCCCAGTTGCTTCAATGCTTACACCAAACCAATTTGAAGTTGAACTACTCACGGGATTAAGGTATTCATGCTTTTTGTTAGAAGAAGGGAAAATGTGAGCTATTCTGTTTATGGTCATATGTCGCATCATATGTGTCCTAGTATCAGATTCCATCCAAATTCGATTGTTAGCGCATATTGCTTCCAGATAAAACATAAAAGCATGTCACTGCTAATTTTAATCTGAGAAGTCTAATTTCTAAGCCAGTTACCATTTAATAGGTTCGGCGATTGCCAATTGGTATTTAATGCAAAAGGAGCTAATGTGTGGTTTAGTGTGCAGTGCAATTATTTGAAAAGTCAATCACAACTGCCAGACCTAGAAACTAGTGATACCTAAGAAGTAAAGTCTAAGGGCGAAATTGTTCCAATGGCATTCTGCAAGTTCACAGATGCATTCAGTACTGATATTTGCGAACTTAGTGCATTTTGGTGATGGCATATGGCTAGTTTTCCCCATCTTATTTAAAAATGTTGGCAAATCTATAAATAGAAGCATATGTATGGTACTCTTGTACACGATGGTAAAATGCTTGTTGTCTTTCTTATTTGAATGTATGCTTACAGAATTACCTCTGAAAAAGATGGCTTGAAAGCTTGCAATATCCTCCACAGTGCTGGACCACGGAAGGTTTGTCTTTATTATCAGAATAACTGTTGGATCCTATGGCCAACTATCTTTGTCCATGTTTCTATGTTTGAAAAAAATGATGTCAATACAATTATGAATGTAAGGATGGATGTGTTTGATTGCTCTTTAGGTGATAATAACTAGTGCACTTATTGAAGACAAGCTGCTCCTTATCGGAAGTTACAAAAAAGCAGAGGTAACTTTTGACAAATTTATACGTCTACTAATATCAATAGAGAATGGATTTTGTGCTTGTATGGGTGGGTGCTTGAGTTATCCAACGGCTTGCAGCGATGCCAAGATTCGTATCATATTTTTCATTTATATCACTCTAGAACTGAAGTATTAACCCGCACCCCACCATACTACTTAAAGGCAGCAGGCCACACACAAACCCTAGCCCCCTCCAGTCCCGTACCGCTACCATCTTCCCCTCTCCAACTCCTCGCTGACGACAACGCCCGCCGTTGGTTCTGGCCTGCTGCTGTGGGTAATACTCCAGTTCTAGAGGGATAAAAATGCAAAATGTGCAAACACGAATCTTGGCATCACTGCGAGCCATTGGATAACTCAAGCACCAACCCATACAAGCATAAAATTGTTTAGACATCTATGGATCTAAAAAAAAAATCTATGAACCTATGGATGTATCTCTGTTCAAACTTAAAACATGCATGGAAACTGAGCTAATTATGTTGATACTATTGGAAATCTCCTACGTAACTTTGTATTTCTTGTGTGTGGAAGTTGGATGAAATTTTGATTATGTGTATGTATCCTGTTTATGAAACTTAGTTCAACAATTTTAATGGACTTTAACCTGTAAAAACCTGAAAAGATAAGGGGTGTTCCAAAATGTAATGGACTTAAAGATGTGAGACTAGACAGAATTGGAAGGATCAGTTCGCAAAAATCTTGGTACGAATCTCCAGGTTTTGGACGCCTAAGATAGCTCAAGCACCCACCTGTACAAAGCACATATGCATTTCCCATATCAATATCTACATGTTACTAATATACTAGTTTAAAATAGAAAATTTAGTGGCTTTACAAAGACCCCAAGTGGTCCGACCCTTCCCCGGACCCCACACACAGCGGGAGCTTCATGCACCGGGCTGCCCTTTTTACAGAAAAGCAGAGGTCACTTTTGAAAAATTTATATGTACTTATATCTATCTACATGCTACCAATATATACTAGTTGCAAATAGAAATTTTAGTGGCTTTACAAAATTACTACAGGAGAAGCTTTTAAAACAAAAGACCATTTTGCGAAACTGACAAGATTACAATATTGTGCAAGCAAATCAGAGAAAATGGCACCTTCTTGGCTACACAAAAAAAGCTTAGACACATATAGTCAAACTTCTTATTGTAGTTCTGTACAGCTCTTATGCTACTTTGGTGCTATACTGTGAGGTTTTGACTAGCTATGAGCTAGTGACCAGTCCAAGTAAGATGTCTCTGATACAGTAATGTGGAATAGTTGTTATGTAGGACAGGTACACTTACTCATAATCATGTCCAAGTAACAGTTAGGATTTGCAGGTGAAATGTTGTAATTTTTCTGGGTGCCAGTATAGGTAATATGGCCCATTTACCAACCAAATCTAA
Organism: Dactylis glomerata; assembly: GCA_007115705.1. Classification (NCBI taxonomy): domain Eukaryota; kingdom Viridiplantae; phylum Streptophyta; class Magnoliopsida; order Poales; family Poaceae; genus Dactylis; species Dactylis glomerata. Next base: position 1,311,574 of record QXEO01000200.1, on the reverse strand, counting down.
TACAATCTTGCATTATTGTGTTAGCTTGAGTGTGAATGAATTTATTGCATGAAATAAGTAAATGCCTTGCACACTAACCACTAAAGTTCAAAATTAACCAAACTACTCTTGTCCCTTGTCAAATACAGCCAGCTTTTAACTTCTTAAATCCTGGCCCCTCAAAGGGATCTGCTCCAGTCTGTTATTATTGTATAGTGTCCTATGTTCAGAAGGCTGGTCTCAGGGACTTATATCTGTGTCTTATTTTCAGGAACAACCGCCAGAACAATTTAAGATTGAGATACCCAAGATACCTGCATATTTCACGGTATGTGTCACTGATAATGTTGGAGCCTTTTTTTCTACTTGATATTAACTCCAAATTTTCCTTTGTGAATTCATATGTTCCCTAGATTGTAGTATGGAATATGGACTAATACATATACATATGGTTGCCTCATTTTTGTAGCTTTGCTCATGTAGAATCTTCCTATGATAGTTCCTTTAATCATATCGAAAGGTGGTCCGGCAGCACATCCGACAAGTGTCGAATAATCAAACAGTATAAAATCATAGGAGAAACAAATCTCTTATTTTCTAGCACACTGTTAGCTTGTTAAAACTGTGGTGACATAAGCAACTTCATTTCGGGAATCGGGACAGGCTGTATTTATACAATATTGCTGCTAAGTTCACTTCAAACATTACTTCTGAATGAAAAAATGGCTGGTTTGAAGGTAGATCGTAGAACTAGAATCTCAGCGAGGTGATTTTTATGTGTGCTTGTCTAAGTATATATCTGTCAATACTTAATAGTGAGGAGAAAATTGGATTGGTCGTTGTTGAGTGAGGTGGTAAGAAACAGACTGAGAAAAATGTCTTTGTTTCCCTTTATTATCTCTGCTCCACAAGCTGGGTGTTCTTAGCATGCCTAGCAGTGAATATTCCAATTCAAATATTTCAGTTACTGTTAATTATTCTGCTGCCTCCTAAATGCTTTGCAGGGTACGGGAGATTTAACAACTGCTCTTCTATTAGGATGGAGCAATGTATGTCCCAGAAAGTTCATTACTCCATACTACTTTTCCTGTGGAATTGTCTTATCATGGTTATAACACATGGTTGTTTTGCGTGTGAACTTTACAGAAATACCCGGATAACCTCGAAAAGGCGGCAGAACTGGCGGTATCCAGTCTACAGGTATCTCTGTCATGCACTCATCTCATCATGCTGCTATTCACATGATCCAACTTCTAGGTCTTGAGTGAACTTAGCAGCAATATTGTATCAGTAATTGTGACTTATGAAGGTCATGAATTTTGGTAACATGTAATTATAGCTAGGACATGAATTTAAATTGATAGGTTGGGTACAGTTCTTGCTGTCCAGTAAACTGACTGTCTCTGTAAACTATCAGCCAGGGCCTTGTGCTAATGTTTCCACGCCTTGTTTTTAAGATCCCTCAAGCCACCAATATATCTTGGTTGACCCCACTTCAAGAAACAAACTATTGCCTCCAACGACAGACTTGCTTGTTTGTAGCTTCTAGCATCCTATGTAGTAGCAAGGACATTTCTTGTTTAAGAGATACTCCCTCCGTCCCACAATAATAGGTGTTTTGGTAAGCTAAAAACAGCTTGCCAGAACGCTTTATTTTGTGGGACAGAGGGAGTAGCTTTCTTCTCTCCTTGAATGCTCTCCACATTATCAAAAAGCTGTTGTTGTGCCCGCAAGAAATGGATGTTTGTATCATGGTATCACCTAAAGGATGATATAGTTAGATACGTTGTTGGAGATGCTCTAAGCTCAGTACATGCTCCTGCAGAAGTTAAAGTGCAAAGGCATCTTAGGACCCGTTTTTCTTATTGGGACTACAGTACTTTGTGACACTGTCTATATGGCTATTCAATGTTCGTGCAGCATACATTACTTCAGAATCTTCAACATTTGCGGAAACTTCTGCAGGCACTCCTAAGAAGAACAGTGGAAGACTATAAAAGGGCAGGCTTTGACCCATCGACCAGCAGCCTGGAGATTCGGCTGATTCAAAGCCAGGATGAGATCAAAAACCCGCAGGTTACATGCAACGCCTTGAAGTATAGCTAGTCCATAGTAACCATGGCAAGCACCGCAGCAAAGTTGAGACTACCAAACTGTTATAGATGGAGGAATGGGAATTATGTTGGTTTCCTCGAAGCATGCCATCAGTGCCTGACCTGACTGTCACAGGCGGACGATTCAACATGGTTTCTGACTTGAGTTTTGGGAAAGCAATTTCTAGCTCACCACAGCTTCAAACCCATATAAAGGTCCAAATTAACCTCTCTCTTGAAAAAAGGAAGGATCAAAATAGGAAAACGTCAATACCATGTGATGCATCTGTTACAATTTATAGTAAATTTGTAATATTATTCGTGGATGTGGGACTGCATTGTACAAAAAAAGCAGTCGCGTCCTCAAAGATTTACGACGAATAATCAGCAGTCCTGTTGATGTGTCATGTGACATTTTTTTTTAAAAAAAAATGTATGTGTTATTATCTCGTTATTGACCGCTGGACCAGTGATTCTGATTTCGGGCACCAACTTGCATATTGGGAAATGATCCTACTATGTTTCCATAGAAAATAGGACCCCCTCTGCTTGGGTTTATAATTATTCCACAAATTTTGAGCCACCGTTATTTTTACTAGAAACGTTTTGAGTGTGTAGATACATACGTATCTAGAAAAATTTGAGACATCTTTTTTTGGCAGAGGGAGTAGCACTGTAGCACAATTTGAGTTATATGCCACAGATATTATACCATTGAAAACTTCTTTTGAATACCTATCTAATGGTATGCTTTTTGTGTCATATAAATTTTCTGAGTCAAATTGGGTTAAAGTTGGACTGAAAATTTGAGGATTTATAACCCAGAGAGAGAGGGAAAGAGAGAGTAAAGGAGCTGTTATATATAAAATATAATACTATATGGTTTGAGTCTTTGCACGACTGGTTTAACTCCTGTCACATCTGTATATATTTCCTAGGATCAAACGGTGGATCTTTACTCACTTTAACCAAGGATATACATAATAGCACAAAATATTAACTTGATATAGTCTTCTACAAATAGACAGTCAACTGGGTTTTGGAGCATGTATGTGAGTATGACGCACCAGAATTAGAATTCAGTCGTCTAGATTCAGCCTTCAGGACTGTCCTACGGTAGGCAGTGCAATTCTGCAAGCTTCTGCTCGCAAAATAACACTAGTATTGCAAGGTTAGTATTGAAATAAAAAATATATACTAATAAGATGAGACCCTCCTACCCAAATCATTTGTTCTAAACATATGTACGATCTTTGATTGCCGCCTATATGAGGTCCAATAAGACATGCCATTATCTAGTCTCCGAAATTCTCTAAGAAAAGCTAGTGTCATCAAGGAAATATACAAAGTTCACTTGTTTCGGACCCTTGGGTGAACCTCCTCCTTTTTCGTATGCAACTACGCAAGCTAGCATTGGAAGCTCCTCTCAACTAGCCCTCGAGAGCATAAAGGATACAGCTTACTATTTGTGAGTTGTCTAGATGCTTCTCTTACAACTTAATATAAACTCTGCAATGTACAAAGGCTACTCGCGTCTTGAAGCTTTATTGTGTTATTAATGTTTAGTTAATATAAACAGGAGTAGTCACGTTGATGTGTTATGTGACGTTTTTTTATTTTGCTCTTACAAGCGGTTGCTATAAAAATATGGTTTGTGTCCTTGCACGATTAACCAACGGACTCAAGTGGAAGTACAGCTGAGGCATCCTACGAATGAATGGTTTGAAAACATTGTTTCTGCATGGCCTTATAAAACCTAATGCCTTTTTCACTCGTCCATTGCATTTGTCACGTCGTTTTCATCGAAGAGTATAAAAAAAAAACTATGCCGTGTCTTGTGAAAATAGTGGTGGACCTCATTTCCCTTACCTATGCAAGCTGAAAGCTCCTTTAATAAAGATAGAGCAAATATCATAAAACCAAAACTTTGAGGTTAGATTTCACAAAATAACAACATGAGAAAAAATTTATCACAAGAACCACACCTGACTCAGGTTCAATTCTGAAGTAACTACACGTAATTTGGGGGGGGGGGGGGGGGGGTAAAAGTTCGCAGAACCCAAAACTTATGATTTAGTCACTTCATACCATTTAATGACAGCCCCGTCCCACGAGTTAGGAGGTACTCCCTCGGTTCCAAAATATAAGATATTTTAGCCGATCATTGACATGCATACACACTAAAAGATATCTACATACATACATGGCAATGATCGGCTAAAATATTTTATATTTTGAAACAGAGGTAGTAGTTCTTTTATATCATTTTTCAACGGACCAGACCAGACTTTGATCGAACCGTTTGAAAATTCTCAAACATTTTTTAATAGACAAAATTAGTTAAAAGTTCAAGCCTTTAAAATCTAAAAAGCTCAATAATTCAAGACCACGTGTAGTAAGTAAAATGGAGAGAAGTTCAGACCTCATTTTGCTCAGACATTTTCAAGTTTTCCTAGTTCTTATATCTTCTGGCCAAATTTTGTTAAAACTTGGAACTTATTTAAAAAATTGGAAAAATCCCGGTGGTTTGTTTAGTCGACGATGTTGGCAGATTTTTGGCCGTAAGGTCGAGTAATAAAAACTAAAAATGTGTATGGATCATTGGATTGTGAGTTAGATCCGGCTGACAGTGAAAACTAAAAATAAAAAACATGCAGACTTGCAGAGGGCTATACCGAGAAAAGGATAATACAAGACTCATGTGAAAATATTTTGGTACGGAGTAGAAAAAATAAGCGGAGAAGCCCTTTTGGCCTGCCTGACTGCCGTCCAAACAAAGCTTTGTTTATCCTGCGCCCACGCACACAAAGCCTGGTAGCCGCACGCGATGAGATGTGATCTAGTCACCCGTGGGGCCCACCTGTCACCGTCGCTTTCGAGCTGTGATACGTGGGGCCCACCTCCACTACGTGTCAACCACCAAGTACTGTACCCATCACGCGATGTTGTACGGTCAAACGAGAGAATCCACAAGCTGAAAACAGAACGAAATTAAATTAAATCTAGGGCCGATCTGAATTCTCTGGGCCTGAATTTAAGCATGGATCGATTTTCTTTTTTGCACGGTAATGTTTCAGGGAGATTATTGTACAGCTACACGATTGAAATTTGTTGGAAGTTAATGATGAAAAGGAGGTGTAATGCTAACACTGATTGATAGGCGAGTCCTACCATATGTGCTTAAATTATTTCTTGCTACGATGATTGCGCTGCCATGTCAGCTGAAACCGGCGACTGTGATGGTCTACTAACCAAAACCACTTGTAAACCTGCCGAGCAGTGTGTGATGTGCTGTTAGGAGCGATTCTAGGCCTCCACCATAGTATATACCGCAAATTGGCTAAAACGGTCAAATGATCATTTATTTGCGATTTTTGGTTAAAAATTACACCATATGGACGAATAATATGTGAATGAATCTAATATGCACATGCACGGTTTGTTTACATTTTTTTGAACTTGAATAGCCTTTTTAAGACTTTTTGAAAATCAGGTCCACATACTCCCACGTTCTAGCAATTTTCGGGTGAAATGGTGTTTACATTTATTTCCAATTTCTCGATCTTGTTGTGACACAAACAAACTTGAAACTTAAAAAATATGTGTGGAGACAAAGTGTATGTCAAGTTTGAAACTAAAAATTTAATACAAGGAGTATGTAACTTGTGCGGTGACAAAGTCTCCAAGTAACAATAAAAGGACCGAATTTTTACTATGCAAAAAAAATACAAAGATCATTTTCTAATCTTGTGTAGGCCACGTACGAATATGGATAAAAGTGGAGCGGAAACTTTCCGACCTTTCCACTGAAAAACAGAGACGGAATGAAATATGGAAACGGAAATCTGCGGAACGAAAATGGAAATTCTTTGGCGGAAGTGGAAACCAAAACGGAGCGGCGTTTCTAGCGGAACAGGTGCGGAAACAGAAGTTTCTGTTTCCGACTAATACGGAATTCCGTTCTATGGTTGTTTTGTATGGCCAATCTAGCAGGCTCAATATGTAAACTTGTCGTACTTAACTGTCAAAGCAACTCACCCCTAATCTCCCGTTACATTGAGTAATCATGACATATTTTGGGGAACAAATTTTTTGATTTACTTGACTTGTTTGAGTTTTTCTACATGATTCAGGTGGTCTCTTGGTTCCGATAATCATCCGCTTTTCGTCCGTGTTTGCATCGTATTGTTCCATGTCTGTTTTCGGAAGACTCTGTTTTCATATTTGTTTCCTGTGTTTTTATATTTGTTTCTGGTTCCGCATAAAAAATATGAAAACAAATAGGACACCACTTAGTTCCATCTGTTTCTGCCCCATTTATATCCCTACCGTACCATCACATTTTTTCAATTTTAAGATTTAAAAAAAAATCAGGTCCACCTACACACAGGTTCTCCTAGCTATTTTCAGGAGAAATGTTGTTAACATTTACCATTTCCTATTTCTAGATCTGTGGCATAAACAATCTTTTGCAACATAGTGCTGCAGCATCTTCTCCTCCTCTTTGCTAAAAAAACACGGCCCAGACTAGGATCTAAACAAAGGTTACTTTACTTCAACTAAAATCCTGCGTTTGAATCTGTCCTCAAGTGCATGCACTCAAGTTGCCATGCCATGCCAACATGCCGTTGCTTGCATCTTTCTTCCTGTCTCCTTTTCCATCCCAGCTCCACACCTTTTGAGGTGAGATCACTGCAACTATGCACCTCACCTTCTGGCCGGCAAGCGGCCTGGCACAAGACGCCACAAAGCATGTGGATTTTGACTTGCACAGATGCAAACATGTGCTGCTTGTTTTACACCGTTGCCGTCTGCAGAGCATCTTATGTCACCAAGTTGATAGATTGACTGACCCAGGAAATCCAGAGGTTTGAAACCAGAAGATTCAGTGGTGGTACACCTCAAAAGAAAATGACAGAAAAGATAGGAAAAACATGGTACTAATTAACTTGGCCCCTAAAATCTCCATGAGTCAGCTTCAGATAATTATTATTAGCCACTCATGGAGGCCCTTTGGTGGTAGTACAGGTCGCCATCCTTATCATCTTGTGCAAGTTGCTTGACCACATGGAAACCATGTGTTGTGATTCATGTAGAACAATTCAACCACCAGAGATTGACATGAGAAGGAAAAAATGGAATGAAAAACTACAGGCTGTTGATAATGGGATGAGATATCATACATGTTGCTTCATTGAGAATCGAACAATATATTACATTTACAAAGAGAAAGATATCACGAATACATCATGAATTGGATCTTTCTTCCTCTCACACGCAACTCACTCATTGACTCAACTTAAATAAACCTAGCTGCTGCTCTCTTCTTGTAGCCACTCTTTTGTACAGATCTCTATGGCCTTGGCCTTGGGATTTCTTGGTTGCATGGACCAAAAACAATTCCATCATAAACCAAAATTACTAAAAGCATGATGGCAAATTAACTAGGACAGGCACCTAACTAATCCCCAACCCTCCCCTCCCTCAAACCTAATTGAATGGCTAATCCCAAAGGAAAGGCAAAGGGCTAAACTTTGTTTTTCTTGTGCCCTCTGTCCCTGATCCTCCATCTAAATTTCTACCCCCCTTCCCAAACTAGAGCTCCCAATTTACATGAAGGGCATCTGAACCTGAAATTTATTTACATACAAAAAGATTTGTGGTAATATCACCTAAACTCATTATACTTATACGATAGGACTGGATTGGTGGATTATATGGCTTTTAGGGGTTAAATTTGGGACTTAGATTCCTCTCACTCATCTCCTCACTCTCATCTCGCTCCCCGCCTCTAAGCTTTTGCACTGTTGAGGAGGGGAGAAAGATTTCCTGGCTATTCGATGTTGTATGTGCATCTAGACCATGGCGGTGATGCCATGGCCACGGCCGCTACGGCCACCGTCGAGGCAGTCAAAACCCTCGACGCGGACGGCTGGCTGGAAAACGCGAGCGCACCCTGCCGCGGAGCGCGGCGACGACATCTGCGGCGGCGCAGGGCGCGGGGTAGGGCGGACCACCACCGGCGCCGGCGTGGCCGGTGACATCACAGGCCACCACGGCATGGGACTGCCAGGGCGGTCCATGCCGAACCGGCTGTCGTGGACCACCGGGTTCGAGACCCGCCGCGGCGGCGAGCCGCAGAACAGCGGCGGCTGCGGGGACGCCGCTGAAAGACTGCTCTCCTCGCCCTGCGAAGAACCAGAGAAGAGACGTGAGCAACCCATCGGAGAAGAGCCATGCTACGAACTCATAGATCTTGAGGCGAAGTGGGCATGAGATCTCACCTTTGAAAGGAGGAGGTCGAGCAGATCCATGCCGGCATCGGAGTGGCCGCTCTGGTGGCACCGGAGAGGCGCAACAGGGCGCCGCGGCTTGGGGCAGAAGAGGGGGCTCTTTCCGTCGGTGGCGGCGGCGGCGGTGACCGGGACAGGGCTCTTCATGGCGGCGAAGTGGCTCATGGTTCCTTTTTTGGAATTTTTTGGTTAGTCGATTAGATCCCTCAAATTTACAGATCCCTGCAAGAAGAAAAACAGCAGGAAATTGCTCAGTTTCGCAGAAAAATATCAATCTTTGCACAGATTTATGCAGGAAAGCATGCCACGAAAGGATTTTCGCAAACTAATCTCAGAAAAATTGCACCTTTCTACAGATTTGGCTCACGCTCTATCTTTTTTCACACACATACACAAATAAATCAAGATGAGCTATGCTTTCGAAGATTTGTGGCAGAAAAAACGAATCCACGCGAGGATTTACAGAACATAAACAGAGTTATTTTATGTTTTTTGCAAGAGCAAGAAGAAATTTCTCAGATCCAAGACAACCTAACAGATAAAAATCGCATATTTCTAGCTCTTTCCCAGAAAAAACAAATTCGTCAAGAAAAAAGAAGAGAATTGAATAGATGTACAGAGAGAGAGGATAGAATGTCTACCTGAAGCTTTGCCTCTGGATTGATTTCTCTCCTTGGATACAGGGAGAGAGAAAGGAGGAGGACCAGAACTATTGTTACTCCTACCAAGAAAGAAAAATAAAACAAAAGAAAATCTCAAGATTATGAGAGGAGCCGGATGGGTGTGTGTGCCACGGAGAGGAAGGAAAGGAATGGACGGGAGGAGAGGCCTTATATAGGCGGGGGATGGGGAACCACACGGGGACAGCTTACCCGCAGGAAGTGGCGAATATATTGGAGTATAATTAGTTTTATTTTCCAGAAGGAAATCTGCGGCATTAATATTTGCAGATGGGAAACAAAAGCTGTTGGCAAACAGGAGGAAATAATTTCGGCCTGCACGGCGAAACCACTGCCATAATTGGAGGATTGGAAAAGATTGGACCTTTTTCTTGCTGATGGAAGTTGCCTTTTCTTTTCTGTATTATTTTCTTATTTTCGTAGAGGCGCCTGTCGTACTAGCTGATGTTTCTTTTCTGCTTGTGTTTGATTGGTTTGTGCTGGACTCCACTCCACCATACCTTGTTTTCCTGTGTACTGGTTGGAATTCGGCTTGTCTGGCAATTATTTTGAAATCATCCGCACATGTAGGAACAGTGCACGTACAGTGGTCTCGTACTTGTAAGGCTGGTGCCAATGCGGGCGGTAGCGTGGGCGCTACCGCCCGGCGAGAGGCGAGAGGCGGGCGAGAGGCGGGCGGTAGCGGAGCGGCGGGCGCCGGCCCCGTCGCCCGGCGATAGCGGGCGATATCGCCCGGCCGGCGCCCGCGCTAGCGGGGCGATAGGGGGCGAGAGGGGGGCGCGACGGGGCGATAGCGGGGCGGGGCGTTGGCGGGGCGGGAGCGGGGCGATAGGCGGGCGGGAGGCGGGCGATAGCGGGGCGGGAGCGAGGCGGTAGTGCCAACGGCTAGCTGACGTGGCGAGCTCTGATTCGTCCACATCAGCTAGCCGTTGAGGTATCCGTTGGAGCTCAAAAAAATTCGAAATTTTTTGCAAAAAATTCCAAATTTCATCCCCAACCCCCTATAAATACCCCCACCTGGTTTCAGTCATTCCACACCCCACTTCATCTCCTCCACTCTCCATTTCCACTCCTCTCGACGCCATGTCTTCTAGCAGCAGTTCGAACTCCAGCGACGGAATGGAGGGTGATATGATCGATGCATTCCAGGCGGAGTATGAGGAGGCGATGCTCAACCCCGAGGCGGTGCCAAGACCGCCGCGACGCCGCCGACGGTCCATCAGGCGTGATCGTGTGGGTCATTCTGCACAACATGATCATCGACGATGAGCGTGATGCAGAGTTGGATGACATCTATGAGACAGTTGATTCCAATGTCGGCCCTGCGATACACAACAATGCACCACCAAGCCTAGCAGCCAGGATTCAGATGGACAACGAAATGGGGGACTCACCGATGTATACACAGCTCCAGCATGATTTGATTGAGCATGTGTGGGCTAATGCCTAGTTTATGTAATTTTTTCAAATTTTTATGTAAGTTTTTCAAATAATGTAATCGGTAACAATTTTAGTTGAATAAAATAATTTTCTTGCATTATTTTGAATGTTGTAAAAGAGAGGAGAGAGAAAAGCTGATGTGGAGGAGAGAGAAGTGAGAGCTGGCACTATAGCCCGTGCACTGGCACCGTGGGGTGAGAGTGGGGTGAGAGTGAGGGTAAAAGCTGACGTGGCGAGGCTATAGTGGGGTGAGAGTGTGTGATGCATTGGTACCAGCCTAAGTACTGCTCGTCTATACATGTTACTACGATTATGTACTGTTAAGCATGCAATTGCACGATTCGATGGTTTATTTTCTTCCTCTTTTGCGTTACTGTACTTGCGTGCACTCTCCTGTAAGATATACCCAATTCAGCAAGAGTTCAAGTCAGGTGGGCAAGGGAAGCTTTGCCCAAGGCATATGGATTGTAAAATTGCTAGTGTTGATTCATTGGTAACTCCAAATTTCTACGCACTAAGACCATGCACTATGTTGAGAAAAAAGCTCATAGCACTTGTTGCTTCGGTTCAATACACAGTGGAGCATAGGCTCAATGTGTCAGAGAAAAGAAGCGAATCAACATATTGGTTCGGTTCAAAGCAATTTTGTGTCAAAATTGTAAAGAGTTGCCCCCCATATGTCATAGAGAAAAGATGAGAGAGAGATGCTACTTTACATGCAGAACAAGATATTTGCATGTTATAGTGGGGCCAAACAAAAGCAAATCTACATAGCAGAGAAACACAGTCAATTTCTATGCGTCAGAGAAAAGAGTCGAACCTACATAGCGCATGGTCTAAGGTCTTTCCACAATGCGTTGTATCTTAGTGTCATATCCTAGATGATGGTGTATTCTGGCAGACGACCATTCCAATATATTGTTTGAAGATGTTGTATCTATTCTTATGCATGCATTTGGTTGGGCTAAGCCCTTTTTTTCGTATAATCCCGTGTAAGAGTTGTATCTTAGCTAACAATATAACAACAAGATACCTCTATGCCAAACTTAGAACTCATACTATAACTATGCTTAAACCCAAAACCTTTTTACGATAAGATGTGTGCACAAAATCATTTTACGGAAAGATCGAATACTACAACTATAGGGGGTGAATAAGTATGAGTTTACAAATAACACCATAAATTAAAACACATGAATAAGAGCTTCAGGATAAAAGCAAAATTAGCATGATGAAAACTAAACTAAACAGAACGTGAAAGATCTAACTACAAAAGGATGAACACAACTAAACAGAAGTTTTGTAGGGATAAAGAGGTTAAAAGCGAACAAAGTGTGACACACTTATAGATATCACCCGAGCCCCGCTGGGTGGGTTGGCGAATCTAAGTTGATCTGTAACGGTCCATTGTTTAGCCGAGGTTGTCCTCACCCGCTGTTGCGCTTAGTGGTGTCAATCACCTAGAGGTTCAATCACAACTCTAAAGCTCTAAGTCATTGGAATCAATATTCTGCACATGTAAGGTGCTAGACTCAACAATGGTTATATTTGGGTTGCAGCCAAGCGTCGACCAATTGTTGGAGCTAGGATATCAAGCCATCAAAGTATGACTGGGTCCTCAAGAGATTTCCACTAGATTGATGCAAAAAAGATTTTGAGTGAAAATGAACACACAAGTTTCTCAGTAAGCCTTTAAGATCTAATCCCCTTATTAGTATGGTTGATCCTATTTGACTTAAAGCTATAAAAATACTATTATCTTCAACCTTGTTCAGATTTAGACTTCAAGTGCGACTAGCTAAGCTTCAAGCATTAAGGGATCGTCTATGTCTTCAGATTTAAGCATGCCAAGAATGCTTCTTGCTTCAAGTGGGCATCTGCATCTTGAGCTTCAAAGCACGCCAAAAAGAACTTCTTGCTTCGAGTAGGCGCTATGTCTGGTGTCATCGACCCGTACTTGCTTCAATGCTTTTTGAGGTGTGGTCTTCAACGTGCTTAAACCCACCTTTGGGACTTAATTCCAGTGTATATTAGATAAAAAATAATCCCTTAATAGTAATGTCATCCATCATACAAAACCCAAGGCACTAGATGCATTTTCAGTCTCCCCCTTTTTGGGTGATCAATGTGAACACAATTGAAGCTTCAAAGGATATGAAAGTTGATAGACATGTTAGTTATGAATTCCCTTGATATAGAGTAGGGCTTCCATAGTTAAGCATATGCACTATTTGAAATTTATGTTTGAATGCAAGTGCACATAAGTTAATGACGGGTGGAACTCCCCCTATATCTTGGAGTTTATGGCGTGCATTGTATACAATATGCATGGAAAAATGCAAGTAATAAGTAATGCACCAAAAACAAAAAATGCACTACAAAATAAAATTTTGGAATGCCACAATAGTATGACATACCGAATTTGAAGTTTATAAGCCACTACAAAAATGGAATTAAAACAAGGTCCAACTTTCTTCTTTTGTGGCTTCCTTCCAAAAGTCGCCCTTGAAACTTGAATATCACTCCCGCTTTGTCACTTCAACACCTTGATAATCGAAAAGTATAGGGGATCAATTGTAGTACCTTTAAATAGAAAAGGTTCTCGAACCCACAAGGAGTTGAATGTATTGACTGGACAATTCAACAAGTATACAATAAAGGATGGATGCATTTGTATTTTCTAGATAGCGGTGATGGTGCGATATTGACAGACCAGTTGGGAACTACAAGAGGAAGGTGTGATGAGCACAGCAGTAAGTTTTCCCTCAGTTATGAAACCAAAGTTTAATCGACCAGTAGGAGAAAGAAACCACTTCTGAAGGTTGTTGCTAACTGGATTTTGGCAGGGCGCACTACCAGCGCCAGCAACAACATGGAACCTGCACACAACACAACCAAGATACTTTGCCCCAACTTGCAGTGAGGTTGTCAATCTCACTGGTTTGCTGAAAACAAAAGAATTAAACATATCATGTGGAAAAAGATGTTTGTTTGCAGTAAGTAAATAATGCTTGCGAAATGTAAATGGTGCTTGTAGTAGATGGTAATATATATGTAAAAGAATGGACCGGGGTCCACAGTTCACTAGAGGTGTCTCTCCATAAAGACAAATAATATGCTGGGTAAACAAATTACAGTTGGACAATTGACAAAATAAAGAATGCCTAACAATGCATGTACATGCCATGAAGATCACTATAAGATTCACTTGGGCATTACAACATAATACATAGACCATAATCCAACTGCATCTGTGACTAATAATCCACCCGCAGGATATCATCCGAACAACCCTTGGGTATCAAGTTGCAAGCAACAGATTATCGCCTTAAGCAAAGTGTGTAATGTAAACAATACAATTATCCTTGAACAAAAGATTGATGTTTTCTCCTTAGTAGCAACAACACATCTACAACCTTAGAAGTTATTGTCACTCTCCCAAATTATTAGAGGCATGAACCCACTATCGAGCATAAATACTCCCTCTTGGAGTCACAAGCATCTACTTGGCCAAAGTATCTACTAGCAACAGAGAGCATGCAAGATCATAAATAACATAGACATGATAAATCAACAATCAACTTGACATAGTACTCAATATTCATCGAATCCCAATAAACACAACATGTAGAATTACATAACGATGATCTTGATCATGATAGGCAGCTCACAAGATCTAGAGATGAAGCACATGGAAGAGAAGACAACCATCTAGCTACTGTTATGGACCCATAGTCCAAGGTAGACTACTCACGCATCACTCCAGAGGCAGGCATGGTGATAAATAAGGCCTCCGGTGATAATTTCCCTCTCCGACAGGGTGCCGAGAAGAGCTTCTGGACCCTCCCGATCTCGGGTCGACGACGGCGGCGGCTTGCAGTATGTTTTGTGGAAAAGTGTTCGGGCCCTTAGGGTTTTCTCGATGAAGGGAATATATAGGCGGAAGGGCGATGTCAGAGGGTGGACCAGGGGCCCACACCACCTGGTGGCGCGGCCAGGGGGTGGCCCGCGCCACCCTATGGTGCGGCCGCCTCCTGGTCCGGCTCCGTCTCTCCTCTGGACTCCGTCTTCCTTTTAGGTAAATAGGAACTTTGGTTTTTGTTTCGTCCAATTCCGAGAATATTTCATGTGTAACTTTTCTAAAACACAAAAACAGCAGAAAACATGAACTGGCACTGTGGCATCTTGTTAATAGGTTAGTTCCGGAAAATGCATAAAAACGCCACGAAGTGTAAACAAAACACAAAGCAATTGGTTTAAAACAAGCATAGAGCATAAAAAATTATAGATACGTTTGCGACGTATCAAGCGGTTTAATAAGAACTAGACTACTAATTCAGTAAAATTGTAATTTAAAAGAAAGTGCAGCAAAGGTGATTGCTCTTTTCAGAGAAAGCTCAATCCTCTATGTATCAAGAGGACAAGCTTAGGATGTATTCTTATGCATGACAAGCGTTCTAGAGGGCGGCATAGATTTCATTGCATTACATTTCTTGAAAAGTATAAGCATCTTGTCAAATTTTATTCTCATTGGACAGAGCGTAAGCTAGGTGTAGCCATATATATGAGCAAACACACCCCTAATGGTTGGTCCCAAGGCCATTTGCACGAGCGAACGAGGCTATCATTAAGACATAAGTGTCCAACCATTGTCTTAAGTTTTAGGGTCCCCGATCATATAAACCCCCTACTGCAACTCTAAAGATCCAGACAAAGTTTCTTCATCTCTTGCTATCCATTCTCTCTTTCATTACAACAAGGTGCAGCCCTATGAGCCCATAAAGGTGAAGTAACACACAGTCGGTGTTGTTATGTTACAATCACATGAAATAACAAAACTTGACTAAATTCTCATATACTTATACATAAATCATAGCCAATCCATCTTATGCCCTCTGGAACATGAGAAACTGCTCACAACGACGAAACATGCCAATGATCGGTTGCATGCGGTATACAACACAATCTAAAAATATAACCTCCTCTCCGAATGACAATGAGATACCGAGGGCAAGAATGCACATAGAACCAGAAATCTATCAGAGGTTTCGATCTATCACAAACTATGAGGGGAATGAAGTGGATCACGAGATGGAGTCAGTGCTGATGTTGGTGATGATGAAGATGATGATTGTGAGACTCATCATTCACGCCAAGGATGGATTGGTCAGGACGCTGGTGACTATTTTCCCAAGGCTAAGGCCTCGGAGCAGCATGATCTGCCCTCTCTCGGAGTAGGAGAAGACTTTTGCCTCCGTTGACGCCTATGTAAATCTCGGGAAAATTATGGTGTGCCTTTTTTTGCGATACAGATATCCTCATAAAAGGACAGAGGCGAGGAGACACATGAGGGCTAGATGCCCCCATGGCACAAACAAGGTATTAGGTTGTGATACATCTCAAACGTATCTATAATTTTTGATGCTCCATGCTTGTTTATACACCATTTGCTTTGAGTTTTGTTACACTTTGTGGCGTTTTTATGCTTTTTCCGGAACTAACCTATTAACAAGATGCCACAGTGTCAGTTCCCTGTTTTCTGCTATTTTTGTGTTTCAGAAAAGTTACACAGGAAATATTCTCGGAATTGGACGAAACAAAAGCCGAACCTCCTATTTTTACCGAAGCTTCGCGAAGACCAAAGATGAGACGGAGGGGGGCCAGGAGCCAGGCTCACCACAGGGGGGCGCGGCCCAGCCCCTGGCCACGCCACCCCATGGTGAGGCCAGGTGGCCCACCCCCTGACGCTGCCCTCTCGCCTATAAAGTCCCCTCGACGGGAAAAACCTAAGGGACGGATCGTTTTTCCTCGAAACATACTGCAAGCCGCCGCCGTCATCGAAGCGAGATCGGGAGGATCCAGGAGCTCTTCCCGGCACCCTGCCGGAGAGGGGAATCCCTGCCGGAGGCCTTCTACACCACCATGGTCGCCTCCGAAGTGATGTGTGAGTAGTCTACCTTGGACTACGGGTCCATAGCAGTAGCTAGATGGTTGTCTCCTCCACCATGTGCTTCATATTTAGATCTTGTGAGCTGCCCTATATGATCAAGATCATCTTTATGTAATCATACATGTTGTGTTTGTTGGGATCCAATGAGTATTGGTACTATGTTAAGTTGATATGCTGAATTATATATCTTATGTTATCTCTATGATGTTTATGATCTTGCATGCTTTCCGTTGCTAGTAGATATCTTGGCCGAGTAGATGCTAGTGACTCCAAGAGGGAGTATTTATGCTCGATAGTTGGGTTCATGCCTCTATTTAATCTGGGGGAGTGACAGAAACCTATAAGGTTGTAGATGTGCTATTGCCACTAGGGAGAAAACAACATTCTTGTGTCCAAGGACATTTGCTTTGTTTACTTTATGCACTTTGCTTAATGCAGTTATCCGTTGTTCGCAACTTAATACTCAAGGGGTACTCGGACTACTCCCCACGAGTGGATTATTAGTCATAGATGCAGTTGGATTACGGTCTATGTATTTTGCCATAATGCCCAGAGTGAATCTCATAGTGATCCTCATGACATATGTACGTTATCTTTATTCTATCAATTGCCCAACTGTAATTTGTTTACCCAGCATGTTGTTATTTATCTTATAGAGAGACACCACTAGTGAACTGTGGACCCCGGTCCAATTTCCTTTACATTGCTATACCATTTTACTTTACTCGCACTGTTTACTTTCTTGCATACTATTATCCTTTTACCACTCGATACGCTCAATCCTTTGTTTACTGCAAACCGGTGAGATTGACAACCTCATCGTAAGTTGGGAGCAGAGTTCTTGGTTGTGTTGTGTGCAGGTTTCACATTGCTGCTAGGGGAAGACACACCAATAATATTTCTGGCGCCATTGTCCGGAGTGTCACGAAGCTAGCAAGCATCGACTTCTGAAGTTTGGCTTTCTCCTACTGGTTCGATAAACCTTGGTTTCACAACTGAGGGAAGACTTGCTACTGTGCTCATTATACCTTCCTCTTGGGGTTCCCAATGGGCTGTACTTACACGCCATCAGGTTGCACCATGGAGCCTATCTTGGGTCTCATGGCCTCCCCCATTGACTTCATGTCCTCGCGGTCTTTGTTCTGATGAAAATTCATGTGGTATTTTTTCTATAATTTATTAAGCTCCAAAAGGTCCGTGAAACATTAAAATACAAAATAGATGATTTTCTACCTCCCACGAATGAAATACCAAAATAAAGGACTTTGTACGAAAGCCCCATACATCATCTGAATAAAGGGAAATTATGTATAAAAAAGGGATTTCTATTTTTGTGCCCTCGGGTCCTTAGTTGTGCTCAGTTTTCTCCAGCCGCTTAGTTTTTCCTCAGTTTTGCCCAAGCGCTTGTCTGAAACCCTCACAAGGAGCTCGGACGGGAGGAATCCCGTTTAGTTGACTGTTTGTTGGTGCTGGCAAGTGGGGCCGCTGTTGGTGCCCCGCAGTGGACACGTCTCCACTTATCCAGATCATCATGGGACCCACAACTTGTCCACGTTAGCGTGCCGGACCCACAGCTTACCCAGGTGACCGTTGCAAAATGGGATCCCGAGCCAGCCCCGCGCTCGTGCCTGTGCCATTGCTTCCCCTTTCTTTCCCCGCGCCCCATTGTTCTTCTTCTCCGCCAGCGGCAGCCCTTCTCTGGCAGGCGGGTGATGTCTAGTTTCTCTTCGACCTCCCGTTCTTCATGGCCGCAGTATGGACCCGTGCCTTTGACAAGATGCCCTGACTGCCCACACGAGGAGCCTCTGAAGCGGTCGATCTGTAAGACGGACGACAACGGCAACCGTGGACGTGAGTTCCTTGCATGCGAGAGATTGCCATATAGAGAGGGGGATAAGGTTAGATCTCGCTCCAATTGCTCTGTTTTCTCTCGATTTTCTTGTTATTCCCTCGAATTTGGGATTTAGGGTTCACGTTGTTGTTTTCAGATCCTGAAGAAATACAGGTATTTCGAGTGGATCGATGTGTACGTTCAGAGGCTTAAATTGCAGGAATCAATTGGCGCTATTGGGGAGCGCAATTTGGGAGGGGGGAGGGGACTTGCTGTAGAGAATGCGGAGGAGAGAGGAGCCGTTCCGATTATGCCTAATGCTCCCAATGCAGAACTGGTGGAAGTGAAGGGAGAACTGAAGAAAATGAACAAGCAGTTAAAGCAGCTGATCAAGTTGAAGAAGCAAGCTAATCTGATGGCTGGTTGTTTTTTTGTTGTATAATTGTGATCGGATTCTTATCATTGCTCATCAAGCGCTAGAAGTTGTTACAAGGGATCCCTTGTTACAAATCCATTAGTTAGTTACATGTACTTGTAGTTGTTTTCAAAGTTAGTGTGTGCATTCACCGAAATTACCAAAAAAAAATAAGTGTTAGGGAATATAGGAATGCTAAAGATAGTTGATAATTGTTAGAGGGGTGACAAATAATGCATTCACCGAAATCTCACAAATATGTATGTCTCATGTTTATACTGTTAGGAATAGACAGCTTGTATTCCCTAGGGGCCAAAGGCTACAACATATAGTTACATGTACAGGTGAGAATATGCAGGAAACCCCCTAACAGGTGGGGAAAATACACATGTACAAATATACATCTAACACCCCCCTCAAACTCATGGTGGATCAACAACACTGAGTTTGGAGAGTAAGAAGTCATGCTGTGTTCTAGTTTGTGCCTTTGTAAAGAAATCCACCAACTGCAAATCTGAAGGCACATAGTGAAGCGCAACAACCTGAGCCTGCACCTGAGCACGTGTATAAAAAGCATCAACACCAATATGCTTGGTAAGCTCATGCTTGACCGGATCACGTGCAATACTGATAGCACCTGTACTGTCAGACAAAAGTGGAGTGGGTGTCATAACAGAGACCCCGAAATCTGCAAGCAACCACCGTAACCATGTCACCTCAGCAATCAACAAGGCCATAGCTTGCAACTCAGCCTCTACACTCGAACGGGAAACTGCAACCTGTTTCTTCGTCTTCCAAGCAACAAGAGAACCACCAAGAAACACACAGTAAGCAGAAAGTGAACGACGATCCGAAGGATCACTCGCCCACGTAGCATCCGAGTAGCACTGGAGCTGGAGAGAGTTGGAACGAGGAAAGAAAATACGATGAGTAATCGTGCCACGAAGATAACGAAGAACACAAAGGAGATGACTATAGTGGACAGTGGTAGGAGCTGAGACAAACTGACTCAGAATATGAATAGGATAAGATATATCAGGACGAGTGACAGCAAGATAAACAAGACTCCCAACAAGATGGCAATAATGCGTCGGATCAGGAAGAGGATCACCATCAGTAGGATGAAGCTTAACATTAAGCTCCATAGGAGTCTCAACGGTGTGCTCATCCCCAAGAGCAGCACGAGCAAGAAGATCCTGAATATACTTTTCCTGAGAGATAGAAAAGCCATCAGAGGTAGAAGAGACCTCGATCCCAAGAAAATAGCAGAGAGGACCAAGATCGGTCATAAGAAACTGCTCACGAAGACGAGCCTTAACAAAGGCAATATACTCAGGATCATCACCAGTAATGATCATATCATCAACATAGAGAAGGAGAAGAGTGCGTCCACGAGGAGAAGTGTGAACAAACAGCGCTGGATCATGAGCGCTGGGAGAGAAACCAGCAGCAGTCACCACAGAGGCAAAGCGCTCAAACCTGGCACGAGGGGCCTGTTTCAAGCCATAAAGAGAACGCCGAAGACGACAGACCATCCCATTAGGGACAGAATACCCGGGAGGAGGCTGCATGTAAAACTCCTCACTCAACTCGCCATTAAGAAAAGCGTTCTGAACATCAAGCTGAGACACAGACCAGTGTCGAACAGAAGCGGCAGCAAGAAGAGTGCGCATAGTGGTCATATGAGCCACAGGGGCAAAAGTCTCATCATAGTCACGGCCGTGCTCCTGCTAAAAGCCACGAGCCACAAGATGCGCTTTGTAGCGCTCAAGAGATCCATCAGAGTGGGTCTTAATTTTATAGACCCACTTACACGTGATAGGACGAACACCGGGAGGGGGAGAGACAAGATCCCAGGTGCCAGTGCGCTCAAGCGCAGCAATCTCCTCAGCCATAGCAAGCTGCCATTCAGGATGATGCTCAGCATCCCGATAAGAAGTCGGGTCGGAGGCAACAGAAAGACCGTAGTGACTAGGAGAGTAATGGTTTGGAGGACGACACGGATGAGTCGCCGGAAGAGGAGAGGAAAGCTCGTCAGAAGAGGACAACTCATCGGAAGAAGAGGAAGAAGGAATAGCAGAGGAAGACTCCGAAATCAGAGAACGAGGAGAACTAGGGGAACTAGACGGAGTAGAGGATGGTGCCGGGGTCGAAGAGGGCGCATTAGAGCAAGGTCCAGGAGGAGGGGCAATAGGGACAGAAGGAGGTGCATCAGGAAACAGAAGAAATGAGATATCATCCACCGGGTAGGTACCAGAGGTGGGGCGAGGATAGAAGGGACGCGTCTCATCAAACGTGACGTCACGAGAGATGCGCATCCGACGACCAACAGGGTCTCAACATCGATAGCCCTTATGCTCATCACTGTAGCCGAGAAAAACACACTCAACAGACTGAGCGGTCAGTTTGGTGCGTTCACGAGGAGGGAGAAGAACATAGCAAACGCAACCAAACAAACGAAGAGTCGAGTAGTCTGGAGAACCACCAGAGAGACGCTCGAGAGGAATGCCACCTTGGAGGGCAGCAGAAGGCTGGATGTTAATGAGGTAAGTCGACGTAGCAACAGCCTCAGCCCAGAAATGCAGCGGAAGAGAAGAAGCAATCATCATAGCACGGGTGGTCTCAAGAATATGACGATGCTTACGCTCGGCGACACCATTTTGAGCATGCGCACCGGGACAAGAAAACTGAGCAAGGGTGCCCTGCTCAGCAAGAACACCACGCAGGTGCTGAGAGATATACTCACCAGCAGAATCAGCACGAAACACACGAATGGGCGAGGAATACTGAGTGCGGACCATGGCCGCAAAGCGCTAATAAATAGAGAGCACCTCACTGCGAGAGCACATAAAAAACAACCAGGTGTACCATGAAAAATCATCAATGAATAAAATATAGTAGCGATGGCCCCCTTTTGAACCAAAGGGAGCCGGACCCCAAACATCTGAATGAACTAAATCAAAAGGTCGCTGAGATACAGACACACTGGTAGGATAGGGAAGCTGAATCTGTTTACCTAACCTACAACCCTGACAGTTCAAAGACATCTCCTGAGACAGACCCCAGAAGACCACGACGGACTAAAGACGATAAACGGGAGCCACAAAGGTGACCCAGCCGATGATGCCACTGCTGGAAAGAGCCAGTGACGGAAGCAGCGACCACAGGAGAACTGGCCGATGAAGAGGCAGCGGATGGAACACGAAGCCAGTCTAACTCCCAGAGCCCTGGAGACTCACGGCTGCGAGGGCCAGCTCCAACCAGGGCCTGTGTGCGGCGGTCCTGAACAACACAAGAATCAGCGTCAAGAATGATGCGACAACCAGAATCAGTAAGCTGACTAGCAGAAAAAAGATTCATCTTAAGGCTAGGAACATGAGAAACATCAGGAACAGAGAAAGAGGAAGTAGAGAGGGTGCCTCGACTGGAAACAGGAAGAGAGGTACCATCAGCCGTGATAACACGGATAGCAGAAACGAGAGAACGAAGAGCAGAAAGAATAGAAGACGCAGAAGTCATATGAAAGGAAGCTCCAGAATCCAGATACCACGGGGACATACCTGACTGTGCAGAAGGTGGTGGTCGCGCGGTGCCAGAAGAGGTAGACACAGGACCAGCAGTGCCTGACGAGGAAAAGCCTGTAGTAGCGAGCAGACTACGAATACCCCAAAGAATATCCTGCTCAGAGAGTGCAACTGCAGAGGATCCTGAAGAACCAGCCTGCTGACGAGCGTGGAACTGCTGACGTAAACTGGGATCCCTCCTCCAGCAGCTAGAGAAATCGTGGCCAGGCTTGCCACAGTAGGAGTAGGGAGGACGAGGATGGCGGTTCTGACCGCGAGGCTGCTGAGGCTGACTCTGGCCCTGGACCGGAGGAGTAGAGAGTATCGGCGGCACTGGAGACCGCAACGGAGCCGACGACACAGGAGGACCACGAGCAGCAAGTACAGAGGGTACCTCAAGAAGACCAGCACCACGAAGACGAGTCTCCTCAGCACGAAGCTCAGACAGCACCTCAGAGAGCGGGACACGACCACGAGCAAGTAGCTGGGCGCGACAAGGCTCGAACTCCTTGCGGAGCCGAGACAAGAACTCATATACACGCTGAAACTCCAGATCAGCGCGCACAGTCAGACAGCAGGGACAAGTGGCACACACAGCTGTACGAAGAGAATCAAGCTGACACCAGATAGCAGCACTCTGAGTGTAGAACTCATCAATGGTAGAATCACCCTGCTGAAGAGTATGCTCCTGGCGAACCACAAACAGGTAAAGAGCATCCCCAGACGGCTGATAGCGCTGACGAAGAAAGGCCCACTGAGCAGCAACAGTGGGAAGACCCATGAACTCAGCAGCATACTGAGGCAGAACACTGGAAGTAAGAACAGCAGCAGCACGAGCATCCTCATCTATCCACTGAGTGTAGTCAGTCAGATCCAGCCGGTAGGTCGCAAGAGCGTCAGAATACTCCTGGACATGCCGGTCATACTCAGCCAGAGCAGTAGCATCAGCACTCTTGGCTGCATCCTTGGCCTCCTGAGTAGCATCGGGGGCAAGGGCAATGGGCGTTGGTGGAATAGGCGCCGTAGGAGCAGTGGGGCGCGGCGGACAGGGGACTCGCCGGAAAGCACACCCCAAAGACGAAGACCGCGCATATGGACGCGCATAAAGGCAGCGAAATCAAGGTAATTCGCGCCATCAAAGATCACCGGGCAGCGAGGAATCGCAAGGTAGCCCGACGACGACGAAGAAGAAGACATAGCTCTTTTTTTTTTGTCACGAAACAGATCTCAGCAAATCAATCTGGTGACTCAATCCGGGCGGCGGCTGGAGATACTCGATCCGGGCGGCGGCTGGAGATCGATCTGATCCAATCTGGGCTAGCAGGGAATCGAACAGCAGCGGCCAGACGAGAAGGAATTGGCCAGGACCAGAGCTCAAGAGCTGCTCCAGGCAGCGACCAGGACCAGAGCGACGACCGGGCGGGCGTGGCGAGCAGGAGGCCTGGCGACGGGATCCAGGTCCCTGGCGACGTACACGGAACGAGGGCGGAGCAGCTCTGGGCGATTCGATTCCTCGGGGGAGGACGGACTTCGGGCGACGAGCGGAAGACGCCTGGACTTCGGGCGATGAGCGGAAGACGCCTGAACTTCGAGCGACGAGCGGGAGAACTGGGAGAGGACCACGACCAGAACGGGAACCGGCGTATAGCCGGGGCGAGCTGGCGGCGGTCACGAGAGCATCGGTGGACAGAACGAGAACCCTAAAACCAGCTCTGATACCATGTTAGGAATAGACAGCTTGTATTCCCTAGGGGCCAAAGGCCACAACATATAGTTACATGTACATGTGAGAATATGCAGGAAACGCCCTAACAGGTGGGGAAAATACACATGTACAAATATACATCTAACATATACCAAAATTATACCACTTTTGGGACGTTTCAAATAACCAAAACTATATCCCAAACTATATTCCCTAAAAGAAAAGGAATGCTAAAGAATGTTGATAATTGTTAGAGGGGTGATAAATAATCCATTCACCGAAATCCCCCAAATATGCCAAATATGTATGTCTCATGTTTCTACCAAAATTATACCACTTTTGGGCCGTTTCAAATTGCCAAAACTATATTCCCTAAAAAAAGGAATGCTAAAGATAGTTGATAATTGTTAGAGGGGTGATAAATAATCCATTCACTGAAATCCCCCAAATATGCCAAATATGTATGTCTCATGTTTCTACCAAAATTATACCACTTTTGGGCCGTTTCAAATTACCAAAACTATATTCCCTAAAAGAAAAGGAATGCTAAAGATAGTTGATAATTGTTAGAGGGGTGATAAATAATCCATTCACCGAAATTCCCCAAATATGCCAAATATGTATGTCTCATGTTTCTACCAAAATTATACCACTTTTGGGCCATTTCAAATTACCAAAACTATATTCACTAAAAGAAAAGGAATGCTAAAGATAGTTGATAATTGTTAGAGGGGTGATAAATAATCCATTCACCGAAATCCCCCAAATATGCCAAATATGTATGTCGCATGTTTCTACCAAAATTATACCACTTTTGGTCCGTTTCAAATTACCAAAACTATATTCCCTAAAAGAAAAGGAATGCTAAAGATAGTTGATAATTGTTAGAGGGGTGATAAATAATCCATTCACCGAAATCCGCAAATATGTATGTCTCTTGTTTACACCAAAATTATACCACTTTTTAGTTTAACATTTTTAAATAATGGAAAATAATGCATAAATAGAGGGAATATAGTTATGTGGCAAAATAATCTATAAATACATGTATCTTGTCACACGGATCGACTCCACCAACCGTTGATCCACCGACAGAGAGAGAGAGAGGGGTGGCCACGAAGAGAGAGAGAGGGGTGGCCACGAAGAGATGGATAGGGGTATACTGCCCGTTAGATCAGTGGATCAACGGTTGGTGGAGTCGATCCGTGTGACAACGGCTCAACCAATCAGGATAAGTTTGGGCTTCTGTGAGCATTTGTGATAGTACTTGAGGGCAAAACTGAGTAGTACTAAGAAACCAAGGGCACATAAATAGTAAATAGACTAAGGGATTCAAACAAAAGAATTACAAAATGAAAAATGCGTGTTTTGTACAATATAATTCATATTGGGCTACATCAAATTATTTGCAATTCAAATATACATGAGTGTGACAATTATGGCCTCATTTAGACAAACTATGTTTTGGGGAAGATGTTTTGCAAAGGGGTTTGAGTGGAAAACCATGCATCTTGATAGCTACTAGTGATTCTGAGAAGTGGCAATTTGTGGTAAAACTTGATTTATCTATGTTTGTTAAGGTTTCCTAGGTGGCAGGTTGCGTAGGAAGACTCTATGAGTAGGTGCCACTATGTTTTTTTTTTGGATTTTTTTGCGCATGAAATGACTCAATTAGCTATGTTAATCTCATTTGTTCACTCTCTGTTGACCAACTACTTGAGGGTAGAACTGAGTATATTGCACTTGCCAGTCTAAGTACTCGAGGGGAAAACTAAGTACAAATAAAATTTCTGTATAAGGCCCAAGGTTAGAACTGAGTACACCAAACGTCGAAGGGTTAGCCTCGTATCGCGGTGCACGCTGCAGCCGTGCATAGTGGACGCGTGTTGCGGTACACCAAACACCACATTCGTCTTTATAGAGCCCCTCTTTCTCTCCCTCGACGCTCGTCAACTCTCTCATTCTCACTGCAACCGCCTCTCCTGTCCCATCATCTTCTCCACTTTGCGTCGAAAAAACCCCGAAGAAAAAACCCCGGCGATGGAGAAGAATGAGATGCCCATTGTCGGCGCTTCCGACGTAGCCGCCAGCGCATCAGCCGCCGGCGTATCGGCCGCCGCCCCCGTCCAGGACCCGTCGCTGCTTCGAACGTAGTCGCCGGCGCATCGGCCGCCGCCCCCGTCTAGGCCCCCGTCGCTGCTTCCGACGTAGCCGCCGGCGCATCAGCCGCCGGCGCATCGGCCGCCGCCCCCGTCCAGGCCCCCGTCCAGTTCCCTATCGATTGGGACCCGTACGAACAAGAGCCGTCTGTCGCCCTAGAGAACCCCTACGACACCAGCATCGTCGACGACGAGGAGGTAACCCTTTGTTCCCTTGTTCTTATCCAATTTCAATCCTTTTTGTGTTAGATCTTGCGTTATTAGGGTTCGTCTGTTCCTAGTTCTATCATTTTGTGTTAGATCTTGCGTTATTAGGGTTCGTATGTTCCTAGTTCAATCCTTTTGTGTTAGATCTTGCGTCATTAGGGTTCGTCTGTTCCTAGTTCTAGATCTTGCGTTATTAGGGTTCGTCTGTTCCTAGTTCTAGATCTTGCGTTATTAGTGTTTGTGATTTGCTTTTATTTAAGATTTGGTTAACTTATGTGAGTAATCAATCCCATCTGGTTAATTTGTGCCAATGATGATGAATATTTGGGCACAAATTGATTCAGGGTTTGGTCAGTGAACAATTGGTGTGTACAAATTTGTTGTGCATAATCTTTGGTTCACTGACTCAAATCCTGGATATAAGTGTGTCCAATGTAACTGAGGCTACCTCTTTTTTTCGTGCCTATATTATCATGCATGATCTTTTGTTCACTCTCTGTTTCATCATCACTGCAATTAACTCCGTGTTTTTCGATCTTTGGTGCTACGTGATAGGTGCAGAGCAGCGACGTCGACAGTGATGACGAGTCCTTCCACACCAAGACTCGTCACGTCCTCAGGAGGCTGCAGTCCGGCCATTACGATCGCCACTTTCCTCGAGGCGTTTACAGGTGCCCCTTCTGCACCAGGAGGCTCCGCGCCACCGACTTCAACTGCCTGGTGAACCATGCCGAATCTATTGGCAGAGCCATTGGCGGCGCTAGAGTTGGAACGACCGTGAACGTGCATGCGTTCATGGCCAAACACAAAGCACTTGAGATTCACCTACGCAGCCTCCAAGCTTAATCCCATTCATGTAAATTATAGCTTATGTTGGATCTCGGTCGGTAGTACTGTTATGGGTCCCTACTGTTATCTATGCTATGTTGGCTGCTGTATGCAGCTTATCGTATATTTTCTCTGGATTTGTGCCCTAAATTTCCTACTCCCTCAGATCCATATTACTCTTCGTTAATGTGGTTGTATCTAAACACATTTTAGTGGTTGATACATCCGTATTAGTGAAGAGTAATATGGATCGGAGGGAGTACCTGATTGGGTAAAAACAAAGGCATAAAGAAATGAATGGCGTTAAGAAACAGAAGGAGAAGCTGCTCTAGATTTGCTACCAATTTGGGCAATCAAGAATGAATGAGATCGAGCGAGAGAGAGGAAAAAGGTGCATTGAAAACTGCTAATCTGGGCGAAAGAGACAGAAACCACTCGTGCCCATGTCCCGGACCCACACGGCTCCACACGCTACGGCCCCACACGCTACGGCCCCAGCTCCGCTCGTATGACCAATCATGGTCTCGTCCTGTCCCACGCGGTCCCTTTCTACCAGCCCCACACGACGCGGCCCCACTCGTCAGCACGGAATGGTCAACTGAACGGGATTCCTTCCGTCTGAGCTCCTTGTGAGGGTTTCAGACAAGGGCTTGGGCAAAACTGAGGAAAAACTAAGGAGCTGGGGAAAACTGAGTACAACTAAGGACCCGAGGGCACGAAAATAGAAATCCCTATAAAAAATGCCAATATCATTGTAAACTAGCACTATATGATGTAATAATGACGATATGAAATGCATATATCAGACTCAAAAGAGGGGATGAAGCTTGTGGAAATCTGTTGCCCGTCTTGAAGATGTATTTACAATGGCGCAACGGTTGATGCAAGGGTGCCGGAAAGAGCGATGGCGGCCTTGATGTTTATCACTTCTTCATGAATCATCTCTCTCGATAAATTCATGGCATCCATCTTTGCACTGTTATCAGCTTGAGTCTCCTCAAAAAATTTCAATGAGCCAATATTGCCATGGGGAAGTATAGTGTTTGTTGAGATGATCTTTTCATCCTCGGGCTATGGTACCATGCACAAGGAGTTTGATTGAGGCCATAGAGTGCCTTGTCCAGCTTGTACACATGATCTGGAAAGTATTGATCCTCATAACCTGGAGGTTGCTTCACGAAGACAATCTCATTAATAGTGCCATAGAGGAACACACTTTTCACATCCATTTGAGACACACATATATCATGATAGTTAACATGACCAAGCATGATTGTATGGCTTCAAGCCTCGCCACCGGTCCATATGTTTCACCATAAGCAATACCCTCAATTTTGGATTAGACTTGTGCTACTAGTCCGGCCTTGTTAAGAAACAACATGCATGTCTTCATCTTGCTTGTTCCTGAACAGCCAACGTGTGTCAATGACATCGTACTTTTTTAGGTTAGGCTGCTCAACCAGTGTGCGTACTTCGTTGAGCTTGAGGTTTCCTAGGTCTTCTTGCATCGCAATCAAGTAGTACGCATATTAAAGCACCTCCTCAACTTTCATGGGTTCAAGAAAAGAAATAAAAGTCGAGTGTTGACGGAAATTGCAAACATTGCGATGAGTTTAAACTCCCTTATTGGTGTCACTGAGGATCCTATTTGTAGCATGATATTTCTGATTATGTGCATGAAAAAAAGTATGTTTGACGTCTGGTGGTCATTGAAGATTTACACATGCTGGATCTTCACCATTTGGGTTTACCTTGAATCTTTGCCATTTTGCTTGATTATTCACTAGTTTCATAGGTTGACTCACCCTTTCCCTTTGTGGCTTCAACTGTCCTGATTTCTAGAATAACGGAATTCTTCAAAGACTTAGTTGGATATGTTTCTCTACATCTTTTGCGAGGTGCTTGAGTTGAGAGCCATTACATTCCTCAATATCTGCGTCTACAGCTTCCTCATCCCTCCAACTTAAGTTGTTAAGAACTCTATAGGCATGAGAGTTTGAATCATAACCAAGAAAGAAACCTTCATATGCCTTTAGTGCAAACTTTGTGTCTTTTTTCTTTTCAATGATGTAGCATTTTTCATCAAACACTATGTTGAGTTTCTTATTGTTTAGGAGCTCATAGAATGCCTTCTTAGGAATTTGTAAAGATAGAGCATGTTGATAGTAAGTCGTGTGGTGTTGATTGCACCAGCCCAAAACCGATATGGCGAGTTGTAATCATTCAACATTGTACGCACCATCCGGATTAGGGTTTTGTTCTTGTGTTCTGCAACACCATTCTGCCGAGGAGTATAGACTGTTGAGAACGTATGCTCAGATATTAATCAAAATGCTCATTCTTGAATGCCTCGTTGTCACTCTTTACTTTCTTGATCTTCAGGTTGAACTAGTTCTGAGAATTAGTAGAGAACTTCTTGAAGCAATCATAGGTCTTGGACTTGTCTACAAGGCAAGAATACCCAGGTGTATTTGAAGTCATCAATTATGACAAACCCATATGTATTTCCACTGAAGCTCTTGTATGTGCTTGGATCAAAAAGTTCCATATGAAGAAGTTGGGGAGGAGAGGTAGTCATGATGCTTTTAATGTGATGTTTGGTCTCAATTGTTTTCTAGCTTGGCAAGCGTTGTATAGACGATCCTTGTTGAACTTGGCATCATCATAAGATGCTTGCCCTTGACCAATTTAGTTAGGTTCCTCATACCGATGCCAATAGTTTTCTGTGCCACAACCAAAGCTTGGGGGATTTTGCCACTATGCATCGCTTGAGTTGAGGCCCTTGCGAGAAGTTCACCGGATATAGATTTCCTTATCTATATCCAACAAAAAATAAAGACCAATTTCTAACATGGAAAACTCGGCACTTATACTTGGTGAACAATCAGCTGATCAATGGATAGGAGGTTGAAGCCCAAAGATTTGCTATGGCCTATGAAGTTATCCTTTGAGATGACCACTTTTCGTACGCCTAGACGTTGTTGAGAGTCCACCGTGCGCTAGAAGGTGCTTTGTCCGCCAGCTTCCTCTGACGGTAGCGGGGTGATGTGGTGGAGGAGGGGAGAGGGTGGCGTCAGCTAGGGTTTCACCCGAGCAGCCTCCTAAGGAGCGACGCATGTATGGACAACGCTGTTTTAGTTTTTCTGAAAGGTTTGTTCCTTGTGTTCGTCTCCTTTTATTTTGAACTTGTAGATATTTTGTAGTAGAGGCGGGAAGTCATCACAATCTCGTAGATATTCTTAAACCCTTCTAGTATACAGGACCAGGCGTGGTATTTAAAATTTGGTGTGCGAGGTCAAGTGACCCTAGAGGAGGCCCAGGGCTAACCCTGACGAAAGCTAACCTACTGCATATAAAAACAGCATAAGCTGTGCACTAAACATAGTTTGTGAGAGGTTTGACCATGCGTGGCGCAAACCCCGACGATCGACAACGAGTGATAATAATACGAGGCCATCACGATCTCTGCTGTCCCCCAAAATAAAAGTTTTAGAAAACGAAAGATAGCATTGGCATCTTCCTGCCACCAGTGGCCATGTGCTGCCATCAAGAGCGCTAGCAGGTCTCTCTGTCTCAGAGATCATGGCCGATCGAGCTAGCAATCAACGGCATTACTTCAAATCAGAGAGAGGAAGTTAGGGCTCGATAATTAAGCGCATAAAGTAAACCAACCACGTGATGTGCCGGGGGATTTCTCTTTCTCGCTCTGCTGCTAACCAACGTGCTAGCCAGCTGCAGGAATTCATTAGTTCCACCTCTGCCTGTTGTTGGTTTGGTACTCGATCTCGCGGAACGCAGGTGCAGTGCACGGTTTGGCCTGCGTGTCCTGGCTTTAGGTTAGGTTAGGACATCGGCCCCAACGCAAACGCAACGCGGCCATCCAAATCGATCTGTTTTTGACCAGGGTTTAAAAAAACTCAGTCCAATGGTCCGAGGTATTTTAACTATACTGTTCGCGGCGACACAAATACGACTTAAATTGGGCGCGGTTTGCGTCGGACTAATCGCGTTGTCTGCGGACTGTCCTCCCCTTTTGGTACCTGGCCCCCTGGCAGTGGCGTTAAGACCACTCCCACTCCCGCCAATTATTGCGAAATTTCACCCGCACCCACCCGAAAACCCTCCTCCGGTGTTGATGGAGAACACCGTCGCCATCGACCCTAGCATCGATGCCGAGGACGTAGTCGTCACTGGCTACGCCGTGGCCATCGCGCCGACAGCCAGCACGGCCACCATCGTCAAGGCCAAGCCCAAGGCCAAGGTGAAGAAGGAGATGACCGCGGCGGAGAGGGAGGTGCAAAATCAGAAGCGGCAGGCGTGACGGGTGGCCCAGCGGACAAGGAAGGCTGAGGCATTGAACACCGCCCTAGAGGAAGAGAGGCGGGAGCGCCTGACGATAATGCACGCCCGGGATCAAGCCCAGGAGACCATGAAGCTGCGGGAGCTCGTCGGTGAGGGCAAGATCGACGCTGTGGCCGGAGCGGCCTCAAGCAGTTCGGTCACATTGCAGGCTATGCGTCCTCTAATGGTGCCCCGCTCGCCAGCGACGCCTAGAGCGGCGACTCCCGTTCCTCAGGCCCACGCGCCATCCCGGCTTGGAGGCGCGCGATCGTCAAGGGGTGGATGGCCGACAAGGAAGAGGCCATTGCTGTGAGGGAGGAGAAGAAACGCCACGAGAAAGAGGCCACTTGCAATGTATTCTATGACCTCAAAAAGAAGGCAATTGAGGTTGAAGAGAGCATGGCAAAGGCAAAGGCAATTTGAGGTTGAGGCTAAGCTCATGGCCGAGGAGAGGGAGATCATGTTGGTGGACATCACCAACATGACGGAGGGGCAAAAGGCTTGGGTGGAGAAGCTTCGTGCCATCATCCTACAACGCGACGCGTGATCGAGTTTGATTTGTGTGCTTTTGCATCGAATTTATGTCTTACCATGGAATTTGTGTCCTTTTGCCTAAACTTGTTTATTGGTAGTGCACAATGTCATATTGTTATAACATTTTCTAAATTTACAATTATTTCTATGCAATTGTATGCTATTATTTAATGGGATTTGCTAAGTCTCAGGCGACTGAGATTTTGTTATTTCTCAGTCGACCTGAGAACCGTTGGATTATTCTGGAGATTCGTGCTGTCAGCTTAGATTGAAAAGAAAAAGAACTACGTGCTTTTTTTTTTATTGAAATGAGAACTACGTGCTTGTGCAGTTTCGACCCTGCGACCCCCGGAGGAGCACAGTGGCTGCTCAACCAACATAGCTACCAAACGATCCTGTACAGTAACGCTTACTAGTATAGTTTATTGTGCGGATTTTATTCTATGTATATATACCAAAAGCAATTAGGCGGCATTTGTGCTGATACTTTTTCCTTTTAGCTTCTTTCTAATTATTTATTATTTATTATTTATTTTTGTGGCTGCGCCTTTATGTATTTATCTATTTTATTATTTATGTTGGATTTATTTTTCTAGTTTTTATTTATATAAGTTGCACTTTTTGTTAAATCATAGTTACACTATCTGTCGAGAAAAGTGCAACTGAGATTTTATATGTATTTATCTACATGTTTATCTTATTTATTTTACGAGTTGAACTTCTCTTAAGAAATATGCGACTTCAACAGGTTATTCATACGAGCTGCACTTTCTTTCAAGAAATGTGCAACTACCAATTGGTATTCGATATGAGTTGCACTTTTTTCACAAGAAATATTTATCTCTAACAAATATTTGATATGAGTTGCATTTTTTGTTGAGAAAAGTGCAACTCTTTTGTATGTATTTTCTTATTTCCCATCTTGTTATTTTCATGAGTTGCACTTTTCCTGAGAAATGTGCAATTAGCGAGTGGTTTCTAAAATTATTTGCACATTTTCTCAAGGAACATGAATTTACCATCTGGTTCTCGATATGAGTTGCAGTTTTCTCAATAATTTTTTCAACTCAAACCGAGCCTCAATATGAGTTGCACTTTTCTCAAGAAATATGCAACTCCAACCGGATTTTGAAATGAGTTACCTTTTTTAAAGAAGCATGCAAACGGTAGTTGCACTTTTCTTGAGAAATATGCAACTCCAACCGGTTTCTACAATGAGTTGCACTTTTCTCAAAAAAATGTGCAGCTTTCTTGTTAAGGATTGCACTTTTCTCAAGAAATATGCAACTGCAACCGATTTTTGCTACGAGTTTACACATTTCTCAAAAAATGAAAATCGGTTGCAGTTGCACTTTTCTCAAAAAACGTGCAACTGTGACCGCTGCTCCGAGTTGCACTTTTGTTAAGGAATATGCAAGTATCAAGCTATTTTGATACAAGTTGTACTTTTTTTTAAGAAATGCGCAACTCCAAAATTCAACTGGTTCTGTGTATGCACTTTGTCCAAAAAAATTTGTGTAATTCAACGGGTTTTTCATAGGCTAGCACAAGGAACACTTGCAAATTCAATGTGCAT
The DNA here is from genome assembly GCA_007115705.1 of Dactylis glomerata. NCBI lineage: Eukaryota > Viridiplantae > Streptophyta > Magnoliopsida > Poales > Poaceae > Dactylis > Dactylis glomerata. The sequence continues at coordinate 1,277,980 of QXEO01000200.1, read as the reverse complement.
CTCGAGTACGAACAGAAACGACTCTGTTTTTCTAGTGGAATGGGTCAAAATATTGGGCAAAATTCTATTTACAACGGGCTTCCCATGAGCTAGCACAAGGACACAAACGTAGGAAGCCCATGGTAGATTAAACAGAAGCACCCGGCCAGAGGACGCATGTGCGGCGGGAGGGACAGGCCAGGAAACACAACTACACAAATAGATCGTTTCGTTCCTGGTACGAACATCGACTGAGACTTAAGCGTTTCTCAGTCGACTGTGACCCAAACGTTCCCTTATTTAATTGTTTGGACATATTTCTATCAAATGTTCGTAACAAAAAAGAGCCCCAACAGCCAAAATGCGTCGGCCCGCTAGGATAGCGTCCGACCCAAAACGGACGCGGGGGGGGGGGGGGGGGGGGGGGGGGGGGGGACAGGCCCAAACTTGTCCGCGGCCCGATGCAAACGGTCCAAATGGACCCGATTTGGTCCCAAAATGCGTCGGGCCGAGATGCCCTTAGGGCAACTCCAATGCTGCGACGCAAAACGAATATCAAATGTGTCTGATTTAGTCCATTTTGATTTAGTTTCAAAGGAATGAGATACAAATAGAAGTTTGATCAAGTGAATCACGCATCTCGGTCATGAATCATCCTATCAAGCCATGCCCGTTCAATAGGATCCATATCATCGGTGATGAGGGTCGCCAATTGGGTGCCCGCTTGGGTGTCCTGTTGGGTGTCATCTTGGGTCTCCTCCTGGGCCTCCTCTTGGTTCTTAAAGCCGCCCCCTCGTTAATCATGGCCGCCATCGTTGCATTGCCGTCATCAAAGAAGGCCTAGCACATATGTCATCGGGTTGTGCGTTCACGGTACACATATGAACGCACAAATGTCAGCAAGAGAGAATCATACCGGTCGGAGGGTGAAACGGGCGCCTACATTCTGTCAAACAAGTTGAAAGGCTCGGGTGCCACCCTCTTTGGGGGCTTCCTTTGCCCGGCCCCAGACGAGCCGGTCACCGAAGTGGTGTTCATGTCTATCTTTATACATGGTCAAATTATGCAAAGTTTGACTTTGACAAGAAATTATATGCAACAAATTTTAGTACCTAATTCGGTATTAATATGAACAAAGCTAATACTCTCTCACTCATAAAAGGGGAACTTTTATCTTTGCCACACAGTTTTTTGCCCATTTTGCTTTTGTCGCTCTAAATTTTGACATTTTGCTTTTGCCCCGTCAGTTCGTAGTAATACATATTTTTTGTATTAGCATGCTCTCAGCTTCCTGGCAGTGTTGGGATAGGAAGACGCACGCGCGCAAGGACGTCCTCCTGCTCTGCACTCAGCGTTTTTGCTCTCGTGCAGTGTTGGGCGAGCTCACGCTCTGGGACGCGCCTACGTGCGTCAGGTTCCGTTCTGGATTCGGCCGCTTGCTTCCCGTTTGCGTCCCAAGCCCACACATAGCGAGCTGGCTTCTCTTCCTGACTTCCTATTTAGATACTTTTCTCCCTCTCAAAAGTGCCGACTAGTAGCTAGCCGGAGGGGTCCAAGCTCTTGGTCTCTCATGGTCATGGCCGCGGGGCGTTCATGCATCTGCGTGGCCCATCGGCATGGCCGGCTGCCGTGTCGTTGTCGCCTCCGATATTACCGGCGGCCAGCTCTGCGCTTTGACGTTATGCGGCATGGCCTCTCCCTCGCTAGCAATCATTTGCCGTGTGCCCTACAAGATATACGCGATATCTCTTTTTGTACATGTATGTGACAAAATGCTTGATGGGAGCGAGCTTAATCAGACGAGGACGAAGACGAGGACGAAGACGAAGACGAGGACGAGCGTATTGCAGATGGGACGGTTTGCCAGCTACTTGCTCGATCCTCTGGAAATTGGAGAGGTAAATATGAACGTATGTGCCGTCATTTGAATGTGGAGAATTTTGCGCTCGCAAGTTGAATTGGGGAAGAAGCTGGTCCTAGCCCGCAATCCAAGGAGGGTCTAGACTGGGTCACGTGATAGGGAATGCTCCTCCTACTAGTTTGGCTTTTTTAGGGGAAACTTTATTTTGCCTCACTGGTTTTTGTTTATTTTGCTTTTGCCACTATAAATTTTTGAAAATTTGCTTTTGCCCCATTTTCCAGGGGTTGAGGAGCAAAAGCAAAAAAACAAACAACAACAAAATGGGCAAGAGCAAACTGAAAATTTTACCATTTTCATTATTTCTCTAGAAAGGGCAAAAATTATGTATTACTACGAACTGACGGGGCAAAAGCAAAATGTCAAAATTTAGAGCGACAAAAGCTAAATGGGCAAAAAACTGTGTGACAAAGATAAAATTTCCCCTTTTATGAGTCAGAGAGTATTAGCTTTGTTCATATTAATATCGAATTAGGTACTAAAATTTGTTGCATATAATTTCTTGTCAAAGTCAAACTTTGCATAATTTGACCTGTGAGAGAATTGACCACACTTTGGGCCTTTCCATTACATGTCTATTTATACAGGAATTACAATCCTAATCATAAATGGGATATCACAACATTAAGGACTTTCCACGATTTAGAGGATCAGAGAGTTATGTCACATATCTCTGGCAATCATGTCACATAACGTGACATATCTCTAACACTCCCCCGCAGTCACAACGGGAGGAGAGCGGACGTTGAGACTGGACCGAAAATCCAGAAACAACGGTGATGGGAGACCCTTCGTCAAGATGTCGGCGAACCGTCGAGACGAGGGAACATGCAACACGCGAACCTGGCCCATGGCAACACGATCGCGAACGAAGTGAAGATCGATCTCGACGTGCTTGGTGCGCTGGTGCTGGACGGGGTTCGTAGACATGTAGACGGCGCTAACATTGTCGTAGAACATAACCGTAGCTGGAGGAGATGGTCGATGAAGCTCGTGGAGGAGTTGGCGAATCCAAGTAGCCTCGGCAACGACGTTGGCCACAGCACGGTACTCAGCCTCAGCGCTGGAACGAGAGACCGTGTGTTGCCGCTTTGAAGACCATGAGACGAGGTTGTCACCGAGGTAGACGCAGAAACCCGACGTGGAACGTCGAGTGTCGGGGCAGCCGACCCAGTCGGCGTCGGTGTAGGTGACCATGGAAGCCGGTGAAGACGAATGGAGCTGGAGTCCATGAGACAGCGTGCCCTTGACGTAGCGCAAGATGCGCTTAATGGCCGCCAAGTGCTGTTCGTGCGGGTCGTGCATGTGAAGACACACCTGCTGAATGGCGTAGGCGATGTCAGGGCGCGTGAAGGTGAGGTACTGGAGAGCCCCGGCGAGACTCCGGTACTCAGTCGGGTCGGCCACGGGAGGGCCGGCGGAAGCGGAGAGCTTGGGCGACGTGTCGACCGGTGTCGTGGCAGACTTGCAGGCAGTCATGCCGGCGTTGTCTAGAATCTCCGCCGCGTACTTGGCCTGCGAGAGGTGCATGCCGGAGGAGTCACGGGTGACTGCGATGCTGAGGAAGTAGTGGAGGCTGCCCATGTCCGTCATGGCGAACTCGGAGCGGAGGGAGGCGGTGATCCGGTCGAGAAGTCGGGTCGCGGAGGCGGTGAGGACGATGTCGTCGACGTACAGCAAGAGGAAAGCTGTACCCTCTGCGCACTGAAGAACGAACAAGGACATGTCAGAGCGTGAACACGTGAAGCCGATCGAGGTGATGAAGGTCGCGAATCGCTGGTACCACGCACGAGGAGCCTGCTTGAGACCATATAGAGAACAGTTCAGCCAACAGACGTGCTCGGGGGGAGTAGAGTCGATGAAGCCGGTGGGTTGGCAACTGTAGACGACCTCGGCGAGCTTGCCGTGGAGGAAGGCGTTTTTGACGTCGAGCTGGCGAGTCTCCCATTTAAGGGAGAGCGCGATGGAGAGGACGACGCGGACCATGGCCGGTTTGACAACCGGACTGAACGTCTCGTCGAAGTCAACACCTTGCTCCTGAGAGAAACCGCGAAGCACCCAGCGTGCTTTGTAGCGGTCGAGGGAGCAATCGTGTTTCAGCTTATGGCGAAATACCCACTTACCGGAGATGATGTTGGCGTTCCGAGGAGGAGGCACGAGATCCTAAGTGTCGTTGCCGAGGAGAGCACGATACTCCTCGGTCATAGCCTGGAGCCAATTGGGATCCTTGAGCGCCGCACGTGCGGAGGAGGGAACCGGCGAGTACCTGTTGATAGAAGCATGCATGTTAAGCCGCTCACGGGGAGGGACATGTATGCCGGAGGTGCTACGTGTGCGCTGCACGGGCAAGGGCGCCGGCGAGGGCGCATGCGCCGACGAAGGTGGCGGAGAGGGCGCTGGTGAGGGCGACACGGAGGGCGCCGGTGAGGGCGGCGCAGAGGGTGCCGGCAAGGGCGGCACCGTAGGAGTGTGCGGGGCAACCGGAGGAATGATGATAGAAGGAACGTCATCGAGAAACTCGTAAGTGGCAGCAGAGGGAGGCTGCGGTGAGGAAAAGGGAAAAGTAGTCTCGTCAAAAACAACATGGCGAGAAATGAGGACGCGCTGAGTGGCAAGGTCCAAGCAGCCATAGCCCTTACGATGAGGTGAAAAACCAAGAAATACACAAACACTAGACCGGGCCGCAAGTTTGTGAGACATAGTGGATGCGGTGTTTGGGTAGCAAAGACAACCAAAAACACGAAGAGACAAGTAGTCGGGGTGCGTGTGATGAAGAGCGAAGTATGGGGAGGGTGCGCTAATGGTTTTGGTGGGGAGGCGATTAAGGAGGTGAGTGGCGTGATGAAGAGCTTCGACCCAAAAACGAGGTGGTAAACTAGCCTGAAATAAGAGAGGACGTACGATGTCATTGACTGTACATATAACACACTCAGCTTTACCGTTTTGTTGGGAGGTGTATGGACACGAGAAGCGAATGTGTATGCCGTGTGCGGCGGCGAGGGAGTGGAGTTTGGCATTATCAAACTCACGACCGTTGTTACACTGTATGGATGCAAGATGCAAATTAAACTGTGTATAAGCGAATGCGCGAAAAGAAGCGAGCGCGGCGTAGACATCGGATTTTAGGCGAAGAGGGATGGTCCACAAAAAATGAGTAAAATCATCAAGAATGACTAAGAAATATTTAAAGCCAGATTGTACTCAAGACTGGAGATGTCCAAAGATCGCAGTGAATTAACTCAAAAGGACGAGTGGTTCTAGTGGTGGAAGAAGAAAAAGGCAAACATACATGGCGTCCAAGTTGACATGCATGACAAAGAGTACTATGAGAGACTTGGTTATGAGAAGGCAAAGAAATATGCTGCGAAAGATGATGATATGCATCATGACCGGGGTGACCGAGGCGACGATGCCAAATATCGTGAGGGGTGGTGGTTGTGGTGAGAGCATGGGGCGGCCGGGTGCTGGAAAGAATAAAGCTCCCCCGTACTATTGCATCGAAGAAGTTCACGCCCAGAAAAAAGATCCCTCACAGAAAAACCAAAAGGATCAAAATCGACGGAGCAATTATTATCAGTAGTGAACTGACGAACAGAGACAAGATTTTTAATAATGCGAGGTGTAACAAGAACATCACGAAGATGAAGAGGATGGTTAGATAAAAAAGAAGGAAGAGAGGCATGACCGGAGGAGGAGACGTGAACAGAGGAGCCGTCTCCAACAGTAACATGACGATAAACAGGGTGTGGAGAAAGAGAGTGAAGGATATCGGCATCCTTGGAGAGGTGGGCGGTGGCGCCGCTGTCAAAGACCCACTCCGTGGGGGATGAGGGAGCCCATGTTTGCGTCGATGCCGACGGCGCAACATAGAAGGCGGTGTGGCCGGCGTGAGGAAGAGCCGCGTTGGGGGCGACATAGCCGGCGTAGGTAGGAGACGCGTTGCGGGCGGTGTTGCCGGCGTGGAGAAGACCCATGTAGGGGGCGGCGTAGCCGGCGTGGGGAACCGCCGCGGCGGCGCCAGGAGAAGCGTTGTATGAAGACGCGCTGTAGGGGGTAGCACCGTGGCCGGCGTGAGGAAGAGCCGTGTAGAGGACGGCGCCAGGCAGAGCGCCGCATGAAGATGCGGCGTAGGACGCGGCGTGGTCGAGGAAGAAGGACGGCGGCATAGGAAGAGTAGCCATGGTGGGTAGAGGTAGGGGAGAGGAGAGGGAGGGGTTAGGCAGCTGATACGTCTCCGACGTATCTATAATTTTTGATGCTCCATGCTTGTTTTTACACCATTTGCCTACTGTTTTGTTACACTTCGTGGCACTTTTATGCATTTTCCGGAACTAACCTATTAACAAGTCGCCATAGTGCCAGTTCCCTGTTTTCTGCTGTTTTTGTATTTCAGAAGTGATACACAGGAAATATTCTCAGAATTGGACGAAACAAGTTCCTGAAGTCTTATTTTTCCCGGAAGCTTCCAGAGATCCGAAGAGGAGACGGAGTGGGGCCACGAGGTGGCCACACACCAGGGCGGCGCGGCCAGGCCCTGGGCCGCGCCCCCTACGTGTGAGACCGCCTCGGTCCACTTCTGACGATGCCCCTTCGCCTATAAAGACCCCCCGACGGAAAAAACCTAAGTACCCGATCAATTTTCCAGAACACATAGCGATCCGCTGCCGCCGTCGACCCGAAGATCGGGAGGGTCCAGAAGCTCTTCCAGGCACCCTGCTAGAGAGGGGAATCGCCACCGGAGGTCTTCTTCATCGCCATGCTTGCCTCCGGAGCGATGAGTGAGTAGTCTACCTTGGACTATGGGTCCATAGCAGTAGCTAGATGGTTGTCCTCTCCACCATGTGCTTCATGTTTAGATCTCATGAGCTGCCCTACATGATTGAGATCACCGTTATGTAATTCTACATGTTTGGTTTGTTGGGATCCGATGAATATTGGTGTTATGATTGAGTTGCTATACTGAAATATATCTTATGTTATCTCTATGTTGTTTATGATCTTGCATGCTAATGTCTACGCACTTCTATTCTTGTAGACACTTGTTGGGCCTCCAAGTGCAGAGGTTTGTAGAGCAGCAGCAAGTTTCCCTTAAGTGGATCACCCAAGGTTTATCGAACTCAGGGAGGAAGATGTCAAAGCTATCCCTCTCAAACAACCCTGCAATTACGATACAGAAAGTCTCTTGTGTCCCCAACACACCCAATATACTTGTCAAATGTATAGGTGCACTAGTTCGGCGAAGAGATAGTAAAATACAAGTGGTATAGATGATTATAAGTAGTAAATACAATCTGGAATAAAAATCGCTGCGAGGAAACATGTAACAAAACAACAATTAAACGGTGTGCAAAGCTTGGAAACAAGGCCTAGGGATCATACTTTCACTAGTGGACACACTCCCAACAATATAACATGAATGAACAAATAAATAACTTCTCTCCACTATGGTACTCTGAATTATTCTCCTATTGAATAACACTAATCATTGTGTAGTGGCTACAGAAGCACCCCTTAAAGTTCATCAAGTACTTGACAAACACCACTCATAGAGATATCCAAATCAAAGCACAACTCAAGATAGATATCATTGCAACTTAGACCAAGTACTAACACGGTGCACACACTGTCAACATTACACCATGAAAGGAGGAATAGATCACTCAATACTATCATAGCAATAATTACTCTCATAATCCACAAGAGATCACAATCATAGCCTAAACCAAGTACCACCATGATGCACGCACTGTCACCGTTACACCATGGCAGGAGGAATAGATTACTTTAATAATACCACTAGAGTACACATAATATCTGAATAATAACATCTACTTGTTCAACATGATACAAAGCTCACGATCACATAAAGATCACATCATGGGAGAGAGAGGTGAACCACATAGCTACCGGTAGAGCCCTTAGCCCCGGGGATGAACTACTCCCTCCTCATCATAGGAGACAGCAAGGTTGATGGAGATGGCGGTGAGGTCGATGGAGACGGCGGAGACGGCGATCGAGACCGATGGAGATGGCTCTGGGGGCACTTCCCCGTCCCGGCAGGGTGCCGGAATAGAGACTTCTGTCCCCCGAAATTCGTCGACGGTGGCGGCGGAGCTGCGGAACTGCTTCTGGAAAATTGCCGAATCCCCTAGGGTTTTCCGTCCCAAGGCTTTATATAGGCGAAGGGGCATCGTCAGAGGGGGATCCAGGCGCCCTCACGCGGGGCCCGCGTGGCCAGGGGCCTGGCCACGCCACCCCTGCATGTGGGGCCCTGGTGGCCCCCTCCGACTCTTCTTCGGATCTCTGGAAGCTTCCGGGTAAAATAAGACTTCACGAACTTGTTTCGTCCAATTCCGAGAATATTTCCTGTGTATCACTTCTGAAACACAAAAACAGCAGAAAACAGGGAACTGGCACTGTGGCAACTTGTTAATAGGTTAGTTCCAGAAAATGCATAAAAGCGCCACGAAGTGTAACGAAACACAAGGCAAATGGTGTAAAAACAAGCATGGAGCATCAAAAATTATAGATACGTTGGAGACGTATCAGCATCCCCAAGCTTAACTCCTGCTCGTCCTCGAGTAGGTAAGTGATAACAAAAGAAATAATTTTTGAGGTGACATGCACCATCACAATCTTGATCATATATGTAAGCATTGTGAGCTGGGATCATAAGAACTTAAAACATGGACATGAAAGATATAATCTTGACAATAAGAACTTAGCAACCATGTTATAAACATGCAAATGAACACAAACAAAAGATCATGAAAATGAAACAATGAAAGTCAAACGTGTGTTCAAATCATAAGGAAAAACATACAAATGGTTTTCAGCTTGTCCTTCATGGAGAGCAAAACATAAATGCATAGGACACCTTCAAGTTTAAGAGGGCGACTAGATACAAATAATTTGAGAACAAGTGAAACCATGATCATGAATCAATCAATGAAAACTTTGGAACAATGCACATTATACTCAGAATGACAACTATGCTCTCTTAGATAGTGCATAAAGGTAGAAGGTGGAGACTCAACATAAAGTAAATGAAAGGCCCTTCGCAGAGGGAAGAAGTGATTAAACATGTGCTAGAGCTTTTCATTTGTAAAACGGAGATAAAAATTGGGTTTTGAGAGGTGGTTGCTTTTGTCAACGACTGGCAATGGGGTTCTTACTATCTTCCATACAAAAATGAAGCAAGTTTTTGAGAGAGAGATTGGCACTTTTGTGCTCTTTTATAAAGCTTGGCACTCCTCCCCACCTTTTTTCCTTTCACAAACCATGGCTAACCGATTCCATCGGGTGCCCACCAACATTCACATTCCATGGAGGAGTGCTTTTTTATTTCTTTTTTCTTTTTTTTTTCTTTTTGGAATAAGCAATATGGAAGATAGCAAATCCAACCACTACGTCCCCATGAGCTGAAAACAGTATCACAAAACGAGAAGTGTTTTGAAGGTTTTTGAAAGGTAGCACATGAAAATTTACTTGGAATGGCTTACAAATACCATGCATAGGAATTTATAGTGGACACAATGGCAAACTTGGTTTTTGGGAGTTGGATGCACGAGTAGAGCTCATACTCAGTACAAAATGAGGGCTAGCAAAAGACTGGGAGCGACCAACTAAGAGAGCAATAACGGCCATAATCATGCAAAGTGACAAAGCGACATTAAAAGAAGCATAAGATGGCATCAAAAGTCAAAAACTAAATGATCATAGAGGCTATAGGCGACTTATTTTGTAGTCAACATGGTGTAAGCATGTGCCAAGTCAACCCAAATAAAGCATCAAAGGAGAAAACCAAATAAATGCTTCCATATAATAAAAACAACGCATGATTTTTTCAAAGGCTCATTAAGCAATCTCAGTTATTTGAGATAAGTCATGCTACAGCAAAACCACTAAGCATACTATCAAAAAGACATCAAGCACGACATGCAAAAGCCTAGGCCGCAGTCTATGCAAGCTCCTTCTTGTACCACTTTTTTGCATAAAGCTTTTTCTCTTTTCCAACACCATTTGATATTTTTAAAGACACCTCTTTTGATGAAAACCAATAAAGATCAGAGGCAAAAGTACACCTTGATGAAAAGATATGACAAGGTCTGAATGCAAATCAAGGTGAAAACGAAAACCAAAAGCAGTAGCGGAAAAAAGAAGAACACTCGGTTTTTGATAAGAGTGAAAACTAGAGCGTTCTTGGCAAATGAAAAGCGAGTTCATCTCCTCCAAAAGAAACATAATGTGATCTAACCATTTATTACAGCAAACAAAACAAAACTAACTAAGAAAACTAAAACAACTGACGCTCCAAGAAAAACGCATAGTGCATGAAGCAATAAAAATATAGTGTCTTGAAAGGTGACCTGATTTTTGCCGATGAAGAAGGGGTGCCTCGGGGGCATCCCCAAGCTTTGACGCTTGTACTTCTTGGATATTTCTTGGGGTAATGCATGGGCATCCACAAGCTTGAGCTTTTGTCCATTCTTCAACTCATCTCATCATTCTCCAATCCCTACACTTGAAAACTTTCTTCATACAAAACTAAACACAAATCTATTAGCAACATTAGTGTAAGCATAACATATAATCAACCTCTTTTTGCTTCAGGTTTCAACCTAAAACCACCACATATAAAGTATATACTACTGTAGCAACTTCCCCAAAAGTTCTGTGATCAAAAGAACTCAAAAAGAAAGCGATAAAGCGACAAACACAAATATTGGCAGAAATCTGTCAAAACTGAACAGCTGACAAAGGTCGAATTTTTGAGGGGTTTTCTGTTGCTCAAATCAAAAAGTGTTCATCTAACAAAAGTTTGGATATAACCTGGGGCATACGCACAAGAAATCTCAGGTCCAAAAGATAAACAGAGAATTTATACGAATTTTTACGGTGCAGCACCGAAAACAGTTTCAGAACAGCAACATCCCCAAATCTTTACCTCACTCAAATTAGAGGCTTCTCTTGGCACAACAACGAAATAAAAAGGATAAGGAGCGGTTATTACAGTAGTAATAACTTCCAAGACTCAAATAAAAGAAAAATTACTGAAAATAAACAATAGGTCATCTCCCAAGAGTGTTTTTCTTTAACGCCTTTGAGCTAGGCGCAGTAATTTGCAAAGATGCTCATGTGGGCGCCATATAAGAGCTTGAGGCAAAGGCGCCATATAGGAACTTAAAGCAATAGAGAGCATCAAAAAGCAAATGTGAAAGACATTTATATCTGAACCACTTTGAAAGAGCATTTACCCCCATGTGTGGTTTTGGTAATTAATGACAATCCCTATGGACTAATGTTTGCATCAAGTTATATTTGTAGGACTTGTCCGTAGACAAATCTTGAGCCATATGTTGGTTTCAAGGTTGTAAGAAGATGCAAATAAAGAAGTTTATGTGATGATCAAGGGAGTTGAGCCTATAGAAGACATCATCATTATGAAGGAAGAAGATGAAGTCCAATATTGATCAAGTCGAAGCGCAAGTTCAAGATAGGCATATAGAAGATATCATTTGCTTGAATCTCGATGTCCATTTGGTGTTAATGGACATGTGAAGATATTTCTACTAGTGTCTCTCCCATAGTGAAGTATGGGGGAGCAATCCGCAAGACTTCACCGAGCAAGCGCAATCAAGAAAGGTAGTCCAACTTGAGAAGATCAAGATCGTCACTATCTAGCTCAAGTGGAAGGCGCAAGGCAAAGGTATGATATTGATAGGGTTTCTTTCTTACCGGTCTCATAGTGTTTGGGAGACCGGGTTTTAGGATCGATAGCCGTACTATCAAGAGGGGCTCTCGAGTGAGTAACTTATTCGTATTGTTCGGAGAGAGCTCAAACATTTCCATACTTGGCATTATCTTTCTTGGTTCCTATTTGGCTTTTATCCATGTGAGGTTCTAGAGCTTGTGGTTATTTCCATGACAAGCTCTAGCTCATCAAAAATGGATTTCATATGGAACTCTAATTGCATTTTTAGTGTTTGGAGGTTTTACCGGTTCATCTTTATAGCTAAGTCAAACCTTTTATCATTTGGTTTCATCCTCCTTTGTTGGAATATGATGTTTCTATGGATTATGGTGTAGAGCTCATCGTGGTGATTCCAACGAGCCCAAGATCATCGAAAATGGAGTCCGGATGCAAAAGTTATCGCTGTTTTCGTGTTGCTCGCTTTTCTTGGGCGGAATATCCGGCCCAGTTTTAGAAATATCCGGCCAAAATATCCGGCCTCAAATCTGAGTGACGCGCGCCTCGCCTTTTTTTGGTCCTTAGCCATTTTTAGGGGTGGCCGGAATATCTGGCCCAGTTTTGGAAATATCCGGCCGAAATATCCGGCCCCAAATCTGAACGACGCGCGCGAAGTCCTTAGCAGTTTTTCGAGGAGGGCGGAATATCCGGTCCAAACTTGGACCGGAATATCCGGCCCCTACAGTACTGCAATGGCTACAATCCCGGGAGGGGTACCTTCTTCAAGCTTGGGTTAGCTCGTTTTTCCCCTCTCTCTCCCTCCATTGTTGACCTTGGAAAGCTTGCCCATCTCTCAATTCCTCCCATGATTCTTGCATATCTTTGAGGGAAAAGAGAGAGGAGATCTAGATCTATATTTCCACCAATCACTTCCTCCTCTTTGTGAGGGGAACCCATTGGATCTAGATCTTGGAGTTCTTTGTGGATTTCTTCCTTTGTTCTTCCTCTCATATCCCTCCATAGCATTTGTTGCTTTGGTAGGATTTGGGAGAGAAGGATTTGAGCACTTCGTGTGTTCTTGCCATTGCATTTGGTGCATCGGTTTGAGTTCTCCTCGGAGATTCGGTAGTGAAAGCTCGTTGAGCTTTTTACTCTTGGGTTCTTGGAACCCTAGACGGCTTAGTGGCTTAGTGGTTACTTGGGGACCTCCAATTGAGTTGTGGAGATCTTCCCAAGCTTTGTGGTGCCTCCGTGGCAATTACTTGGGGACCTCCAATTAAGTTGTGGAGATCTTCCCAAGCTTTGTGGTGCCTCCGTGGCAATTACTTGGGGACCTCCAATTAAGTTGTGGAGATCTTCCCAAGCTTTGTGGTGCCTCAGTGGCGATTCTTGGGAGCCTCCAATTGAGTTGTGGAGATTGCCCCAAGCTTGTACGGGTTCGGTGACCGCCCTCAAGTGTCCCATAGTGGTCGGGTCTTCCATCTTGGTGGGAGGGCTCGAGGAGATTACGGTGAGCCTCCGTGGCGTTTGGGGAGCCTTGTGCCTCCACACCGCTCCAACGGAGATTAGCACTCGCAAGGGTGTGAACTTCGGGATACATCATTGTCTCCGCGTCCCTCGGTTATTTCTATACCCGAGCTCCTTTACTTATGCAATTTACTTTGTGATAGCCTTCGTGCTTGAAGTTATATATATCTTGCTATCTCATAGTTGCTTATCTTATCTAGCATAAGTTGTTGGTGCACATAGGTGAACCTAGTTTATTTAGGTTTTGTATGCTTGGCAAATTAAACGTTAGTTTTATTCCGCATTTGTCCAGCCACTCGTAAAAGTTTTAAATCGCCTATTCACCCCCCCTCTAGGCGACATCCTTGTACTTTCACACTTCCTATGCATAGGAATCTTGTAAGAAAATAAATCAACGAGGCACATAGTAGCAAGCATGGGTAGATAAAACAAGTGCCACTTCAAGATTTGCAACATAAAGAGGGGAAACTTAATATTGTTGAGATCCATCAAACCATGTTTCCCTCTCTCATAATAACTTTCAGTAGCATCATGAATAGAACTAACAATATAACTATCACATAAAACATCCCTATCATGAGCCACATGCATAAAAGAATTAATACTCACCACAGGAACAATAGTAGTAGGAGCAGATTCAACAGAATAATTATTCTCATCACCATAATCATCATAAATAGGAGGCATATTGTAATCATAACTAATTTTATCCTCAATAGTAGGTGAACTGAAAATATTATACTCATCATTGTAACCATCATAGACTAGAGGTTCAGTATCATCACAAGCTAGAGAACAACTATTTCGCAAAGCATATTCTTCAAACATATCATCATAAGAAGGAACATCACATATGGGAGATAAAATATTATCAGAACAAACTTTCTCCACTAAAGCTGGGGAACTAAAAATATCATGCTTAACAAAACCAGCTTCCCCAAGCTTAGACTTTTCTATAGCATTAGCAACAACGGTGTTCAAAGCATTCATACTAACAACACTATTAGCATGCAAATTAAGCTCCAAAGGTTTTTCAATTTTCTCTTCAAACACTTCATATCTAAACTCAGGAAAAAGACTAAAGAACTCTTTGTTTTCCATTAAGCCTAACTAGTGAAAATAAAAACAAGAAATAAAAAGATGTAATTGCAGAATCTAAAGGAAATAACTCCGAGCACTCACACAGGAGGATGCGAGTACCTTTTACCTTACCTCCCCGGCAACGGCGCCAGAAAAGAGCTTAATGTCTACGCACTTCTATTCTTGTAGACACTTGTTGGGCCTCCAAGTGCAGAGGTTTGTAGAGCAGCAGCAAGTTTCCCTTAAGTGGATTGCTGGTTGGTGATGGCGCCAGAAAATTACTGTGGCGTTTGTTGACGTGGGAGCAGTAAGTCCTTGTGCATGGTGAATGATCAGCCCGTTGGGAACCCCAAGAGGAAGGTATGATGAGTGTAACGGCTAGTTTTCCCTCAGTTAAGAAACCAAGGTTTATCGATCAGGAGAAGGAGAGACAACGACGACTGAAGGTGTTTGTGGAACCTACACACACACAGACAAATACTTTGTTCCCAGCTTGCGATGAGGTTGTCAATCTCACCGGTTTGCTTGAAACAAAGGTTATGAGTGTATCGAGTGGAAAACAGTAGTAATATGCTAGTAAAGTAAACAGTGCGGGAAAAGTAAACAGGTGATTGCAATATGATTAAAATAGGACCGGGGTCCACAGTTCACTAGTGGTGTCTCTCCATAGATAAAATAACATGCTGGGTAAACAAATTACAGTTGGGCAATTGATAGAATAAAGATAACGTGATATGTCAAGAAGATCACTATGAGATTCACTCTGGGCATTACAACAAAATACATAGACCGCCATCCAACTGCATCTATGACTAATAATCCACCCCCGGGGATATCATCCGAACACCCTAGAAGTATTAAGTTGCGAACAACAGATAATTGCATTAAGCAAAGTGTGTAATGTAAACAAAGCATATGCCCTCAAGCATATGAATGTTGTTTTCTCCCTAGTAGCAACAGCACATCTACCACCTTAGAGGTTTCTGTCACTCCCCCAGGTGAAATAGAGGCATGAACCCACTATCGAGCATAAATACCCCCTCTTGGAGTCACTAGCAACTACTCGGCCAAGATAGCCACTAACAACGGAGAGCATGCAAGATCATAAACATCATAGAGATAATATAAGATAAAATTCAGTGCAGCAACTTAATCATAAACACCAATATTCATCGGATCCCAACAAACCAACATCATAGTAATTACATAACGGTGATCTCAATCATGTAGGGCAGCTCATGAGATCTAAACATGAAGCACATGGTGGAGAAGACATCCAACTAGCTACTGCTATGGACCCATAGTCCAAGGTAGACTACTCACTCATCGCTCCGGAGGCAATCATGGCGATGAAGGAGACCTCCGGTGGCGATTCCCCTCTCCGGCAGGGTGCCGGGAAGAGCTTCTGGACCCTCCCGATCTTCGGGTCGACGGCGGCGGCGGATCGCGATGTATTCTGGAAAACTGATCGGGCCCTTAGGTTTTTCTCGTCAGGGGGTATATGTAGGCGAAAGGGGGCTGTCAGAGGGTGGACCACGTGGCCTCACACGGGGCTGGCGCGGCCAGGTGCTAGGCCGCGCCGCCCCTGTGTGTGGGGGCCTCGTGGCCCCCCTCCGTCAGGTCTTCGGATGTTTGGGAGCTCCCCGATGAAATATGACTTCAGGAACTTGTTTCGTCCAATTCGGAGAATATTTCCTGTGTATCACTTCTGAAACCAAAAACAGCAGAAAATAGGGAACTGGCACTGTGGCACTTCGTTAATAGGTTAGTTCCGGAAAGCGTATAAAAATGCCACTAAGTGTAACGAAACAATAGGCAAATGGTGTAAAACAAAGCATGGAGCATCAAAAATTATAGATACGTTTGAGACGTATCAAGCATCCCCAAGCTTAACTCATGCTCGTCCTCGAGTAGGTAAGTGATAACAAAAGAATAATTTTTGAGGTGACATGCACCTACACAATCTTGATCATATATGTAAGCATTGATGAGCTGGGATCAATAGAACTTAAAACATGGGCATGAAAGATATAATCATGACAATAAGAACTTAGCAACCATGTTGTAAACATGCAAATGAACACAAACAAAAGATCATGATAATGAAACAATGAAAGTCAAACATGTGTTCAAATCATAAGGAAAAACATACAAATGGTTTTCAGCTTGTCCTTCAAAGAGAGCAAAACATAAATGCATAGGACACCTCAAAGTTTAAGAGGGCGACTAGATACAAATAATTTAAGAACAACTGAAACCAACAATATGAGTCAATCAATGTACCTTGGGACAATGCATATCACACTAAGAATGACAACTATGCTCTCTTAGTGGTGCATAAAGAAAGAAGGTGGTGACTCAACATAAAAGTAAAAGAAAGGCCCTTCGCAGAGGGAAGCAGTGATTGCAAGTTTTATAACCTTCAAAAATTATGGTACTTACCGGCTTTGAGCTCTCATTGCCCCCATCATAAGCATCTTGAATGGTTAAAGTTAATGCGAGAACAGTTATGATGCATATGCTTGACAAATCATAAGTTGAAAACCTCGTGTCCCGTGAATACAAGTACCCAAACCATGCTAGTTTACTTAGAATCCCAAGCAAGGCTCTTGTCATTGTAAGTATATGCATATCATTGAGAACCGCCAATGGGGTACCTCCGTGCCCGATGACATGGAACAAGCCCACACCAAAATGACAGGACAAGCAGACAATGAACACCTCGGCATCTCTTTTATTTGCTATATTGTTTAGCTTTTTATTGTGAGATGCGTCGTCGAATGTTCACCATGGGTATGCTGCAAATTTCCACCATGAATTATGCATGGCTTAGATTGGCGGCCCGGCGTTTCCCTAACACATATAAAAACTCCATGATCCTCACAAGATTCCCAATTCATTTCACACAGCGGGCATCCATAAACAAAAGATCACGATATCAACTCAAATAGGAAGTGCAATGTTGAAAGCTTGCCCCATGACGGCATGGTTGGGCTAGAATCCAACTTACAACTTGCAAGCATAACAACTCAGCATAAAAGACCACAATGTCAAAATTTTAGAACAGGAAAAAGTAAAGTGTGCCTTCCGGTTCGTGAGAGCTTTACTGACCGAATTTCGCATAACACTGGTAAGAGTTTAATTTGAAGAGAAAATAAAAGCAAGTCAAATTTACTTGGAATAGCAAATTGCTAGTAGGTATGTATGGTGGACACAATGGAAAACTTGGCTTTTAGGAGTTGGATGCACGAGTAGAGCTCATACTCAGTACAAGGTGAGGGCTAGCAAAAGACTGGGAGCGACCAACTAAGAGAGCAGTAATGGCCATAATCATGCAAAGCGACAAAGCGACATTAAAAGAAGCATACGATGGCATCAAAAGTCAAAAACTAAATGATCATGAAGGCTAATGGCGACTTTGGAAGAGTCTAACATGTGTGAGCATGCGCCAAGTCAACCCAAATAAAGCATCAAGGAGAAAACCAAAATAATGCTTCCATACAATAAAAACAACGCATGATTTTTTCAAAGGCTCATTAAGCAATCTCAGTTATTTGAGACAAGTCATGCTACAGCAAAACCACTAAGCATACTATCAAAAAGACATCAAGCATGACATGAAAAAGCCTAAGTCGCAGTCTACACAAGCTCCTTCTTGTACCACTATTTTGCACAAAGCTTTTTCTCTTTTCCAACACCATTTGAAACTTTTATAACAACCTCTTTTGATGAAAACCAATAAAGTTCAGAGGCAAAAATACACCTTGATGAAAAGATATGACAAAATCTGAATGCATATCAAGGCGAAAACGAAAACCAAAAGCAGTAGCGGAAAAACTAGAATGCTCGATTAATAAGAGTGAAAACTAGAGCATTCTTTGCAAATGAAAACGAGTACATCTCCTCCAAAGGAAATTTGTTGGGGTCCAACCATTTATTGCAGCAAACAAACAAACTAAACAAACTAAGAAAACTAAAACAACTGACGCTCCAAGAAAAACACATAGTGCATGAAGCAATAAAAATATAGTGTTTTGAAAGGTGACCTGATTTTTGCCGATGAAGAAGGGGTGCCTCGGGGGCATCCCCAAGCTTTGACGCTTGTACTTCTTGGATATTTCTTGGGGTGCTGGGCATCCCCAAGCTTGAGCTTTTGTCCATTCTTCAACTCATCTCATCATTCTCCAATCCCTACACTTGAAAACTTCCTTCATACAAAACTAAACACAATTCTATTAGCAACATTAGTGCAAGCATAAAATATATTCAACCTCTTTAAGCTTCAGGTTTCAACCCAAAACCACCACATATAAAGTATATACTACTGTAGCAACTTCCACAAGAGTTCCATGATAAAAAAGAACTCAAAAGAAAGCGATAAAGTGGCAAAAACAAATATTGGCAGAAATCTGTCAAAACTGGACAGCTGATAATGGACGAATTTTTGAGGGATTTTCTGTTGCTCAAATCAAAAAGTGTTCAACTAAGAAAAGTTTGGATATAACCTGGGGCATATGCACAAGAAATCGCAGGTCCAAAAGATAAACAGAGAAGTTTCATGAATTTTTACGGTGCAGCACCGAAAACAGTTTCAGGACAGCAATAACCCCAAATCTTTACCTCACTCAAATTAGAGGCTTCTCTTGGCACAAAAACGAAATAAACAAGATAAAGAGCGGTCATTACAGTAGTAATGACTTCTAAGACTCAAAAAAAAGAAAAAGTACTGAAAAGTAAACAATGGGTTATCTCCCAAGACTGCTTTTCTTTAACGCCTTTGAGCTAGGCGCAGAAAAGTGCGAATCAAGTAATATCAAGTGATGAAGCATCAAGCTCATAATTTGCTCTAAGAATAGAGTCAAAAAGTAATTTCTTTCTTTTCCTAGGGAAGTGTTCCATACCTTTCTTTAGTGGGAATTGATACTTGATAGTGCCTTCCCTCATATCAGTGATAGCACCTACAGTTCGAAGAAAGGGTCTTCCCAAAATAATAGGACATGAAGCATGGCATTCAACGTCCATAACAAGAAAATCAACGGGAACAAGGTTATTGTTAACCATAATAAGAACATCATTAATCCTTTCCAAAGGTTTCTTCTTAGCAACATCAGCAATAGGAACATCAAAATAACACTTTTCAAGTGGTGGTAAATCAAGCATGTCATAAATCTTTCTAGGCATGATAGAAATACTAGCACCTAGATCACATAAAGCATGGCAATAATAACCATTAACATGCATATCAATGATGGGTTCCCAACCATCTTCTAACTTCTTGGGAACAGAAGCTTTTTGCTTCAGCTTTTCATCCCTAATCTTTATGAGAGCATTGGTAATATGCTTAGTAAAAGCAATATTTAAAGAACTAGCATTGGGAGTCAAAGCAAGCTTTTGCAAGAACAAAATAACTTCAGATATATTGCAGCCATCAACATCAAAATCATTAAAAGAAATAGAGCTATCATCTCCCACACTCCGAAAAATTTCAGCACTCTTTTGAGAAAAAGTTTTCGCAGTTTTAGGCTTTTTAACACAAGGAGTGGGAGTTTTCTCTACACCAATCAAAGTAAGAGGATTGCTATCAGTAGGAGCAACATCATTAGAGGTAGTAATAGTACATACCTTCATCTCTCTAGCCATCTCATCTTCTCTTTCCCACCTGGCATGCAATTCCGCTAGCAATCTAATATTTTCATCAATTCTAACTTGGGTAGCATTAGCGGCAGCAACAATATTGCTCACATTCACATCATTAGGAAACACTTTTAGTTTCAGAAGTTCAACATCATGAGCAAGGCTATCAACTTTAGAAGCAAGAATATCAATTTTGCCTAACTTTTCCTCAACAGACTTATTAAAAGCAGTTTGCTTACCGATGAAGTCCTTGAGCATTACCTCAAGCTCGGAGGGCGCGGCCCTAGTGTTGTTGTAGGAATTACCATAAGAGTTACCATAACCATTACCATTGGTGGAAGGATACGGTCTATAATTGTTACTAGCAAAATTGTTCCTATAAGCATTGTTATTAAAATTGTTATTTCTAATGAAATTCACATCAATTTGCTCTTCTTGAGCAACCAGAGAGGCCAAAGGAACATTATTAGGATCAACATGAGTCCTATCATTAGCAAGCATAGCCATAATTGTATCAATCTTATCACTCAAGGAAGAGGTTTCCTCAACAGAATTTACCTTCTTACCTTGTGGAGCTCTCTCGGTGTGCCATTCGGAATAATTTACCATCATGTTGTCGAGTAGCTTTGATGCGGCGCCCAATGTAAGGGACATAAAAGTGCCTCCAGCAGCTGAATCAAGTAGGTTCCTTGAAGAAAAATTCAGTCCTGCATAAAAAGTTTGGATAATCATCCAAGTAGTCAGTCCATGAGTGGGGCAATTCTTTATCATAGATTTCATTCTTTCCCAAGCTTGAGCAACATGTTCATTATCAAACTGAGTAAACTTCATAATATTGCTACGCAACGATATAATCTTAGCAGGAGGATAATATCTACCAATAAAAGCATCCTTACACTTAGCCCATGAATCAATACTATTCTTAGTCAAAGACAGCAACCAATCTTTAGCTTTTCCTCTCAAAGAAAAAGGAAACAACTTGAGCTTAATAATATCACTATCAACATCCTTATATTTCTGCATCTCACATAGCTCAACAAAATTGTTGAGATGAGCTGCAGCATCTTCAGTACTAGCACCAGAAAATTGCTCTTTCATAACAAGGTTCAATAAAGCAGGCTTGATCTCATAAAAAGTAGTAGCAGGAACAGGTGGTGCAATAGGAGTGCAGATAAAATCACTATTGTTCGTGCTAGCAAAGTCACACAACTTGGTGTTTTCAGGAGTACCCATTTCAGCAAAACGAAAGTAAACAAGTAAAAACAGCTACCAAGGATTCTAATTTTTTTGGGTTTTTGATATAAAAACA
This sequence comes from Dactylis glomerata, assembly GCA_007115705.1. Classification (NCBI taxonomy): domain Eukaryota; kingdom Viridiplantae; phylum Streptophyta; class Magnoliopsida; order Poales; family Poaceae; genus Dactylis; species Dactylis glomerata. Next base: position 1,256,842 of record QXEO01000200.1, on the reverse strand, counting down.
ATGCAGGTAAAATAAAATAAGGTAAAGCAAAACAAATAACAAAGCAATGGATGTGTGTGCGAAGAACTCCCCTCGCAGAAGTCTTCTCTTCCTTCCCCGGCAACGGCGCCAGAAAATTAGCTGCTGGTTGGTGATGGCGCCAGAAAATTACTGTGGCGTTTGTTGACGTGGGAGCAGTAAGTCCTTGTGCATGGTGAATGACCAGCCCGTTGGGAACCCCAAGAGGAAGGTATGATGAGTGTAGCGGCTAGTTTTCCCTCAGTTAAGAAACCAAGGTTTATCGATCAGGAGAAGGAGAGACAGCGACGACTGAAGGTGTTTGTGGAACCTGCACACACACAGACAAATACTTTGTTCCCAACTTGCGACGAGGTTGTCAATCTCACCGGTTTGCTTGAAACAAAGGTTATGAGTGTATCGAGTGGAAAACAGTAGTAATATGCTAGTAAAGTAAACAGTGCGGGAAAAGTAAACAGGTGATTGCAATATGATTAAAATAGGACCGGGGTCCACAGTTCACTAGTGGTGTCTCTCCATAGATAAAATAACATGCCGGGTAAACAAATTACAGTTGGGCAATTGATAGAATAAAGATAACATGATATGTCAAGAAGATCACTATGAGATTCACTCTGGGCATTACAACAAAATACATAGACCGCCATCCAACTGCATCTATGACTAATAATCCACCCCCGGGGATATCATCCGAACACCCTAGAAGTATTAAGTTGCGAACAACAGATAATTGCATTAAGCAAAGTGTGTAATGTAAACAAAGCATATGCCCTCAAGCATATGAATGTTGTTTTCTCCCTAGTAGCAACAACACATCTACCACCTTAGAGGTTTCTGTCACTCCCCCAGGTGAAATAGAGGCATGAACCCACTATCGAGCATAAATACCCCCTCTTGGAGTCACTAGCAACTACTCGGCCAAGATAGCCACTAACAACGGAGAGCATGCAAGATCATAAACATCATAGAGATAATATAAGATAAAATTCAGTGCAGCAACTTAATCATAAACACCAATATTCATCGGATCCCAACAAACCAACATCATAGTAATTACATAACGGTGATCTCAATCATGTAGGGCAGCTCATGAGATCTAAACATGAAGCACATGGTGGAGAAGACATCCAACTAGCTACTGCTATGGACCCATAGTCCAAGGTAGACTACTCACTCATCGCTCCGGAGGCAATCATGGCGATGAAGGAGACCTCCGGTGGCGATTCCCCTCTCCGGCAGGGTGCCGGGAAGAGCTTCTGGACCCTCCCGATCTTCGGGTCGACGGCGGCGGCGGATCGCGATGTATTCTGGAAAACTGATCGGGCCCTTAGGTTTTTCTCGTCAGGGGGTATATGTAGGCGAAAGGGGGCTGTCAGAGGGTGGACCACGTGGCCTCACACGGGGCTGGCGCGGCCAGGTGCTAGGCCGCGCCGCCCCTGTGTGTGGGGGCCTCGTGGCCCCCCTCCGTCAGGTCTTCGGATGTTTGGGAGCTCCCCGATGAAATATGACTTCAGGAACTTGTTTCGTCCAATTCGGAGAATATTTCCTGTGTATCACTTCTGAAACCAAAAACAGCAGAAAACAGGGAACTGGCACTGTGGCACTTCGTTAATAGGTTAGTTCCGGAAAGCGTATAAAAATGCCACTAAGTGTAACGAAACAATAGGCAAATGGTGTAAAACAAAGCATGGAGCATCAAAAATTATAGATACGTTTGAGACGTATCATGGATCACCCAAGGTTTATCGAACTCAGGGAGGAAGAGGTCAAAGCTATCCCTCTCAAACAACCCTGCAATTACGATACAGAAAGTCTGTTGTGTCCCCAACACACCCAATACACTTGTCAAATGTATAGGTGCACTAGTTCAGTGAAGAGATAGTAAAATACAAGTGGTATAGATGATTATAAGTAGTAAATACAATCTGGAATAAAAATCGCTGTGAGCAAACATGTAACAAAACAGCAATTAAACGGTGTGCAAAGCTTGGAAACAAGGCCTAGGGATCATACTTTTACTAGTGGACACACTCCCAACAATATAACATGAATGAACAAATAAATAACTTCTCTCCACTATGGTACTCTGAATTATTCTCCTATTGAATAACACTAATCATTGTGTAGTGGCTACAGAAGCACCCCTTAAAGTTCATCAAGTACTTGACAAACACCACTCATAGAGATATCCAAATCAAAGCACAACTCAAGATAGATATCATTGCAACTTAGACCAAGTACTAACACGGTGCACACACTGTCAACATTACACCATGAAAGGAGGAATAGATCACTCAATACTATCATAGCAATAATTACTCTCATAATCCACAAGAGATCACAATCATAGCCTAAACCAAGTACCACCATGATGCACGCACTGTCACCGTTACACCATGGCAGGAGGAATAGATTACTTTAATAATACCACTAGAGTACACATAATATCTGAATAATAACATCTACTTGTTCAACATGATACAAAGCTCACGATCACATAAAGATCACATCATGGGAGAGAGAGGTGAACCACATAGCTACCGGTAGAGCCCTTAGCCCCGGGGATGAACTACTCCCTCCTCATCATAGGAGACATCAAGGTTGATGGAGATGGCGGTGAGGTCGATGGAGACGGCGGAGACGGCGATGGAGACCGATGGAGATGGCTCCGGGGGCACTTCCCCGTCCCGGCAGGGTGCCGGAACAGAGACTTCTGTCCCCCGAAATTCGTCGACGGCGGCGGCGGAGCTGCGGAACTGCTTCTGGAAAATTGCCGAATCCCCTAGGGTTTTCCGTCCCGAGGCTTTATATAGGCGGAGGGGCGTCGTCAGAGGGGGAGCCAGGCGCCCTCACGTGGGGCCCGCGCGGCCAGGGGCCTGACCACGCCACCCTTGCATGTGGGGCCCTGGTGGCCCCCCCTCCAACTCTTCTTCGGATCTCTGGAAGCTTCCGGGTAAAATAAGACTTCAGGAACTTGTTTCGTCCAATTTTGAGAATATTTCCTGTGTATCACTTCTGAAACACAAAAACAGCAGAAAACAGGGAACTGGCACTGTGGCAACTTGTTAATAGGTTAGTTCCGGAAAATGCATAAAAGCGCCACAAAGTGTAACGAAACACAAGGCAAATGGTGTAAAAACAAGCATGGAGCATCAAAAATTATAGATACGTTGGAGACGTATCACATGCTCTCCGTTGTTAGGAGCTATCTTGGTCGAGTAGTTGCTAGTGACTCCAAGAGGGGGTATTTATGCTCGATAGTGGGTTCATGCCTCTATTTAACCTGGGGGAGTGACAGAAACCTCTAAGGTTGTAGATGTTCTGTTGCTACTAGGGGGAAAAACGTTCATATGCTCAAGGGCATATGCTTTGTTTACATTACACACTTTGCTTAATGCAATTATCTGTTGTTCGCAACTTAATACTTGTGGAGTTCTCGGATTGATTCGCCACAAGTGGATTATTAGTCATAGATGCTGTTGGATGGCGGTCTATGTATTTTGTTGTAATGCCCAGAGTAAATCTCATAGTGATCTTCTTGACATATCACGTTTATCTTTATTCTATCAATTGCCCAACTGTAATTTGTTTACCCAGCATGTGTTATTTATCTTATGGAGAGACACCACTAGTGAACTGTGGACCCCGGTCATATTTCCATCATATTGCTATCACCTGTTTACTTTACTCGCATTCTTCTACTGTTTTCCACTCGATACGCTCATAACCTTTGTTTCAAGCAAACCGGTGAGATTGACAACCTCATCGCAAGTTGGGAGCAAAGTACTTGGTTGTGTGTGTGTGCAGGTTCCACGTTGCAGCTAGCAAAGCAAAGCTTGGACGAGGCGCCATATATAAATTGTCCGAAGCTGTCGCTAAGCCAGTCCGCATCACCTTCAGTCGCATTGTCTGCTCTTCTCCTGATCGACATAACCTTGGTTTCTTAACTGAGGGAAAACTTGCTGCTATCTTCATCACACCTTCCTCTTGGGGTTCCCAACGGGCCGGTTATTTACTTCATCAACTTGACACCATCAAGCACTTTTCTGGCGCCGTTGCCGGGGAAGAGTGAAAGACCTCTGCAAGAGGAGTTTTTCGCACGCACATCCTTTACTTTGTTATTGTTTTGCTTTACTTTATTTTTACTTGCATCATTTTATATCAAAAACCCAAAAAAATTAGAATCCTTGGTAGTTATTTTTACTTATCTACTTTTAGTTTTGCTGAAATGGCTACTCTTGAAAACACCAAGATGTGTGACTTTATTAGCACGAACAATAGTGATTTTATCTGCACTCCTATTGCACCACCTGCTCCTGCTGCAAACTTTTATGAGATTAAGCCTGCTTTGTTGAACCTGGTTATGAAAGAGCAATTTTCTGGTGCTAGTACTGAAGATGTTGCAGCTCATCTCAACAATTTTGTTGAGCTATGTGAGATGCAAAAATATAAGGATGTAGAAAGTGATATTATTAAGCTCAAGTTGTTTCCTTTTTCTTTGAGAGGAAAAGCTAAAGATTGGTTGCTGTCTTTGACTAAGAATAGTATTGATTCATGGGCTAAGTGTAAGGATGCTTTTATTGGTAGATATTATCCTCCCGCTAAGATTATAGGTTTGCGTAGCAATATTATGAAGTTTACTCAGTTTGATAATGAACATGTTGCTCAAGCTTGGGAAAGAATGAAATCTATGATAAAGAATTGTCCCACTCATGGACTGACTACTTGGATGATTGTTCAAAAATTTTATGCAGGACTGAATTTTTATTCAAGGAACCTACTTGATTCAGCTGTTGGAGGCACTTTTATGTCCCTTACCTTGGGTGCCGCAACAAAGCTACTCGACAATATGATGGTAAATTACTCCGAATGGCACACCGAGAGAGCTCCACAAGGTAAGAAGGGAAATTCTGTCGAGAAAACCTCTTCCTTAAGTGATAAGATTGATACTATTATGGCTATGCTTGCTAATGATAGGACTCATGTAGATCCTAATAATGTTCCTTTAGCTTCTTTGGTTGCTCAAGAAGAGCATGTTGATGTAAATTTCATTAGAAACAATAATTTTAACAACAATGCTTATAGGAACAATTTTGCTAGTAACAATTATAGGCCGTATCCTTCTACCAATGGTAATGGTTATGGTAACTCTTATGGTAATTCCTACAACAACACTAGGGCCGCGCCCTCTGAACTTGAAGTCATGCTCAAAGACTTCATGGTAAAACAATCTGTTTTTAACAAGTCTGTTGAGGAAAAGTTAGGCAAAATTGATATTCTTGCTTCTAAAGTTGATAGCCTTGCTCATGATGTTGAACTTCTGAAATTAAAAGTGTTGCCTAATGATGTGAAAGAGAACAATGTTTTTGCTACTGCTAATGCTATCCAAGTTGGAATTGATGAAAACATTAGATTGTTAGCAGAATTACATGCCAGGTGGGAAAGAGAAGATTTAATGGCTAGAGAGATGAAGGTATGTACCATTACTACCTCTAATGATGTTGCTCCTAATGCTAGCAATCCTCTTACTTTGATTGGTGTAGAGAAAACTCCCACTCCTTGTGTTAAAAAGCCTAAAACTGCCAAAACTTTTTCTCAAAAGAGTGCTGAAATTTTTTAGAGTGTAGGAGATGATAGCTCTACTTATTTTAATGATTTTGATGTTGATGGCTACAATATATCTGAAGTTATTTTGTTCTTGCAAAAGCTTGCTTTGACTCCCAATGCTAGTTCTTTAAATATTGCTTTTACTAAGCATATTACCAATGCTCTCATGAAAATTAGGGATGAAAAGTTGCAACAAAAAGCTTCTGTTCCCAAGAAGTTAGAAGATGGTTGGGAACCCATCATTGATATGCATGTTAATGGTTTTGATTGCCATGCTTTATGTGATCTAGGTGCTAGTATTTCTATTATGCCTAGAAAAATTTATGACATGCTTGATTTACCACCGATTGAAAAGTGTTATTATGATGTTCCTATTGCTGATGTTGCTAAGAAGAAACCTTTGGGAAGGATTAATGATGTTATTATTTTGGTTAACAATAACCTTGTTCCCGTTGATTTTCTCGTTATGGACGTTGAATGCCATGCTTCATGTCCTATTATTTTGGGAAGACCTTTTCTTCGAACTGTAGGTGCCATCATTGATATGAGGGAAGGCACCATCAAATATCAATTTCCACTCAAGAAAGGTATGGAACACTTCCCTATAAAAAGGAAGAAATTACTTTTTGACTCTATTCTTAGAGCAAATTATGAGCTTGATGCTTCATCACTTGATGTTACTTGATTCGCAAATTTTCTGCGCCTAGCTCAAAGGCGTTAAAGAAAAGCACTCTTGGGAGATAACCCAATGTTTTACATTCAGTACTTTTTCTTTTATTTGAGTCTTGGAAGTCATTACTACTGTAATAACATCTCCTTATCATTTTTATTTTATTGTTGTGCCAAGAGAAGCCTCTAATTTGAGTGAGGTAAAGATTTGGGGATGTTGCTGTCCTGAAACTGTTTTCGGTGCTGCACCGTAAAAATTCGTGAAAATTGTCTGTATATCTTTTGGACCTGCGATTTCTTGTGCATATGCCCCAGGTTATATCCAAACTTTCATTAGTTGAACACTTTTTGATTTGAGCAACAGAAAACCCCTTAACAATTCGACCTTTGTCAGCTGTTCTGTTTTGACAGATTTCTGCCAATATTTGTGTTTGTCGCTTTATCGCTTTCTTTTCGAGTTCTTTTGATCACGGAACTTTTGGGGAAGTTGCTACAGTAGTATATGCTATATATGTGGTGGTTTTTGGTTGAAACCTGAAGCAAAAAGAGGTTGATTATATGTTATGCTTACACTAATGTTGCTAATAGATTTGTGTTTAGTTTTGTATGAAGGAAGTTTTCAAGTGTAGGGATTGGAGAATGATGAGATGAGTTGAAGAATGGACAAAAGCTCAAGCTTGGGAATGCCCATGCATCACCCCAAGAAATATCCAAGAAGTATAAGCGTCAAAGCTTGGGGATGCCCCCGAGGCACCCCTTCTTCATCGGCAAAAATCAGGTCACCTTTCAAGACACTATATTTTTATTGCTTCATGCACTATGTGTTTTTCTTGGAGCATCAGTTGCTTTAGTTTTCTTAGTTAGCTTAGTTTTATTTTCTGCAATAAATGGTTGGACCCCAACAAATTTCTTTTGGAGGAGATGTACTCGTTTTCATTTGCCAAGAACACTCTGTTTTTCATTCTTACAATTTCACCGAGTGTTCTTCTTTTTCCGCTACTGCTTTTGGTTTTCGTTTTTGCCTTGATATGCATTCAGACCTTGTCATATCTTTTCATCAAGGTGTATTTTTTGCCTCTGATCTTTATTGGTTTTCATCAAAAGAGGTGTCTTAAAAAAATTCAAATGGTGTTGGAAAAGAGAAAAAGCTTTATGCAAAAAAGTGGTACAAGAAGGAGCTTGTGTAGACTGCGGCTTAGGCTTTTTCATGTCATGCTTGATATCTTTTTTATAGTATGCTTAGTGGTTTTGCTGTAGCATGACTTGTCTCAAATAACTGAGATTGCTTAATGAACCTTTGAAAAAAAATCATGCGTTGTTTTTATCGTTTGGAAGCATTATTTTGGTTTTCTCCTTGATGCTTTATTTGGGTTGACTTGGTGCATGCTCACACATGTTAGACTCTTACAAAGTCGCCAATAGCCTCTATGATCATTTAGTTTTTGAGTTTTGATGCCATCTTATGCTTCTTTTAATGTCGCTTTGTCGCTTTGCATGATTATGGCCATTATTGCTCTCTTAGTTGGTCGCTCCCAGTCTTTTGCTAGCCCTCGCCTTGTACTGAGTATGAGCTCTACTCGTGCATCCAACTCCTAAAAGCCAAAGTTTTCCAAAGTGTCCACCATACATACCTACTAGCAATTTGCTATTCCAAGTAAATTTGACTTGCTTTTATCTTCTCTTCAAATTAAACTCTTACCAGTGTTATGCGAAAATTGGTCAGTAAAGCTCTCATGAACCGGAAGGCACACTTTACTTTTTCCCGTTCTTAAAAGTTTGACATTGTGGTCTCTTATGTTGAGTTGTTATGCTTGCAAGTTGTAAGTTGGATTCTAGCCCAACCATGCTGTCATGGGGCAAGCTTTCAACATTGCACTTCTTATTTGAGTTGATATCGTGATCTTTTGTTTATGAATGCCCGTGGTGTGAAATGAATTGGGAATCTTGTGGGGATCATGGAGTTTGTATATGTGTTAGGGAAATGCCTAGGCCGCCAATCTAAGCCATGCATAATTCATGGAGGAAATTTGCAGCATACCCATGGTGGACATTCGACGATGCATCTCACAATAAAAAGCTAAACAAATGGCAAATAAAAGAGATGTCGAGGTGTTCATTGTCTACTTGTCTTGTTATTTTGATGTGGGCTTGTTCCATATCATCGGGCACGGAGGTACCCCGTTGGCGGTTCTCGATGATACATATATACTTACAATGACAAGAGCCTTGCTTGGGACTCTAAGTAAAGTAGCATGAGGTTTGGGTACTCGTATTCACGGGGCACGAGGTTTTTGACTGATGATTTGTCAAGCATATGCATCATAATTGCTCTCGCATTAACTCTAACCATTCAAGATGCTTATGATGGGGGCAATGAGAGCTCAAAGCCGGTAAGTACCATAATTTTTGAAGGTCTATAAAACTTGCAATCACTGCTTCCCTCTGCGAAGGGTCTTTCTTCTACTTTTATGTTGAGTCACCACCTTCTTTCTTTATGCACCATAAGAGAGCAAAGTTGTCATTCTTAGTATAATGTGCATTGTCCCAAAGTTTTCATTGATTGATTCATATTGTTGGTTTCACTTGTTCTTAAATTACTTCTATCTAGTTGCCCTCTTAAACTTGAAGGTGTCCTATGCATTTATGTTTTGCTCTCTTTGAAGGACAAGCTGAAAACCATTTGTATGTTTTTCCTTATGATTTGAACACACGTTTGACTTTCATTGTTTCATTTTCATGATCTTTTGTTTGTGTTCATTTGCATGTTTACAACATGGTTGCTAAGTTCCTATTGTCAAGATTATATCTTCATGCCCATGTTTTAAGTTCTTTTGATCCCAGCTCACAAATGCTTACATATATGATCAAGATTGTGTAGGTGCATGTCACCTCAAAAATTATTCTTTTGTTATCACTTACCTACTCGAGGACAAGCAGGAGTTAAGCTTGGGGATGCTTGATACGTCTCCAACGTATCTATAATTTTTGATGCTCCATGCTTGTTTTTACACCATTTGCCTACTGTTTCGTTACACTTCGTGGCACTTTTATGCATTTTCTGGAACTAACCTATTAACAAGTCGCCACAGTGCCAGTTCCCCGTTTTCTGCTATTTTTATGTTTCAGAAGTGATACACAGGAAATATTCTCGGAATTGGACGAAACAAGTTCCTGAAGTCTTATTTTTCCTGGAAGCTTCCAGAGATCCGAAGAGGAGATGGAGTGGGGCCACGAGGTGGCCACACACTAGGGCGGCGCGGCCAGGCCCTTGGCCACGCCCCCTACGTGTGAGACCGCCTCGGTCCACTTCTGACGATGCCCCTTTGCCTATAAAGACCCCCCGACAGAAAAAACCTAAGTACCCGATTAATTTTCCAGAACACATCGCGATCCGCCGTCGCCGTCGACCCGAAGATCGGGAGGGTCCAGAAGCTCTTCCTGGCACCCTGCCGGAGAGGGGAATCGCCACCGGAGGTCTTCTTCATCGCCATGCTTGCCTCCGGAGCGATGAGTGAGTAGTCTACCTTGGACTATGGGTCCATAGCAGTAGCTAGATGGTTGTCTTCTCCACCATGTGCTTCATGTTTTGATCTCATGAGCTGCCCTACATGACTGAGATCACCGTTATGTAATTCTACATGTTTAGTTTGTTGGGATCCGATGAATATTGGTGTTATGATTGAGTTGCTATACTAAAATATATCTTATGTTATCTCTATGTTGTTTATGATCTTGCATGCTCTCCGTTGTTAGTAGCTATGTTGGCCAAGTAGTTGCTAGTGACTCCAAGAGGGGGTATTTATGCTCGATAGTGGGTTCATGCCTCTATTTAACCTGGGGGAGTGACAGAAACCTCTAAGGTTGTAGATGTGCTGTTGCTACTAGGGGGAAAACAACATTCATATGCTCAAGGGCATATGCTTTGTTTACATTACACACTTTGCTTAATGCAATTATCTGTTGTTCACAACTTAATACTTGTGGAGTTCTCGGATTGATTCGCCACAAGTGGATTATTAGTCATAGATGCAGTTGGATGGCGGTCTATGTATTTTGTTGTAATGCCCAGAGTAAATCTCATAGTGATCTTCTTGACATATCACGTTTATCTTTATTCTATCAATTGCCCAACTGTAATTTGTTTACCTAGCATGTGTTATTTATCTTATGGAGAGACACCACTAGTGAACTGTGGACCCCGGTCCTATTTCCATCATATTGCTATCACCTGTTTACTTTACTCACACTGTTTACTTTACTCGCATTCTTCTACTGTTTTCCACTCGATACGCTCATAACCTTTGTTTCAAGCAAACCGGTGAGATTGACAACCTCATCGCAAGTTGGGAGCAAAGTACTTGGTTGTGTGTGTGCAGGTTCCACGTTGCAGCTAGCAAAGCAAAGCTTGGACGAGGCGCCATATATAAATTGTCCGAAGCTGTCGCTAAGCCAGTCCGCATCACCTTCAGTCGCATTGTCTGCTCTTCTCCTGATCGACATAACCTTGGTTTCTTAACTGAGGGAAAACTTGCTGCTATCTTCATCATACCTTCCTCTTGGGGTTCCCAACGGGCCGGTTATTTACTTCATCAACTTGACACCATCAGCAGCGGCGGCTGGCTGGGGTAGAGAGAGGCCGATGGCGGCTATGGTGGAGAGAGGGAGGAGCGGAAGCTGTGTAGGATTGTTTAGGCTGATACCATGTGAGAGAATTGACCACACTTTGGGCCTTTCCATTACATGTCTATTTATACAGGAATTACAATCCTAATCATAAATGGGAGATCACAACATTAAGGACTCTCCATGATTTAGAGGATCAGGGAGTTATGTCACATAATGTGACATATCTCTGGCAATCATGTCACATAATGTGACATATCTCTAACATGACCATGTATAAAGATAGACATATTAATCCTTTCAATATCTATTGCATGTATCACAAAAATATATTTCATGGTGGTTATCGTAACATAGGTTTTATATTGTAGATGTTGATACCTTTTCATACATAGTCGGTCAAACTTTAAAAACTTCCACTTTGAAAAAAATCAAACACTATCAAATGTTGTTAAGCTTGATACTCCTACTCCGATAGCACCACCAAATCGAAGCCATTATGTCTTTCCGCCTACACTTGTCAAACGCAGAAAGACTACACCTCCAAGCGTCAATAATATCAAAATATTCAGACCTTGTTTACTTCACTCGCATTTCGTCCCCAATGGTATGGGGACGATAGGGGATTCGACGAATCTTTTACTTTAATCTAATCCTATCCAATCTTCTTAAATGCTCTTCCAATCCAATGTAAGTATGATGAAGAGTTTTTAATCTAGAAAAAATAAGAGAGTTTTTTAGGCGATATATTAAGATTATCTCATTCAAACCTAGCTTGGTAAACGTGCTACTATGGATTTTTTGGAATTCAAAATCTTTTGAGAGTCGAGAAAATCCTCTCCAATCCCCTTGAATACACTCAAATACACTAGAAATAAACAAGATCTCAAAGTGTCGGGACAACATGTCTAGAACCGATCAAAGAAGAAGGTGCACAACCATGTAATGACCAAGCATGCATAATCAGGCTTCCATAACAAGGGCTGCCTGCAAAGACACATAGGTTTGGCTCGTACTTGGGCAGATAAAAACATACCGTTTGGCGAGGAAGGAAAGGTCACTAGGGCCGCCAAAGTTTCATATTAAGGACATTCCAGTAGGTGCATACCGTCCTTGGAGGCGGCGACATGCGACATCTTGGTGTTAATTTCACCACACGCCACATTGCTCCGCTAGGGTGCATGGCATTTTTGACGCAACTCCTTGTACGAACATCAGAAGTGCAAGAACACTCCACATCAAGGCCTATTGGAGCCTATGCAACAACTTAGGGTTTAGGATAGACACACACCACACTACCACCTCTATCGCACTAGCCGCCACCACTGAATCAGAGTATCCCACATCTGAGGTCGGAGCCTCATGCCTTTGCATCACCACAACCCCATCTCCGCCAACTTGTATATTTTTGGAACCTCCTAAAACCTCACCACCGTTGTAGGTCACGTAGGCTTTGCCCAGCGACGGGGTCTTGGTGGCATCGATGATATGAAATAGATGAGAGAGTGGGGAGGAGGTGGAGGAGGTCACTGCCATTCACGTCGCTATGTGAGCAACCCAATGCGCTTCATGTTTATTGGGTCTTCTAATAGTCCTCGTTCCATTGCAAAATAAGAATCACAAATCAACATGATTAAGATTGATGTGCTACTCTACTCTATCAGAGTCAACATGCATATAATTTTAGGTTTGACTTATAATTCACAACAACACTAATTATACCTTAGAGGGATGGAAAATTTGAGACAACATATTTTTGTATCAAACAACTATGGCTTAGTAATGTATCCATGTGTGAAAATAGATTCTCTGACACTTTCTTTTGCTGTAATGTCGGCCCTCCATCTGGCAGCGCCACATGTCATCGACCCAAAGTCACTCACCTACGTCGATGGTTTTACACCTTTAGGGCACCTTTGATTCATAGGATAGAAAAAAATAAGAATAGTAAAGATGTAGGGTTGGATGTCATATCTACTTGAATCCTACGAGTAAATGGATTCTTTTGATTGTAACAAAGAAATTTTCCATGTGGTATGATCTTACTATTTTTTCCTATGAAGTTTCGCTACCTATAGGATTAGTTATTATTGGATATGATTCTATGAATTAAACAACTCATGTAGGAGCTTTTTAGTAATTAAAACTTACACATTTTTCACAAATATTCTATGATTCAAAGGGGCCCTTAGCATGTAAAGAGTGACATTTCTTCTCGACTTAGAGAAGATTATTTCTTGCAATCTTGCTCAACGTTTATGAGCGTCGAAAAAAGCTTCCCACACCTCTAGACCAAAGCTTTGGCTTTTGACTTATACTATCATGTAACAATATCTAGACCAAAGCCAAAAGCTAAAGTCAAAAACATCTATTTAGATGTTTTTTTTGGCTTATAAGTCAAAATTCAAAAGCCATAAATAAGCGGATGTCTATGCTTAAATGTGATGGTTTCTATCGTCAAAATTATATCTCACACGCATAAGAATTACCAAACGTAATGTACACTACAACTTCAATTTTAAAGTTGCATCAGCATGAGTATGGCCGTGCCAGCAGCTGAGTGGCACGGTCCACACGTACGGTGGATCTTATTTTACAGGTCGGTGGTCGTGCAACGGTACTAAGTATAATTAACTACATCGCCCTTGATTAACATATACTACTCGTTCGTCGATTCAATTCAGATCTCAACGGGTCACACGTACTGTATTGCAATGTATAGCATGATACTCCGTCAGTGACACTGTTGTCGCCGACATCGACATCTAAGTATGTATGTACTCTTTATCGAAAAAAAGTATGTATGTACAGCTCTGTAGATGAACGTGCCATGTTACAGACTACAGTCGTGCAGATGCGTGCAGCTAGAGCTAGATCACACTGACCGAGAAATTAATGATAAAAAAGAGGGAAAATAATTCAGTCGAGCTACTAGATAGGAAGCTTCGCATATATGGTGGTACTACCACACGGTCGATGCAGTCACATGGACAGATCAGATGAGCTTCTTGACATCATTGAACGGTCCCGATGGGTCAATAATCGTCCATCGGCCGATCATTTTGTTCAGGGATGCCGACGGACTGTCCGGCGGACTAGGCGGACGTCTGCCAGAGCAAAACAAATTGCTTAACCAGGGGTACGTGATGCTGTGATTAAAATCAGATTTAGACTACGCGGACAGGTTCGGATGATTATACGGACGTCCGTCTACATCCCTAATTTTGTTGCTCCCTCTGATTGCTTCCGAGGGTCCACCCACGATCTTGGTTAGTTATATCAACGAATTGATGTCCATCTAAAAAAAATGAATTGATGTCCAAAGGTTGTACATAGTTCGGTACCCAATCCTTTTGGATTCAAATTTAAAAGTTGCAACCAGTAGAGAAAAAACATGGTACTTCGGAGTTCGGACTAGTGACCAGGTACACGTACGTAAGCACATGGAGCTTTGGAGTCACGGCCCTCACGGGCCAACGAAATCATTTTATGCTAACAATGGGATGTAAAATGATGACGCAAGGGACAACTTTTTGTAAGGGGGCGCAAGGAACAAAAGTTGATGCTGTGATGCATAGATTGGAGAACTAGAAGCATGATAACTGTCCCAGCCACGGTAAACGATAAGAACCAATTCTTTTTTTCTAAAAGCAACGATAAGGCCCAGTCAATCAACAGAAATGCCCACTTTCTACTACCCAATGGACACAAAAGCCCATTTTCTAGAGATTACCTTTTTTTTTGCATATAGTACCAACTACATTGATATGTGAAGGGATAATTTCAAACTGGATATTTTGTCGAGTTCATGTCGATGACACCATATTATGAGGTGTGATTTTTTGAGAGTTGATTGAACTGTTATGAGGTCAATCATATCTGAGCATTGCAAAAGTATATCGGGGTCTTTTGAAAAAATATGAACAATCTTCGAATACAAACATTTTTTAATATGAATATTTTTAAATCTGAACATTATTCAAATTTGAACATTTTTAAGCTTAAACATTTTTCAAAGAAAAAAGAAATAAATTGTACTCCCTCTGATCAAATATTTTTTATCAGTGTAAGTTGTATTAAATTATCCGACAACTTTTTGGATCGGTGGGAGTGCGTGTTATTCAGCCGATGCAGCCCATGACAAACAAGCTGCAGACGGGGCGCTATGCCGCTCGCCCACGAGCCGGCTTGGGTTCCCACTGCCGCAGTTGCTCAACCACGCCGGTACCCCTTCCCACACACGAGCAGCCCAACCACAAGCTCCCTCCTGCGGCTGCCCAACCTCACCACCGCCCCCGACAACATCCCACCCAAGGCTGAGGAGGGTGCGGTAGCGGCTGGAATCAACGGGAAGGGGTGCTTGAGATGAACTTTTCATCACCGTCACCACCGACATCATCACCGTAGGGGGTAAGGGCAAGTACACCGCTCTAATGTCAGCCTTCTCTTAACTGTGCCACCTAGGATGCCTGCTGACATGGAGAGGAGAAAGAGCGAAGAAAGGCCAGAGCCTTCCCTTCCGTAAGAGATCGTCTCTTGTTAGGAAGAGAAGGTATGTTTCTATGTTGTACGTCTTGCTCTCCCTTATTGATGCATTTTCTAGATCCTTTGCTCTGATCTTTGGGCGGACATGCTTTCCCATCCCCAATGCCCGTGTATTCGTGTATGCTCCTCTGCCGTTGGACTATGCGAGATCTGATAGACTCACACCGATACACCGCCGCCTCGCACGCGTTTGGTTGGACGGGACAACCACTAGTAGCCTCAATCTTACTTCTCCAATAGATTGATTTTTTTCGATTTTTTTCGATAAAGAGTGCTTTATTACTTAAAAAGTTATTAAGCTTACACCCGGTGACAAGGGTATAGTTAATAGAGCCCGTTAGTTGAGTATCCCTGAGGCCCGTTGAGTTAGGCCCAATTGTAATGATAGTCGAATACGAGTTACTACCGTATGTCGATATTTGTAATCTGTATCGAACCCGAACCGATCCTCGAGACCTGGCCACCTATATATAGGGGCCAGGAGGGGACAGTGGAGGCCAGATTGAAAGCAAGCCAGGTTGAATACCCAAGTTTACTTTCGATACACACTTATTTCGACTAACTTTACCTTCGAGTTCATCCAACACCCTATCTCCCCGATCCTAAGTCCTTCATCTAGGACATTTGTCGAGTTAACCCTCGTCAATTGGCGCCGACCGTGGGGAGCTGGGCGTTGGAGTCATGGATTCGACGGCTTTTTCGCTTTTAGCCAACAGCAGTTCAGAAGTCGACGGAAGTCAAGAAGTAGAGTTATCCATCGGAAGCTTGAGCATCTTCATCGGGCCGTCGGGTTCATCCCACCTTTCAGATCCGACGAAACCAAATTCACTGGCAAGAAAGCCCGAAACAAAGGAAGCATTGGAGTCATCAGGCTCTTCCAATGAGGTAAACTCGATGGTCAGCTTAGAGAAAGCGTCAATCGCAGAAGGCGACGAAATCGAAGGAAATTCCGACTCAGAAGAGAAAGCATATCAGACGCACAACAACACAAAGGACTTCACCGGAAGAAGCAATGGCGTCTCCAAAGTACATCAGTTATGCGTCATTATCACTGAAGCAGAAGATGGAAACAACAGCGAAGGAAGCAAAAAATTCGACAGGCAAGTCGACAAAGTGAATAATCACAACAAAAAGGAAAAAGAGAAAGTCCATGTCTCGGCTGGTGAATGGAGGATAATTACATCAGCCATTAATCATGGCACAGAAGTACCCGAGGGATCGCGAAGAGAAGTTCTAATGGGATATCAATATGCATTATACCAACACAAGAAGAAACTAAGGGAGGAAAGAGACATGATGTTTCGAGACAATAGTAATGAATCAAGGGAAGAATATTGGGAAGATTATAGCGAAGATTCAGAATACAGCAGAGGTAGGCGTGTAGATCCAAAGCATAACAGGGGGTGTCAGCATACGGCAGAGAAGAAGGGTACTCAAGGAGCCCGACCCCGCAACCAGAGGAGGAGGAAGACGATCTGATACAAAAAACGCCAGAAGCAGCATTAGCAGCGGCACAAGCGTATCTGCTAGCCACACGACCAGAGCATGGAGACCCGCGAGAAGATATGCACCGAGCCGCGATACGAAGCCTCGGAATAGTAGAAGGAAAGATCAGGGATCAAGGCCCAAAGCAGAAGTCGACAAGCTACAAGGGAAGACACGAGGAAAAGTTCAGATATAATGGCTCAGATGATGATTATAGTGAGTCATCAGAAGAGGAAAAGCGACGGAAAAGGAAGGAGGACGCAAGAAGTATAATAGCACAAGCTCGAGTAGATAAATCACGGCATGCATGGAGAGAAGAAAACTACGAAGACGATGATAAAGATATGGGTGCGTTATGCTTTACCCGTAGGGTTCGCAAAACGCGAGTACCAAAAGGATTTAAATTACCCCATGATCAGAGCAAGTACGATGGGTCGCAGGAACCCACCTTATGGCTATCAGATTATTTACAAGCAGTGCAAATATTAGGAGGAACAAAGGCGACTGCAATGCAAAGTTTGCAGCTACACCTCACCGGAGCCGCCCGGTCTTGGTTGAACACCCTACCCGACGAATCCATTGGAAGCTGGGGGGAACTCGAAAGCCAATTCGCAAGAAATTTCCGTTCCACCTACAAGCGCCCAGCATCAATAGAAGAAGTTAAAGCATGTGTGCAGAAAAAAGGCGAAACGCTAAGATCTTACATACAACGCTGGAGTATAATTAAAAACTCAGCAGAGGACGTCTCCGATGAACGGGCAATCGATGCTTTTTCAGAAGGACTTCGTCGCTCAGATCTCGTGGAAGAAATAGGAAGAACATGACCCACGACAGTAACTGAGCTAATGGAACAAGCCAACAAATTCGCCGATGGAGAGGACGCGTACAACAACAAAAGAGGACGTTCGCCAGAAGTCGACAGAATAAGTCGACAAAGGAGAAGATACCGCAGCGGAGGCAACCAAGGAAGGCGAAATCAGGTAGCCGCAGGATATATACTAGAAGAAGGTGAAGAATACGAAAGCAGGAGGGTTCAAGCAAAAGGAACAGAAAGATCAAGGTACTCCGGTCCTTCGGCTGAGGATATGTTATACGGACCTTGTCGAATCCACTATGCGTACCTCGACGGGAAAAGGGTCTCCAATCACCAGATGAAGGATTGCAGAACATTCCTAAGGTTGCAAGGTGCAATGAGCTCAAGCCAAGAAGGAAGGCAAGGAGAAAAGCGGAGAAGTCAAGGATATCAAACTCAAAGATTGTCAAGACACCTGGAGTCAAAAGTATACATATCAGCTATGATTCAACCGGTGCCCAAGTCGAAAAAAGAACGGAAGAGCATAACCAGGCAAATAAACCTAGCAATATCATCACCACCAGCCACCACAGAGTATCTACGATGGTCAGAGCAACCAGTCAAGTTCAGTAGAGCAGACCACCCACGAAAAGTTCCTCGACCGGGCCACTCGCCTATGGTTTTAAAAGCGCAAATAGGAGGATACGACATCGGAAGAGTGTTCATGGATGCAGGGAGTGGCATAAACTTAATATATGCTAAAATACTGAAGGCTATGTGCATCTCACCAACAAGTCTAAAGCCAACAGATTGTTCTTTCCACGGGATAGTACCAGGAGCAGCAAACTACCCTCTGGGAAGAATAGAACTCGATGTCTGTTTTGGTAGTAGTGGAAACTATAGAAGAGAGAAACTGGAGTTCGAAGTCATGGATTGGCCGTCACAATATCATGCAATCCTGGGGCGCCCAGCATTTGCAAAATTCATGGCAGTACCGCACTACGCGTATCTCACGCTAAAAATTCCAGGACCCAAAGGAACAATCACAGTACAAGGGAGTTTTGAGGTAGCCAACACATGTGATAGAGAATTCAATAAGATGGCGCAAACCTTCGGCATGACGGCAGAATACGAGAGGCTAAAAGGAGAAACAGATCATAATGTGCTACCCAACGTTGGACGATCTTTGCTAGATAAGGTTTTCGACACAACGCAGGACTCAAAGAAAATTCAGGTCCACCCTACGGACCCAAACAAGACGACATCAATTGCGGTGAACTTGGATCCCGCATAGGAAGGCGCGCTCGTCGAGTTCCTCCGTGAGCGCTGGGAAATCTTCGCCTGGTGTCCATCGGACATGCCAGGGGTTCCCAGGGAACTCGTCGAGCACGCATTAAATGTAGATCCCAAGGCGAAACCAGTCAAGCAACCACTGCGATGATTCGATGAACCCAAGAGGAAGGCAATAGCGTCAGAATTGCACAGATTAGAAAGTGCTGGATTCATCAGGGAAATCAAAACTTTGAGTTGGGTGTCGAACCCAGTAATAGTACCCAAGAAGAACACAGACGTACAAAGAGTATGTGTCGACTACACATCTCTCAATAAGCATTGTCCAAAGGATCCCTTCCCTTTACCCCGCATCGATCAAATAATCGATTCAACAGCGGGCTATGCAAGGCTTTCCTTTTTGGATGCATATTCTGGCTATAACCAGATCAAGCTGAAGAAAGAGGACGAGGAAAAAACGGCCTTTATCACACCATATGGGGTGTTTTGTTACCAAGTGATGCCATTCGGCCTAAAAAATGCAGGAGCAACTTATCAAAGGATGATGCAGAGTTGCCTCGGGAGCCAAATAGGGCGCAACATACAAGTCTACATTGATGATGTAGTCATCACCACAAGAGAAGAGAAATCTCTAATCGGCGACTTGGCAGAAACCTTCGACAACCTGAACAAGTTTAAGCTAAAGCTGAACCCGACAAAGTGCTCCTTCGGAGTTTCAGCAGGGCAACTTTTGGGGTTCTTGGTATCTGCGCGCGGGATAGAAGCAAATCCAGAGAAGATTCAAGCAATTCTGACAATGGGGAAACCCACGAAACTCCACGACGTACAGAAGTTAGCAGGACGAGTCGCGGCATTAAGTCGTTTCGTTGCTCGACTAGGGGAGAAGGCGCTACCTTTTTACGCACTTATGAAGAAGTCAGACGACAAATTTGAGTGGACAGAAGAAGCAGACGCAGCGTTTACACAATTGAAGAAAGTGCTTTCCACGCCGCCAGTGCTGGTCGCACCAAAAGAAAAAGAGCCACTACTACTGTACATCGCCGCAACCCATCAGGTGGTAAGTACAGTCTTAGTAGTCGAAAGAAGTGAAGAAGGCAAAGCTCATGGCGTCCAAAGACCAGTATATTTCATCAGCGAAGTGCTATCTCCAACCAAACAGAGGTACCCGCATTATCAGAAGTTGGCATACAGTGTCTTCATAACTGCACGAAAACTACGACAGTATTTTACTGTGCACCCAATTATAGTGGTTAACGAAGCACCACTATCGAACATATTGAACAATCCTTTAGCGACGGGACGTGTCTCTTTATGGGGAATAGAGCTATCTCCCATGGATATCACGTACGAGAAGAGGAAGGCGATCAAGTCGCAAATTCTGCCAGATTTTACAGCAGAGTGGCTCGAGCTGCAAAGTACAGGACCACCAGATTTATCGAGTACCTGGACAATGTATTTCGACGGTTCTAAGCGAGTCCAAGGCGCAGGCGCAGGAGTAGTACTGATATCACCTCATGGTGACAAACTAAAGTATGTCCTAAGGATGAGTTTCCCACAGGCTTCTAACAATGAGGCAGAGTACGAGGCTTTGCTGCACGGAATGAAGATGGCTAAAGCTTGTGGAGCAACTCGCCTAAAGATATTTGGAGACTCTAACCTTGTTGTCCAGCAAGTCATGAACAGGTGTGACACAATCAATGACAACATGATGGCCTACAAGAATTTGTACCATTATCTAGAAGGAACGTTCGACGGATGCGAAGTCTCTCACGTCAGCAGGAACAGCAATGAAGAAGCCGACACTCTAGCAAATATTGGATCACAATGCTTACCTGTGCCATCTGGAGTGTTTTGGGAAGAAATAGCAGAAAGGTCAATAAAAAGCGCTAAAAGTTCGACTACTACGACAAGCTCGGGGGCTATGACAGAGCCATAGGAGGTCATGATGATAGAAGAAACATGGATACAGCCATATATTGCGTACATGATAAATAAGAAGCTACCAGAAGATGCAGTGGAGGCTAAAAGGATAACTCGAAGAGCGAAAGCGTTTGTCGTGATTGAAGGGAAACTATACAAGAGAAGCATCACAGGCGTTTTACAACGCTGTGTTACACCCCAAGAAGGGCAAACAATATTGAAAGACATACACGGCGGAGTATGTGGCCATCACGCCAGCAGCAGAGCAATAGCGGCAAAAGCTTTTCGAGCGGGATTCTATTGGCTAACAGCCATCGAAGACGCAAAAGATATAGTTCGAAAGTGTGAAGCATGTCAAAGGTTTGCATCCAGACCACATGCACCAGCAGCAGAGCTGCAAACAATACCATTATCCTGGCCCTTCGCACAATGGGGACTCGACATGGTGGGAAAATTGCACAAATCTTGGCCAGGAGGGCATGTCTACATGCTAGTAGCAGTCGATAAATTCACCAAATGGGTGGAAGCGGCCCCAGTGACAACTCAAGATTCTACAGCAGCAATCAGTTTCATCAAGTTGATAGTTTTTCGTTTTGGTGTACCACATAGCATCATCACAGACAACGGGACAAATTTTACTTCAAAAGAATTCAGAAGTTATTGCGAAGGATTGGGAATCAAGCTTAAATTCGCATCGGTGGCGCACCCGAAGACAAATGGGCAAGTCGAAAAAGCCAATGGCTTGATAAGTAGTGGAATAAAAAAGAGGCTTTTAGCACCTCTCGAGAAAGCCAAGAGCGCTTGGGTAGAAGAGTTGCCCTCCGTTCTTTGGAGCCTAAGAACTACGCCCAATGCAGCAACTCAAGAAACTCCTTTCTTCCTGGTCCATGGCGCAGAAGCCGTGCTTCCAGTCGAAGTTCCACACGAAGCTCCAAGAGTGACAGTATATGACGAGGCGACATCAACAGAAGCATTACAAGACGACGTCGACGCGTTAGATGAAGCAAGAGACAAAGCATTAGAAAGGGCTACACAGTATCAACAAAGTCTACGAAACTACCATAGTAGTCGAGTTCGTCCACGATCCTTCGTGGTGGGAGATCTTGTTTTGCGACTTAGGCAAGACAGCCATGGCAAATTGGAGTCCCCTTGGGTGGGACCTTACATCGTCACGGAAGTAATACCAGGAGGAGCATATCGACTACAAGACAAGAAGACCGGGAAGGACGAAAGCAACCCGTGGAATGCAGAACAGCTACGGCGTTTTTACGCGTAGACTAAGTATAAATATCAGCATATTCGAGTTAACCTTCTGGACCCAGAACATGAGGCCATAGGTCGGGTTCTTTGGGTTGAACTCGACAAAATTATACGACTCTCGTGTTACTTCTCCGCTCGGGGGCTTCGGGATCCGTTCGGTGCTGGGGAAGATGATGGAGTCTTCGGCGGCAATGAAGCCGTCCGCCTTGGCCTTCTACACCTCCTTCTTGGAGATGGTGGAGCGAACCCAGTTGGTGGCAGAGGATTTGGCCATAGCGCTCTTGGTGGCCAGATGCTTCACTCGCATTCAGCACAAAAGTGCGCTCGGGGGCTCCGCAAGAGAGGAAGAGGCAAGAGAGATTAGCAATGGAGGCGGCGGAGGTCACGAGCTGGTGAATAGTACGATTCCCCACTACGCCAGTTATATATATCTTCTGGGAGAAGGATCGTGGGCTGAGACATGGCGTGAAGATCGGAAATGGCAGCCCACCAACGGTAAAAAATCGTGCGGCCCGTTCAACGGTCACAAAATCGTGGAAGTTACAGTGAGTACCAATAAAACGGTTCGCACTAATGAGGAGTTACGTCATCATTGACGCGATAAAAGCAATATATACAAAGGTCAAAGGATGGCGCCGACAAATACAGAGTTTTTAAAGAACGATTATATGAGAAAGATTCTTGAGTACAGCCTTGGGGGCTGCTCCTTTCACAAAGTATAGAATGGAACTCTACAATAGAAGAAGAAGGTCGGTACTCGACGAAAGGGTGATTCTTGAAAGTATCTCGAGATGAAGAACTTCGCAGGTAAAGTGTTTCGAGTTGAAGTATGGCGAGCATTATTATCTCTTGAGCCTATACTCGGAAAAAACCTTTTTTCGACTATAGCCTCGGGGGCTACTCCCATCGGGAGCGCTGAGCGCGCACCCGACGATGTTGATTGGTGAAGCATTGAAGATTGGGCAAACGTTACTCCCATCGGGAGCGAGTTTTATGGTTGTAGAAACCCGAATTGTTTCAGTCAAAATTTGACTGCGATTCTCGAGTTACGTTATCGCAACGAAACTCGAATGCCGTGACTTGTCACGAAGGTAAGACCCCGGGATCCGTCCTGTGTGGCCTGGTATACGCACATGGATGCGCTCTGCTGGTATGTATCCGTGTCTACGACGCGAAGAAAATCCTGGTGGACGCACTGGGTACCCTGAGAACCACTGGGATTCATTCTTTATAAGTCCTAAATGAGGCAAAAGAGTGAGTTTGACCGGTATCCCGAATTCAAGTCCAAGGGGATTGAATTTGAAGTAGGTGACAAGTATCTGTTCCGGCAGTTAACTGACCTCTTGATCCGTCAGAGTTGTCAGGCTTGTTCATCGAGACCCCTTGCGAGCAAATTATCATCAATACAAGTCGAAAGACCAAGTCGAAGATTTGAAGATGAAGTCAAAGAATTGATCAAGTCGAAGATTAGAGATTCAACCTGAATCTACAATTCTGGTAGAATCTCAGGGGCTACTAACAAGGGTATAGTTAATAGAGCCCGTTAGTTGAGTATCCCTGAGGCCCGTTGAGTTAGGCCCAATTGTAATGATAGTCGAATACGAGTTACTACCGTATGTCGATATTTGTAATCTGTATCGAACCCGAACCGATCCTCGAGACCTGGCCACCTATATATAGGGGCCAGGAGGGGACGGTGGAGGCCAGATTGAAAGCAAGCCAGGTTGAATACCCAAGTTTACTTTCGATACACACTTATTTCGACTAACTTTACCTTCGAGTTCATCCAACGCCCTATCTCCCCGATCCTAAGTCCTTCATCTAGGACATTTGTCGAGTTAACCCTCGTCACCCGGCCTCTGCATAGCTAAGATGCACATAGCCCTATTGATTTTTTTTCGATAATGGGCGCTTTTATTACTCAAAAGTTTTAAGCAAATACACCCAGCCTCTACATAACTGAGATGCACATAGCGTCCACGAGTCTTATGTAAGAAACAAAAAAAGACAAAATATATATTAATTATAAGCAACTTGTGCACAAAAAAGAAGACCACTTCTATACCACGGTTTAAATACCTGTTGATGGCACTAGCTTTTAGGAATTCATGGTATTCTCAACGGTGTTCTGCCAATTTTGCTAGAAACTTCTCTGATTTGAATGAAGCGTAATCTTTCCCTTGTTCCAGATTTTTTGAAAAAAATATTTTTAGGTCCACAACATGTTGTTTTATCAAATGTGTGATGTTGGTTTCGCGTGATTTTGCATGAGTGGGAGGAAAAATAAGTGTAAAAAAAATAAGACACTAGTCTTAGTGGGCACTCGGAAAAGGCCAACAGTGTCAGCATTTCCGTCAAGTAAGGAGACAACAACCACATGGCGCAAGTCCTTGCCGATTGTCAAATACTACGTTTGCCTAGTGTCAAAATTTGACACTTGGCAAAGGCGATCTTTGTTGTGTATGATTTCTTTTCCAAGTGTATTTTTTGTCTTTGCCGAGTGTCAAATCTCGGGGTACTCGGCAAAGACATCTTTTGCCGATTAAAGATGACTTTTTGGTAGTAGAGTGCTTTCGCTTTGGATCATGACAAAGATGAGTTTTTGGTAGTAGAGTGCTTTTGCCTTGGATCATGACAAAAGCTTCATCTTAAAGCCGTGTAAGGACTCAAAGTACTAGTATACCTTATCAGTGGACCAACCATACCATATAATCTTAACATCTATTAACTCACAGACACCAATGCATCTATATCTACACACACTTATCCCTCTATCCCCAACTCATCGTCACACTCTTTACTCCTTGCAACTAGACATCATATATACACTATACACTTCACACGATGGTTATGATAAGATATAGAAATAGACAGATTTGCCAACGTAGCTTTTCTTTTGTGCTTTCTTATGGAGTGAAGCATTTTGGGGCATCCTGAACGATGCCTGTGAGAATGGAAGGCATCAGGATAGAAAGAGCCACATCTGTTATCGGGGCATCTCCAGCGGGCCGACGCAAACCGGCGACCCATAGCGTCCGGCCTGGTCCGTTTGTTCGGCCGGCGGACAGAAAATGGGTCGTGGTCCGGCCCACCTGGTCGACGCGCGCAGCGGCGCGACACATCCTATCCATGTAGGCTGTTTTGGTCAGTTTTAGCAAATTGGCCAGCGCTGGCCAGTTTGAACAGATTGGCACAACCAAAAACTTGAAAATACAAATAATTTGCAAGCAAATAAGTGGCAAACATATGCCATTGCCATCCTGGCAACGCCAACCAGTGGCTAGCTCATCCGAAATATGCAAAATGAGGCAGTGTCTACAACATCTCCAAAAAATGGCAAGTTCACGAATGATGCACTCTTGTCTGCCCTTGCCATCGCCAGCCATTGCCGAGCACTCAAGCTTGGCATGCCCGGATCGTCTTCTGCCTGTTCTCCAACCATTCCCATCGGGCGGGGTCGGAGATGGTCTCCAAGTCGGTTACGGTGAGCATGATCTTGGTCTCCTCGGCCATGAGCATGGCTTGGGCCTCAAGGAGCTTGATCTTGGCCTCGGTCTCCAAGAGCTTGGTCCTCGCCTCGGCCTCTGATGACCCACAAGTATAGGGTATCGCAACAGTCTTCGAGGGAAGTAAAGCCCAAATTTATTGATTCGACACAAGGGGAGCCAAAGAATATATGTAAGCCTTAACAGATGAGTTGTCAATTCAGCTGCACTTGGAAACAGTCTTGCTCACAGTGGTTTATCAGTAGCAACAGTTTTATAGTGGTGATAGTAGTGAAATAGTAACAGCAGTAGTAAAATAGCAGCGGTAATGGTAACAGTAGTAAACAGTAGGAACAAATATTGTAGGCATAGGGATGGATCACGGGCGTTGCATGGATAAGATAATTCAAAAAATCAATGAGATATGGGCATTGCAGATAAATAAAGATAAAGCATCCTAGTACAAACAATCATAGGCATGTGTTCCATATATAGTCGTACGTGCTTATAAGGAGAAACCTGCACAACATCTTTTGTCCTACCAGCCTGTTGCAGCAGGGCCTCAAGGGAAACTACTGGTAATTAAGGTACTCGTTTTAATAAAGTACTGGAGCAAAGCATTAACACTCGGTGAACACATGTGATCCTCACATCATAGCCATCCCCTCCGGTTATCCCAATTTCTGTCACTTTGGGGCCTCGGGTTCCGGACAACAATATGTGTATACAACTTGTAGGTAAGACCATAAACAACAAGTATCATCATAGAAATAATAACATGTTCAGATCTGAAATCATGGCACTCAGGCCCAAAGTGACAAGCATTAAGCACAACAAGTTGCACCAATGTCATAGGCACTAAATAAAGATACTAGGCACTATGCCCTAACAATCTCATATCAAATTACATGAACAATCTCATCTAATCTCTACCATTCCCTCACCTACAGGGGGGGAATTACTCACACATGGATGGGGGAGTCATGGATGGTCGATGGAGGGATGTCGGTGATGATGGTGATGAAGATCTCCTCTGAATCCCTGTCCCGACAGGGTGCCAGAACGGAGTTTCTGATTCCGAATCGCGGTTTCTGATGGCGGCGGCACAACGGAAGTCTATCTGGGAAAAAACGTCATCTCCCCGATATAATCGAGTCAGGGGGTATATGTAGGCGAAAGGAGGGGTCGAGAGGACTGCCGAGGCGCCCTCACACCAGGTGGGCATGGCCAGGGCTAGGCCACACCCCCTGTGTGTGTGGGGCCCTCGAGCCTCCCCTCTGTCTCGTCTTCTGGCTCCGTGGGTCTTCTGGTGAAATAGGATTTTTGATGATTTTTCCCGAATTTTTACTGAAAGTTGGATTTCTGCACAATAACAAGACACCAGAGCAATTCTGCTGAAAACAGCGTTAGTCTGTGTTAGTTGTATTCAAAACACACAAATTAGAGGAGAAACAATAGCAAAAGTGTTTGGGAAAGTAGAAACATTTTGGACGTATCAACTCCCCCCAAGCTTAGCTATTTGCTTGTCCTCAAGCAATTCAGTTAACAACTGAGAGCGATAAAAGAAACTTTCACGAACACATTTGCTCATATGATGTATATATACTAACTATGTGATCAAGTACTCAGGCAATTCATAATAAGAAATATGCAACTAATGTTACCTCATAGTCAAGCAAGCTATGAAAGAGTGCCAATGCACTAATAACAAGTAACATGTACATAAGAAGCTACAAGATTGTAATATGCATAAATGATATGAAAGAGTGGTATCCAACTTGCCTTTATTTTGTGGAGCAAAACATAAATGCTGAGGCACCTCTGAAGTCCAAAAGAATACTAGAAGTTAAAGATATCAAAGATACAAGCATCAAAGTTATACCACAATTAACCGTGTTCTGGGACAAGCACATTACACTAAGAATAACAGCTATGCTCTCAAGAAGTGCTTTAAAGTTAGGAGATGATGACTCAACATAAAAGTAAAAGAATGACCCTTCGCAGAGGGAAGCAGGGATTTAACATGTGCTAGAGCTTTTCATTGGTAAAACAGAGATAAAAATTTATTTTGAGAGGTGGTTGTTTCATGTCAACGACTAGCAATGGGGACTTGCTATCTTCCATAATAAACAAGTGAGTGTGGTTCCGAGTTCTTTGAAATTTTGGCACATTGGTGCTCTTTTTATAAAGCTTTGGCACTCCTCCCCACCTTTTTTTCTTTCTCAAACCATGGCTAACCGATTCCATCGGGTGCCCACCAACTTTCACATTCCATGGAGGAGTGCCTTTTTTCTTTCTTTTTAGAATTAGATTACAATGGTCTGACCAGCTCTCATGCAAAATTAATGACGAGCAGGTCAAGCTGCCTAGTCGAGGGGTACTTAATTTAATATGGAAGATAGCAATTCCGACCACTACGTCCCCATGAGCTAAAAATAGTGGCACAAAATGGGAAGTAGTTGAAAGTTTTGAAAGGTAGCACATGAAAATTTACTTGGAATGGCTTACAAATACCATGCATAGGAATTTATAGTGGACTCTTTGGTAAACTTGGTTTTTGGTAATTGGATGCACGAGTAGAGCTCATACTCAGTACAAGTGAAGGCTAGCAAAAGACGGGGAAGCGACAATCGAGAGAGCAATAACTGTCATAATCATGCTTGCGACAAAACAAAATTAATATAGGCATAAAAATGATACAGGAACTCTGAGGCAAAGTAAATCATTGAGACTTAATTGACTTTTTGTTCAATCATATGCATGCTTGAGCATGTACCAAGTCGATTCAAATGAAGCTTTCAGAGGAGGATACCACAATAACATACCATATTATGAATAAAACAATGCATGCAAGCGTCTACATGACATGCTACAAACTATTAGTAAATTGAAACTAATCATATGAAAGCAAGAACTACAAAGCATCCATTAGATAACATATACCTTACATGAACCGACTAAGCATGTCCACATAGATGAGTATATGTACAAAAATGAAAACAAATAGAGTTCATACCAGCCTCTTACCACATCTCGGATCGTTATATGTCGTCATTATTGCTCTTCACTTATGTGGCTTGAATAATATAAAGTGAATACCAAGCTCCAACGGAGTAACGAGAGACTGAACTCTGCAACAAACTTTACAAAACCGAAGAAGAACAACAAATATTTTTGGGGTTTTCGATTTTTGAAACAAAAGCAGAAGGAAATAGCAAACAAAGCAAAATATTTTTGGATTTTTCAAATAGCAAACCGAAAATAGCAAATAAAGCAAACCAAAGGTAGCAAACTAAAAAGACAAACAAAGAGAAACAACGGAAATATTTTTGGTCTTTTTGTGTTTTGGAAAAGTGGAAATAAGAACGAGAACACTAGAGAAAGCGAAACATGGATATACAAAGGACCGACAAAATATGATATGTATATGAGTGAATCGTCGGCGTACCTCCCCCCAAGCTTAGGCTTTTGGCCTAAGTGGAGATCAATCCCAACTCTGTTAACGAGCAGCAAGAAATCATCAAGAATCCCCGCATCACTCAAAAAATTAGTACAAGGGAAGGTCGATGGGTGTGCATCTCCATCATCTCCCTCAAGGTTTGGTGACATGAGATCTTCATTATAGGACATCCTATATCGAGTAGTGGATCTTGAAGGCCCTGATGACCTTGGTGCATCACTTTCAAACACTTCTCCAAATGTGAAGTTGTCCATTTCCTTCTCTGAAAATTTTAACAAACCTCATAAAATGTGATTTTGAGATAAGCAAATGTAGGGAACTACTATAGTGAGTTACTAGAGAGCTAACATGCATCAAAATAACACTTCTAAGCAATAGAACAAGCATGCATACTCATTTATCCTGCCACCTACAATGCTAAAATACTCAAGAAATACTCTACCAAAAGAAATTCTACTTGGACAAGCGGAGGAGTCACATATCGGAGAACAATTGCTCCAAATCTCAGCAGAAATGTTGGGCTGAGCAAGGAGATCGAAAAATCGAGGTGAAAAACAGTAAGAACTCGGGTTTGAGCTGGTGTATCGTTGTTTTTCGGGAGAGAGAAAGAGCTGGGGAGGAAGAGATAAGTGAGAGGCCAGGTGGGGCCTCCTCACACCAGGTGGGCGCGCCCCAGGCTGGGCCGCGCCCCCTGTGTGTGAGGTGGCGTGGCAGCCCCTCCTGGTGTCTCCCAGGTGCCTCTCTGCCCCAATTTTGACATAAAAATTTATAAAGAATTTTCTGGAATTTTTCGAGAAACTTTATTTTCGAGGATTTTTCAGAAATTGGCATATCGATAAAACTCAGAAAAACGAAGATGAAATGATTTCAAGCAAATCAAAACCAAGTATGCAACAGCTCTGAGATACTCTTAATCATGTAACTAAACTAAACTAAAGGAACAAAATTGATGAAAGTAAATATAAGCGAGGTGGAATCGATGCGGTGAAAACAAAGTTTCGTTCATATAAAATCACTTTGTTAACAAGGTTGATCAAGTCTTGTTCCCAAACTAACTTTATATGAGGCAAAACTTTGCACTTCACTTAATGCTTATGTTATCTCAACTCTGATAGGCATAGTCCCAATCATAACAATTTTATATTCTTCCTTGGGCTTTCGCTCTGAACAAATAATTTGACCAACTTTGATGGTCTCAACATTCTTGACGGAATTTAGAGCATTCTTCCTATCAATCTTCTTGGGAAAATAAACCGCGTACTCTTTATCATTGACATTGAAAGTTACTTTTCCTTGATTGCAATTAATAACAGCACCTGCGGTATTTAGAAAAGGTCTCCCAAGAATAATAGACATATTATCATCTTCAGGCATTTCCAACACAACAAAATCAGTTAAAATCAAATAGCTGTTAGCAACTTGAACAGGAACATTTTCACATATCCTAATAGGAATAGTAGTAGACTTATCAGCTATCTGCAAAGATATATCAGTTGATACTAATTTTTCTAGATCAAGTCTCTTATAAAGAGAAAAAGGCATGACACTAACTCCTGCTCCCAAATCACATAAAGCAGTTCTAACATAGTTATTTTTAATGGAGCAAGGAATAGTTGGTATACCTGGATCTCCAAGCTTCTCCGGTACTTTACCATCAAAAGAATAATTAGCAAGTAAAGTGGAAATTTCCTCATTAGGAATCTTCCTTTTGTTAGTGACAATATCCTTCATATATTTTGCATAAGGAGGCATTCTAATAGCATCAGTCAAAGGAATTTGCAAAAATAGAGGTCTCATCCATTCACAAAACCTGTTGTAGTGTTCTTCTTCCTTGGACTTGTGTTTCTTACCAGGAAAAGGCATTGGTTTCTGCACCCAAGGTTCTCTTTCTTTATCATGCTTGTTGGCAATGAAGTCTTCTTTGGTGTACTTTGCATTTTTATTAATTTTTTCTGGTTCCTCTTCAACTTCTTCTTTATCGGAAGCATCTCCTGGTTCAGTTTCAGCATCAGAAATAGAAACACTGTTAGGATCTTTACCTGCATCAGAGGATTCTGCAGTTGTTTTATGCTTCTTCTTCTTTTTCCTAGGAATATCATCACTTGAAGTACGTTGAGAATCTTGCTTGACCCTCTTAGGATGTCCTTCAGGATATAATGGATCTTGAGTAGCAGCGCCACTTCTTGTGCGTATTTCACATGCTTGCTTCTCTCTTGCAACATTAACTAGCAAGTCTTTTTGCACATTGGTAAGCTGATCAATTTGTGTTTGAACTATTTGAAAATGTTTAACAAGTATCTTCACATCATTAGCGGTTCTCTCCACAATATCCTGCAACTTGTTAATAGCTCTAGAATTTTCCAACAAATGATTATGCACCATTCTATTAAATTTTTCGTGCTTAACAATAAAATTATCAAATTCATCTAAGCATTGATCAGGAGGTTTAGTATAGGGAATATCTCTTTCATCAAAGCATTGGAGAGAGTGTACCTCAATAGTTGATGAGTGATGGATTGGCTTACATAATTCTTCTATAGGAGGTAAATTCTTCACATCTTCGGCCTTAATACCTTTCTCCTTAAGAGATTTCTTAGCTTCCTTCATAACTTCATCATTTAATTCAATCATCCCTCTCTTCTTCGGTGTAGGCTCTGTAGATGGCGCAGGGGTTGGTGCTGGTGTTGGCTCAACTAAAGTCCAATCATCATGATTCTGACTTATTTTAGCCATTAATTCTTCAGCATCAGCCGGAGTTCTTTCCCTGAAAACACAATCAGCACAACTATCCAAATATGACTTAGATTCATCAGTTAGTCCATTATAAAATATATCAAGGAGTTTATTTTTAGGCAATGGTTCTTTAGGCAAAGCTCTAATTAAAGAACAAAACCTTGTCCAAGATTCAGGCAATATCTCTCCTTTTCCCTGTTCAAAATCAAAGATTTTCTGCACAACAACATGTTGAGCACTAGCAGGAAAATATTTCTGAAAGAAAGCATTAACCAAAGCAATAGGACTATTAAGAGATCCAGGAGACAAGCTATTAAACCAAATTTTAGCTGCATCTTTCAACGAGAAAGGAAAAATCTTAGCAACAAAGTAAGTGCGGAGCTTAATATCATCAGAAAACAAATTACTCAAAGTAGAAAGCTCATTCATGTGCCCCATAGCACTCTCATCTTTAGTACCACAAAAAGGAGTTTTCTCAACAATAGATATGTAAGATAAATCCAAAGAGAAATCATAATCCTTGTCTCTAATATTTATGGGAGAAGCAGCAAACTTAGGATCAGGAGACAAATTATATCTAACAGAACGTCTTGCAAGAAGTTCTTTAACATTACCAGCATTACGAGCAGCACGTGCTTCAGCAATAAAATCATCATTAAGCTCAATATAAGCATCATCATCATAATCATCACTAGGACATTCCCTAGACTCAGGTGAACTAACAGGTGTAACAGTGATGTTTCCCAACTTAGCTCTAGCAATAGTAGCATCTAAAAAGGAACCTAGTGAACCACTCTCATCAAGCACAGTAGAAGCATCATCTAAATTATCAGTGGCATTTTCAAACTCAGCAGAAGTAGTAGCAGTAGCGTGTGCATGTGGTGGTGTAAGCAACTTACTCATAACAGATGGCGAATCAAGAGCAACAGAGGTGTCGAGAGTCGTACCTCTTCTTGTAGTGGATGACAATATAGGAACTTTTCCATCACGAGGTTTACCCATGATGAAAGGATTGCAGCGAACAATAGGAATACCAAGTGAACTTACAAATAAAGCTATGCTCCCCGACAATGGCGCCAGAAAATAGTCTTGATGACCCACAAGTATAGGGGATCGCAATAGTCTTCGAGGGAAGTAAAGCCCAAATTTATTGATTCAACACAAGGGGAGCCAAAGAATATATGTAAGCCTTAACAGATGAGTTGTCAATTCAGCTGCACCTGGAAACAGTCTTGCTCGCAGTGGTTTATCAGTAGTAATAAATTTATAGTGGTGATAGTAGTGAAACAGTAACAGCCGTAGTAAAATAGCAGCGGTAACGGTAACAGTAGTAAACAGTAGGAACAAATACTGTAGGCATAGGAATGGATCACGGGCGTTGCATGGATAAGATAATTCATGAAATCAATGAGATATGGGCATTGCAGATAAATAAAGATAAAGCATCCTAGTACAAACAATCATAGGCATGTGTTCCGTATATAGTCGTACATGCTCACAAGGAGAAACTTTCACAACATCTTTTGTCCTACCAGCCTGTTGCAGCAGGGCCTCAAGGGAAACTACTGGTAATTAAGGTACTCCTTTTAATAAAGTACCGGAGCAAAGTATTAACACTCGGTGAACACATGTGATCCTCACATCATAGCCATCCCCTCCGGTTATCCCAATTTCTGTCACTTTGGGGCCTCGGGTTCCGGACAACAATATGTGTATACAACTTGTAGGTAAGACCATAAACAACAAGTATCATCATAGAAATAATAACATGTTCAGATCTGAAATCATGGCACTCGGGCCCAAAGTGCTAAGCATTAAGCACAACAAGTTGCAACAATGTCATAGGCACTAAATAAAGATACTAGGCACTATGCCCTAACAATCTCATATCAAATTACATGAACAATCTCATCCAATCCCTACCATCCCCTCACCTATAGCGGGGGAATTACTCACACATGGATGGGGGAGTCATGGATGGTCGATGGAGGGATGTCGGTGATGATGGTGATGAAGATCTCCTCCGAATCCCCATCCCGGCAGGGTGCCAGAACGGAGTTTCTGGTTCCGAATCACGGTTTCTCATGGCGGCAGCACAGCGGAAGTCTATCTGGGAAAAAAAAGCTGTCTTCCCGATATAATCGAGTCAGGGGGTATATGTAGGCGAAAGGAGGGGTCGAGAAGACTGCCGAGGCGCCCTCACACCAGGTGGGCGCGGCCAGGGCTAGGCCGCGCCCCCTGTGTGTGTGGGGCCCTCGAGCCTCCCCTCCATCTCGTCTTCTGGCTCCGTGGGTCTTCTAGTGAAATAGGATTTTTGATGATTTTTCCCGAATTTTTACTGAAAGTTGGATTTCTACACAAAAATAAGACACCAGAGCAATTCTGCTGAAAACAGCGTTAGTCCGCGTTAGTTGTATTCAAAACACACAAATTAGAGGAGAAACAATAGCAAAAGTGTTCGGGAAAGTAGATACGTTTTGGACGTATCAGCCTCCAAGAGCCCTGCCTTGGCCTCGGCTTCTAGTGCCTTTGTCTTGGCCTCGGCCTCCAACAGCCTAGCCTTGGCAATGGCTTCACCAGCGGCAACAGACCGCTCTTGGAGATCAACAAAGCTCTTGGTGGTGGCCTCATTGTCTCTACGCCGCCGCTCCTCCCTCTCGGCAGTGGCCTCTTCCTTCTTGGTCATGAGCTCCTTGAAGGTTTCTTAGAACGCCAAGGAGCTGGCCTGCCGGGCGATGTCGGCCTTGGTAGCCTTATGGCCTGGAGGCTGGCGCTGCTGGACACCACTTGGCAGGCCTGAGCTGGCTGGCCCCTAGGCATCAACATCAATGACATCACCCATCGAGGCATTGCCGTTGCCTCTACCCTTCTTGTTGTCCAGCTCTTGCCAAATGCAAAGCTATCTTCCCATTTTTTGGAGTCCTTGAGGATGTACCAACAATGGCTCAATGTGAAGGCCTTATTCTCGTAGGCCGCCTTGATGTGCTCCAAGGACTTGAGGATCTACACTCGGCAATGAAAAATGGCATCATGCATAGGCCAAAATCAACGAGAATAAAGGAAAAAGGTTTTACCAAGTCAACCGGCACGAGGCCGCTAATTTGCCTTTCTTGGATATTTTCAAATGATCCTTGGAAGTTGATACACTCGGCATGGATGGTGCCCATCTCTTGGAAAGGGAGAGATCATTCCGATCGCTTTGGAATGGTTTCTCACAAATCTTCCTCCGCTTGTGGAAGAGTTTGCCCACCTTCCTCCAATAGTTGAATCCCTTTTGCTCAACACCGCAAATTGTATCGGTTGATATCTCCAACCAAGCTTCGCAAAGGACCTTGTCCTCTGCCGTCGTGTAGCTCGCCATCCTTTGGCTAATCCTCTTGACCTCGAGAAAGCACCCGACAAGTGTTGCCGCCAATGCCGCGGCCGTCATCCCCTCCTGCGTCGGCATGCCGTTGGGTGGAAACAGCTGCTCAGCATCAATGTCGTAGCCCTCGGCCTGGGTATCGGGCTCGGCCTGGGTGTAGTTGTTGTTGATCATGTCATTCATGATGGCCTCGACGTCGACCCCCATGAAAGCCTGCACGCGCATCGGGCATTAAAGGATATGGGCTGGCGCTCTAGCCCATCGGCAATGGCAATTGACAAGTGGGATGAGCCATTACCTCGTCGGTGGGCGCCCCAGCGTGATCGGACATTTTGTCGAACAGGTTGACTACCCTTGGCATGTCAGCAGTAGACATGCGACGAGGCTTCTTCGAGCCTGCCGGGGTGCCGCACCCTGTCGACGGTGTGCGGTTGAGGTCGATGCCTGGCCCTGCCAACCCCGACGGGGGCGGAGGTCACCAAACCGAGAGAGCGCAACGCCGCCCCGGCCATGGGCGCCCAACGCAGGAGCATGCGCGACAGGCGTGTTGAGCTCGAGCGTAGGAGGGCGACCTCTCGATGTCGAAGTGACCGAGCTCGTCAACAAGGCATTGCCGACGACAGACGACTGAGGCAATGAAGCGACGCCGCCGAACGCCACGTTGATGGCCTCCTGATTCATTATCATGACGGCGCGCACGGCCGCCTTGCCTGCCAGCTTCTCGTTGTTGGGCATGGCTTGAGCGGCAAGGAACCGCTCTCTTGCCGGTGCTCCTCTTCGAGTCGGGCTGTGTTCTGGCGGTTCCGCACGGCTACTCGTCGGCCGGCGCGCTTCTCTGACTCCTTCCTCCGCTCGTCTGGTGTCAGGTCCTTCGCCAGCTTCCTCACCTTGGGCTGCTTCTTCATCCCGCTACCGATGGCAGGCGCAGCGGCTGCACTAGCGGTGGGATCCATCGCTTCCGCTGCCGCTGCTCAATTTTTGGGGAAGGATTTTGGAGGGAGAGGTGTGCCTCTGACGGAAGGGACCGCCAAGTAATTGAACAGACGCGGGAGGACGCATGCACTGTCTAGACCGACGCACTCGCCCTAAATTTGGGCGAGGGATGGGTCGAGCCGGACGCGTCGATCCGAATGCGTCGCACCGCTGGAGCGCGCGCAGCCGACGCTTGCGTCCGGTCGTACCAATTTGGACACGCGCGGACTATTTGCGTCGGCCCACTGGAGATATCCTGAGTGCCCTCGACAATGGGGATTTCCTGCAATCGAGCTACAATGACGTCATGGTGAAATTGTTACTTTCTCTTGATGTTGACAGTGGGTGTAGCATGGTTTGATTGAGAAGCGCAAAGACCGGCACCTGATGTTTGTTCGCAAGATAGAGTAGAAGGAGGCTAACAAGAAGGTGATGTGCTAAATGTCGAGGCACAACGTGAATGATCCAACGGGAGGGCAGGTCGAATGTGACAGGAATAAAGAGCCTAGAGAGGGGTAGCTAGCGGTGCCAGTTGATATACTAAAATACAAAACATCATTACATGAGACATTAACATTTAACTGATTTCAATTAGAACACCTAGTTACCTTTTAAGAGAGGAATCAGGAAAGTTAGGAGTGTGAGAGATTGGCCCCGTACGTGTGTATAACTCCCTGAAGGGATTCAACCTCCTCTTTATATATGTGGTGCTATGGGACTGAAACCAGTTGGTTATGGGTGCCGCAATCAGGCACATTAGTTAGATAGATCGAGTGCATGAATATTGGTTCACTGCTTTTCCCCTTAGCATTCTAATTAAACCTGCTCTAAGCCGGTAGATCAACCAACACTAGTGCAGATATGCACAACACATCAATTCTGCGCGAGCTTGTGAGATGGAGCATCCAATGCTTCCTAGCAGTGTAAGTTGGGTTACAAAACAATTTGCGAGGAAACGGCTCGGTAGGGCGCGCGCTACCAAGTATCGTTTCGCTAAAGGTTATATTACGTGGGCTGAGCCCATTAGCGTTTGGTTTCCTGCTATGCCTTCGCTCGATTCAGTATGACCCAGCGCATGCATTTTCGTATGATCCGGCGCACACCGCATAGCAGCAGCACCTAGGATGTACATGCGTTTTCTCTTTTATTTTTTGAACGGGTACGTGTGCTTCCTTACTTGTTCAGTTCAGGTGAGCTTCGCTTGTTCCTGTTACATTCTTTTGGTTTATTTCTTCTTCTTTCCTGGTTTCTTTTTTTTCCTTTTTTCCTTCTATTTTCATTCTTTTATTTTTTTTGTTTCTTATTTTGTTTTATATGGTTCCTTCGCAGATAGATTTATCGTTCTAGATTTCCAGATTATATATTTTTTGTTCCATTTAATATTAACTTTCCACTCATTATTTGTTTCATGGCTTTACAATCCCAATTGATTTTATAGACAACTTTCTTTCCCTTTTTATGATTCTTATGTTTCAAGATTTCCTACGTATGTTTTTTCATTTCTTATTATTCTTTCTCTTAATATTTCATTTATCTTATTTTAGTTTATTTTAATTTTAGTTAGCTTATTTATCAATTTTTGTTTTCATTCTCTTAAGTTGTAATTTTTGTTCCGGAATTTTGTACTTTTTGTTCCCGTATTTCTGTTCCCAGATTTTTATAATTTTGGTTCCTAAATTTAAATAATTTTTGTTCCTAGATTTTTGCAACTTTTGTTTTTAAATTCTTGGAATTTTTGTTCCTGAATTTTTGTAATTTTTTTCCAGGATTTTAGTTCTCATATTTTTGTAATTGTGTTCCTAGATTTTGTAATTTTTGTTCCCAGATTTTTGAAATTTTTGTTTCTGAATTTTTGATCCCAGATTTTTTAAACTTTTGTTCTGGATTTTTGGAATTTTTTTTCCTAGATTTTTGAAATTTTTCTTCCTAGATTTTTGTAACTTTTTGTTCCTAGGTATTTGTAATTTTGTTTCCTAGATTTTTGTAACGTTTGTTCCCAGATTTTTGTAACTTTTGTTTACAGATTTTTAAAAATTTTGTTCCCGGATTTTTAAATTTTTTGTTCCCGGATTTTTGCAATTTTAGTTCCCTGGTTTTTCTAATTTTTGTTCCCAGATTTTTATAATTTTTGTTCTCGGATTTTGGAAAAAACAATTCCTAGATTTTTAATCCTGGATTTTTTTTAACTTTTGTTCCTGGATTTTTGAACTTTTTGTTCTTGGATTTTTGTTCCTAGATTTTTGTAACTTTTGTTCCCAGATTTTTGTAACTTTTGTTTTTGGATTTTTTAAATTTTTGTTCCCGGATTTTTGTAATTGTAGTTCCGGGATTTTTGTTCCCAGATTTTTAAAATTTTCGTTCCTAGATTTTGTTCCCGTTTTTTACTTTTGTTCCCAGATTTTTGAAATTTTTGTTCCTAGATTTTTGTTCTCATATTTTTGAAATTTTTGTAACTTTTGTTCCTAGATATTTGTAATTTTGTGTCCCAGATTTTTGTTCCATGTAGTCTAATATTTTTGTTCCCTATGATGGCGATACTTATTCCATTAGACAGTACAGTTTGTTCCATGTGAAGTTTGCTAAATTAGATATATTTAGGAGTACAAATTTAGAAAAAAATATTGACTACAAAATATGGCTAGGTTTATATCTAGTAGTATATTGACTACAAAATATTACACGTAACTTTTTATGCATAGTTTATTATGTAGGCGGTGAAAATTATTACACGTATAGTCTTCGTATGTTTTGGAACTAGCCAGCAACCAACGACTCATAAAGCTTTTGCGCCTTTTTAAATAAAATATACTCCATCCATTTCAAAATATAAGATGGTTTAGGTTTGTGAAGCAAATGTATCTAAACACCTTTTAGTGTGTATATTCGAGTGAACCAATAAACTAAAAGATATCTAAATACATTTGCTTCACAAAGCTAAAACATCTTATATTTTGAAACAGAGCGAGTAGAATATAGACACAGGTCACATACACATGCGAACAGTTGAAAAGTATGAGTAGCAAGCAACTGCTGGATATGCCTACTACAATAAATAAGCCGTCTCGTCCAATAAACAAAGGCATGCATGGTTCTCCTTGTTTAGTCCCACCTCGCCTAGCTAATGACATATCGATCAATTTAAATACGTGGCATCCTCAGAGCAGTCGTACTTCCTTGTCGAGTGTTCATGAATCGGTACCCTCCAACGACTGCTTTGCCTGCGATGAAACAGAGCGCTCCACTAAATCTAATTGGGCAGGCCTAATTAAAACTCCTTAAGCGAAACGGAAGCATGGCAGCGCGCGGGCGCTAGGGAGAAGCACCCATTTGCGATACTAACTAACCACGAGTGTTAGATCAGTTGGGCCATAGGCCGCAAGATCGAGGGAAACTACACCCTCTACTTTAGGGGCTCAAAGTTGAATCAGTTATGGAAGAGATGTGATGCAGATCTCACCGAGGCAGCCGGGTCATCGTTGTGGACGGGGCGGTGACAGCATGGACGGAGACGGCGTGGTGGTGCGTTGCGAGCGGCAGATCGAGTGGGGGAGAGGAGAAGTGGTGAAAGGAGAGGCGACCGTTTTGGGCTAGGTCACGACACATCTTTAAATATATGGCTGTCTGAAATAATATGGTTCGCACAGCTAGCTAGAGCAACGACGTCGTGCGCACCGTGCATCCAGCACGGATACTAGCTCAGACCCTTCACGCGCCACCGGGCTCCGCCGCGAGCCCCATCATCCATGACCTGCTCCGCGTCCTCCGAGAAACCGAACACGAACAACGCCCACTCCCTCGCCTGCGCCTCCACCTCGCGCGTGCCGCCGCCTGTGGACGCCGACGCGGCCACGGCCAGGACGACGACCAAGTGGACACGAGCCAGCTCGGGCTGGGCTCGGTTTGAGCCACGTTTCAGCTTGTAAAAATCTGGCTCGGCTCGGACTGGCTCCTTGGGCCTTCGGTTTGGAAAAATGGGCTTGGCCCGAGTTGGCTCTACAAACTGGTCTAGCTAAAGCTGGCTCGTGATAATACAGGAAAACTCTTCAGTTAAGATTTGTGCAACAAAATTGAGTAAGTAAATATTGGAAAAATTTCATGAAACTTCACAGAACAAGAATTAAACTATGTATGAATCCATTTCAGTGAAAAGAATCTGATAACCTAAAATTTTCACCATTTTCAGTTACAGTGTTGTAATGACACTGATGCGCGGCCGCGCGGGTGTTCAGAGACGGGGAGAGGCGGCGTCGTGCAAGCGGGACTGTAACTAGGGGAGGCAGTGGCGGTGACATGCGGCGGTGACCTAGGACACGAGGGAGCCAGTGCGACGGTGGAGGCTGACCTAGTCGCCCGATGTCGGTCACGGGCCAGAAATCAGCCCACTTCTCCTTTCTCCTTCTCTCAATTCGTAAAGAAAATATAGCGAGCTTTCAGGCTGAACGGAGCCGAGCCGGCCGAGTTTTTAGCCTGCGACGGTTCAAAATATTTAGCTCGGCTCGGTCAACCTCTATAGCGGGCTGAGCCCAACTCAGACCGGCAAAAAGTCGAACCAAGCTCTAAGGCTCCTGGATCAAGGCTATGTTGTGGCTCGCACGGGCGTTAAAAGCACCCTTCGCCCAGGCCTTAGGGTACGTTCGGATCGGTCGTTTCCCAAAAACCATCCTCATGTGTGGCTCCCGTGAGCCAAAAAATAGTCAACCCCGCATGTAGTCTTTGCTTCCCATCACCTTTGTTTAACATCTCCTCACCCTCCTTTAAACAGCTTCCTCATAAGCTCTTTATATTATCGCAACCATGATTTGTTGAAACATGTGTTCTATAAAAAAAAGATGCACCTCAATAAGGTGAACCTATTCTGACTATCCGTTTCGAGTTTTATTTGGTGTAACCTTCAGTTTTGTTTGAAAGCGATTTGACCAAATTTTATTAAATTCGTCGTTTAAAATTTCTTTTGGTGAGTAGCCTCGCCACACTGTTTCACACAACTTTCGTGTGTTGTAAGTTTTTTGTTTCGGTGGTCATAGAAAAATTGGTCTTTATCTCTCTTGTATACGGCAATGTACGTATGTCTATTTGTCGTGGTGTTCTAGTTAGCATAACCATGGTTCATTTAATCATGTGCTCTATACGAAAAATATGCACCTCGACGAGATGAATCTATTCTGACTATCGGTTTTGAGTTTCGTTTGGTGTACATCTTCAATTTTGTTTGAAAGCATTTTGAACGAATTTGTCAAAATCATCGCACATGGTTCGTCGTTTAAAATTTTCTTTTATGAGTAGCTTCAGCGCATCGTTTCTCGCAACTTTTATGTTGTATTTTTTTGTTTCAGTAGTCATAGATAATTCTATCTCCATCTCTCTGTATACTGGAAGCTGTACGTATGTCTGTTCTCTGTCTTCATGCTTGTTGTTGTCGCCTAAATCAACCGGGCGTGGCGCAATGTTACTGTCTTATCGTCTTTGATAGCTACCAGTGGTGAGCGGCGACGCTGCGCGACGGACTCGCTGGCTTCGACGGCTACCAGCGGCGAGCAACGACATGATGGCTGCGACCCAGCCTCTGTTTGACAATAACGAGAGGAGGAAGAAGTAGCTATAGTGGTGTGTGATAAGCACATCATGATGAGACTACAAATGAGTCGGGATCCAAACAACTCGACCACAGTTGCCCATGTAGATAACCAAACGAAACGTCTAAATTAGTTTTTGCATCGCATAGTGCGACACTGACTCCCCAACGCCTGCGCTCAAGGAGCAAAGAAAAAAAAAGATATGACCTACCAATCTCGGCCCTAGTGACTACGGACTCGGAAGGAATAAGAGGATTCAGACGGTGTTCACTTCCTGCTTTATGTGTTTCCTGTCTCCGCGGGGATTCCACTTCAGTCCGGGCGCTCTAGTCACCAATCTTAACAGTCTAGTACTACCTACCATAACATATTACCATAACATCTCTTAACTCTCGAACACTGCATCTACTTGTCAGATCACAACTCCATATCGTGCCCGACTGCCCATCTAGATATAAACGCCTCTGCTTCAGTCCTCATCATCCCAGCTTCACCCTCCTGACTCCTCGATCGTAAAAAGTCATCCTATACAATTCACACTACAGTTATGAGATATAAGAAAAAACAGATTTCCGCAAGTTGTTTCTTTGCTTATCTGCTTACTTACGGAGTAACGCGGAGCTTTGTGGATGGAAGACATCAGGATATGTACAAAAGTTTACCCATACCAAAAGCCACAATCAAATTGTTCATGACCGGGACAATGAGTGCGCCATAGAGCGCAGTGTTCCGACACACCCACGTTGAAGCAGAAAAAACTTATTGACGACTAGGAAATAGGAAGACGCCTCATCACCCATTGCTTAGGGAATTTTTGCTCGTTGGATTAGTGTTACTGAATTTTTCAGACTGACTCGTCACAAGTTGCGAAAGATCAGATGCTAACGGAAATTTGATTCCTAAATTTACCTACTTCAGGAGCTCATGCGACGGTGAAACTGCATTTTCGTTTGTTCCCCACTCTTTCATTTTCATACTCTTATTTCTATGAAAATTCTACTCGGCGGGAAAAAATCTAGTGGTTGTAAACTACATTTGTGTCTCCATGTTAAAATCTAAGGAATTGCAAATATTTATATCTCCGATGAATCTAGTTTAAAATGGAGTGAAACAAATTGTTTCAAAGAAAAAATTAACAAGTTTAAAAAGTCGATGTCAAAACATATCCAACGTTGGTCTTATTTTGAAGATCTCTTCACTAGAAATTCTAATATTCAAGCGGTTCACAAATTAAACTTATGGTCCAAAAGCTACGTAAGTGTCAAATTTTAGTCTAGATCGAATGGTGTGAAAGAGAGAGGAAACCTACCTATCACAAAATCTAGAAACTATGTAAATGGAGGAGGTGGCGTATCTACTATTTCTCTTCTAATACTACTACGCCTTTGTCGCCAATAAATTCATCTTCTTGTCAATTCAGATCGTGGCTGTCTATATATACACAAGCACCTCTCCACGCCTCTTCAACAATCATCAACTCTCACTTTCACCCACTTGACTCCTTGCAATGAGAAGTATACTGTCCGCACTGATAGTTACGAGACCGAACAGAAAGACTAGCCGAAATTGATGCCTTTGCTTGTTTGCGAAAGGAATAATGCAGAGCTTTGAGAATGGAAGGTGTCGGGATAGAAGAAGTTAGCGGGAGAAAGCATCGCGGTGCTTTGGTATGTCCATTTCCCCACGGCATGAGCATGACAAGTAGATAGGAGTACCAGGCTTTGTTTTGGTCAAGTGTTTCGACCGGTTTGTGCGCGTATTACTCGGGGGCCAACACGACACACAAATAAACACGCCGCTGCTCGTTTTCCAAACCGGGATAGGACACGTAGGGTTTTGGAGGGGAATTAAGACACGCCTACCACCTTGCATTTCGCCCACCGCTTCGACTCGCAGCGACGTAGCTCACGCTTGCCTTCCGTCGAATATACTCCAACTCCAATGCTCGCCCCCATGACTCCACCCCCTATATCTTCCACCATATTCTATGATCCTAATTAACATTCAGATCAATCATTCCCTGACCTCTGATTACCCCTGTGCCAAACACATAAGGCCTTGTTCGGCAGGCATGGTTTCTAGTGTATTAGAGAGTATTAGGCCCTAGTGTTTTGGGTGAAAACACGTTCATCACCTGATCCACTCCGCACCATCCAAATCCACTTTCTGGCTAATCCCATCCCCAACTCATTCGGTTCTGTACGGGGGGATTACAATCAGGTTTCACGCCGACATAGTAATCAGGTCGCTGCGTGCCTAAGTCAAGAGACAGAAACACGTGAGGAGGCGAGCGTTTCGATTCCACCCCAAACCCGGCGACAATGACGTGTATTTTTCAGGATCACTCGGGCTGAGACCTCCCGATACCGGCCTTCCGAATGGCCTCGTAGTGATGTCAGGTGGAATCAAAGTGGGCTGGGATAAAACACAGCCAGCCCGGTCGAATCACCTCTGCCGAACAAGCCCTAAACCGAGAGGGGGGTTTGATAAGGAAGCGGTTTGAAGTTGAAAGAATAGATTTGGGTGAAGAAGTGTTTTCACCAAATCCCCCTGGGATTATTCTCTCAAATCTCCAATAATCCTCATGCACAAAACAACGCCTCTTTGTTGCGGGTAACTAAACAAGGCCTTAGTGGTACTTGCGTGTTTTCCCGTATTCCATGCCAGCTGGGTTAGACATTGCATGGGCGGATATCAACCAGATTTTTTGTTCGTCTATAAAAATATGTCGCTGAGAGGTTTTTTTTTTTTTTTAAAGGTTGATGGGTGTGAAGCACCTGATATAATTGCTGCACTGAAGTTGCTGGAAAATACAAGAAGACCCTAAAAGAAAACGAAATTACACAGAGGCCCAAGAAATTTGCGACCCTAGAGAAAGCTTGGAAAAGCGATCAGGTCCCTATCTTCTTCTTCCAGATCAACGACCACCTCCGT
This sequence comes from Dactylis glomerata, assembly GCA_007115705.1. Taxonomy (NCBI): domain Eukaryota; kingdom Viridiplantae; phylum Streptophyta; class Magnoliopsida; order Poales; family Poaceae; genus Dactylis; species Dactylis glomerata. The sequence goes on along the minus strand of QXEO01000200.1, from coordinate 1,212,111 downwards.
CGCCAGCCTGCGACAGCGCCGCCGGGGATGCACCCCTTGGGGCGGAGCACAGTGGAGAGACAACGCACAGAGAGAACCCAAGATACAATTCTATCGGTCAACCATCATGGGACATCGTGGCTGGCACGACATCGTTGCCGTGCTTTCTATCGATCCGTATATAGGGACGCCTCGCGCTCGCGGTAGCTGCTGCTTTCTCGTATAGAGCAACTACCAACAGCCATGCTATACCCATGCATCGTGTGACCGGAGATACAGAGTGCTTTCGATTTGGATCATGAAAAGATTAAACTAGAGAGCTGAGTATTCGGTGTTCACTTCCTGCTTTATGTGTTCCCTGTCTCCGCAGGAATTCCAGTTCAGTCCGGGCACTCTTGTCACCAATGTATAGTACTCTAGTTCACTACGGTGTACGGACTTGTCAAAACGGAGAACGAACAGGAGCAATTCAGAGCCAGAAGCAGAGATGGCGAGAACAAGAACACGAAGCATAATCCATACGGGGAGCAAACCGCAGCAAAGCGCTTCAGATCTTGCACTACGGAAAGGAGTACTACATCTTAACCACATCAACGCCTCGGTGCGGCAGCGACGCAACCACATTGCACGCCTAAGAGATGGCGACGTAGCGGCCGTGGAGCAAGAAGAGAAGGAAGAGTTGGCTACCAACTTCTTCCTGCAGCTGTTGGGCTTGGCTGCGCCGCGGGAGCATGATCTCTCGCTCGCGAGCATGGGGCTGCCTGCCATCGATCTTGCCGACCTGGAGGCTCAGTTTTCTGAGGATGAAGTGTGGGCTGCTGTCAAGACGATGCCGGCGAACAAATCGCCCGGACCTGACGGTCTGACCTGGGAATTCTTCCGCAGTTGTTGGGCGATAGTCAAGCCGGACGTTCTCGCCGCCGTCCGTGCGGTGTTCCTGGGGCACGACCAGTTCTTTGGCAAATTGAATGTGGCATTCATCACGCTCCTACCCAAGAAAGAAGGAGCTGTTGATCTCAAGGAGTTCCGGCCCATTAGCCTAGTGCATTCCTTCGCCAAGCTGATCGCGAAGCTGCTCGCCCTGCGCCTCGCGCCGAGAATGCCGGAGCTTGTGGACTGCAACCAGAGCGCCTTCATTCGTGGCAGGTGCATCCACGATAACTTCGTGCTAGTGCGCCAATCCGCGGTGATGCTCCATCGGAAAAAGGTGCCCGCCTTGCTCCTCAAGCTCGACGTGGCTCGGGCCTTCGACAGTGTGTCTTGGCCGTTCCTGCTTAGCGTGTTGCGGCAGCGAGGGTTTGGATCCCGGTGGATACGGTGGATAGCGCTTCTCCTCCGAACCGCAACAACACAAGTGTTGGTCAACGGCGCCGCTGGCAATGCGTTCCGTCATGGGAGGGGGTTGAGGCAGGGTGACCCCCTATCTCCCCTGCTTTTCGTGCTCGTCATGGATGTGCTCGCGGCTATGTTCCGCGCCGCTGAGCATGCCGGCGTGCTTCCGGGGCTACTGCCGGCGGGGCTCAAGCACCGCGTGTCTCTATACGCGGATGACGTGGTCATCTTTGCCAGGCCCGAACTAGCCGAACTGGCCGCGGTGAAGGGGATCCTAGCGTGTTTTGGTGGCGCGTCCGGCCTTGTGGTCAATTTCGCAAAGAGCTCGGCCGCCCCAATTCAGTGCTCCGAGGCCGTGGTGGATGCCATCTCCATTGCCCTTGACTGCCCGATCGCCGCGCTCCCGTGCACCTACCTTGGATTGCCGCTCTCCATCCGAAAGCTCCGCAAGGCAGACCTGCAGCTCGTCCTGGACAAGCTTGCTTGCAAGCTTGCATTTTGGAAGGCGAAGCTCCTGACCAAGGATGGTCGTGTTGCGTTCGTGCAGGCAGTTTTGACTGCATCCGTCGTCTATCAGCTCATGGCCTTGGACGTGGACCCGTGGTTCATCAGAGCTGTCGATAGGCTGAGGCGTGGATTCCTCTGGGCCGGGAAGCACGACGCTCATGGAGGCTGCTGCCTCGTTGCATGGGCTTCGATCTGCCAGCCGAAGCATCTGGGCGGGCTAGGATTCCATGACCTTAAGAAGCTAAATGCAGCTCTGCGTGCACGCTGGTTGTGGTTCCAGAAAACGGCAAGTGACAGGCCTTGGTCAGGGATGGAGTTCAGTGTCCACCCGGATGCGCTGGCCCTCTTCAACGCCTTGGTCAGAATCACCATCGGGGACGCCGCCCGTGTCCTGTTCTGGGAGGACCCGTGGGTTGATGGACTCACGGTGGAGTCTTTTGCTCCCGATCTCCTAAAGTTGGTGCGCCCAGGGATCAGGCGATCTCGCACGGTGCAGAGCGGATTGGCGGCAGGCGCATGGGTTCAGGACATCACCGGTGAACTCTCTATTGCCGCGGTCGTCCAGTATCTCAAGTTGTGGCATGCGGTGCGCGACATCAATGTTGGCGACGGCGCCGACTCATTTACCTGGAAGTGGACAGCGAATGGCCAGTTCTCGTCGAGAACGGCATACCGGGCATTCTTCTTTGGGCGCACGGCCCTGCCAGGGGCAGCGGAAGTCTGGCACTCTTTCGCTCCCTTCAAGGAGCAGTTCCATGCGTGGCTGGCTCTTCGGAAACGGTGTTGGACGGCCGACAGGCTAGCGCGGCGCGGCCTGCCCACACATGCTCTTTGCCCTTTGTGCGCAGCCGAAGCTGAGACACTGGATCACCTCTCCCTTCGGTGCTCCTTCGCGGTCAGCATCTGGACAGGTGTGTGCCTCCGGCTAGGGTTCGCTATCCCCATCCCTACCCCGATCAGCACATTGCCGCACTGGTGGCCCGACGCGGTGGCTAACCTTTCTAGGAGCGACCGTAAGACCGCGAACTCCATCATCATGCTCACCCTTAGGGCTATTTGGTTGGAGCGGAATGCGAGGGTCTTCGACCACACGCACTCCAGGGCAGCCCGGGTGCTTGACGGCATCATTGAGCTATGGGGTTTGTGGGTCAGTAGCCGACGTAGAGGTGGGTCACCGGGAGATGTAACTTAGAGGTAGCGGACGTCCACGGCCTGTCGTGGTTGCGTCGGTGGTGGTTGCCTTCTAGGCTTGTAACAAACCCTCTTTCGAGCTTAATATAACGACACGCAGATCTCCTGCGGGTTCTCGAAAAAAAAAAATCTTATCAGTCTATATACCATACCGTATTACCGTAACATCTCTTAACTCTCGAACATTGCATCAACTCGTCAGATCATAACTCCACATCGTGCCCGTCTAGATATACACGCCTCTTCTTCAGTCCTCATCCCACCTTCACCTTCTTCACTCCTCGATCGTAAAAAGACATATACTATACAATTCACACTATAGTTACGAGGTATACGTAAGAACAAACAGATTTCTGCAAGTTGTTTCTTTGCTTATCTGCTTGCTTATGGAGTAATGCGGAGCTTTGAGGATGGAAGACATCTGGATATGTACAAAAGTTTACCCGTATCAAAAGCCATGGTCAATCTTTACATGACCGGGTTAATAAGTGTGCAATAGAGCGCAGTGTTTCAGTACACCCAAGTTGAAGCAGAGAAAACTTATCGACGACTAGGAAATAGGAAGACGCCACATGATCCGTTGCTTAGGGATTTTTTGCTCGTTGGATTAGTGTTACTGAATTTTTCGGACTGGCTCGTCAGAAGTAGCAACAGATCTGCTTACTGAAATTTGCTTCCTAAATTTACCTATTCCAGGAGCTTATGCGACGGTGAAACTGTATTTTCATTTGTTCCCCACTCTTTTGTTTTCATACTCTCTTATTTCTATAAATATTCTACTCGGCAGGAAAAAATCTAGTGGTTCTAAAACTAGATTTGTGTCTCCATGTTAAAATCCGAGGCAATTGCAAATATTTTATATCTCTGATGAATCAAGTTTAAAATGGAGTATAACAAATTGTTTCAAAGAAAATTTTAAGTTTAAAAAATCGATGTCAAAAGTTGTCAAAACATATCCAATGTTGGTCTTATTTTGAAGATGTCTTTACTAGAAATTCAAATATTCAAGCGGTTCACAAATTAAACTTATGGTCCAAAAGCTACGAAAGTTTCAAATTTTAGTCTAGATCGAATGGTGTGAAAGAGAGAGGAAACCTACCTATCACAAAATCTATAAACTATGTAAATGGAGGAGGTGGCGTATTTACTATTTCTCTTCTAGTACTACGAATTTTTGACGGATCAGACCACCTGCGCGAGTGAAGTGCTAAAAAAGACCCCTCCGAAAAGTTTTGTCAAAAAGGACCGGCTGTGGATGGCGGCACCCCCGCGGCAGGCGACACGTGGCACCTGCCGCCGTTGGCATCGCCGGCAGGCAGCATGCCGCCACCATCACTGGCGGCAGGTGGCAGGGCAGGGGCATGCCGCCACCCCCACTGGCGGCAGGTGGCAGGGGCAGGGGCCATGCCGCCACCCCCACTGGCGGCAGGGGGGCATGCCGCCACGGAGGGCGGACGTGCCGGCGATGCCAACGGCGGCAGGGGCCTGCCGGCGATGCCAATGGCGGCAGGTGCCACGTGTCGCCTGCCGCGGGGGTGCCGCCACCCACAGCCGGTCCTTTTTGACAAAACTTTTCGGAGGGGGTCTTTTTTAGCACTTCACTCGCGCAGGTGGTCTGATCCGTCAAAAATTCTAGTACTACTACGCCTTTGTCGCCAATAAATTCATCTTCTTGTCAATTCAGATCGTGGCTGTCTATATATACACAAGCACCTCTCCACGCCTCTTCAACAATCATCAACTCTCACCTTCACCCACTTGATTCCTTGCAATGAGAAGTATACTGTTCGCACTGATAGTTACGAGACCGAACAGAAAGACTAGCCGAAATTGATGCCTTTGCTTCTTTGCGAAAGGAATAATGCAGAGCTTTGAGAATGGAAGGTGTCGGGATAGAAGAAGTTAGCCGGAGAAAGCACCGCGGTGCTTTGGTATGTCCATTTCCCCAGGGCATAAGCATGAGAAGTACTCCTAGATAGCAGTACCACCTTAGGCCTTATTCTGTTCAAGTGTGTTTCGGCCAGTTTGTGCGTGTATTACCCTAGGAAACACGTATGGTTGGAGGGGAATTGAGACACATACCACCTCACGTTTCACCCGCCGCTTCGACTCGCGGTGACGTAGGTCACGCTTGCCTTCCGTCGAATATACTCCAACTCCCACGCCCCCCCCCCCCCCCCCCCCTAACTCCACCCCTGATATCTTCCTCCATTCCATGATCCTAATTAACAATCAGATCAACCATTCCCATTCCCTGACCTTTGATTATTCCTCTGCCAAACGCATAAACTGAGAAGTGGTTTGAAGTGAAAAGAATAGATTTGGGTGAAGAAATGTTCTCACCAAATCCCCCTGGGAATATTCTCTCAAATCTCCAATAATCCTCATACACAAAACAAGGCCTTAGTGGTACTTGCGTGTTGTCCCGTATTCCAGGCCAGCTGGGTTAGACATTGCATGGGCGGATATTAATCAGATTTTTTGTTCATCTATAAAAATATGCTGCTGAGAGGTTTTTTTTTGAACGGTTGATGGGTGCGAAGCACCCGATATAATTGCTGCATTGAAGTCGCTGGAAAATACAAGAAGGCTCTAAAAGAAAACGAAATTACACAGTGGCTCAAAAAATTTGCATAGAGGACCCTAAAGAAAGCTTGGAAAAGCGATCAGGTCTATCTTCTTCCATATCGACGACCACCTCCGTCGCCAGCCCGCGACAGCACCGCCGGGGATGCACCCCTTGGGGCGGAGCGCAATGGAGAGCCAACGCACGGAGAGAAGCCAAGATACAATTCTATCAGTCAACCATCATGGGACATCGTGTCTGGCACGGCATCGTTGCCGTGTTTTCTATCGATCCGTATATAGGGACGCCTCGCGCTCGCGGGAGCTGCTGGTTTCTCGTATAGAGCAACTACCAACAGCCATGCTACCCATGCATCGTGTGACCGGAGATACAGAGTGCTTTCGATTTGGATCATGAAAAGCTTAAACTAGAGAGCTGAGTATTAGGTGTTCACTTCCTGCTTTATGCGTTTCCTGTCTCCGCGGGAATTCCAGTTCAGTCCGGGCGCTCTTGTCACCAATGTATAGTAGTACTCTAGTTCACTACGGTCTACGGACTTGTCAAGGACTTGTCAAAACGAAGAACGGACAGGAGCAATTCAGAGCCAGAAGCAGAGATGGCGAGAACAAGAACACGAAGCATAATCCATACGGGGAGCAAACCGCAGCAAAGCGCTTCAGGAAAGGAGTACTACATCTTATCAGTCTATATACCACACCGTATTACCGTAACATCTCTTAACTCTTGAACATTGCATCAACTCGTCAGATCATAACTCCATATCGTGCCCTTGTAGATATAAACGCCTCTTCTTCAGTCCTCATCCCACATTCACCCTCTTACTCCTCGATCGTAAAAAGACATCCTATACAATTCACACTATAGTTATGAGATACAAGAACAAACAGATTTCCGCAAGTTGTTTCTTTGCTTATCTGCTTGCTTACCAAGTAATGCGGAGCTTTGAGAATGGAAGACATCTGGATATATACGAAAGTTTACCCATATCAAAACCCATGGTCAATTTGTACATGACCAGGTTAATGAGTGTGCAATAGAGCGCAGTGTTTCAATACACCCAAGTTGAAGCAGAGAAAACTTATCGACGACTAGGAAATAGGAAGACGCCTTGTCATCCGTCGCTTAGGGATTTTTTGCTCGTTGGATTAGTGTTCCTGGATTTTTCGGACTGGCTCGTCACAAGTTGCGAAAGATCAGCTTACTGGAATTTGCTTCCTAAATTTACCTACTTCAGGAGCTTATGCGACGGGGAAACTGCATTTTCGTTTGTTCCCCACTCTTTCATTTTCACTCTCTTATTTCTATGAAAATTCTATTCGGTGGCAAAAAATCTAGTGGTTCTAAAACATATTTTCCATTTGCGATATTTAACATTATCACCGTCCAGTGTAACAAATTATTTTGTTCCCCCATAGTAGTTTGCGTCGACTAGAAACTTGCTTCCGTGCATCATCAAATTTCTTCACTCTAACACGGCAAACCAATTATTTTATTTCAAACAAACAGCTGCTTTGGCCTTTGGCGGACTACTAATTTCTCAGTTTTTTTTTGGTAAAGGCAGAGATGCACATAATTTTTTTATAATGCTAAGCCTGAGGTCGCCTCACGACCGTGGACCGTAAAGCCACTTAACCATATCCCCTCTCCCGTCCCATGTGGCACCACCGCGCCAGCACCGGGGCGCCCAGGCGGCACAGCAGCGGCGGCTCTTCTCCTCAAACGGCCGGGTGGTCCGGGGCAACGGCGGCTTGATCTAGATGCAAACGGCGGTAGGGGCGGACGAACGACGGTGGGTCTTCTCCTCCCGGTGGTGGCCGGCTGGAGGCAGCGGTGCCGATGTCGATCCTGTGGGGTCTAGCCCGGAGGCAGCCGTCCTTTCAGCCGATGGTCTTCGTGGAGGAGTTCTTGGCTCTGGCTCCGCATCACGAGGACGCCCGGAGCGGCAACTCTGGGCTTGGCGTTGGTGGTCACCTTCTTCGCCGGAGGTGGTCGGCCGGTCACAGCTAGTTGGTAGATTGCAATCCATCATCCAGTCCCAGCTGCGAGTCCAGGAAACATAGTTCTTGGTGAAAACCGAGCCGTTTGGCGGGCGATGGCAGCGGTCTACATCGTTAGTTTGATGAAGGCATCACTTGTGCAATGACTATCGAATCGCTTGTGTTGCTCCAGGGGAAACCCTGAGATCTGGTTCTCTAGATCGGACGATGACGACACTATGGTGCCGTTTCTCTCTTGAGAGTATCATTTGTGGAGTAGCGCTGGATGCTGAGACGGGAGGAGGAGAGGTCAAGTCATGCATGCCGGTCATGCCTGTTCGGCAGGTGCTACGCACGACAGATCTTCCATGGGTGTGTTGATAACAGTTCTGTCAAGGGTTATGCGAATCTCTATCTTGAAGGTGGACCAGTGGATTGTTGGTGGTGACGGCTTCTGAAGAGAGGGCACAAGGCGCTCGCCATGGGTCTGCTACACCGGATGTGAGCTCTTGTTTTTGCCATAGGGTGACTCGGTCATGCCCCCAGTATTTAGCTGGTGGGGCGTTATTTCTGTTTTTTAGGGTAGAGACACTGACAGCAGTTTACTTCACCCATTATTGGGTTTCTAGGTGCTGAGTAGTGGTTTGAGATATTGTGATTTATTGCTTTTGATAGCTTGTTGTTTAATTTTAATAAAGAAAGCCATATGTATCTTTTAAATGCAGAGGCTGGGGCTTCCCCATTTCAAAAAAAATGCCTCGCGACCATAACTTCACTAGTTAACCACTAACCCATTTTTTCTCAATGCAACTAATGTTGGCTTTGGAACTTCCTATTTAAAGTGTTTTGTGCGCATTACTGAAATTTTATCTGGGCTTAGCATTCCTATGTAATTTATCCAGACGTTGCGTTCCTTTTTTGGTGATCCTCGTGTATGTTGCCCAATCTGAATACGGACCAGCTTTAGACCATGGAGAGAAGTCATGAAGACGGCGCCTCCACACCCTCGGACTGGATTAGAGTACACTAGCACAATGCCTCGCGCGTTGCTGCAAAAGATAATTAACTTTATAGTACATTTTATTCTATATAGCTGAATGTTTGTGAGATGCCACAAACATATAACTATATCCCTCCTCGTCTGATCGTTTTATGTTCCGATCGCAATGAAAAATAAATAAAAACGTACATGTGATGATTTTATTAGTGATTTTTTTGTTGGCTAAGGTTACAAGTTACGGAGGATTCAACACAATGCAATGAATGCCTAGCATATGAATAGTCATTCCTTACAAGGATTCGGAACTAAGTCCGTAATCCGCACGAATCATTTGGCAGTCTAAATAGAATAATGGAGAGGTTAAACGATAAATGTGATTAAATACAGAGCGAAAAAAAAGAAATCATAATGCAACGGAATATTTTGTATCGTGCACAAACGGGAATGAAAAGTTTGGAAAATTTATATTTTGTTTGCCCTCTTTCTTTCTGCCTAGCCCCTTTCTTCTCTTATATTTGTCTGAAATTACAAACAGAAATGAAAATGCCTTTTTAAAGAGACAAGTAGCCCAGCCTACTCAACTGGGCCTAGCAAGGCCAATCTAGGCTGATGCCTGACCAACCGAACCGCAGCGAACCCCCTTCTCGATACAATTCCTCCCATCAACCACCACCACACTCTATCGGTCTCCTCTCGCTCACGCACGCGGCACGTCACACCCGCACGACCCGACGCCTCCCTCTCCTCACTGGCCCGTGCTCCCTCTTCCCACCCAAGCAACGAGGAAGATCCTCCTCGCTCTTGCTAGATTTATCCCGCAAGCCCCGCGCCTCCCAGCCGGGGCTGTCTTGCCCTCACTTCCTTCATCGACCGGGCCGCCGCCTCCCTGACCGAAAAGCTCCACTTGGAGCCACCCTGCACCGGCCGACGTCCATCCTCATAAACCAACCTGCGCTGCCTTGAGCTCCTCCTTCCTCTGCGCGCGCAGGACAGCCCAGCGTTGCGTGTCTTGATAAGGTCGGGTGCTGGCAAGGGGGCTCAATGAAAATTGCATGACACGAAATGTACCTAGGACTGTGGGTTCAATTCTAGATTCCTTTGGGTGGTTGTTGTAAAATCATGTGACGTACGTACCAACTTACCGTTCACATTGCCGCTTTATTGGTTAGATAGATAGATGCCACGGAAAACTTGATTTATAGTTCCGGCTGTGCCGGCGCATATCCAAATATTCGGTTCTACGGGTTTAGTTTACAGGTTCTAATCTTCGCCTGCATAGCCAGAATCATTAAATTAAGTTTTTCAGCAATTCAACCATTTGCATAGGAGGATTTGGTGTAAGGACACTTCTAGTGGGCGACGCAAAAATGGTGATGCAAATAGTCCGTTTTTTGTTCGTTTGTGTCGAGTGATAGACAAAGTGAACTGTCCACGCGTACAAGCGCGATGACACAGCGGGGTGACCCAAACTTTTTTCTTTTCTCTTCTTCGCCGATCCGCTGCCAGGGAGCTACCGTTGCCACATGGGAGCCCTTCGGCCTCAACCCGCCTCCTCCGGTGCCGATTCCGGCCCCATCCCGCCAACTCCGATTAGAGCTCGTGGAGGATGGCCATCCCTGGACGGATCTCGTGGAGGGCGGCCATCCCCGGGCGGATCTCGTGGAGGGCGGCCATCCCTGGGCGGAGCTCGTGGAGGGCCACATGGGCGCCCAGATCCCGAGCGAGGTTGGGGAAGGCGAATGCCATTGACCTAGGCTTCAGCGAAAGAGAGGTCATCTCCATCGGCCTAGGCTCTGGCAGCGCGCGGGAGGAGAAGAGGTTGGGGAGGGGGCGTGGGAGGAGGAGGAGAAGGAGGAGAGGGCGGCGGGAGGAGGCGCAGGGCAAGGAGGAGCTGCGCTGGCGGTCACTGAGGTCGGTGAGCCGGAGGTACTGCGTCCATGGAGGTCGAGAAGGATAATATATTAAAAATAAGATTAATAGGCACTGCCACATGGGGTCGTAGCTGATTAGGCAGGATAGAACGGACGCGCACTCCTATCCAGCTTGACTCTTCCATGGCCCAAATTAGGCCAAGGATGAATCAGGAACGGATAAACAGACTGTTTGGGTTGATGCGGCACGGTGTTGATGGTTTTTCACCGTCTAGTTGGGAACCCCAAGAGGAAGGTATGATGAGTACATCAGCAAATTTTCCCTCAGTAAGAAACCAAGGTCTGTTAGTCCAGGAAAAAGCCAAACTCCAGAAGGTGATGCCCGCTAGCTTCGCGACGGCTCCGGACAATTTATAAGGCGCCTCGTCCAAGCTTTGCTTTGCGAGCGGCAACGTGGAACCTGCACACAACACAATCAAATACTTTGCTCCCAACTTACGATGAGGTTGTCAATCTCACCGGTTTGCTTGAAACAAAGGGTATGAGCGTATCGAGTGGAAAGTAATAGTAATATGCGAGTAAAGTAAACAGTGCGAGTAAAGTAAACAGGTGATAGCAATATAATAGAAATAGGACCGGGGTCCACAGTTCACTAGAGACGTCTCTCCATAAGATAAAATAACACATGCTGGGTAAACAAATTACAGTTGGGCAATTGATAGAATAAAGACAACGTGCATGTCGAGAGGATCACTATGAGATTTACTCTGGGCATTACAACAAGATACATATACCGTCATCCAACTGCATCTATGACTAATAATCCACTTGTGGCGAATCAATCCGAGAACTCCACAAGTATTAATTTGCGAACAACAGATAACTGCATTAATCAAAGTGTGTAATGTAAACAAAGCATATGCCCTTGAGCATATGAATGTTGTTTTCTCCCTAATGGCAACAACACATCTACAACCTTAGAGGTTTCTGTCACTCCTCCAGATTAAATAGAGGCATGAACCCACTATCGAGCATAAATACCCCCTCTTGGAGTCACTAGCAACTACTCGGCCAAGATAGCTACTAACAACAGAGAGCATGCAAGATCATAAACAACATAGAGATAATATAAGATAATATTCAGCACATCAACTCAATCATAACACCAATATTCATCGGATCCCAACAAACACAACATGTAGAATTACATAACGGTAGTCTCGATCATGTAAAGCAGCTCACGAGATCTAAAACATGAAGCACATGGTGGAGAAGACAACCAACTAGCTACTGCTATGGACCCATAGTCCAAGGTAGACTACTCACTCATCGCGCCGGAGGCGAGCATGGCGATAAAGAAGACCTCCGGTGGCGATTCCCCTCTCCGGCAGGGTGCCGGAAAGAGCTTCTGGACCCTCCCAATCTTGGGTCGACGGTGGCGGCGGATCGCGATGTATTCTGGAAAAGTGATCGGGTCTTTAGGTTTTTCCCGTCGGGGGGTCTTTATAGGCGAAGGGGCAGCGTCAGAGGTGGGCCAGGGTGGCCTCACCACCAGGAGGCGCGGGCCAGGGGCAGGCCGCGCCGCCCTGTGGTGTGGCTGCCCTGTGGCCCCTCTCCGTCTCCTCTTCGGTTCTCTAGAAGCTTCGGTAAATTTCTGGACGTTCGGCTTTTGTTTCGTCCAATTCCGAGAATATTTCATATGTAACTTTTCTAAAACATAAAAATAGCAGAAAATAGGGAACTGGCACTATGGCATCTCGTTAATAGGTTAGTTCCGGAAAATGCATAAAAATGCCATGAAGTGTAACGAAACACTAAGCAAATGGTGTAAAAACAAGCATGAAGCATCAAAAATTATGGATACGTTGGAGACATATCAGCATCCCCAAGCTTAACTCCTGCTCGTCCTCGAGTAGGTAAGTGATAACAAATAAATAATTTTTGAGGTGACATACACCTACACAATCTTGATCATCGATGTAAGCGTTGTGCGCTGGGATCAAAAGAACTTAAAACATGGGCATGAAAGATATAATCTTGATAGAAGAAAGTTAGCAACCATGTTATAACATGAAAATGAACACAAATGAAAGATCATGAAAATGAAACAATGAAAGTCAAACGTGTGTTCAAATCATATGGAAAAACATAGCAAATGGTTTTCAGCTTGTCCTTCATGAGAGAGCAAAACATAAATGCATAGGACACCTTCAAGTTTAAGAGGGCGACTAGATACAAATAATTTGAGAACAAGTGAAACCAACATCATGAATCAATCAATGAAAACTTTGGGACAATGCACATTATACTCAGAATGACAACTATGCTCTCTTAGACGGTGCATAAAGGTAGAAGGTGGTGACTCAACATAAAACTAAAAGAAAGGTCCTTCACAGAGGGAAGCAGTGATTGCAAGTTTTATAAACCTTCCAAAATTATGGTACTTACCGGCTTTGAGCTCTCATTGCCCCCATCATAGGCATCTTGAATGGTTAAAGTTAATGCGAATACACTTATGATGCATATACTTGACAAATCATAAGTTGAAAACCTCGTGTCCCGTGAAGTACGAATACCCAAACCTTATGCTACTTTACTTAGAGTCCCAAGCAAGCTCTTGTCATTGTAAGTATACACATATCATCGAGAAGCGCCAATGGGGTACCTCCGTGCCCGATGACATGGAACAAGTCCACATCAGAATGACAGGACAAACAGACAATGAACACCTCAGCATCTCTTTTATTTACCATTGGTATAGATTTTTATTGCGAGATGCATCGTCGAATGTTCACTATGGGCATGCTGTAAATTTCCACCATGAATTATGCATGGCTTAGATTAGCGGCCCAGGCGTTTCTCTAACATGTATACAAACTTTATGATCCCGCAAGATTCCCAATTCATTTCACATCGCGAGTATCCATAAACAAAAGATCACGATATCAACTCAAATGAAAGATAGTGCAATGTTGAAAGCTTGCCCCATGACGGCATGGCTAGGCTAATTTCCAACTTACAACTTGCAAGCATAACAACCCAACATAAGAGAGCCACAATGTCAAAATTTTAAAACGAGAAAAGTAAAGTGTGCCATCAGGTTCGTGAGAGCTTTACTGACCAATTTTCGCATAACACCAAAAAGAGTTTAATTTGAAGGATAGATAAAAGCAAGTCAAATGTACTTTGGAATAGCAAATTGCTAATAGGTATGTATGGTGGACACTTTTGGAACAACTTGGTTTTTAGGAGTTGGATGCACGAGTAGAGCTCATACTCAGTACAAAATGAGGGCTAGCAAAAGACTGGAAGCGACCATCTAAGAGAGCAATAACGGCCATAATCATGCAAAGCGACAAAGCAACATTAAAAGAAGCATAAGATGGCATCAAAAGTCAAAAACTAAGTGATCATAGAGGCTTATGGCGACTTTGTATGAGTCTAACATGTGTGAGCATGCGCCAAGTCAACCCAAATAAAGTATCAAAGGAGAAAACCAAAATAATGCTTCCAAATAATGAAAACAACGCATAATTTTTTCAAAGGCTCATTAAGCAATCTCAGTCATTTGAGACAAGTCATGCTACAGCAAAACCACTAAGCATACTATCAAAAAGACATCAAGCACGACATGCAAAAGCCTAGGCCGCAGTCTACACAAGCTCCTTTTTGTACCACTTTTTTGCATAAAACTTTTTCGCTTTTCGAACACCATTTGAACTTTTTATAAACAACTCTTTTGATGAAAACCAATATTGACCAGAGGTCAAAATACACCTTGATAAAAAGATATAACAAGATCTGAACAAAAATCAAGGCAAAAAACGAAAGCTAAACGCAGTTCCAGAAAAAGAGAACACTCGTTGAAACAATAGGAGTGAAAAACGGAGTGTTCTTGGCAAATGAAAAGCAAGGCAACTTCTCCAAAAGGAATTTGTTGGGGTGCAACCATTTATTGCAGCAAACAAAAATAAACAAAACTGAAAACTAAAAACAACTGACGCTCCAAGAAAAATGCATAATGCATGAAGCAATAAAAATATAGTGTGTTGAAAGGTGACCTGATTTTTGCCGATGAAGAAGGGGTGCCTCGGGGGCATCCCCAAGCTTTGACGCTTGTACCTCTTGGATATTTCTTGGGGTGCATGGGCATCCCCAAGCTTGAGCTTTTGTCCATTCTTCAACTCATCTCATCATTCTCCAATCCCTACACTTGAAAACTTCCTTTTTTTGAAACCATAAAGACTGTGAGGCAAAAGCCCCACCGCATTTTATTAAACCCACCAAAGTATAATAATTACAGGAGAAGAAAGGGATAGGGGGAGAAGAAACCTACCTATGTACAAAGGCTATATACAAAACTAAGCCAAGGCTTTCCAAAGGCTAACACAACTTGCCTATCCAGGCCATCAAGGAAGAGTAGTGCTTCTTTTTAATTCTATGACCAAGCATAGAAATATCATGCATGAAATTCCTTTTCCATCCCAAAAATGTTGGCCTGTCATCCCTAAAAAATTTCCCATTCCTCTGCTTCCAAATATTCCAACAGGCCAAGATCACCACCTCCATGAAGAAAGGCTGGTTAAATTGCTGCCTAGCAGCAGATAAAGAAGACTGGATGTCTTGAGCTTGAGACCAGTCGATTTGCAAATAATTCCAAACTCTTTGACTGAAGTTGCACTCAAAGAAGAGATGAAATCTATCCTCATAAGGCCTTGTTGGGCACAAAACACAATGCTTATCTCTAGTCACATTCCAGTGCCTTCTGACAAGCAAATCCCTAGTGTTGAGACGATCCACTAGTAATAGCCAGGCAAAAAACTTCACTCTCAACATACAACAGGACTTCCATAACCATTTGAATGCTGGCATAACCACCAAATGCTCATGCATATACTTGTAGCATCTAGCAGAGGTGTAAGAATCCCCCCAGGTATACACCCAAACATCTCTGTCAGCAGATAACTGATTAGAGTGTAGCAACAATTCAAGTTGTTGAAACTCCTGAAATGCTTCACTGGACAAAGGCAAATAAAACTGTAACGCCCCACCTTTGGATCAAGGTGGAACATCTGTGTTAAGTGCTATTCCCTGGATCAATGATAGCACCACAGAACAAAATGAAATATCCATTGCATAGTATCAAGATTACAACGTGGATCCAGATACTAAGTAATCAAATCTTACAAATTTACAGCGGAAATCAAGGTGGCAATGAGCCTCCATCTTCATCACGTGCCACAGGCAGCCATGTTGGAATGTAAGCTCGAGATCCTAATCCTGGTTCTTTACTCGAAAATAAAACCTGCACGTTGAATATGCAGCCCCAAAGGGGTCAGTACAATGATGTACTGGCAAATGACACATATTTGGTGGATGTTATGAGGAGCCTATCTACATGAATATTTGGCTAGTGGATCTCATAGGCTGATTTGCATAAAGCCAGTTTTATCCTATAAATCTTTCACAAAACCTTCTTTCAAGTTTTATATTTTCAAGGGTCGAAATAACCCCCAACTACCACATACTAGCTAGGTATGTAGCACTGGGCGAAATTCAACAAAGTCGGAACCTCAGGCACCACCACCCCTCGGAGTGCATGGTCCTTAGTTCCTTTCTAGAGGTTTCTAGACAAAATTTTATTTATTTAGAAAAGGTGATGAGATTCTTCCATACATTCCATGTCTAGAGACTCAATTGTCCATAACCGAGGACACGGCTAATCGATTAGTTTAGACACCTTGCAAGGGTTGTGCACTTTCACCTTACGATTCATTTTATGCCCATACATAAAATGAAACGAGACCTTTTAGAAGGAGAGGGCAACTAACTTAGCAAGCTCCGTTCCCAACCTACAATTCAACTACCAGCCACTTCTTGCACACAAGTTGCACTCCCACATCTAATCAGTCAAGACAGAGCCCATAATGTCATAAGGCTGCACTGGAAGCACTCTAAGCATGGAAGACATAGTAACCTCTTTGTTCCTGGGTGGCCATCCCGAGCGGCATTCTGAACCCACATCCTCTCGACGAGGCATGCGTCCCAGAACCCACCTACTTCGCCGCCTCTTATCAAACCAATCCACCCAGGTGTTTCATTTTAGTTGAAGTTCTTAATTTTGTTCACAAAACACCTTTATCAAGTGATCAAAGCATGGCATCAATATTTTTCAAAGTATTAGCATCCTAACAGGTGGGGTTTGAGGATAACTACAAACTACTAGGATCTAAGCATTTGATAAAACAGTTGATCAATTCACCTATCATGCATACTACTGAAACATACTAATGTAGTAGTAAAATAGGTAGGGGATATGTGTGTCACTTGCCTTTTGGAGATCACGATGTTTTCACTTTTCTCAACTAAGCACGTAGTTCTTCGCACCAACTATAGCACAGAAATAACATAATATAAACATATCATTCAAACACAAGCAAACAATTCAACAATTGAAAAGTGTTTGTTCAACAATTTAGTTTTATTGAGATGTTAAGATAGAAAGATTTGGTAAAGGATCATAAATTGTGGAATATGAATTTGAGAGCTTAGCTGGGGAAGATCAATATGATTTGAGAGAGAATTGGATTAGGCATAAAATAATTGATGAAGTTTTTATGCTTTATCTAAGCATATAAGAGTTTTGGATTATCTCATGTGGGTAAATCACATAAGAGACAAAATAGTGCAATAGCAATACTATTGAATAAGTGTGACAACAATTATTCTTAAATAGTATATATTACACTTAAGCTTAGGCTAGGACTCTTATAACATTGAAGGACTCGATTAACTCAAATGCAAATTGAATAGTTCAATGCAAGGCTAAGATTGAGTAGACATGAGTAAATGGCTATAGGTGTTGGATATGTATAGATGATATTTGAAAACATGGTTTATGGTCCCTAATGAGTAAATGGGATTGGGTTAAGTACTATGATGTTGATTTGATCAATACCATGGTAGCAAAGGTAGAAACTAAGATTGAAAGTATCACACTTTACTCAAATGACACATTTGAAATTTGAATAAGTGGGTACTATGTAAGATAGGTCTAAGTGAATATGATCTTGATCAAGATGTTGTTCAGATAACATTGGTGACTAGGTATGATTATAAGATTTGCTATGGTAGAAGGAAACATTACTGAACAGAATTAGGTTTATTCTTATAATGGAAATTACTCAAATCCTCATATTAGAACTTGAATAATAGATGAAGTGGTTCAAGAAATTATGGGAGTGATGCTACTGGATAGCTTGCAGTAATACAAAGTCACTGCAAGTGGAAGCATCCTAAAATAAGATATAGAATTCAAACTATGATCAATTTAGTGATTTGGATAGATTTGGTTGCACAAGGTGTGTGCACATATCAACTTTGGATTTTCTTGTTCCTATGATGTTCTACAAGTTGAGAGGATTTCAGAGACTACAATTTTGTAATTTTTGGATTAATAGAACTAAAGATATGAATTAAACAAGTTAACAGATGGTTTGATTCCAATTTGAAAATAGTTTCAAATTGAACCCATAAAATGTAAGATATTATTGTACTACTGGATTCTATATTTCCTAAGGATTCCAACGGTATATTATTTGCTAAATTTGGACCGGTAGATTAATTTCTATTGATTTTACAAGTTGCAGCTAAATTGAAAGGAATTTGAATTCTGTTTGAACTTAGGCAGGCCACGCGTTCTATTCTGATTTGGCTGATACCCTTTCGGGTGGATCACGGTTTTCCGCCGTTGGATTGAAGCAGATCTGAACGGTCTAGATTTGATGGTACCGTTTCGATGACTTAACAGAACAGATCCATTGGATCTGGATCTAACGGCGAGGAGGCTATCGAGCTCACCTAGGGTTCCGGTGGTCAACTCCGGCGAGGTAGCGGCCCAGGTACTTCACCGCGGCGATGCTTCGGTGACCTACGGTGCAGATGGAGAGCTGGACGGTGATCAGTGCGACGCGGGGAAGACGAGGGCGTGGATGGCGCCGTCGTTTGCGTCCAGTAGTGAGGCGGAGAGGCGGCTGGAGGATGCACGGGCGCCGGTGACCTTCGGTTTGCACTGGAGAGCTCGATTCTCTGCGAAACGATTCAATCCGAGGGCATCAAGGGGTGCGCCAGAGCAGAGGAAGAAGAATAGGCTAGGAGAGAAGGCGCGGGATCACCTGTCGTTGACGAATTTTACCGGGGAGCTCGCAGGGACCGCGGAGTCCGGCGATCGATTCCGTCGATTCGGCGGTACCTCGAGCAGGAAGAAGAAAGGGAGTCGACGGAGGACCTCTGGGGGTTTTTATAGGTCGGGTCTTGATGGCCATTATTGCGAGAAATCACCGGGGGGAGTAACTCCGGCCGTTTCCAGGAGAGAGAGAGGGAGTGATTGCCGGGGAAGAGAAATCTGACAAGGCGGTCCCACCTGTCAGCTCGGAAGAAAAGAAAAAAAAAGAAAGAGGGAGGAAGGGTTGATGGTCTGGTTCTGACCGGGTCGGCCCAGTGGCTACCCTTTTCTTATTTTTTGTTCTGTTCTTTTTCTAATTTTTCTGTTTTATGATTTGTTTCATAACTCCATCGTTTGAGCCCCAAATGCATTCAAACAAATTTCTAAATTTTTGTAAAATTCAGCAGTACATTTTGAAACAGTAATGGGACACTTTTCATGGACAAAATCATTTTCAAGAATATCTCTTTTAAAAAGGCCAACATGCTTTATTATGCATAAAGCATTATGTTGGATTAGGGTTTGAAAATAATCCTTTTAAATTCAGAGAATAAACTTTATAGAAATAGTGTTTGAAATATATTTTTCAAACATTTCTTTGGCATAGAAACTTTATAAACCATTTTGTAAGACATTTCCTTTGCGAAAGTGCTTGCATAGGATTGAATAAAGGATGGAAAATAGTATTTTGATACTTGATCTTTTTACAAGAAGTTCTTCAAGAAATTAATAGAAAGTTTAAAATAGTTTTCAAATAAAGCTTTCAAATAGGCTCAAAAGTTTTAAATTCCTGTGAATTTCCAATCATCTCAAGCAAAACAAAAGCAAAAAAATTCCCCCAAAATTTGACAAAATCTTGGGATGTTACAAAAACAGATTAATTATGTCCACAGCTTCATAATAGTCTGCCATAGACATATGCTGGTCCAGCACATAAGAAAATAATCTAGGGAACCTTTCTGACAGAGTCACCAGACTATCATTGAATTTCCATTTATCAGACCAGAAAATAATAGTGTCCCCTCTCCCTGGCTTACTAGTAGACAAAGATCTAAAATCCTCCACCAGCTTGAAAACATCATGCCACTAGAAAGAACCACATAACTTAGTGGCGTGTGGCACTGACTCCGCATAATAAGAATCCCACAGGAGAGAGACCCATGGGATATCAGCTTTGTTATAAAATTTATCCAAATACTTCATCAGTAAAGCTTCATTCTTCTTTTTGAAATTAACCAAACCCCACCCCACCTTTATCTTTTGGCTTGGTCAGCATCTCCCAAGAAGCAAGAGACTGTTTAGGGGTGTCAATATCATCCCTCCACAAACATTGTCTCAAAATTCTCTCCAGAGCCTTAATAATACCAGGAGGCAAAGAAAGAGAACAGAGAAAATATATAGGCATTGATGCAAGAGCAGAGTCAACAAGCTGAAGTCTAGCCCCTTGAGATAAAAAGTGTGAAATACTAGTTAATCTCCTTTCCAATCTGAACACAAGGGGCATAAGATCCTGCATTTGAGGCCTAACAGTCCCAAGGGGAAAACCCAAATATGTGAAAGGCATAGAAGCCATCTGACACCCAAAAGAAGTAGTTAAATCAGCCATGACCTCATCACTGACATTTATAGGAACCATACTGGATTTGTGGAAATTGACTTTCAGACCAGTAGAGCTAGCAAAATCATTCAGCATTTTCTTGAGAGCCAACACTTGGTCAATATCAGCAGGCAACACCAGCAAAGTGTCATCTGCATACTGAATAATTGGGAACTCTTCATCATTTGTTTCAATAGGCAAAGAGATAAAACCCTGATGCAGCAAATCATTAACCACATCCTGCAGAAGATCAGACCCCAAAACATACAAAGTAGGGGACAAAGGATCATCCTGTCTGACCCCCCTTTTGCAATGGAACTGTTTACCAGGAACCCCATTCAAAAGAATTGAAGAAGTGCCAGTAGACAAGATACTAGTGACCCAAAGAATGAACTTGTCATCAAAGCCCTTATATTTTAGGATTTGCAAGATAGCTTCATGTTCTATTGTATCAAAAGCCTTAGCAAAATCCAACTTTAGGATTATGATTGGTTTTTTGGAAGCATGACACTGGTATAAATATTCAAAGGCCCAAGCAATGCAATCTTGAATAGTCCTTGCTTTGAGAAAACCATACTGGTTTTTATGAATGCATTCCAAAATTCTCTGTTGCAATCTATTTCCCACTAACTTTGTCAAAAACTTCAAACAGACATTTGTTAAAGAAATTGGCCTATAATCAGAAACACATTCAGGGCTAGCAACCTTTGGAACAAGAGTAATATAAGAGCCATTGATGTTTTGCAAATCCAAATTTCCTTTTTGAAACTCTTGTGCCAACTTAATAAATTCATCTTGGATTATTGGCCAACACTTTTTTAGGAACATTCCATTAAATCCATCAGGGCCAGGAGCTCTATCAGGAGGCATTTGTTTGATTACTAGCTCAATTTCCCCTTTTAAAAAAGGGGCAGTCAACTCCTGCAAATTTGGAACCCTTTTCACTAACCTGGAAAGGTCAAACTTCATTTGGATACCCTCAGACTTTCCCATTCTTTCCTTATACTCAGACCAAAGCAAACCAACCATTTCATCATGGTCAGTTATAATTCTTCCATCCCCTGCCCTTAACATGGAAATAGCATTTCTCCTCATTCTTTGTGTTAGCATGGAAAAATTTTGTGTTATCTTCAGACATCTTAATCCACCTGACAGTGCACCTTTTCCTCCAATAGTTACACTCAATTAACAGAAGATCCTCCAAATGCTGCTTAACATGTAGCGCCCCAACCTTGGGATCAAGGTGGGACATCTGTGTTAAGTGCTATTCCCTGGATCAATGATAGCACCACAGAACAAAATGAAATATTCATTGCATAGTATCAAGATTACATCGCGGATCTAGATACAAAGTATTTAAATCTTACAATTTACACAGCGGAAATAACAAGGTGGCAAGGAGCCTCCATCTTCATCACGTGCCACAGGCAGCCATGTTGGGATGTAAGCTCGAGATCCTATCCTGGTTCCTTACTCGAAATAAAACCTGCACGTTGAATATGCAGCCCCAAAAAGGGGTCAGTACGATGATGTACTGGCAAATGACACATATTTGGTGGATATTGTGAGGAGCCTATCTACATGAATATTTGGCTGGTGGGTCTCACAGGCTGATTTGCATAAAGCCAGTTTTATCCTATAGTTCTTTCTCAAAGCTTTTATTTCAAAGTTTATATTTTCAAGGGTCGAAATAACCCCCAATTGCCACATACTAGCCAGGTATGTAGCACTGGGCGAAATTCAACAAAGTCGGAACCTCAGGCACCCCCACCCCTCGGAGTGTATGGTCCTTAGTTCCTACCTAGGGGTTTCTAGACAGATTTTAGTCATTCGTAAACGGTGATGAGATTCTTTCATACATTCCATGTCTAGAGACTCAATTGTCCATAACCGAGGACACGGCTAATCGATTAGTTTTATACACCTTGCAAGGGTTGTGCACTTTCACCTTACGATTCATTTTATGCCCATACATAAAATGAAACGAGACCTTTTAGAGGAGAGGGCAACTAACTGGCAAGATCCGTTCCCAACCTATAATTCATCTACCACCATCTTCTTGCACACAAGTTGCACCCCCACATCTAATCAGTCAAGACAGAGCCCATAATGTCATAAGGCTGCACTAGAAGTACACTAAGCATGGAAGACATAGCCATCTCTTTGTTCCTGGGTGACCATCCCGAGCGGTATTCTGTTCCCACATCCTCTTACAAGGCATGCGTCCCAGAACCCACCTACCTCGCCTCCTCTTATCAAACCATTCCACCCAGGTGTTTCATTTTAGTTGAAGTTCTTAATTTGTTCACAAAACACTTTTATCAAGTGATCAAAGCAAGGCATCAATATTTTTCAAAGTATTTAGCATCCTAACAGGTGGGGTTTGAGGGATAGCTACACACTACTAGGATCTAAGCATTTGATAAAACAGTTGAATAAATCACCTATCATGCATACTACTAGAGGTGAAAATACTAATGCATATGTAAAAATGGGTAAGGGACATGTGTATCACTTGCCTTTTGAAGAACACGATGTTTCTCTTCCCTCAACTAAGCGTGTAGATCCCCGCACCAACTATAGTACAGAAGGAACATAACGTAAACACTCCAAACAATTACAAACAAACAATTTAAGCAATTGGAGGAATTCGTTTAACCATTTAGCTTCATTGAGATGTTGTGATTTGAAGGATATGGTAAATGATCATGATTTATAAGATATGAGTTTGATGGCTTGGTTGGGAAGGATTAGTGTGATTGAGGGGGAAATGGTCTAGGCAAGTTTAAGAATGCTTGAACTACTCAAATAGTACATTTGCGAGTTGAATAGTTCAATACATGAAGACAGAACTAAGTGGGCATTGGATTGGGTATAAATGGTTGATATTTGAGGGCATGGCTCAATTGGTTCATTGATCAACATGGCGTGTAACACATACTATGGTACGGGTTATATCAACTCCACATTAATAGAATCTAGGTTTGAGATGAATTCATATTCTACTCAAGTATCTCATTTGCTATTTGAATATATATGAATTGACAAGGTATGATGAGTGAAGATCTTTATGCTGTATCAAAGCATAATGAATCTTGGATTATCTTATGTGGGTAACTCACATAAGAGACAAAGTAGTGCAATAGCAATACTATTGAATAAGTGTGACAACAATTATTCTTAAATAGTATATTTTACACTTAGTCAATGGGCCAGGAAATATGAAGCATTGAGTTATTCAATTAACTTATTTGTTAATTGAATAATTCTATGCAAGGCTATGGTTGAGTAGTCATGAATAAATGATTATAGGTAAAGGATAGGTATAGGTGATGTGTGAAACATGGCTTAAGGTTCCAGATGAGTAGATAGGATTGGGTTAAGTACTATGATTGTTGATTTGATCAATACCATAGTAGCAAGGTTGAAACTAAGATTGGAGGTATCACACTTTACTCAAACAACCCAATTGTAATTTGAATATGTGTGAGCAAATCATGATGTACTTAGATGGATATGACATTGGATCAAGGTGATCCCAAGATGATGTTTGATAGCTAGGTATGAGTATGAGATTTTGCTAAAGTAGAAAAGAAAACATTACTGAACAGAAATGGATTTATTCTTATAATAGAAATTACTCAAATCCTCATATTAGAATTTGGATAATAGTGAAGTGTTTCGATCAGATATGGGAGGGATACTACTGGATAGCTTGCACTATAGTAGAGTCACTGCAAGTGGATTTACTCTAAAATAAATTTTAGAACTCAAGATATGACCAAAATAGTGATTTGAGAAGATTTGAAAGTACAAAGTGTGTGCACGTATCAAGTTTGGATTTTCTTGATCCTATGATGTTCTACAAGTTCTAAGGAGTCCAGAGACTACAAATTTGTAATTTTTGGACACTTGGTTCAAAAGATATGAATTAAACAAACTAACAGGAGGTTCAGACTCAATTTGAAAATAGTTTCAAAATGAACCCATGAAATATGAGATTTTATTGAACTAATGGATTCTACAGGTTTCAAGGATTCCAACGGTATAACATTTGCTATTTTTGGACCTACAGATCAAAAGATGTGAATTTTGCAAGATTGGGATCAAATCTGGTTTGAATTTCTAATTTGAGTTTCTGTTTAAACCATAGGCCGACACGCGGTGTGTTCCGATTGGCCGGTACCACTTCGGCCGGATCAAGGTTGTGGGCCGTTAGATCTTAAGTGGATCGAACGCACCAGATCTACTGATACCTCTTCGTTTAAGTGAAGCGATTTGGGCTTTTGGATCTTGATCGGATGGAC
Source organism: Dactylis glomerata (assembly GCA_007115705.1). NCBI lineage: Eukaryota > Viridiplantae > Streptophyta > Magnoliopsida > Poales > Poaceae > Dactylis > Dactylis glomerata. Next base: position 1,187,540 of record QXEO01000200.1, on the reverse strand, counting down.
GATAAGAATCAGAGAGGAGAGAAGCTCACCTAGGGTTTTCTGTGCGTCGCCGGCGGCGAGCTTGCGCACTGGAGGTCGACGTCGCCGACTATGTGGAGGGTTCTGGAGGCGGTGAAGACGCGGACGTGGATCAGAACGATGAGGCGAGCTCGAGAGCGTGAATCTCCACCTCGATTGCTTCCAGATGAAGGAGTAGAGGACGGCTGGAGGGTGCACGGGCGTCGGTGACCTTCGGGTTGCACTGGAGAGCTCGGTTTCCTGCGAAATGGTTCAGTCCGTGGGCGTCAAGAGGTGCGCCAGAATAGGGGAAGACGATAGGAGAGAAGAGAGAGGGCGGGGCTCACTGGCAATGGTCGAATTCGACCGGAGACACCTGCAGATGTGCGGACCTCCGATGAGGGATTCGAGCAGCCTGGCGGCCCGGTTCGAGGAGAGGTGGGGAGGGGAGTGAGAGGAGAGTGCGAGGTATTTATAGGCGTGGTCTTGATGGCCATTACTCGCGAGAAATCAATGGGAGAGGTTTACTCCGGCGACCGTTTCCAGAAACGGAGAGAGAGGGAAAAGATTGCGGGAGGAGGGGGATGACATGCGGGGCCCACATGTCGGCGTGTAGAAGAGAGGGAGAGGATACCGGTTCGGGGCGGGGCGTTGCTGGGCCGTGGGTTCGTTCTGGCCGTGGGCTGGAATGGTTCCCGGGGTCCAGTTTCATATTTTTCCTTTTCTTTCTCTTTTTCTTTTCTGATTTTCTTATTTCTTTCATAGGTTTTGCAAAAATGCTCCAAATCAAATCAAACCACTTTCAGAGATTTGCAAATTTCACTGCAAGGTTTTAATTCAATAGGAAACGAGTTTTCAGAATCAGAACAAGATTTTTTATAGAATTATGGATTGAGGCCAAAGGTTTTTTTTTTTGCTTGCATAAAGCTGAATAGGATTTGAAAATAAATCTTTTGAGAATAAGGAATAATAATGTTTGAAAATATCCTCCAAACTTACTTTTTGAAATACAATCTTTACTAAATGAAACACCCTTAGGATTCACTCCTTAGCAAGCAAACTTGCATAGGTTTGAATAAAGGTTGGAAAGGAAGTATTTTGATAATTGGTTCTTTTCTCAAAAAGGATCTTCAAGAATATAGTAGAATGTTTAAAACATTTTCTAATAAAACTTTCAAATAGACTCAAAAAGTTTTAAATCCCTGTGAAATTTCAATCATTTCAAGCAATACAAAAGCAAAAAAATTCCCCCAAAATTTGACAAAATCTTGGGATGTTACATAACAATACTTCTGAAATTAAATTCAGCTGTGAAGAGATTTCTATTTTCCTCCAAAGTATCCAATATGAGAATTACTCTGTTGCACTTCTGAATAAAAACCTTAAGCTTTGAAATAGACATTTGCCATTTCTTCAGTGCATACCTGAGACATTTAAACTTGTCAGCAATAATAGTCGAGCAGTGATTTTTCCTAGAATCCACAGTCCAAGAATTCTTCACACAGTCAATGAAACCTGGCAAATCAACCCAAAAATTCTCAAACCGAAAAATGCTAGCTTTGGGGATTGTAGTATCAATATTCACCACACAAGGAATATGATCATACTTTGTATGAGCTAAAGTAAGAACAACTGAATTAGGATCGACAGAGATCCAATTGGCACTGGTGAAAAACCAGTCAAGTAGCTCCAAGAGTGGCTGCTTCTGCATATTTGACCATGTATATTTTCTTCCTTTTAAAGGGAGTTCAAGCAGGCCCAAATGACCAATAATATCATTAAAAATCAACATATCATTCACATCCCCACCAGGTTTATTCCTATTATCAAAACTTCTGATAAAATTGAAAACTTCCTTCATACAAAACTAAACACAATTCCATTAGCAACATTAGTGTAAGCATAACATTGAATCAACCCTTTTTGCTTCAGGTTTTAACTCAAAACCACCACATATAAAGCATATACTACTGTAGCAACTTCTCCAAAAGTTCCATGATCAAAAGAACTAAAAAAGAAAGCCATAAAGCGGCAAACACGAATATTGGCAAAAATCTGTCAAAACAGAACAGCTGAAAAAGCTCGAATTTTTAGAGGGTTTTCTGTTGCTCAAATCAAAAAGTGTTCAACTAATGAAAGTTTGGATATAACCTGGGGCATATGCACAAGAAATCGCAGGTCCAAAAGATATACAGAGAATTTTCACGAATTTTTACGGTGCAGCACTGAAAACTGTTTCAGGACAGCAACATCCCCAAATCTTACCTCACTCAAATTAGAGGCTTCTCTTGGCACAAAAACGAAATAAAAAGGATAAGGAGCAGTTATTACAGTAGTAATAACTTCCAAGACTCAAATAAAAGTAAAAGTACTGAAAGTAAAAACATTGGGTTATCTCCCAAGAGTGCTTTTCTTTAACACCTTTGAGCTAGGCGCAGAAAATGTGAATCAAGTAATATCAAGTGATGAAGCATCAAGCTCATAATTGCTCTAAGAATAGAGTCAAAAAGCAATTTCTTTCTCTTTCTAGGGAAGTGTTCCATACCTTTCTTGAGTGGAAATTGATATTTGATAGTGCCTTCCCTCATATCAATGATGGCACCTACAGTTCGAAGAAAAGGTCTTCCCAAAATAATAGGATATGAAGCATTGCATTCAATATCCATGACAAGAAAATCAACGGGAACAAGGTTATTGTTAACCATAATAAGAACATCATTAATCCTTCCCAAAGGTTTCTTCTTAGCAACATCAGCAATAGGAACATCATAATAACACTTTTCAAGAGGTGGTAAATCAAGCATGTCATAAATTTTTCTAGGCATAATAGAAATAGTAGCACCTAGATCACATAAAGCATGGCAATCTAAACTATTAACATGCATATCAATGATGGGTTCCCAACCATCTTCTAATTTCTTAGGAATAGAAGCTTTTTGCTTCAACTTTTCATCCCTAATTTTCATAAGAGCATTGGTAATATGCTTAGTAAAAGCAACGTTTAAAGAACTAGCATTGGGAGTCAAAGCAAGCTTTTGCAAGAACAAAATAACTTCAGATATATTGCAGCCATCAATATCAAAATCATTAAAGGAAATAGAGCTATCTTCTCCTACACTCCGAAAAATTTCAGCACTCTTTTGAGAAAAAGTTTTTGCTGTTTTAGGCTTTTTAACACTAGGAGTAGGAGTTTTCTCTACACCAATCAAAGTAAGAGGATTGCTAGCATTAGGACCAACATCATTAGAGGTAGTAATGGTACATACCTTCATCTTTCTAGCCATCTCATCTTCTCTTTCCCACCTGGCATGCAATTCTGCTAGCATCCTAACATTTTCATCAATTCTAACTTGGATAGCATTAGCAGTGGCAAAAGGATCAGGCTTAGCAGATATTCTGTCAACCAAAGAAGATTGCACATTAGACAAATACGAAATATCGGTTTCAGCCTTGGAAACCTTAGCTTGCAACTCAGGAATAGCCTTGTTTAAATTTTCAAGTTGATGACTAATAGTCCTCAACAGAGCTGATTGCTCCTCCATAGTCTTGGTGAAAGCCCTGTTCTGCTCATATTGCGCCTGCATAAAATTCTTGGTAGCCTTTTCAAGTTCAATAATTCTTTCTTCACTAGGCATTTTAGGTCTACCAAGATAGCTATTATCACCATTAGAAGGAAACGGCCTATAATTGTTACTAGCAAAATTGTTCCTATAAGCATTGTTGTTGAAATTATTATTTCTAATGAAGTTTACATCAACATGCTCTTCTTGAGCAACCAAAGAGGCCAAAGGAACATTATTAGGATCTACATGAGTCCTATCATTAGAAAGCATAAGCATAATAGCATCAATCTTATCACTCAAGGAAGAGGTTTCCTCAACAAAATTTACCTTCTTACTTTGTGGAGCTCTCTTGGTGTGCCATTCAGAGTAATTTACCATCATATTGTCGAGAAGCTTTGTTGCGGCGCCCAAGGTAAGGGACATAAAAGTGCCTCCAACAGCTGAATCAAGTAGGTTCCTTGAAGAAAAATCCAGTCCTGCATAAAAAGTTTGAACAATCATCCAAGTAGTCAGTCCATGAGTGGGACAATTCTTGATCATAGATTTCATTCTTTCCCAAGCTTGAGCAACATGTTCATTATCAAACTAGCTAAAATTCATAATATTGCTACGCAAAGCTATAATCTTAGCAGGAGGATAGTATCTACCAATAAAAGCATCCTTACACTTAGCCCATGAATCAATACTATTTTTAGGCAAAGACAGCAACCAATCCTTAGCTTTTCCTCTCAAAGAAAAAGGAAACAACTTAAGCTTAATAATATCACCATCAACATTCTCATACTTTTGCATCTCACATAGCTCAACAAAATTGTTGAGATGAGCTGCAGCATCATCAGTACTAGCACCAGAAAATTGCTCTTTCATAACAAGGTTCAACAAAGCAGGCTTAATCTCATAAAAATTTGCAGCAGGAGAAGGTGGCGCAATAGGAGTGCAGATAAAATCACTATTATTAGTGCTTGTAAAATCACACAACTTGGTGTTTTCAGGAGTAGCCGTTCTAGCAAAGCTAAAAGCAGACAAGTAAAAACAACTATAAAGGATACTATTTTTTTTGTATTTTTGATAAAACGATGCAAGTAAAAATAAAGTAAAAGCAAAACTTAAAACAAAGTAAAGGATGTGCGTGCAAAACTCCCCTTGCAGAAGTCTTCTTTTTCCCCAGCAACGGTGCCAGAAAATTAGCTTGATGCGGTACGGTGTTGATGGTTTTTCACCGTCCTGTTGGGAACCCCAAGAGGAAGGTATAATGAGTACATCAGCAAATTTTCCCTCAGTAAGAAACCAAGGTTTGTCAGTCCAGGAAAAAGCCAAACTCCAAAAGGTGATGCCCGCTAGCTTCGCGACGGCTCCGGTCAATTTATAAGGTGCCTCGTCCAAGCTTTGCTTTGCGAGCGGCAACGTGGAACCTGCACACAACACAACCAAATACTTTGCTCCCAACTTACGATGAGGTTGTCAATCTCACTGGTTTGCTTGAAACAAAAGGTATGAGCGTATCGAGTGGAAAGTAATAGTAATATGCGAGTAAAGTAAACAGTGCGAGTAAAGTAAACAGGTGATAACAATATAATGGAAATAGGACCGGGGTCCACAGTTCACTAGTGGTGTCTCTCCATAAGATAAAATAACACATGCTGGGTAAACAAATTACAGTTGGGCAATTGATAGAATAAAGACAACGTGCATGTCGAGAGGATCACTATGAGATTTACTCTGGGCATTACAACAAGATACATAGACCGTCATCCAACTGCATCTATGACTAATAATCCACTTGTGGCGAATCAATCCGAGAACTCCACAAGTATTAAGTTGCGAACAACAGATAACTGCATTAAGCAAAGTGTGTAATGTAAACAAAGCATATGCCCTTTAGCATATGAATGTTGTTTTCTCCCTAATGGCAACAACACATCTACAACCTTAGAGGTTTCTGTCACTCCCCCAGATTAAATAGAGGCATGAACCCACTATCGAGCATAAATACCCCCTCTTGGAGTCGCTAGCAACTACTTGGCCAAGATAGCTACTAACAACAGAGAGCATGCAAGATCATAAGCAACATAATATAATATTCAGCACATCAACTCAATCATAACACCAATATTCATCGGATCCCAACAAACACAACATGTAGAATTACATAACGGTAGTCTCGATCATGTAAAGCAGCTCACGAGATCTAAACATGAAGCACATGGTGGAGAAGACAACCAACTAGCAACTGCTATGGACCCATAGTCCAAGGTAGACTACTCAGTCATCACGCCGGAGGCAAGCATGGCGATGAAGAAGACCTCCGGTGGCGATTCCCCTCTCCGGCAGGGTGTCGGGAAGAGCTTCTGGACCCTCCCAATCTCGGGTCGACGGCGGTGGCGGATCGCGATGTATTCTGGAAAAGTGAACGAGTCTTTAGGTTTTTCTCGTCGGGGGGTCTTTATAGGCAAAGGGGCGGCGTCAGAGGTCGGCCAGGGTGGCCTCACCACCAGGGGGCGTGTGCCAGGGCAGGCCGCGCCGCCCTGTGGTGTGGCTGCCCTGTGGCCCCTCTCCGTCTCCTCTTCGGTTCTCTGGAAGCTTTGGTAAATTTCTGGACGTTCGGCTTTTGTTTCGTCCAATTCCGAGAATATTTCCTGTGTAACTTTTCCGAAACACAAAAACAGCGGAAAACAGGGAACTGGCACTGTGGCATCTCGTTAATAGGTTAGTTCCGGAAAATGCATAAAAATGCCATGAAGTGTAACAAAACACTAAGCAAATGGTGTAAAAACAAGCATGGAGCATCAAAAATTATGGATACGTTGGAGACGTATCATGGGTCTCGCTGTTAGAGCCTATTTTTTGGCCCGATTGTTCATGTGGACCAAATCGGACAGCTTAAGACCGTTCAGGTAGCCTCGCAGAGATGCCCTAAGGGGACGAGGTGGAGTTGGTGGCGAATGAAGGGTGGCTTCAGAGAGGAAGATGCCCACGGTGGATGGGATCAGCCGGTAGCTAGCGTAAGGGTCATCACAGGATCGATGGAGAGTTGGCTATTTGAAGGTCATAACTTATGTATGTGCATGGTATGATTCTATGAGATCTAAAACTGAAAGTGATCGGTCGACAAGGGGCGGGGTAGGATTCATGTCCTCATGCGAATATGAATGAAAGGAAAGACTTGCAAAAAAGTAACAAAAAATTCCTAGTAGAAGGAGACATAGGCTACAAACAAAGAAACAAATTTACAAAGATCTTAAACGAAGAACCAAAAAGCAACGGGGGCGTGGTGGTGCGGTGTTGATGTAGGAATATTGTAGATAACCGCCCAGTTGGAAACCCCAAGAGAAGGTAATGATGAGCACAGCAGTAAGTCTTCCCTCAATTGTGAAACCAAGGTTTATCAAACCAGTAGGAGAAAGAACCAAACTTTCGAAGGTTGATGCCCGCTAGCTTTGCGACACTCCGGACAATGGTGCCAGAAAACTTGTCGGCGTGTACCTTTCACCAGCAGTGATACGTCTCAAACGTATCCATAATTTTTGATGCTCCATGCTTGTTTTACACCATTTGCTTAGTGTTTCGTTACACTTTGTGGCACTTCTATGCATTTTCTGGAACTAACCTATTAACAAGTTGCCACAGTGCCAGTTCCCTGTTTTCTGCTGTTTTTGTGTTTCAGAAAAGTTACACAGGAAATATTCTCGGAATTGGACGAAACCAAAGCCAGTCGCCCAGAATTTTACCGAAGCTTCCAGAGAACCGAAGAGGAGACAGAGTGGGGCCACGAGGTGGCCTCACACCAGGGCGGCGCGGCCAGGGGCTGGGCCGCGCCCCCTATGTGTGAGACCGCCTCGGTCCACTTCTGACGATGCCCCTTCGCCTATAAAGACCCCCCAATGAGAAAAACCTAAGGCCCGATCAGTTTTCCAGAACACATCGCGATCCGCCGCCGCCATCGACCCGAAGATCGGGAGGGTCCAGAAGCTCTTCCCGGCACTCTGCCGGAGAGGGGAATCGCCACCCGAGGTCTTCTTCATCGCCATGCTTGCCTCTGGAGCGATGAGTGAGTAGTCTACCTTGGACTATGGGTCCATAGCAGTAGCTAGATGGTTGTCTTCTCCACCATGTGCTTCATGTTTAGATCTCATGAGCTGCTCTACATGATTGAGATCACCGTTATGTAATTCTACATGTTTGGTTTGTTGGGATCCGATGAATATTGGTGTTATGCTTGAGTTGAAGTACTGAAATTTATCTATTGTTATCTCTATGTTGTTTATGATCTTGCATGCTCTCCGTTGTTAGTAGCTATCTTGGCCGAGTAGTTGATAGTGACTCCAAGAGGGGGTATTTATGCTCGATAGTGGGTTCATGCCTCTATTTAATCTGGGGGAGTGATAGAAACCTCTAAGGTTGTAGATGTGTTGTTGCTACTAGGGGGAAAACAACATTCATATGCTCGAGGGCATATGCTTTGTTTACATTACACACTTTGCTTAATGCAATTATCTGTTGTTTGCAACATAATACTCATGGGGTGTTCGGACGATATCCCCGTGAGTGGATTATTAGTCATAGATGCAGTTGGATGGCAGTCTATGTATTTTGTTGTAATGCCCAGAGTAAATCTCATAGTGATCCTCTCATCATATGCACATTATCTTTATTCTATCAATTGCCCAACTGTAATTTGTTTACCCAGCTTGTATTATTTTACCTTATGGAGAGACACCGCTAGTGAACTGTGGACCCCGGTCCTATTTCCTTTATATTGCTATCACCTGTTTACTTTACTCGCACTGTTTACTTTACTCACATACTATTATCACTTTCCACTAGATACGCTCATACCCTTTGTTTCAAGCAAACCGGTGAGATTGACAACCTCATCGTAAGTTGGGAGCAAAGTATTTGGTTGTGTTGTGTGCAGGTTCCGCGTTGCAGCTAGCAAGCAAAGCTTGGACGAGGCGCCCTATAAATTGTCCTGAGCTGTCGCAAGCTAGCAAGCATCACCTTCGATCATTTGTCTCCCTCCTACTGGATTGATAACCTTGGTTTCTTACTGAGGGAAAAACTTGCTGCTATATTCATCACACCTTGCTCTTGGGGTTTTCCAACTGGCCGGTCATTTTACTTCATCGACTCAGCTCCATCAAGTTTTTCTGGCGCCGTTGCCGGGGAGGAAGAAGACTTTTGCGAGGGGAGTTTTCGCACGCACATCCTTTACTTTGTTTTAAGTTTTGCTTTACTTTATTTTTACTTGCATCGTTTTATCAAAAACCCAAAAATATTAGAATCCTTTGTAGTTGTTTTTACTTGTCTGCTTTTAGTTTGCTAGAATGGCTACTCCTGAAAACACCAAGTTGTGTGACTTTACTAGCATGAACAATAGTGATTTTATCTGCACTCCTATTGCGCCACCTGCTCCTGCTGCAAATTTTTATGAGATTAAGCCTGCTTTGTTGAACCTTGTTATGAAAGAGCCATTTTCTGGTGCTAGTACTGATGATGCTGCAGCTCATCTCAACAATTTTGTTGAGCTATGTGAGATGCAGAAATATAAGGAGGTTGAAAGTGATATTATTAAGCTTAAGTTGTTTCCTTTTTCTTTGAGAGGAAAAGCTAAGGATTGGTTGCTGTCTTTGCCTAAAAATAGTATTGATTCATGGGCTAAGTGTAAGGATGCTTTTATTGGTAGATACTATCCTTCTGCTAAGATTATAGCTTTGCGTAGCAATATTATGAAGCTTAGTCAGTTTGATAATGAACATGTTGCTCAAGCTTGGGAAAGAATGAAATCTATGATAAAGAATTGTCCCACTCACAGACTGACTACTTGGATGATTGTTCAAACTTTTTATGCAGGACTGAATTTTTCTTTGAGGAACCTACTTGATTCAGCTGCTGGAGGCACTTTTATGTCCCTTACCTTGGGCGCCGCAACAAAGCTTCTCGACAATATGATGGTAAATTACTCTGAATGGCACACCGAGAGAGCTCCACAAGGTAAGAAGGTAAATTCTGTTGAGGAAACCTCTTCCTTGAGTGATAAGATTGATGCTATTATGCTTATGCTTTCAAATGATAGGACTCATGTAGATCCTAATAATGTTCCTTTGGCCTCTTTGGTTGCTCAAGAAGAGCATGTTTATGTAAACTTCAGTAGAAATAATAATTTCAACAATAATGCTTATAGGAACAATTTTGCTAGTAACAATTATAGGCCGTTTCCTTCTAATGTTGATAATAGATATCTTGGTAGACATAAAATGCCTAGTGAAGGAAGAATTTTTGAACTTGAGAAGGCTACCAAGAATTTTATGTAGGCGCAATATGAGCAGAATAGGGCTTTCACCAAGACTATGGAAGAGCAATCAGCTCTGTTGAGGACTATTAGTCATCAACTTGAAAATTTGAACAAGGCTATTCCTGAGTTACAAGCTAAGGTTTCCAAGGCTGAAACCGATATTTCAACTCTGTCTAATGTGCAATCTTCTTTGGTTAACAGAATGTCCGCTAAGCCTGATCCTTTTGCTACTGCTAATGCTATCCAAGTTAGAATTGATAAAAATGTTAGGATGCTAGCAGAATTGCATGCCAGGTGGGAAAGAGAAGATGAGATGGCTAGAGAAATGAAGGTATGTAAAATTACTACCTCTAATGACGTTGCTCCTAATGCTAGCAATCCTCTTACTTTGATTGGTGTAGAGAAAACTCCCACTCCTTGTGTTAAAAAGCCTAAAACTGCTAAAACTTTTTCTCAAAAGAGTGCTAAAAATATTCGGAGTGTAGGAGATGATAGCTCTACTTCCTTTAATGATTTTGATGTTTATGGCTGCAATATATCTGAAGTTATTTTGTTTTTGCAAAAGCTTGCTTTGACTCCAAATGCTAGTTCTTTAAATGTTGCTTTTACTAAGCATATTATCAATGCTCTTATGAAAATTAGGGATGAAAAGTTGAAGCAAAATCTTCTATTCCTAAGAAGTTAGAAGATGGTTGGGAACCCATCATTGATATGCATGTTAATGGTTTTGATTGCCGTGCTTTATGTGATCTAGGTGCTAGTATTTCTATTATGCCTAGAAAGATTTATGATATGCTTGATTTACCACCGCTTGAAAAGTGTTATTATGATGTTCCTATTGCTGATGTTGCTAAGAAGAAACCTTTGGGAAGAATTAATGATGTTCTTATTGTGGTTAACAATAACCTTGTTCCTGTTGATTTTCTTGTCATGGATGTTGAATGCAATGCTTCATGTCCTATTATTTTTGGAAGACCCTTTCTTCGAACTGTAGGTTCCATCATTGATATGAGGGAAGGCACCATCAAATATCAATTCCCACTCAAGAAAGCTATGGAACAATTCCCTAGAAAGAGAAATAAATTAGTGTTTGACTCTATTCTTAGAGCAAATTATGAACTTTATGCTTCATCACTTGATGTTACTTGATTCGCAATTTTTTGCGCCTAGCTCAAAGGCGTTAAAGAAAAGCACTCTTGGGAGATAACCCAATGTTTTTACATTCAGTTCTTTTTATTTTATTTGAGTCTTGGAAGTTATTACTACTGTAATGACCTCTCGTTATCCTTTTTATTTCGTTTTTGTGCCAAGAGAAGCCTCTAATTTGAGTGAGGTAAGATTTGGGGATGTTGCTGTCCTGAAACAGTTTTCGGTGCTGCACCGTAAAAATTTGTGAAAATTCTCTGTATATCTTTTGGACCTGCGATTTCTTGAGCATATGCCCCAGGTTATATCGAAACTTTCATTAGTTTAACACTTTTTGATTTGAGCAACATAAAACCCCTTAAAAATTCGACCTTTGTCAGCTGTTCAGTTTTGACAGATTTCTGCCAATATTTGTGTTTGCCGCTTTATCGCTTTCTTTTTGAGTTCTTTTGATCACGGAACTTTTGGGGAAGTTGATACAGTAGTATATGCTTTATATATGGTGGTTTTAGATTGAAACCTGAAGCAAAAAGGGCTGATTCCATGTTATGCTTACACTAATGTTGCTAATAGATTTGTGTTTAGTTTTGTATGAAGGAAGTTTTCAAGTGTAGGGATCGGAGAGTGATGAGATGAGTTGAAGAATGGAAAAAAGCTCAAGCTTGGGGATGCCCATGCATCACCCCAAGAAATATCCAAGAAGTACAAGCGTCAAAGCTTGGGGATGCCCCCGAGGCACCCCTTCTTCATCGGCAAAAATCAGGTCACCTTTCGAAACACTATATTTTTATTGCTTCATGCATTATGCGTTTTTCTTGGAGCATCAGTTGTTTTTAGTTTTCAGTTTAGTTTAGTTTTGTTTGCTGCAATAAATGGTTGGACCCCAACAAATTTCTTTTGGAGAAGTCGCCTTGCTTTTCATTTGCCAAGAACACTCCGTTTTTCACTCTATTCGTTTCAACGAGTGTTCTCTTTTTCTAGAACTGCGTTTAGTTTTTGTTTTTCACCTTGATTTGCGTTCAGATCTTGCTATATCTTTTCATCAAGGTGTATTTTTGCCTCTGGTCCTTATTGGTTTTCATCAAAAGAGGTGTTTATAAAAAGTTCGAATGGTGTTGGAAAAGAGAAAAAGCTTTATGCAAAAAAGTGGTACAAGAAGGAGCTTGTGTAGACTGCGCCCTAGGCTTTTGCATGTCGTGCTTGATGTCTTTTTGATAGTATGCTTATTGGTTTTGCTGTAGCATGACTTGTCTCAAATAACTGATATTGCTTAACGAGCCTTTGAAAAAATCATGCGTTGTTTTAATTATTTGGAAACATTATTTTGGGTTTCTCCTTGATGCTTTATTTGGGTTGACTTGGCGCATGCTCACACATGTTAGACTCTTACAAAGTCGCCAATAGCCTCTATGATCATTTAGTTTTTGACTTTTGATGCCATCTTATGCTTCTTTTAATGTCGCTTTGTCGCTTTGCATGATTATGGCCATTATTGCTCTCTTAGTTGGTCGCTCCCAGTCTTTTGCTAGCCTTCGTTTTGTACTGAGTATGAGCTCTACTCGTGCATCCAACTCCTAAGAAACCAAGTTTTCCAAAGTGTCCACCATACATACCTATTAGCAATTTGCTATTCCAAAGTACATTTGACTTGCTTTTATCTACTCTTCAAATTAAACTCTTACTAGTGTTATGCGAAAATTGGTCAGTAAAGCTCTCACGAACCGGATGGCACACTTTATTTTTCTCGTTCTTAAAAATTTGAGATTGTGGTCTCTTATGTTGAGTTGTTATGCTTGCAAGTTGTAAGTTGGGAATTAGCCCAACCATGCCGTCATGGGGCAAGCTTTCAACATTGCACTTCTTATTTGAGTTGATATCGTGATCTTTTGTTTATGGATACTCGCGGTGTGAAATGAATTGGGAATCTTGCGGGATCATGGAGTTTGTATATGTGTTAGAGAAATGCCGGGGCCGCCAATCTAAGCCATGCATAATTCATGGTGGAAATTTGCAGCATGCCCATAGTGGACATTCGACGACGCATCTCAAAATAAAAAGCTATACAAATCTTAAATAAAAGAGATGTCGAGGTGTTCATTGTCTGCTTGTCCTGTCATTTTGATGTGGGCTTGTTCCATGTCATCGGGCACGGAGGTACCCCGTTGGCGGTTCTCAATGATACGTGTATACTTACAATGACAAGAGCTTGCTTGGGACTCTAAGTAAAGTAGCATGAGGTTTGGGTACTTGTATTCATGGGACACGAGGTTTTCAACTGATGATTTGTCAAGCATATGCAGCGTAAGTGTTCTCGCATTAACTTTAACCATTAAAGATGCTTATGATGGGGGCAATGAGAGCTCAAAGCCGGTAAGTATCATAATTTTTGAAGGTTTATAAAACTTGCAATCACTGCTTCCCTCCGCGAAGGGCCTTTCTTTTACTTTTATGTTGAGTCACCACCTTCTATCTTTATGCACCATTAAGAGAGCATAGTTGTCATTCTTAGTATAATGTGGATTGTCCCAAAGTTTTCATTGATTGATTCATATTGTTGGTTTCACTTGTTCTTAAATTATTTGTATCTAGTCGCCCTCTTAAACTTGAAGGTGTCCTATGCATTTATGTTTTGCTCTCCATGAAGGACAAGCTGAAAACCATTTGTATGTTTTTCCTTATGATTTGAACACACGTTTGACTTTCATTGTTTCATTTTCATGATCTTTTGTTTGTGTTCATCTTCATGTTATAACATGGTTGCTAAGTTTCTTCTATCAAGATTATGTCTTTCATGCCCATATTTTAAGTTCTTTTGATCCCAGCGCACAACGCTTACATAGAGATCAAGATTGTGTAGGTGCATGTCACCTCAAAAATTATTTCTTTTGTTATCACTTACCTACTCGAGGACGAGCAGGAGTTAAGCTTGGGGATGCTGATACGTCTCCAACATATCCATAATTTTTGATACTCCATGCTTGTTTTTACACCATTTGCTTAGTGTTTCGTTACACTTCGTGGCACTTTTATACATTTTCCGGAACTAACCTATTATCAAGTCACCACAGTGTCAGTTCCCTATTTTCTGCTATTTTTGTGTTTTAGAAAAGGTACACAGGAAATATTCTCGGAATTGGACGAAACCAAAGCCAGTCGCCCAGAATTTCACCGAAGCTTCCAGAGAACCGAAGAGGAGACGGAGTGGGGCCACAAGGGGCCCACACACCAGGCCAGCGTGGCCCAGGGGTAGGCCGCGCCCCCTATGTGTGAGACCACCTCGGTCCACTCCTGACGATGCCCCTTCGCCTATAAAGACCCCCCGACGGGAAAAACCTAAAGACCCGATCAGTTTTCTAGAACACATCGCGATCCGCAGCCACCATCGACCCGAAGATCAGGAGGGTCCAGAAGCTCTTCCCGGCACCCTGCCGGAGAGGGGAATCGCCACCGGAGGTCTTCTTCATCGCCATGCTTGCCTCCGGAGCGATGAGTGAGTAGTCTACCTTGGACTATGGGTCCATAGCAGTAGCTAGATGGTTGTCTTCTCCACCATGTGCTTCATGTTTAGATCTCATGAGCTGCCCTACATGATTGAGATCACTGTTATGCAATTCTACATGTTTGGTTTGTTGGGATCCGATGAATATTGGTGTTATGCTTGAGCTGATGTACTGAAATTTATCTTATGTTATCTCTATGTTGTTTATGATCTTTCATGCTCTCCGTTGTTAGTAGCTATCTTGGCCAAGTAGTTGCTAGTGACTCCAAGAGGGGGTATTTATGCTCGATAGTGGGTTCATGCCTCTATTTAATCTGGGGGAGTGACAGAAACCTCTAACGTTGTAGATGTGCTGTTGCTACTAGGGGGAAAACAACATTCATATGCTCGAGGGCATATGCTTTGTTTACATTACACACTTTGCTTAATGCAATTATCTATTGTTCGCAACTTAATACTTGTGGAGTTCTCGGATTGATTCGCCACAAGTGGATTATTAGTCATAGATGCAGTTGGATGGTGGTCTATGTATCTTGTTGTAATGCCCAGAGTAAATCTCATAGTGATCCTCTCATCATATGGACGTTGTCTTTATTCTATCAATTGCCCAACTGTAATTTGTTTACCCAGCATGTATTATTTTATCTTATGGAGAGACACCACTAGTGAACTGTGGACCCCGGTCCTATTTCCTTTATATTGCTATCACCTGTTTACTTTACTCGCACTGTTTACTTTACTCGCATATTATTATTGCTTTCCACTCGATATGCTCATACCCTTTGTTTCAAGCAAACCGGTGAGATTGACAACCTCATCGTAAGTTGGGAACAAAGTATTTGGTTGTGTTGTGTGCAAGTTCCACGTTGCTACTGGTTGAAGACGCACTAACAAGTTATCATTAACGGCGCCCTTGTTAGAGCATCACGCAGCTAGTGGGCATCACCTTCAGTCGTATTTTGTCCTCCTACTGGATTGACTACCTTGGTTTCTTACTGAGGGAAAAACTTGCTGCTATATTCATCACACCTTGCTCTTGGGGTTTTCCAACTGGCCGGTCATTTACTTCATTAATTTCACACACCATCACCGCGCCATCAAGGTTCTACATTGTTGCTGGTGCAAACCAAAGCCCTGGACGAGGCGCCTTATAAATTGTCCGGAGCTATCGCGAAGCTAGCAGGCATCACCTTCTGAAGTTTGGCTTTTTTCCTACTGGTTCGATAAACCTCGGTTTCTTACTGAGGGAAAACTTGCTACTGTGCTCATCATACCTTCCTCTTGGGGTTCCCAACTGGGTGGTTATCTGCCCGCATCAAACTATTTTTCTGGCGCCGTTGCTAGGGAAAAAGAAGATTTCTGCAAGGGGAGTTTCGCACGCACATCCTTTACTTTGTTTTAGTTTTGCTTTACTTTATTTTTGCTTGCACCATTTTATCAAAACTACAAAAAAATAGTTTCCTTTATAGTTGTTTATTGTATCTAGTTTAGTTGCTACTACTATGTCGCCCGAGGAAATGATCTTCACTTTCAAACAAACGAGTGAGGAAAGTTTCAAAGAAGCTTGGTCTAGAATTTATGATTGGCTTGGAAAAACTGAACCGAAAATGACTTTGAGTTTGCTTCTTAGTTGCTTTTACTTTGGACTTGCTCTTCGTTATAGATATGCTTTGGATACTACAGCAGAAGGAGATTTCCTTCATTGTGATGGAGATCAAGCTTTCAATATTATAAAAAAGTTGATTACAATTTATAGCATGCCAACTGATTTTGATTCCTCTCTTGTGAGCATTTTTTATAGACTTAATACTCTTGAGACTCACACTGCTTGTTTGAATAATTGCTATAGTACTTTGCGCCAGTATTTTGATTATGTGCCAACAAATTCTGAACCATCGAGTTGGTACCCTACGGTAAAAATCACCATTAGTGGTGAAACTTTTCATGCTCGTTGTGATATTATGTCTGAATTTTGTCTTATGCAAAAAGATGTTTATGAATCTTTGAGTCTTTGGAAACTTTCTGAGGGGGGAGAAGAAATTTCTCTTACTAATAATACCACTATATTTCCCGTTGGAATAGCTGAAGGAGTTTATACAAAAGTCCTAGGAAGAATGGTATCTACTGATTATCTTGTTATTGAATGTGTAGGAAAAGGACAAATCACGCTTGGAAGGTCTCTACTGAAGCTCCTGGGCGCCGTTATAGATGTGGGAAAAGGCAATATAAGATTCATCTCTCCACCTTGCAATAATCACATCTTTCCTAGAGTCAAGAGCAAAGGTAAGAAAGGAAGACGTAAGGCATCCGTTGATCCTAATGCTTCATCACTTGATATTACTTGATTCGCACTTTCTGCGCCTAGCTCAAAGGCGTTAAAGAAAAGCACTCTTGGGAGATAACCAATTATTTTATTTTCAGTTCTTTTTCTTTTATTTGAGTCTTGGAAGTTATTACTACTGTAATAACCGCTCCTTATCCTTTTTATTTCGTTGTTGTTCCAAGAGAAACCTCTAATTTGAGTGAGGTAAGATTTAGGGATGTTGCTGTCCTGAAACAGATTTCGGTGCTGCACCATAAAAATTCGTGAACAATCTCAGAATATCTTTTTGACCTGCGATTTATTTTGCATATGCCCCAGGTTATATCCAAACTTTCATTAGTTTTAAACTTTTTGATTTGAGCAACAGAAAACCCTCGAAAAAATCGACCTTTGTCAGCTGTTCTGTTTTGACAGATTTCTTTTTTGAGTTCTTTTGATCACGGAACTTTTGTGGAAGTTGCTACAGTAGTATATGATTTATATGTGGTGGTTTTGAGTTGAAATCTGAACCAAAAAGGGTTGACTCATTATTATGCTTACACTAATGTTGCTAATAGAATTGTGTTGAGTTTTGTATGAAGGAAGTTTTCAAGTGTAGGGATTGGAGAATGATGAGATGAGTTAAAGATTGGACAAAAGCTCAAGCTTGGGGATGCCCACGCACCCCAAGAAATATCCAAGAGGTACAAGCGTCAAAGCTTGGGGATGCCCCCGAGGCACCCCTTCTTCATCGGCAAAAATCAGGTCACCTTTCAAATCACTATATTTTTATTGCTTCATGCACTATGGCTTTTTCTTGGAGCGTCTTTAGCTTTCAGTTTTCTTTACTTTTGTTTTCTGCAATAAATGGTTGGACCCCAACAAATTTCTTTTGGAGAAGTTGCCTTGCTTTTCATTTGCCAAGAACACTCTATTTTTTATTCTTATCGTTCAACGAGTGTTCTCTTTTTCTAGAATTGCGTTTAGCTTTCATTTTTCGCCTTGATTTTTGTTCAGATCTTGTTATATCTTTATATCAAGGTGTATTTTGACCTCTGGTCCATATTGATTTTCATCAAAAGAGTTGTTTCAAAAAGGTTCGAATGGTGTTGGAAAAGAGAAAAAGTTTCATGCAAAAAAGTGGTACAATAGGAGCTTGTTTAGACTGCGGCTTAGACTTTTGCATGTCGTGCTTGATGTCATTTTGATAGTATGCTTAGTGGTTTTGCTGTAGCATGACATTGTCTCAAATGACTAAGATTGCTTAATGAGCCTTTGAAAAAATCATGCGTTGTTTTTATTATTTGGAAGCATTAATTTGGTTTTCTCCTTGATGCTTTATTTGCGTTGACTTGGCACATGCTTACACATATTTGACTCATACAAAGTCGCCATAAGCCTTTATGATCATTTAGTTTTTGACTTTTGATGCCATCTTATGCTTCTCTTAATGATGTTTTGTCGCTATGCATGATTATGGCCGTTATTGCTCTCTTAGTTGGTCGCTCCCAGTCTTTTGCTAGCCCTCATTTTGTACTGATTATGAGCTCTACTCGTGCATCCAACTCCCAAAAACCAAGTTATTCCAATGTGTCCACCATACATACCTATTAGCAATTTGCTATTCCAAAGTACATTAGACTTGCTTTTATCTATCCTTCAAATTAAACTCTTTTTGGTGTTATACGAAAATTGGTCAGTAAAGCTCTCACGAACCTGATGGCACACTTTACATTGCTCATTTATAAAAATTTGATATTGTGGCTCTCTTATGTTGAGTTGTTATGCTTGCAAGTTGTAAGTTGGAAATTAGCCCAGCTATGTCGTCATGGGGCAAGCTTTCAACATTGCACTTCTTTTTTGAGTTGATATCGTGATCTTTTGTTTATGGATACTCGCGATGTGAAATAAGTTGGGAATCTTGCAAGATCATGGAGTTTGTATACGTGTTAGAGAAACGCCTGGGCCATCAATCTAAGCCATGCATAATTCATGGTGGAAATTTACAGCATGCCCATAGTGAACATCCGACGATGCATCTCAAAATGAAAAGCTATACCAATGGTAAATAAAAGAGATGCCGAGGTGTTCATTGTCTGTTTGTCCTGTCATTTTGATGTGGGCTTGTTCCATGTCATCGGGCACGGAGGTACCCCGTTGGCGGTTCTCGATGATACGTGTATACTTACAATGACAAGAGCTTGCTTGGAACTCTAAGTCGAGTAGGATGAGGTTTGGGTATTCGTACTTCACGGGACACGAGGTTTTCAACTTATAATTTGTCAAGCATATGCTTCATAATTGTACTCGCATTAACTTTAACCATTCAAGATGCCTATGATGGGGGCAATGAGAGCTCAAAGCTAGTAAGTACCATAATTTTTGAAGGTTTATAAAACTTGCAATCCCTGCTTCCCTCTGCGAAGGGCCTTTCTTTACTTTTATGTTGAGTCACCACCTTCTACCTTTATGCACCGTCTAAGAGAGCATAGTTGTCATTCTGAGTTTAATGTGCATAGTCCCAAAGTTTATCATTGATTGATTCATGATTTTGGTTTCACTTGTTCTTAAATTATTTGTATCTAGTCGCCCTCTTAAACTTGAAGGTATCCTATGCATTTATGTTTTGCTATTCCATGAAGGACAAGCTGAAAACCATTTGCTATGTTTTTCCATATAATTTGAACACACGTTTGACTTTCATTGTTTCATTTTTCATGATCTTTCGTTTGTGTTCTTTTTCATGTTATAACATGGTTTCTAAGTTTCTTCTATCAAGATTATGTCTTTTATGCCCATGTTTTAAGTTCTTTTGATCCCAGCACTCAATGCTTACATATATGATCTAGATTATGTTGGTGCATGTCACCTCAAAAATTATTTCTTTGTTATCACTTACCTACTCTAGGATGAGCAGGAGTTAAGCTTGGGGATGCTTGATACGTCTCAAACGTATCTATAATTTTTGATGCTCCATGCTTGTTCTTACACCATTTGCTTAGTGTTTTGTTACACTTCGTGGCGTTTTTTTGCATTTTCTGGGACTAACCTATTAACAAGATGCCACAGTGCCAGTTCCCTGTTTTCTGCTGTTTTTGTGTTTCAGAAAGTTACACAGGAAATATTCTCGGAATTGGCGAAACAAAAGCCGAACCTTCTAATATTTACCGAAGCTTCCAGAAGTCCGAAGAGGAGACGGAGGGGGGCCACGGGCCGGCCACACCATAGGGCGGCGTGGCCAGCCCCTGGCCCGCGCCCCTGGTGGTGAGGCCACCCTGACCCACCTCTGACGCTGCCCCTTCGCCTATAAACACCCCCCGACGGGAAAAACCTAAACACTCGATCAATTTTCCAGAAACACATCGCGATCCACCGCCGTCGTCGACCCGAGATCGGGAGGGTCCAGAAGCTCTTCCCGGCACCCTGCCGGAGAGGGGAATCACCACCGGAGGTCTTCTTCATCGCCATGCTTGTCTCCGGCGCAATGAGTGAGTAGTCTACCTTGGACTATGGGTCCATAGCAGTAGCTAGATGGTTGTCTTCTCCACCATGTGCTTTATGTTTAGATCTCGTGAGCTGCCTTACATAATCGAGATCACCTTTGTGTAATTCTACATGTTGTGTTTGTTGGGATCCAATGAATATTGGTGTTATGTTAAGTTGATGTGCTGAATATTATCTTATGTTATCTCTATGTTGTTTAAGATCTTGCATGGTCTCCGTTGTTAGTAGCTATCTTGGCCAATCAGATACTCGTGACTCCAAGAGGGGGTATTTATGCTCGATAGTTGGGTTCATGCCTCTATTTAATCTGGGGGAGTGACAGAAACCTCTAAGGTTGTAGATGTGCTGTTGCCACTAGGGAGAAAACAACATTCTTGTGTCCAAGGACATTCGTTTTGTTTACATTACACACTTTTCTTAATGCAGTTATCTGTTGTTCGCAACTTAATACTCGAGGGGTGTTCGGACGATATCCCCGCGAGTGGATTATTAGTCATATATGCAGTTGGATGGTGGTCTATGTATTTGTTTGTAATGCCCAAAGTAAATCTCATAGTGATCCTCATGACATATGCACGTTATCTTTATTCTATCAATTGCCCAACTGTAATTTGTTTACCCAGCATGTCATTATTTATCTTATGGAGAGACACCACTAGTGAACTGTGGACCTCGGTCCAATTTCCTTTACATTGCTATTACTTTTTACTTTTACTCGCACTGTTTACTTTCTTGCATACTACTATTGTTTTCCACTCGATACGCTCAATCCTTTGTTTACAGCAAACCGGTGAGATTGACAAGCTCATCGTAAGTTGGGAGCAAAGTTCTTGGTTGTGTTGTGTGCAGGTTCCACGTTGTTGCTGGTGCAAAGCAAATCCCTGGACGAGGCGCCTTATAAATTGTCCGGAGCTATCGCGAAGCTAGCAGGCATCACCTTCTAAAGTTTGGCTTTTTCCTACTGGTTCGATAAACCTCGGTTTCTTACTAAGGGAAAACTTGCTACTGTGCTCATCATACCTTCCTCTTGGGGTTCCCAACTGGGTGGTTATCTGCCCGCATCAGCGTCTTGTTAATAGGTTAGTTCCAGAAAATGAATAAAAACACCACGAAGTGTAACAAAACACAAAGCAAATGGTGTATAAACAAGCATGGAGCATCAAAAATTATAGATACGTTTGAGACGTATCAAGCATCCCCAAGCTTAACTCTTGCTCGTCCTCGAGTAGGTAAGTGATAACAAAACAATAATTTCTGAGGTGGCATGCACCATCACAATCTTGATCAACGATGTAAAGCATTGAGTGCTGAGATCAAAGTACTCTAAACATGGGCATAAAAGACATAATCTTGACAATAAAACTTAGCAACCATGTTATAACATGAAAAGTAACACAAACAAAAGATCATGAGTAATGAAACATTGAAAGTCAAGTATGTGTTTCAACCATATAGAAAAACATAGCAAAGTGGTTTTCAGCTTGTCCTTCATGGAATAGCAAAACATAAATGCATAGGACACCTTCAAGTTTGAGAGGGCGACTAGATACAAATAATTTAAGAACAAGCAAAACCATAATCATGAATCAATCAATGATAAACTTTGGGACTATGCACATTAAACTCAGAATGATAACTTTGCTCTCTTAGATGGTGCATAAAGGTAGAAGGTGGAGACTCAACATAAAAGTAAAATAAAGGCCCTTTGCAGAGGGAAGCAGTGATTGCAAGTTTTATAAACCTTCTAAAATTATGATACTTACTAGCTTTGTACTCTCATTGCCTCCATCATAGGCATCTTGAATGGTTAAGGTAAATGTGAGTACAATTATGAAGCATATGCTTAACAAATCATAAGTTGAAAATCTCGTGTCCCGTGAAGTACGAATACCCAAACCTCATGCTACTCGACTTAGGTCCCAAGCAATTTCTTGTCATTGTAAGCATACGTGTATCATCGAGAATCGCCAATGGGGTACCTCTTGCTCGATAACATGGAACAAGCCCACATCAAAATGACAGGACAAACAGACAATGAACACCTCGGCATCTCTTTTATTTACCATTGGTATAGCTTTTTATTGTGAGATGCATCATCGAATGTTCACTATGGGCATGCTGTAAATTTCCACCATGAATGATGCATGGCTTAGATTAGCGGCCCAGGCATTTCTCTAACACATATACAAACTCCATGAGCTCACAAGATCCCAACTTATTTCACATCGCGAGTATCCATAAATAAAAGATCACGATATCAACTAAATGAGAAAAAGTGCAATGTTGAAAGCTTGCCCCATGACGGCATGGCTGGGCTAACTTCCAACTTACAACTTGCAAGCATAACGCAACATAAGAGAGCCACAATGTCAAATTTATTAAAAGGGAGAAAAGTAAAGTATGCCGTCAGGTTCGTGAGAGCTTTACTGACTAATTTTCACATAACACAAAAAAGTTTAATTGGAAGGATGGATAAAAGCAAGACGAATGTGCTTAGAATAGCAAATTGCTAATAGGTATATATGGTGGACACATTGGAAAACTTGGTTTTTGGAAGTTGGATGCACGAGAAGTATTCCCTCTCAATACAAAATGAAGGCTAGCAAAACACTGGGAGCGACCAACTAAGAGAGCAATAACGGCCATAATCATGCATAGCGACAAAACATCATTAACCGAAGCATAAAGTGGTATCACAAGTCAAAAACCAAATGATCATAGAGGCTTATAGCGACTTTGTTAGAGTCAAACATGTTGTAAGCATGGGCCAAGTCAACCCAAATAAAGCATCAAAGGAGAAAACCACAATTATATGCTCCCATATAACAAAAACAACGCATGATTCTTTCAAAGGCACATTAAGCAATCTCAGTCATTTGAGACAAGTCATGCTACAACAAAAACCACTAAGCATACTATCAAAATAACATGAAGCATGACATGCAAAAGTCTAAGCCACAGTCTAAACAAGCTCCCATTTGTACCACTATTGGCATGAAACTTTTTCCTCTTTTCGAACACCATTCAACCTTTCTGAAACCACTCTTTTACATGAAAACCAACATAGACCAGTGGTCTAAATACACCTTGATGCAAAGATATAACAAGATCTGAACAAAAATCAAGGCAAAAAACGAAAGCTAAACGCAGTTCTAGAAAAAGAGAACACTCGTTGAACGATAAGAGTGAAAACTAGAGTGTTCTTGGCAATGAAAAACGGAGTGTGTCATCTCCAAAAGAAATTTGTTGGGGTCCAACCATTTATTTCAGCAATCAAAACAAAAGAAAACTGAAAGCAAAAAAGACGCTCCAAGAAAAACGCATAGTACATGAAGCAATAAAAATCTAGTGTCTTGAAAGGTGACCCGATTTTTGCCGGTGAAGAAGGGGTGTCTCAGGGGCATCCCCAAGCTTTGACGCTTGTACCTCTTGGATATTTATTGGGGTGACATGGGCATACCCAAGCTTGAGCTTTTGTCCATTCTTCATCTCATCTCATCACTCTCCTTTCCCTACACTTGAAAACTTCCTTCATACAAAACTTCACACAATTCTATTAGCAACATTAGTATAAGCATGATAGTAAATCTACTCTTTTGGTTCATTTTCAAACTCAAATATACCATCCATTAAAGCATAAGCTACTGTAGCAACTTCCTCAAAAGTTCTGTGATCAAAAGAACTAAAAAAGAAAGCGATCGAGAGGCAAACACAAATAGTGGCAGAATCTGTCAAAACAGAACAGCTGACAAAGATCGATTTTTTCGAGGACCTTCTGTTGCTCAAATCGAAAAGTGCAAAACTAATGAAAGTTTGTAAATAACCTGGGGCATGCGCACAAGAAATGGCGGATCAAAAAGATATACTGAGAATTTGCAAGAATTTTTATGGTGCAACACAGAAATCTGTTTTAGGACAGCAACTTCCCCAAATCTTACTTCCCTCAAATTAGAGGTTCTTCTTGGCACAAAAACGAAATAAAAAATGATAAGGAGATGTCATTACAGTATTAATAACTTCCAAGACTCAAATAAAAGAAAAAATACTAAAAAGAAAACAATGGGTTATCTCCCAAGAGTGCTTTTCTTTAACGCCTTTGAGCTAGGCGGAGAAAGTGGAAATCAAGTAATATCAAGCGATGAAGCATCAAGTTCGTAATTTGCTCTAATAATAGAGTAAAAAAGTAATTTATTCCTCTTTCTAGGCAAGTGTTCCATACCTTTTTTGAGTGGAAATTGATATTTAATGGTGCCTTCCTTCATATCAATGATGGCACCAACAGTTCTAAGAAAAGGTCTTCCCAAAATAATAGGACATGAAGCATTGCATTCAACATCCAAAACAAGAAAATCAACGGGAACAAGGTTATTGTTAACCATAATAAGAACATAATTAATCTTTCCCAAAGGTTTCTTCTTAGCAGCATCAGCAAGAGGAACATCAAAATAATAATTTGCAAGCGATGGTAAACCAAGCATATCATAAATTTTTCTAGGCATAATAGAAATGCTTGCACCAAGATCACATAAATTATGACAATCAAAATCATTAACATTCATATCAATGATGGGCTCCCAACCATCTTCCAACTTCTTGGGAATAGAAACCTTTTGTTTCAACTTTTCTTCCCTAATTTTCATGAGAGCATTTGTAATATGCTTTGTAAAAGCAACATTCATAGAACTAGAATTAAGACTTAAAGCAAGCTTTTGCAAGAACAAAATAACTTCAGATATATTGCAACCATCAATATCAAAATCATTAAAAGAAGTAGAGCTACTGTCCTCCATACTCCGAAAAATTTCAGCACTTTTTGTAGAAAAAGTTTTTGTAGTTTTAGGCTTTTTCATACAAGGAGTAGGAGTTTTCTCTACACCAATCAAAGTAAGAGGATTGCTAGCATTTGAAACAACATCACTAGAGGTGGTAATAGTACATACCTTCATCTTTCTAGCCATCCCATCTTCTCTTTCCCACCTGGCATACAATTCTGCTAACATCCTAACATTTTCATTAATTCTAACCTGGATGGCATTCAAAGTCTTTCTTTCTTTCACATCATTAGGCAAAACTTTTAGTTTCAGAAGTTCAACATAAAGAGAAAGGCTATCAACTTTAGAAGCAAGAATATCAATTTTACCTAACTTTTCCTCAACAGAATTGTTAAAAGCAGTTTGCTTACCGATGAAGTCTTTGAGCATGACCTCAAGCTCAGAGGGTGCGACCCTAGTGTTGTTGGAGGAATTACCATAAGAGTTGCCATAACCATTACCATTGGTAGAAGGATACGGCCTATAATTGTTGCTAGCAAAATTGTTCCTATAAGCACTGTTGTTAAAATTATTATTTCTAATGAAGTTCACATCAACATGCTCTTCTTGAGCAACCAAAGAGGCTAAAGGAACATTATTAGGATCAACATGAGCTCTATCATTAGCAAGCATAAGCATAATAGTATCAATCTTATCACTTAAGAAAGAGGTTTCCTCAACAGAATTTACCTTCTTACCTTGTGGAGCTCTCTCGGTGTGCCACTCAGAATAATTTACCATCATATTATCAAGAAGCTTTGTTGCGGCGCCCAAGGTGATGGACATAAAAGTACCTCCAGTAGCTGAATCCAAAAGATTTCTTGAAGAAAAATTTAGTCCTGCATAAAAGGTTTGGATAATCATCCAAGTAGTCAGTCCATAAGTGGGACAATTCTTTATCATAGATTTCATTATTTCCCAAGCTTGAGCAACATGTTCATTATCAAACTGTCTAAACTTCACAATATCACTTTGCAAAGCTATAATCTTAACAGGAGGATAATATTTTCCAATAAAAGCATCCTTACACTTATCCCAAGAATCAATACTATTTGTAGGCAAAGATAGCAACCAATCCTTAGCTCTTCCTCTTAAAGAGAAAGGAAACAACTTAAGCTTAATAATATTACCATCTACATCCTTATATTTTTGCATCTCATAGCTCAACAAAATTGTTGAGATGAGCTGCAGCATCATCAGTACTGGCACCAGAAAATTGCTCTTTCATAACAAGATTCAACAAAGCAGGTTTAGTCTCATAAAAATTTGCCTCAGGAGCAGGTGGCGCAATAGGATTGTAGATAAAATCATTGTTTTTGATGTTAGTAAAATCACACAACTTGGTGTTCTCAGGAGTACCCATTCTAGCAAAACTAAAAGCAGGCAAGTAAAAATAACAACTATAAAGGAACTAATTTTTTTGTATTTTTGATAAAAAGATGCAAGCAAAAATAAAATAAAGCAAAACAATAACAAAGTAAAAGATTGGAAGTGAGAGACTCACCTTGCAGAAATCTTCTTTCTCCCCGGCAACGGCGCCAAAAAACTTGTTGGTGGTGCGGTGTTGATGTAGGAATATTGTAGATAACCGCCCAGTTGGAAACCCCAAGAGAAGGCTATGATGAGCACAACAACAAGTCTTCCCTCAGTTGTGAAACCAAGGTTTATCAAACCAGTAGGAGAAAGAACCAAACTTCTGAAGGTTGATGCCCGCTAGCTTTGCGACACTCCGGACAATGGCGCCAGAAAACTTGTCGGCGTGTAGCTTTTCACCAGCAGCAATGTGGAACCTGCACACAACACAACCAAGTACTTTGTCCCAACTCACAGTGAGGTTGTCAATCTCACCGGTTTGCTGTAAACAAAGGATTGAGCGTATCGAGTGGTAAAAGGTAGTAGCTTGCAAGAATGTAAATAAAATAAGTAAATAGTAAACGGTAATAGCAATATAAAAGAAATGGACCGGGGTCCACACTTCACTAGTGGTGTCTCTCCATAAGATAAATAACAACATGTTGGGTAAACAAATTATATTTGGGCAACTGATAGAATAAAGATAGCGTACAAATGTCATGAGGATCACTATGAGATTCACTTGGGTATTACAACATAATACATAGACCGTAATCCTACTGCATCTATGACTAATAATCCACCCTCCGAATGTCATCCGAGCAACCATTGGGTATTAAGTTGCAAGCAACAGATTATCTCCTTAAGCAAAGTGTGTAATGTAAACAATACGAATGTCCTTAAACACAAGATTTTTTTTTCTCCGTAGTAGCAACAACACGTCTACAACCTTAGAGGTTTTTGTTACTCCCCCAGATTACTAGAGGCATGAACCCACTATCGAGCATAAATACCCCCTCTTGGAGTCACTAGCATCTACTCGGCCACGATATCTACTAGCAACGGAGAGCATGCAAGATCATAAACAACATAGAGATAACATAAAGATGATCAATCAACAATTCAACTTGACATAGTACCAATATTCACCGGATCCCAACAAACACAACATGTAGAATTACACAACGATGATCTTGATCATGATAGGCAGCTCACAAGATCTAAACATGAAGCACATGGTGGAGATGACAACCATCTAGCTACTGCTATGGACCCGTAGTCTAAGGTAGACTACTCACACATCACTCCGGAGGCGACCATGGTGATGAAGAAGGCCTCCGGCGGTGATTCCCCTCTCCGACAGGGTGCCAAGAAGAGCTTCTGGACCCTCCCGATCTCGCATCGACGACGACGGCGGCTTGCAGTAGGTTTCGTGGAAAATTGATTGGGCCCTTTAGGTTTTCCCGTCGAGGGGAATATATAGGTGGAAGGGCGGCGTCAGGGAGTGGGTCAGGGGCCCACACCATGCCATGGCGCGGCCAGGGGTGGGCCCACGCCATGGTGTGGTGCGGCCGCTCTCTGTTGCCCCTCCGTCTCATCTTCGGACTTTGTCTCGTGTCGGGAAAAATAGGAATTTTGGCATTTGTTTCGTCCAATTCCGAGAATATTTCCTGTGTAGCTTTTCTGAAACACAAAAACAGCAAAAATAGAGAACTGGCACTGTGGCGTCTTGTTAATAGGTTAGTTCCAAAAAAAATATAAAAGCACCACGAAGTGTAACAAAACACAAAGCAAATTGTGTATAAACAAGCATGGAGCATCAAAAATTATAGATACGTTTGAGACGTATCAGGGCGGTGGAGAGCTTGCCCCCCTTGCGAAGTGTTAGACCGCGTCCTCTTATATTCTTACACGAAGCATCTTGTAGGACAAGATGCCGAAGCCACTGGCGAATATGGCATTGGCGGCCGCCACCTCAAAAAAGTCGTTCGGATGAATATAGGTGTAGCACTCCGGTGCTTTACCACGCCTCCCGGAATGGATCAACGCCGCGGATACCAGGAAGAGTATTTCTGCATGTAACGCCAATAGCCTGCACACACACACTCGTTCATGCATTCAGCCATCACATACCACCTACCAGAAATCCGAAGCTCTTGGTGGAAACGCCATTGTGGCGCTTGCAGCAGCATCCGGAGCAGACCGCGATCGACGAGACGGCCAGCAGAAGCAGGGCCGCCGCGACCAAACCTAGCAGGAAAGCTGGGCTCACCGGGAACACACACTCACCGCCATGGAGGATGATATCATTGTGCTACTCCCTCTGTTTGGAAATATAAAATGTTTTAGCTTTGTAAATGTGTTGTATCTAGATATTTTTTAGTGTATAGATTTGAGCGAACCTATACACTAAAAGATGTCTACATACATTCGCTTCACAAAGCTAAAACATCTTATATTTCTAAATGAAGGGAGTACAACACACTAGAAAACATTAGTATTTCTAAAAATATATCTTTATTATCTTTACTATTAAAGCAAAAAGCGCTGTTCGGTGTCACACTTTCAGATTCTGATTTTGTCCTCAGACAA
This sequence comes from Dactylis glomerata, assembly GCA_007115705.1. Taxonomy (NCBI): domain Eukaryota; kingdom Viridiplantae; phylum Streptophyta; class Magnoliopsida; order Poales; family Poaceae; genus Dactylis; species Dactylis glomerata. Next base: position 1,158,481 of record QXEO01000200.1, on the reverse strand, counting down.
GATACTAAATTACCCACAAATGCCACTAATAAGTAAAAAAAACGTTTGGAAAGAATGTGTGGTACGTCTCTCTTTTACTTCGATAAAACTGATTTCCGTATTACGTGCCGCACGTCAAAGTTACAACCGGATTCAGCGTGGTTATCCCCCAACTCGCGTATGCTCTTAACAAAAGGATAACAACTTCTTCTTATCCCCAACTCATCGCACACGGTAACAAAAAAAAAATTCGGCCACGGCCCCTCTGAGCGACTTGCCAGCACGGCCAAGCGGCCGCCCTCGCAGGTTGCACATGGCGCCATGGCGGCTCTACTTCTCCTTGTACTCCATCCCGTCCAACCTCGCCGCCCGGCATCCTCTCTGGCGCCCATAAGTTGGGGCTCCTCTTCCTTCCCGGCAAGGAACTGGGGCAGGCCGAAAAGCTGCGTCCCCAATGATCCCTACCACAGCGTCGAGCCATCGGTGGGCAAGCTCGATCTGGGCGAGCATCGGGTACGAGAGCGACGTGGAGGATGACCTCCGTGGCCGGTGGCCGGGGAGGCTCAATAGGTGTGTTGTCGTCTCTTACGAGTTACGACATGGATGCCGACGCACTCCTCGTTGCGGCGCTTCAGCTTCTACGGGACGAGGGCGGTGCTGCAGCACGCGATGAGAAGGCGGACTGGACGGTCGGTAGCGCGTGGGTGTGGGTCATGACGATGCTGCTGCTGGTAGTGCTCGGTGGAGTTGGGGCTAGCCAGGCCGCCCATTATCTCCTCGCCACAGTGCTCAGAGATGATGCGCTCGAGCTCGACGACGTGCGTGACCTCCGTCCGCAGATGGAGCACGCGTAGACGTATCTGTAGAGATCGGAAGCGTCGGCAGGGACATGACGCGGGGTGGGTAGGCAGTTGCGCGAGCTGGCGTGCTAATTCAGCGTCGGCGTGGAGAGCCTGCAGTTCTGCAGCAGAGTCGGTAGCACCGTAGGAGGCGCGAAGCAGCAGGCAGCGCCGACAGCAAGGGCGTCAATTTCATTTTCTTTCCGAGCGGTCTTTTAGATCTGCTGATATTCTGGTGGACAGGTGTTGGGCTCATAGAGTTCAGATGGATACGAGACAGGTTCACATGAGATTTCTCAGATCGTGGAGTTCTGCGAGGCGGCAATGTCTTCAGATTGGATCATGCGTTCTTGCTGCATCTAGGAAACCACACCACTTTTGTTGGCTTCGTGGAGCAGAATTTTCCTTGCATGCTCGGTTTTCCAGATAGCTTGGCTGGCTATCTCCCGCAGGCTATTTTTTCCATTATAGTATACGTACGTATGTTGCTCTTTTGTGAACTTGATTCTCTTCTGCTTAACTTAGTCTTAGAGAAGAAGTGATGAATTAGAATGCATAGACGTAGATGTCTCAGAGTGCATGTAGAGTATGTGGCTCTCATACTTCCGATTCTCATTTCATTCTTGGTTTCCAAAAAGTTAAATCATCATAGAGCTAGAATCTTAAAATCATGGTCTCCTGTTGCAAGAATTTGTCTTTCAAAATGCGTTGTTCCTCCAAAAAAATGCTGCTGTTGCAGACAGAATAATCATATCTATGAAAGAGCTAGCGAAGGCAATACAACATTTTGATAAAGATATTGTTATTGGTGGTGGAAGGCATTATTATTGTATGAAGCTAAAAAATAATGTCCACACTTATTTTAATAAAAAAAAGCGTCCAAACTTACTTCATATCAAGCTAAAATCCCGGTAGAGGACAATCTTTGTGAGAAATAAATGAACTTTCAAATGAATTAAATTTGTGCATCATAAACTAGAAACAGGGAAAAAAGAATAATTCTTGTAGACATTCCAATCCATCATTTCAGTAGTACCTGGAGCCTTTCAAATTGCTCATTTTAGAGTAAAAAAATGTGAATTAAAGTTCTTTTCTTGTTTTTACATTGCACCTCTAATTGCTATTTTAATCATGTTTACATGGTAAAGTCAAAATAAATAAAGTCAATATTTTTTACTATTAAAGCGAAAGCGGTGTCTGGTGTCACACTTTTGGTTTCCAATTTTGCCCTCAAACTAGACACTAAATTACCCACCAATGCCACTAATAAGTCCAAAAAAAAAACTATTCATTCTATCAGATGTCATCCTGTTTGCCTAACAAATACGTACCACGCCACATCTAACAACCCGCCGATAGATTAGTAGAACAAACTTCTTAATTATCTCAACTACTCTTTCCGATCCTATGTTTAGGGGCAATTTTTTTATTTGCCTTCAGAAAAAGAAGATGCGGGAGACGCAAGAGGAAGATGGGCAACCGTAACTGAGAGGATCCCTCACTCACGGCTCTCATCCCGTCCCAACCCTGTCGCGCATTCTCGCTCTCCCCTCACATGAAGATCCACACCCTGGCGCGGGGAATGAGCCAGCCTCATGCAAGAGAAGTAGGGAAGGCTGGCGCGCTGAGGGCCGGTTGGCAGTGTGGCCTGTGGCTGGTCGAAGTGGATTTGGTCACTCCCAGCAATGAGTGGTGTATGTGGCGGCTCCTGGCGGTGAGGTGCGGTGGGTGACCGTGGGTGGCACGATGGGTTTGGTGACTGGTGGCAGCATACCATGGACGCGGTCAGAAAAAGCCCATCTCACATTGAACTGCATATCGCAGCTGTGGCATACTGAAGATCCACGAGGACGTGCAGACCTGCAGATACCTTGGACGCGCAGTTCATGTTCGACATGGTCACTTCAGAACTGCAGCCTGCATCTCACCGATGTTGTTGGCGTGGTTTGACCCCTCACCGTCGTCCTCACGGGCAGCGGTGTTTGTCAGATTTATCATCACTTTGTCATGTACATGCACAAAATGCTTATGCGTAATATTGTGGCTGCATGCCTCCAATGTTATAATAGAGCAACTGATTGCTGGTCGTGAAGTTACAAAAAATATAAAATCGTTGTATATATCCTCTAATTGTTTTTAGTGGTTTGGCAGCTAGAGAAAATACATAAAATAAAAATTGTTAAAATTTAAAGAGTGAGATTTTAAGACCATTGGAATACACCAAAAAAAATATTGCTTTCTAATGCGTGATGTTGAATTATGCGCATTGGAAATTAAAACTTTTTTGGAATGTTATGTGGTTTTTAGATATTTCTATTCATTCAATGTTAACACCTGAATATGTGTGTGATAAAAAATAAATTATACAATATAGATTTTGAAATTTGTATATACAATCTGGTTCAATAATGACATTTACACATGTTCTCCCTCTATCATATAAATTAAGGCAAAACACATATGTACCGTAATTTAACTTGGACAATAAAGTGTGCCGCCAAAGAAGATCGTGTGAAGCGAGCTAAACATAGAAGAAGTAGAGCCAACAAGGAAGTTTGTGACTAATATCATAGGAAAGGAGATCGCATAAAAACCCATATCTTTCTAGCGATATTGTTTGCCTAAATAATATTCGTTTCGTCATGTGCAATGACTCTAAAGATGACATGGTTAAAGACAAAACTAGAGTGGAGGAAAATAATGATGGGCATCCGTTGCAACGCGTGGGCACTTAGCTAGTATCGTCATGCATGCATGAAGCATGTGCATGTGTGTGCTTACTTTGGGCCTTGTGGCTCCAGCGATTAACCCATAGGCGCAACTTGCCAATCCCAGCAATCCTACCACCAAACTTATCAAGTGTTCGCTCATTTCCTTCCAATGTTATGTGTTTTGATCTTCCAATGGAATTAACGGGGAGGGAGGAAAGGGAGATGGAGGTCTTGGAGAGGAGGATCAAATTGGTGGGTCGAACTGACGAGAAATAGTGAGACATGCCAGCATATGTGAAACACCTTTTTTGAGCCACATAAAAAATAGGAAGGATAAATTTAGCCAACACGAGCAGCGCACGGTTCATGGTGCAGCCAGTGCCACACTTATTTTTGCCACTTTTTGCATTGTAGTGTAGAGAGAAGATCCAAAATACTCTTTACTAGATCATGATGGCACGCGTTGCCGCGTCCGTCCATTTTTGCAATAGAATGGTAGGATTTTACAAAAAATACAGAGAAAAAGTATTTCAAAATTAATTTGGCATCAACCTAAGTGGACGGAAATAGGGTGGAAGGGTAAGAGACCGTTAAGAATGAGAGATGAACATCTAGATCATTAGACTATTTTGAGCCTTCAAACATCATCTATTTATTAAGAAAAAATGATTGAAATGGAAGGCACAATTGGAACAGTGAGGTGCCTGACTTATAATAACTCTATACAAATGAATGGATGTATTTGTTTTACAATTTGAGCATTCATGCAAATGGCTGAAATCAAACAGAAAATCAATACTTCAATACAATAAGTAATTTACTATAATATGCAATCTGCACATTCGGCATGAACATATCTTCCTTTCAACTTGTGATATTTTTGACTCGTGCATATGCAGCTGTGCGTGATAAAAAAAGGAAAGAACAGTTAGAACACTTGGTTATTGTAAAAAAGGTGTTCTCAACACAAATGCTTCTTAAGGGTACTTTGCATAATGTACAACGTGAATGCATGTATTTATATGCACGTAATTTTTATATAGGTAGTTATTGCAGATATATCGCATTATGCAAGCATTTTTCAACCGGGTTCGGAACGAAGTTCTTGTATTGTAATAGTTACGAATAATGCAAGGTTTCTGGGTTCCATATAAGATTATCCAGTTCAGAACAAACTTTCTGGGTTTTCATAGTACATGCAAGGTTTCTGGTATTGCTTTCCAGCTTACATCTCATTTCAAGTATATTATAATAAAATATGTGTCTTTTAATTACAATTTACTTAAAAATTGATTATTTATTTTACAGAGCCAGTAATGGACACCCATAGAACTCGATAATTAAGTATCTCAAAAAAAAATTAGCCAATGTCAAATAAGGGGAAGGCGCAATCTGGAGATGTGGAATATACATAGTCATCATCAGATTGTTCCTTTAGTAATATAGAATGCTCTGCTTCACCTATTGTTTTTTTTATTAATTCCATTAAACAAAATATAAAGAAAGGCTTACCTATGCTGGATGTGCATTGCTCTACAGTTAATTCTAGATGTAAGAAATTAACTACCGCTTTCACGGTTGATCTTGGCATGAAGAACACTAACGTGTCTAGGAGCCATGGATGAACTTCAAACAGGGATGCTGCAATTAAAGCAAGGAGTGGAGAGTCAGTAATACTACTCCAAGTATTGACGTTGGCCTACTGAAACATTGTTCAGCTGAACTATGCTATATACCAATAGTAAAATGCATAACCAAACAGTAAGTTATTATAACTATAGAGTACCTTTCACTCTAAATGAAAAATATGGTTAGTGAAGTAACCTGGAGAGTAAATTTGTCCTGGTAATCATAACCTCCATCTCTTAATTCCAATGCATCATATATTTCTAAATTTAAAGATCCATTGAAAGGATTGGACAATTCTTACGGAGTGGACATCTCCGGTGGCTCTTGAACCAACGCATTTGTACCTGCAAGATACTATCAGTTCATCCATGACTATTTTAGATAGGTTAGTCGACTGGTATTGATGGGCACTGCCATCGGCGCCTTGTCTGGCAACGTCCCTCTCCAAGACCTGCCTCACTTGGCATGCTCCTCCATATCGGCGACCAATAAAACCAATTCCGAATTATACTGGTATGTAATAACTGGGGAGATTTTACGGTGCATCGGACTATTCATTTAGCTGGTAGTATATTTTTAAATCATACGGTCCAAATTAATTGTATCAATTTTCTTTTAAGCCCCTTATTTTGAGGTAATCAATCCGCAATCACTCTTAAATCGGTGTTTGTTACTTTTGCACAATAGACTCGCAGTAACTTCCACCTGATCCCCTCTCCCTTCTTCCTCCTCCGAGCGGCGGCGACCGACGGGAGATTCAGCGGTCACAAGCGGGGGATGCCCCCGAGCTCTTACTTTTTCGAAGAGGATCTAAAACTGAGAGTGATCGGTCGACAAGGGACGGGGCAGGATTCATGGCCTCATGAGAATAGAAATGAAAGGAAAGACTTGCTTCGAAAAACTAACAAAAAATTGCTACTAGAAGGAAACATAGGCTACAAGAAACAAATTTACAAAGATCTTAAATGAAGAACCAAAAAGCAACGGGGCGGTGGGGAGCTTTGCCCCCCTTTCGAAGTGTTAGACCGCGTCCTCTTATATTCTTACACGAAGCATCTTGTAGGAGAAGATGCCGAAGCCAGTGGCGAATATGGCATTGGCGGCCGCCACCTCAAAAAGTTGTTCGGATCTTACCTATAAGATTCGAGTTGGTGGTGAAGCCACCCACTCGACATACAACATTTGAGTGACGATTCTACCCCTAACAAAAAAGGCAGATCTTCTCTCCTTATTTATTATACAATTAATTAGGGGGTGTAAAGATAGCCATTTATTCTCTCTTTATTTATTATACAATTAATTAGGTCATTAGATCATTTATGAAGTTGTGGGCAAATTTCGTCCAAATAGAACTTAATAGCCCATTTAAATAGGCGCTATCCTTCTCCTAAAATAAAACTCCTCCGCATACATTATGGGTGTGTTTGGTAGCCCGGGTGAGTCGAGAATAGCTATTCCAACTCAGCCAAGCTGACCCTAGCCAAGCTGAGTTAAGATTTTGTGGCGTGTTTGGTAGGTCGTGTTGGTTGAAATAGTTTGAGTGCATATGTTGTTTGGTAGGTTGTATGAGGAAGGAGATCTTAAATTTGCAGAAAGACACCACTATATAAAAAAGAAACGCAATCCGGTCCTTTCATATCAAATAAAAAAGCAATTGGATCCTATATATAAAAATAAAAGCAATCAAGTTCTGTAAACAAAAATAAAAAGCAATCGAGTCCCTGTAAAAACTCAATCCAGTCCCTAGCAAGATGAGCTCCGGCGAGAGCTCCGGCTGCTCGCAGATCTTGTGGAGGTGGCTGGCAGATCTTGTTGGGCTGGACGTGGCTGGTAGTGGAGGTTGCTGGCAGATCTTGTCGGGCTGGTCGGCCATGTCTCCTGCGAGGAAAATCTCAAGCCCCAAGGCGCTGCTCGCAGATCTCGGTGAGGGAGGTCGAGGGGCTCGGCCTGAGCGGCATGGGCGAGCTCGGTCAGGAGGTCGAGGGGCCTTGGTGTCCTGGGCGACCTCGAGGCCAGGTGCGGCGTCGAGACGCATCCGGCGTCCAGGCGGCTTGGAGTGGCGTCCGGGCGGCTGGCTTCGAGACGCATCCGGCGTCCAGGCGGCTGGCTTCGAGACGCATCCGGCGTCCAGGCGGCGGCGACCGGCTTGGAGTGGCGTCCGACGTCGAGGCGGGGGTGGCCGGCGTCGAGGAGCCTGCGGCGGCGGCCGATGTCAAGGAGGAGGTGGCAGGTGCAGTTGAGGGAGAGAGTGTGGCTGGTGGGGGAAATGAGGACTGGTCGTTTCGACCCCTGCTGGAATTTCGGTCCGGGTACACGCGCGCGGGGCGTTTCTCGGCTGAGGTGAGCCCTGCCCAGGTGCGAAGGTCGATTTGAGGTTCTCTACCGGGCAGGGCTGAGAGGCCTTTTTCGGTTTAGTTGGGCAGTGCCCATATGGGAGAGCCGGCCTACCAAACACCCATATTCTTGAAAATCTCGGCTGGGCAGGGAATTGGTGGGTTGAGCCGACCTACCAAACACACCCTATGTGGCAATCTTGACATGAATTTTTATAATATACGATATTTGTAGTTAGAAAGTACCTGTGTAAACCGTAGCAACGCACGGGCATTTAGCTAGTGAATATAGGTGTAGCACTCCGGTGCTTTACCACGCCTCCCGGTATGGATCAACGCCGCGGATACCAGGAAGAGTATTTCTGCATGTAACGCCAATAGCCTGCATGCACACACTCGTTCATGCATTCAGCCATCACATACGACCTACCAGAAATCTGAAGCTCTTGGTGGAAACGCCATTGTGGCGCTTGCAGCAGCATCCGGAGCAGACGGCGATCGACGAGACGGCCAGCAGAAGCAGGGCCGCCGCGACCAAACCTAGCAGGAAAGCTGGGCTGACCGCCACCGGGAACACACACTCACCGCCATGGAGGATGATATCATTGTGCTACAACACACTAGGAAACATTAGTATTTCTAAAGATATATATCGTCATGCATGCATGAAGCATGTGCATGTGTGTGCTTACTTTGGGCCTTGTGGCCCCAGCGATTAACCCACAGGCGCAACTTCCCAATCCCAGCAATCCTACCATCAAACTTATCAGGTGTTCGCTCATTTCCTTCCAATGTTATGTATTTTGATCTTCCAATGAAATTAACGGGGAGGGAGGAAAGGGAGAAGGAGGTCTTGGAGAGGAGGATCAAATTGGTGGGTTGAAGTCAAACTGACGAGAAATGGTGAGACATGCAAGCATATGTGAAACACATTTTTTGAGCCACATAAAATATAGGAAGGATAAATTTAGCCAACACGGGCAGCGCACGGTTCGTGGTGGAGAAAGTGCCACACTTATTTTTGCCACTTTTTGCATTGTAGTGTAGAGAGAAGATCCAAAATACACAATGGAAGGACCATGATTCCCATATGGCATGTCTAATAAAGAGTATTCTAGATCTTCTCTCTCCAATACAATGCAAAAAGTGGCACAAAAAGCGTGGTATTGGCTCCACCACGAGTGCACTGCCCCTGTTGGCTAAATTTATCCTACCTATTTTTTTTTGTCTGGATCAAAAAAGACGAATCATATATGCTTGCATGTCTCGCCATTGCTCCACACACGTATTTTTGATTCTCCTCTGCAGGACCTCCACCTCCCTTTCCCTCCCCTTCTCGTTGGGAGACGGCCGGGACGTTGGAAGATCAAAACACATCACATTGAAAGGAAATGAGCGAACGCTTGATGAGTTTGGTGGTGGGAATGCTGGGATTGGGAAGTTGCGCATATGGATTCATCGCCCAGGCCACAAGGCCCAAAGTAAGCATGCACGCACATGCTTCATGCATGCAGGATGATATATTTTTTCGATAAATAACGATTTATTATTTAAAATTTAAGTATTACACCCTGCCTCTGCATAACTAAGATGCACACAGCCCAAACCAAAGTCAAATGCATGATGATATATATCTCCTGAAATACTAATGTTCCCTAGTTTGTTGCAGCAGAATGATATCAGCTTGCATGACGGTGAGTGTGTGTACCCGGTGAGCCCAGCTTTCCTGCTAGGGTTGGTCGCGGCAGTCCTGGTTCTGCTGGCCGTCTCATCGATCGCCGTCTGCTCCGGATGCTGCTGCAAGCGCCACGATGGCGTTTCCACCAAGAGCTTCACGTTGGGCATCATCTTCGCCACCATCTCCTGGTGAGCCATATATGACATGCGTTCATAACTGGTCGGTCGTACGTGATGGCTAAATGCATGAACGAGTGTGTGTGTGCAGGCTAATGGCGTTGCAGGCGGGACTATTCTTCCTGGTAGCCGCGGCGTGGATCCATCCCGGGAGGCATGGTAAACCACCGGAGTGCTACGTCTATGTTCGTACGAATGACTTTTTTGAGTCGGCGGCCGGCAATGCCATATTCGCCACTGGCTTCGGAATCTTGTCCTACAAGATGCTTCGCAAGGGGGCCAAGCTCCCCACCGCCCCCGTTGCTTTTTGGTTCTTCGTCTAAGATCTTTGTAAATTTGTTTCTTTGTTTGCGGTCTATGTTTCCTTCTACTAGGAATTTGTTGTTAATTTTTCGCAAGTCTTTTATGAGACAAATCCGCCCTTGCCCGATCATGCTAAGTCATAGAGATCTCAAAGAATCATACCATGTACATACATAAGTTACGACTTTCAAATAACCAGCTCTCCATCGATCATGTGACGACTCTTATGGTAGCTACCAGCCGATCCCATCCACCACGGTTCTGCCTCTCCAATGCTCCCCTTCCTCCGCCACCAACTCCACCTCATCCTCTTACACCAACTTCTCGTCTACCAACTCCTACTTTCTACCTTGCCTAGCTGGGCAGAACTCCGGCAGGATCTAGCCGGCCTCGTCCTCTTCTATCTCACTTCTGACGCCGACCACCTCAGCTTCAGTGCAGTACATCGTGACTGGTGCCTCGCCGCGCATCAGCAACGTGTACTGCAGGGCACCATTCCCATGGCGCAACCTTGGACTCGGCCATGACGCCTGTTGCTTCTTATGCCACAGATCTTCCAGCTGCTTACCACAATGACCCAGCGTACCATGATAGTATCCCTAGAGGAGGATGTTGTTTGTCGGCTGCCTCCATCGAGATCATGCGGCCCATCAGGGGCCGTGTAAGATTGTATTCTGTTCTTCACTGTCCTTTGCTGCGATTCTCCGGAGAGGAGTCTGCACAATCGCACCTTTCCGGCTGGACGACATGAGAAGGCATATGCATCACACCAACGGTCTCCTCTTGTTGGCGACTATGTGTATGTTGCCTTTTTTCCATGGAAAGATCTTCACTTGTGAGTTAGAGAGCTCATCTCCATGACTTGCTCATTATTTGCCACGAGAATATGATGATGCAGTGTCATGTGCTTCATCATCTTCCTCGTGTTTGTAGTCGCAAACACAATCATGTGCACGCGCGTATATGCATGGCTTAGAGTTTGTACCCCGGAGCGTCGTGCTGGTGCAATACTTTTCTACAGGAGATCGAAATGATGCGCACACTAGCGTAGGGTGGTGCCTCTCCTGTTGTCGATGTCATCACATATATGCATATGCTTTTTTTTTTTGAGATTTACATATATGCATATGCTGGTATAGTCTGATGTCACCAATTAGAGAGGGCTAAACAAGTGGCTCTTGCTCGGGATTCACCTTCAGTTTCAGGTACCAAATCAATTCCAAAGTTTTCAATTACTTCTATTCCTAATGATGTGGTGGTTGCTAGAGTGTCTAGACTAGGAGTTTTGTTAGGTGAGTCTCCAAGTCAGATTGTGTCATTCGTTAATCTAATTAAAGATCTTGATCTAAATACGACTCTTATTATGCTTAAGAAAAAAGAGGAGATGGTTTTGAACAAATTATATAATAATTCTAGTTTGGTTTTGAATGCTGCAAACTAGTTATGTGATGATTTAATAGAAGAAGAATTAATGGCAGCAGAGGATCACAAGGAACCACCGGCTAAACCATCCAAACCTATTCGGGTTCATAAGAAAAGGATTTTAGATCAAACTTCTGTTAGATGTAGTTCAAGATTAAAGAAAAACTATTTTTTAAGATGAAAGGGTGTATTTGGAACAGCGATGATTTTGGGGATTCTGCTAAGCATTCTTTTGTTCATGAGACTATAAGAGAACATAAGTTAGATTACCTGGAAACCTTCTTGTTCCGATCCTATTTCCGTGAATAACAAGGATTTCTCTAGAATTTCATTCGGGGCCCATCTTTTTCTTTACTTTAGTAAAGATGTTTTTTTGACATTTGTTGGGAGGTTTAGATTACGTTTGGTACTTCCTTCCACCACAAGGGCGATCTAGAGGCATTCTGGTAGGAATTAACACTTCTTCTTTAATGGTTAAAAATGTTGTGCAAGGGAAGCATTGTGTCAACTTAACGCTTAGGAATAAATCAGATGGTTTTGAATGGGCTGTGATACCTGTTTATGGGGCAGCACAAGATGAACACAAGCATGAATGTTGGCCGAGTTAGCAAGAATTTGTGAGACAGAATCTTTGCCTATGTTGGTGGGAGGGGATTTTAATATTTTGCGTAGACATGAGGATAAGAACAACAATAATTTCAATACGAGGTGGCCTTTTGTTTTTAATGCTATTATTGAAAGTCTAGACTTAAGAGAAATAGCCATGTCCGGACATCAATTTACTTGGGTAATCGATGTTCTATTCCAACTTATGAGAAATTAGATAGGATTTTAACAAGTGTTGAATGGGAACAAAAATATCCTTTAGTGTCGGTAAGAGATCTCACAAGAGCGGGCTCTGATCACACACCTCTTTTTATTGATTCGGGTGAACAAGCTCACCTTGGGAACAAGTCTCAATTCTCTTTGAACTCTCCTAGCTGTGGCAAGATGATTTTAAAGATATGGTTTCTAAAGAGTGGAATTCCATTTCTCATGGGAGGAGCCATATGGAGACGTGGCAAAAAAAAGATTAGACACCTCAGAAGCTTCTTAAGAGGTTGGGCAAAAAATCTTAGTGGTCTTTATAAAAAAGAGAAAGAATGTCTCCCTAATTTGATTGATCGGCTGGATAGAAAAGCTGAGAACACTCATCTTAGTGAGCCTGAGCGTCTTTCTTTGCATGAAGCAAATGAAAATATTTGTAAGTTGAAGAGATGAAGAAACTAAATGGGCACAATGGGCGAAGGTAAAACACGTGCAAGAGGGAGGAAATAATACAAAATACTTTTGATTGCCAATGGGAAACATAGGAGGAAGAAAATATTTCAACTGGAAAAAAGACGAGGGCACTATTGTTGGTGAATAGAACTTGAAAGTGTACATTTCTAAATATTACAAGGGTTTATTTGGGCCGCCAGATAAAAGTTTCTTTACCATGACTGAATCTGAAACCTCTGATAGTCCGCAACTATCCAAGGAAGAGAACTCAATTTTAATTGCTGATTTAACTCACAAGGAGGTGTTTGATGCAATTATGCAAATGGAGAAGAACAAAAGCCCTGGGTCCGGATGGTTACCCGGCGGTGTTCTATCAAAAAATTGGGAGGTCGTCAAGAATGACCTAATGGATATGTTCTCGGCATTTCACAAAGGTGAACTTCCGTTGTTTAACTTAAATTTTGGTATGATAATTTTACTGCCAAAAAAGGAGAATGCAACGTAAATACAACTCACCGTACCATATGTCTTCTTGATGTTAGATTTAATTTTTTACTAAGGTTGGTACAAATAGAATTTCAGAAGTCACACATTCATTAGTAAAGCCAACTCAAACAGCTTTTATGCCAGGCCGACATATATTAGAAGGAGTTGTTGTTCTACACAAGACCATCCATGAGCTTCGCAGGAAAAAAATGAACGGTGTCCTTTTTAAAATTGATTTTGAAAAAGCATATGATCAGGTAAATTGGTCGTTTTTGCAACAAGCGCTTTGTATGAAAGGTTTTGATGATAAATGGTGTCTCTGGATTCAAAATGTTGTTAAACATGATAGTGTGGGAATCCGGGTTAATGAGGACATAGGCCATTATTTTCAAACGCATAAAGGACTGAGACAAAGCGACTGCAGTGACCCAGCATACCACTGCATGTGTAGTATTCAAGTCGTTGATATAACACCAATGAAACACCGTCTCACTAGTATTACATCCCTCAGAGTGGTACAACAGAAACATCACAGGTCCAAGGCTTGACTGCAGAATTACAATTTTCGTCATACAGAAGATCTTCGGAACCTCCTCAACAGGTAGAGGTATAGTTCTGGCGACTACAATCGAGAAAGAATACATGGAAGGCTAAACTAAAGCTACAACTAATGCAGTTGGCTTACTACTCAGACTACAGAATTATCCTATCTACTTAGGTTCTAGGATAGGGAAATGATTGCCTTCTATTCCTACTCTAGTTTTCCACCAGGTCTGCTATAGGAGTTGTTGACTCCATTGATAATTCGGATGTTGGTAGAATGCTTCATCTTCACCTTGAGTATCTTGAATATTGCCTCCTTTGGTTGCCTTCCATCTAAGCAAGAGTTAAGAGGGAGTGGAGGGAGTAACGAGCGTTACCCAGCAAGTTCATAGGGGAAATAAGGTGTTTTATGCACTATCTACAGCCTTAGACCAAAGAGTCATTCGGTAATGCAAGTTTTCGTAAATATTTCTTCAAGAGGTTGCTTTTATTCTGAAGAACTATGTCCGCCAGCCTTCACAGGTTGATTAGAGCTTAGGTAGAGCTCCTTTCCTACCGCGTTCGCAGTTCCTTTAGTTTCCTGGAACAAGGAGTGATAAGCCACAATTTGATACACTCTACAGAGGTGCGTTGCTTTACCCATGGGAGACCTTAGCCTTGTTACACATCCGAGTAGCTTGCTCATCCACACTTCCTTGGTGTGGGGCCTAGTCTAAGATCCAAGCCAATCACCGCCCTTCTCCGCGACCCCGCATGCCCACCCTATTGCTTCGCTCAGGCAACGATACGCCCATCGATTTACGGCGTAGCCAACGCGCGAGCCCCGATTTACATGCCCGAGATACCCACAATCCATCATAGACACCGGGTACCAGGGGAACTTAGGGGTCTCACCCTTCTCGTCAAGCAACGCTATACGATTTATATCCTGACTCTCCAGTATGGTCTTCCGTTGACATGCTAAAGGAAGAAGATCCAGCTGACTTCCCTAGTGCCATTATAGATCTCATGATGAACGCGCGTTGTACGGCGCAAGAATCACTGGCAACATTTGTTATTAATCCTAGGGTTTACTTTCTCGTGCAAATGGAACCTCCACCACAACATTCATACCATGGTTCCATTTGCCAGTTATCCTAGGTTACCACCACTCGGGTCGATAACCAGCTAGTCTTATTAATTATAAAAAGAGAACCTTTTGCTTTTAGATGCAGTAGTAATACTAGAGATATATATTTGCAAGTAATTTGCTAAAAATAATTGAGAGGCATGAGCAAGAGTGAACTTTCCTTTTTGACTACAAGATTATGCAAGTCAAGGTCGTCGATACGTAAGAAATCCAATTTCTAAAATAGCATCATCATCTGGTAAAGATGATGTTAAAAGAACTGCAGCATGATATGCATAATATATGCTATACATCGCTCTAAGCGTAACCTAACCCTGGTGATTTGTTACTATTGAGTTGAGGCAACTTTCTTGTGATGTGTTACACTTTTAAGTTCAATTGCACACACACATGGTTGTTAAGATTTTTGAGTTAGTTGACTATCCTGGATCAGCAATATAATAAAGCTTAAAACAAGAGTTATTGCAAAAGAATGGTATAGCAATAGGTGAAGACTTGAAAGTAACAATTTTAAGTGGTATTATCATTAGCAATCAAGTAGTTGGTTATGGACAAGCAAAGTTGAGGTAATTCTCATTTGATAAGAATATCTAGTTGGTCTTCGGGTTGACAACAATCTTTACACAAATAGAAATTATTTGTTAAGGCTTAATGGAATGGTTGATATTTACTTTCAAAGTATCTTGAAAGAATAACTGCGAAAGGGAACTTGATGATTCCTTCGATTGTATGCGCCCCGGCTCAATTCCTCCCGCCCAGATGACCCACTGATCCGATCGCACCTCTCAGTACACTCCACGAGCCAAGGGAAGGCCTAAATCGATGGCGTCTTTACGAACTTTGGCGGCAGTTTTTGATGTGATGGGAGAACAGAGAGAAAAATAGAGAGACTGAGGAGAAGCTAGGGTTTGGCGGCGGTGGATGGTCCTTTTATAGGCGACGGGGAGCGGCGGCCTTCATCGGGAGTGTCGGAGAGGCGGCGGCGGATCGGGCGTCCCCTAGTGCTCCACCAAGCTGCTTGTCGTCTCGAGGTTGAAGATGACGAAGGGGTACGTTGGGCCGGGCTGATGTTGGGCTGTGACCTGGTGGGCTGCGGCCAGGTAAGTCGTTCTCCTTTTTTTTCTTGTTAAGTTTTCTTTTTCCTTTTTACTATCTTGCTGTTTTTGAATTCTAATCTGATTTACAAATCTGCTTTGCAGGGATTTGGTCTTGGGTTTCTCCTAAAATATATTTAGGTGTTCAGAACATCATATAGTATAACAAGATGTATTTTGTATGTATTAGCACCTAAAACACTTTAAATATAATTAAGGTTTGGGTAGGAATTTTAAGTAGAGATGAATTTGAATGTCATATTCTTCTTGTTTGAAATACTTTACTAGGAATTGTCTATCCCATAATTGTTTGTAAAAAAACTAATATTAGAGTATTGGATGGGAGTAAAATATGTATCTTAGTATTTTTATTTGATTGAACTTCATACTGGAGTAAGTGTCCAAATGAACATACAAGGTTCCATGTTCATCTTAATTTTGGCTCCTAATGACTTGGGTATGTCCCATGGACTATCCCAAGATCACTAGTGGTTTGATAATTTTAGGTAATTCAGGAATGCTTCATATTCCCCATAAGAAGGGTTGGTTTGGTATTAAGATCAAATACGTATTGTTATGTGAATTGATCACTAGGTAAAAGACTGGACTGTTTTATCTTATAAGAATTGTGGTTGGAGCACAATTCTTGAATATATGGTTAGGACATGAGAGTATATATAACTTATGATCACAAGTGATACATAAGTAGAAGTGGAAATGGAGTTTGTACTATAAGGTTAAAAATGAATGGACCAAAGGATATGGAATCTGATGAAATGATATTACTCTCATTAAAAAAAAGTACATAATCCTAGAACAGGATCAATGTGACAGAAGCTCTATACACTAAATAGGAGTCTAGGGTTTAAGCTTGTGATTTCCTCCACCTATCTCTAGTTTCTTTGCTTAATGGGAACTTGTGCACAGATCAAGGTTTCCATATGGCTTCCATAAGATGGGTATCTCCTAAATGAGATATGTTCAGGTTGGTTTCCTACTCCCCACTTGGTTTAGGATGATATATACTTATCACATTAGGTTTTATGGATAACCTAAATATCTCCTAACAACCCGCATAATCATGTACTGGACATGATCATCTTATTTCCTTCATTAACTCCCATATTGGATCTCTTTTATTTCCTTCATCAACTCCCTCTTAAGGTTTTAAGATCAATATTACCACCAATACTCCTCCTTGAGATCTAGTGGGTCCAACCAATACATTATCCTAAAGGTTAACTTCTAAGTTTAGGATATTTCATTACTCATAATCCACATTTCTACTATGGTTCATCACTATCTTTAGTCTACTCCTCCTATCTATGGATAAACTCTTGGTTGTACCTACCATTCTGAGATTAAGGATATAATCTCCCCTTTGTGATATACACAAGGGATCTACTCCACTTCATATCTCTATAAGTCTAGGTATAGGGTACACACCCCAAGGATGGTTCTATTCCCATAAGATGAGTATAACACTAAATGAATATGGTTTCTCTCTTCTTGCTCAGAAGAAGAATATATTTAGATAATGGAGAATAGAAGATAGAGAAGGATCTGAGGATAAGACTTGTGTTGAGTTACTTTGTGATAGAATAAGTTCATGGATTTTAAGTTTAATGAATACCATGATGATCATGGTAGCAATGGGTATTGGTTAATAAGATGATGTGGTAATATTATAGTTCTACCTCACCTTACTCTCTTTTAACTATTGTTGTACCTCTACCCAAAATAAGGTTTTCACAAAGGTCATGTTGAAGTTTACCGTGCTCCAGTTGATGTGCTACTTCAATTCCATCAACTCAAGTGAAACTCCAATCACTTTGATATGTTTTATTTAAAGGGATTTCTATTTTTGTGCCCCTGGTTCGTTAGTTGTACTCAGTTTTCCCCAGCCGCTTAACTTTTCCTCAGTTTTCCCCTCGCTCTAGTTTGAAACCCCTCGCAGACGCTCGGACGGGAGGGTTGCGGTCTGGTCAGAGGCCTTAGACCGTTACCGGTGACGGCTAGGGAGCCGCGGTGGTTGTGAATGGACCGTTGCTTTTGAATTGTGTTGACTGTTGACCCAATGAGACACGTCGGACTGGTGGTCTGTGCTGCTTGGTGATGGCGCCAGAAAAGTGATGTGGCGTTTGTTGACGTGGGAGCAGTAAGTCCTTGTGCGTAGTGAATGACCAGCCCGTTGGGAACCCCAAGAGGAAGGTATGATGAGTGTAGCGGCTAGTTTTCCCTCAGTTAAGAAACCAAGGTTTATCGATCAGGAGAAGGGAGACGGTGACAACTGAAGGTGTTTGTGGAACCTGCACACACACAGACAAATACTTTGTTCCCAACTTGCGATGAGGTTGTCAATCTCACCGGTTTGCTTGAAACAAAGGTTATGAGTGTATCGAGTGGAAAACAATAGTAATATGCTAGTAAAGTAAACAGTGCGGGAATAGTAAACAGGTGATTGCAATATGATTAAAATAGGACCGGGGTCCACAGTTCACTAGTGGTGTCTCTCCATAGATAAATAACATGCTGGGTAAACAAATTACAGTTGGGCAATTGATAGAATAAAGATAACGTGATATATCAAGAAGATCACTATGAGATTCACTCTGGGCATTACAACAAAATACATAGACCGCCATCCAACTGCATCTATGACTAATAATCCACCCCCAGGGATATCATCCGAACACCCCGAAAGTATTAAGTTGCGAACAACAGATAATTGCATTAAGCAAAGTGTGTAATGTAAACAAAGCATATGCCCTTGAGCATATGAATGTTGTTTTCTCCCTAGTAGCAATAGCACATCTACCACCTTAGAGGTTTCTGTCACTCCCCCAGGTGAAATAGAGGCATGAACCCACTATCGAGCATAAATACCCCCTCTTGGAGTCACTAGCAACTACTCGGCCAAGATAGCTACTAACAACGGAGAGCATGCAAGATCATAAACAACATAGAGATAACAAAAGATATAATTCAGTACAGCAACTTAATCATAAACACCAATATTCATCGGATCCCAACAAACCAACATCATAGTATTACATAATGGTGATCTCAATCATGTAGGGCAGCTCATGAGATCTAAACATGAAGCACATGGTGGAGAAGACAACCATCTAGCTACTGCTATGGACCCATAGTCCAAGGTAGACTACTCACTCATCGCTCCGGAGGCAAGCATGGCGATGAAGAAGACCTCCGGTGGCGATTCCCCTCTCCGGCAGGGTGCCGGGAAGAGCTTCTGGACCCTCCCGATCTTCGGGTCGACGGCGGCGGCGGATCGCGATGTATTCTGGAAAACTGATCGGGCCTTAGGTTTTTCTCGTCAGGGGGTACTTATAGGCGAAAGGGAGATGTCAGAGGAGGGACCATGCTCCCTCACACGGCCCGGCGCGGCCAGGGGGTAGGCCGCGCCACCCCTGTGTGTGGGGGCCACGTGGCCCCCCTCCGTCAGGTCTTCGGATGTTTGGGAGCTCCCCGGTGAAATATGACTTCAGGAACTTGTTTCGTCCAATTCCGAGAATATTTCCTGTGTATCACTTCTGAAACACAAAAACAGCAGAAAACAGGAAACTGGCACTGTGGCACTTCGTTAATAGGTTAGTTCCGGAAAATGTATAAAAATGCCACTAAGTGTAACAAAACAATAGGCAAATGGTGTAAAACAAAGCATGGAGCATCAAAAATTATGGATACGTTTGAGACGTATCAAGCATCCCCAAGCTTAACTCCTGCTCGTCCTCGAGTAGGTAAGTGATAACAAAGAATAATTTTTGAGGTGACATGCACCTACACAATCTTGATCATATATGTAAGCATTGGTGAGCTGGGATCAATAGAACTTAAAACATGGGCATGAAAGATATAATCATGACAATAAGAACTTAGCAACCATGTTGTAAACATGCAAATGAACACAAACAAAAGATCATGATAATGAAACAATGAAAGTCAAACGTGTGTTCAAATCATATGGAAAAACATACAAATGGTTTTCAGCTTGTCCTTCAAAGAGAGCAAAACATAAATGCATAGGACACCTCAAAGTTTAAGAGGGCGACTAGATACAAATAATTTAAGAACAAGTGAAACCAATCAATATGAGTCAATCAGTGAACCTTGGGACAATGCATATCACACTAAGAATGACAACTATGCTCTCTTAATGGTGCATAAAGAAAGAAGGTGGTGACTCAACATAAAAGTAAAAGAAAGGCCCTTCGCAGAGGGAAGCAGTGATTGCAAGTTTTATAACCTTCAAAAATTATGGTACTTACCGGCTTTGAGCTCTCATTGCCCCCATCATAAGCATCTTGAATGGTTAAAGTTAATGCGAGAACAATTATGATGCATATGCTTGACAAATCATAAGTTGAAAACCTCGTGTCCCGTGAATACAAGTACCCAAACCATGCTAGTTTACTTAGAGTCCCAAGCAAGGCTCTTGTCATTGTAAGTATATGCATATCATTGAGAACCGCCAATGGGGTACCTCCGTGCCCGATGACATGGAACAAGCCCACACCAAAATGACAGGACAAGCAGACAATGAACACCTCGGCATCTCTTTTATTTGCTATATTGTTTAGCTTTTTATTGTGAGATGCGTCGTCGAATGTTCACCATGGGTATGCTGCAAATTTCCACCATGAATTATGCATGGCTTAGATTGGCGGCCCGGCGTTTCCCTAACACATATAAAAACTCCATGATCCTCACAAGATTCCCAATTCATTTCACACAGCGGGCATCCATAAACAAAAGATCACGATATCAACTCAAATAGGAAGTGCAATGTTGAAAGCTTGCCCCATGACGGCATGGTTGGGCTAGAATCCAACTTACAACTTGCAAGCATAACAACTCAGCATAAAAGACCACAATGTCAAATTTTTAGAACAGGAAAAAGTAAAGTGTGCCTTCCGGTTCGTGAGAGCTTTACTGACCGAATTTCGCATAACACTGGTAAGAGTTTAATTTGAAGAGAAAATAAAAGCAAGTCAAATTTACTTGGAATAGCAAATTGCTAGTAGGTATGTATGGTGGACACAATGGAAAACTTGGCTTTTAGGAGTTGGATGCACGAGTAGAGCTCATACTCAGTACAAGGCGAGGGCTAGCAAAAGACTGGGAGCGACCAACTAAGAGAGCAATAATGGCCATAATCATGCAAAGCGACAAAGCGACATTTAAAGAAGCATACGATGGCATCAAAAGTCAAAAACTAAATGATCATGAAGGCTAAAGGCGACTTTGGAAGAGTCTAACATGTGTGAGCATGTGCCAAGTCAACCCAAATAAAGCATCAAGGAGAAAACCAAAATAATGCTTCCATACAATAAAAACAACGCATGATTTTTCAAAGGCTCATTAAGCAATCTCAGTTATTTGAGACAAGTCATGCTACAGCAAAACCACTAAGCATACTATCAAAAAGACATCAAGCATGACATGAAAAAGCCTAAGCCGCAGTCTACACAAGCTCCTTCTTGTACCACTATTTTGCACAAAGCTTTTTCTCTTTTCCAACACCATTTGAAATTTTTATAAACACCTCTTTTGATGAAAACCAATAAAGTTCAGAGGCAAAAATGCACCTTGATGAAAAGATATGACAAGATCTGAATGCATATCAAGGCGAAAACGAAAACCAAAAGCAGTAGCAGAAAAACTAGAATGCTCGATTAATAAGAGTGAAAACTAGAGCATTCTTGCAAATGAAAACGAGTACATCTCCTCCAAAGGAAATTTGTTGGGGTCCAACCATTTATTGCAGCAAACAAACAAACTAAACAAACTAAGAAAACTAAAACAACTGACGCTCCAAGAAAAACACATAGTGCATGAAGCAATAAAAATATAGTGTCTTGAAAGGTGACCTGATTTTTGCCGATGAAGAAGGGGTGCCTCGGGGCATCCCCAAGCTTTGACGCTTGTACTTCTTGGATATTTCTTGGGGTGATGCATGGGCATCCCCAAGCTTGAGCTTTTGTCCATTCTTCAACTCATCTCATCATTCTCCAATCCCTACACTTGAAAACTTCCTTCATACAAAACTAAACACAATTCTATTAGCAACATTAGTGTAAGCATAAAATATATTCAACCTCTTTTAGCTTCAGGTTTCAACCCAAAACTACCACATATAAAGTATGTACTACTGTAGCAACTTCCACAAGAGTTCCATGATCAAAAAGAACTCAAAAGAAAGCGATAAAGTGGCAAAAACAAATATTGGCAGAAATCTGTCAAAACTGGACAGCTGATAATGGACGAATTTTTGAGGGATTTTCCGTTGCTCAAATCAAAAAGTGTTCAACTAAGAAAAGTTTGGATATAACCTGGGGCATAAGCACAAGAAATCGCAGGTCCAAAAGATATACAGAGAATTTTCACGAATTTTTACGGTGCAGCACCGAAAACAGTTTCAGGACAGCAATAACCTCAAATCTTTACCTCACTCAAATTAGAGGCTTCTCTTGGCACAAAAACAAAATAAACAAGATAAGGAGCGGTCATTACAGTAGTAATGACTTCCAAGACTCAAATAAAAGAAAAAGTACTGAAAAGAAAACATTGGGTTATCTCCCAAGAGTGCTTTTCTTTAACGCCTTTGAGCTAGGCTCAGTAATTTGAGAAGATGCTCACATAAGAAATATGAATGGAAACCAAAAGGAGCATCAAGGAGCAAATATAAAACACATTTAAGTCTAACCCACTTTCTATGCATAGGAATCTTGTAAGAAAATAAATCAAAGAAGCACATAGTAACAAGTATGGGTAGATAAAACAAGAGCAACTTCGGAGCTTTCAATATAAAGAGAGGTGTTTTAGTAACATGAGAATTCCAACAACCATATTTTCCTCTCTCATAATAATTTTGAGTAGCATCATGAACAAACTCAACAATATAAATATCACACTCACCCTCTTTTGTTAAGCATGGAGGGTGATCAAATAAGGTATTAGTTAGAGAGTTACTCTTATTGGGAGGTAGACATGGGTAACTCCATTCTTCCTCCACTTGGTCATCACTCTCCTCTTCTTTTTCATCCAATGAGCTTCCAGTTTCAGCAATTTCTTCTTCCATAGGCTCCTTCATGACATAAGTCTCTTCCATTGGAGAGCATCTATTAAGATATTTAAGAATATAGCCATTCCCTTCCTTGTAATTATCAAAGCAAAATGTGAGTATATCATAAACCTCATATTTATAAGGTGCATCATCAGTATTTTCAAGCAAATAAGCAAGTTCGAATGCACCCTTCCAAGCAATAAATTCTTCAATTTGTTCCACATCATAAAAGTCGTAATTTCCATTAATATAAGAAGATATGGTAACATCATCATTATACTCACATTGAAAAGGGAGGTGTTTATACCTCCTACAGCAACAAGATTCATCAAAGCAATAAGTAACATTATAAGTAGAGCACACATTTCTAGCAATGATATATAATCTATTGATTTGTTCCCATAAGTGTTTCCCTTTTTGTGACAAGCGGTGTTCATCATAATAATTTTGCTGCTCTTCCGTGAACCCACCTTGCCAAAAAGATTTAGTTTCAAACAAACCAACCATTGATAGAAAGCATGATAAAGCAAGACAAGTAAAAACAACTACCAAGGATTTTAATTTTTTTGGGTTTTTGATATAAAAAGCAATGCAGGTAAAATAAAATAAAGTAAAGCAAAACAAATAACAAAGTAATGGATGTGTGTGCGAAGAACTCCCCTCGCAGAAGTCTTCTCTTCCTTCCCCGGCAACGGCGCCAGAAAATTAGCTGCTGCTTGGTGATGGCGCCAGAAAAGTGCTGTGGCGTTTGTTGACGTGGGAGCAGTAAGTCCTTGTGCGTGGTGAATGACCAGCCCATTGGGAACCCCAAGAGGAAGGTATGATGAGTGTAGCGGCTAGTTTTCCCTCAGTTAAGAAACCAAGGTTTATCGATCAGGAGAAGGGAGACGGTGACAACTGAAGGTGTTTGTGGAACCTGCACACACACAGACAAATACTTTGTTCCCAACTTGCGATGAGGTTGTCAATCTCACCGGTTTGCTTGAAACAAAGGTTATGAGTGTATCGAGTGGAAAACAATAGTAATATGCTAGTAAAGTAAACAGTGCGGGAATAGTAAACAGGTGATTGCAATATGATTAAAATAGGACCGGGGTCCACAGTTCACTAGTGGTGTCTCTCCATAGATAAATAACATGCTGGGTAAACAAATTACAGTTGGGCAATTGATAGAATAAAGATAACGTGATATGTCAAGAAGATCACTATGAGATTCACTCTGGGCATTACAACAAAATACATAGACCGCCATCCAACTGCATCTATGACTAATAATCCACCCCCAGGGATATCATCCGAACACCCCGAAAGTATTAAGTTGCGAACAACAGATAATTGCATTAAGCAAAGTGTGTAATGTAAACAAAGCATATGTCCTTGAGCATATGAATGTTGTTTTCTCCCTAGTAGCAACAGCACATCTACCACCTTAGAGGTTTCTGTCACTCCCCCAGGTGAAATAGAGGCATGAACCCACTATCGAGCATAAATACCCCCTCTTGGAGTCACTAGCAACTACTCGGCCAAGATAGCTACTAACAACGGAGAGCATGCAAGATCATAAACAACATAGAGATAACAAAAGATATAATTCAGTACAGCAACTTAATCATAAACACCAATATTCATCGGATCCCAACAAACCAACATCATAGTATTACATAACGGTGATCTCAATCATGTAGGGCAGCTCATGAGATCTAAACATGAAGCACATGGTGGAGAAGACAACCATCTAGCTACTGCTATGGACCCATAGTCCAAGGTAGACTACTCACTCATCGCTCCGGAGGCAAGCATGGCGATGAAGAAGACCTCCGGTGGCGATTCCCCTCTCCGGCAGGGTGCCGGGAAGAGCTTCTGGACCCTCCCGATCTTCGGGTCGACGGCGGCGGCGGATCGCGATGTATTCTGGAAAACTGATCGGGCCTTAGGTTTTTCTCGTCAGGGGGTACTTATAGGCGAAAGGGAGATGTCAGAGGAGGGACCATGCTCCCTCACACGGGCCCGGCGCGGCCAGGGGGTAGGCCGCGCCACCCCTGTGTGTGGGGGCCACGTGGCCCCCCTCCGTCAGGTCTTCGGATGTTTGGGAGCTCCCCGGTGAAATATGACTTCAGGAACTTGTTTCGTCCAATTCCGAGAATATTTCCTGTGTATCACTTCTGAAACACAAAAACAGCAGAAAACAGGAAACTGGCACTGTGGCACTTCGTTAATAGGTTAGTTCCGGAAAATGTATAAAAATGCCACTAAGTGTAACGAAACAATAGGCAAATGGTGTAAAACAAAGCATGGAGCATCAAAAATTATAGATACGTTTGAGACGTATCAGTCTGTCACTCACCCAAAGCTTTCCCCTCCGCCCGAGACTGGAAGAGCTCACACACCGCCCCGCCGCCACCACGCCGTCCTGCCCTCCTACCTTATGGCGTCGTCCGCCACCGAGCCGAACCCGCCCCCACCACCACCCCCGGGAGGCAGAGAGGGCTCCGCCTCCACTAGATCTAGATCTACCCCTATGGCGGTAGAGTTTGTACATCCGTCTAATGTGCCGATTATGCCCCTCAACAGCAGAGAAGATTGGGAATCGGAGGGATCTAACGCAAGGATTCCATCTGGGTAAGCATCGTATGCCTATGTGAATTAAGAGTATATGGTTTTTGAGCGTGAATCGTTGTTGCTCAACTAACTGCGTTGCTTTTCGAATAGGATTGATCCAGCGCTGGCTTTTCGGCTGGTGGTTAGGCTGGATACTAGCTTTTTGCGTGATTCTGAACGCAATGTGAGCGGATTTTACATCCCAGCGGTGGTTGCAACTACCATCTCGTTGAGGGATTTAAAAGATAACATCTGCGCTCGGTACCCCTGGGGCGCTGGCGATTCAGTTGATTTCCAATATTTCAACAGCACGGAGGGAAGATTTGTTCCTCTAATTTCTGATGACGATCTGGGAATTCTTTTTGCTTTAAATGATTCTTGCCGTGTCGGTAAAATTTGAATCCATGTGGACAGGGTCCAGGCATCATCTGGTGTTGGGGCATCATCAGGTGGTCGGGCATCATGTCTCTCTAGTGTTGCTGCCTCTGCTAATCGTGTGCGCCGCCCCGCTCCTTGTAGGTCCACAGCAGCACCATCTGTCCCCAGTGCTAGTGGTAGCCAGATTGTTCCTACGGTCGATGTGGAGGACGATGCAGAGATTGAGGATCCGTCTCCTCAAGATGATGAGGATGAATTGATGTTTCCTGAATTGGTAGATCGATGCAGTAAGCAGGCAATGGAGGATCAATACATGGAAGATATTGCACAAGGTGCCAGATTTGATGACACTGATGATGAAGAGAAGGATGAGAACAATGACATCCTTGTTTTAGCCGATTACGAAGATGATGACTTGCCAACAATTGAGTGGAACAGTGAGGATCCTCAGCTTGCAGAAGGCACCGTATTTTAAACGATGATGGACTACCGTAATGCAATTACTACATATTGCATTCTCACCAAGAATGATTATGAGGTTATTAAAAGTGAGCCAGGTAGGTTCACAGTTAAGTGCCCATACAAGAGGTGTAGGTGGAGGCTGCATGCATCCACAATGCTCAGAAGCACCGTGGTTCAGGTACTACGCCAACCAGTTGTGTATTTTAGATCACGGTGTAAAATTTGTTAACTGTTACTGACATCCCTTATAATTATGTTTCAGATAAAGAAGAACTCGATCGACCATACTTGTCCACCTCGAGTGGGAGCGCCAGAGGAGAAATCAAAGCTAGCGAAGACTAGGTGGTTGGCAGATGCAATCATAGATTGGCTGAGAGAAACTCCAACACTTGGTCCAACAACACTCATAAAATTGATATCTGATAAGTTTACTATAAACATACCTTACATGAGGATGTTCTATGCAAAGGAAATGGCTCTTGACAGGATAAATGGTCCATGGAATGAAAGCTTTCACTTGCTTTACACTTTCAAAGCTGAAGTGGAGATGGCTAGTCCAGGCAGTGTTGTAGCGATAGACAAGCATACAGTTCCCTACAAATTGAAAAGCGGGAGGATGATGCAGAAGGAATGTTTTAGAAGGGCTTTTGTTTGTTTCAAAGCTTGCTGGAAAGGCTTTCTGGACGGTTGCAGGCCTTATTTGGCCGTGGATGCAACAGCTCTTCATGGCAGGTTTAAAGGACAGCTAGTTGCTGCTACTGCAATTGATGGACACAATTGGATATTCCCTGTTGCTTATGGAGTTTTGGAGGTTGAGTCAGAGGAAAGTTGGACTTGGTTTCTGCAGAATTTGTGCGACCTTATAGGTCATCCACCAGGACTTACTATCCACACAGACGCTTGCAAAGGTTTGGAGAGTGCAGTAGAAGCAGTATTCCCTGGAGTGGAGCATAGGGAATGTATGCGACACTTGGTACAGAATTTTACAAAGAAATTCAAGGGTAAAGTTTATACTGACAACCTATGGCCAGCTGCATACACATGCAGCATTAGGAAGCATCTGTTTTATTTGGAAGTGTTGTATAAACAAAAAACTGGGGTGAAGGAGTACTTGGATGAACATCATGGTAGGGTGTGGTCAAGAAGCCAATTCAATGAAATTTGCAAGGTAGACTATGTAACAAGTAAACTTGCGGAGAGTTTCAATGCAAAGGTCAAGTCATTGAAAGGGCTTATGCTATGGAAAATATTTGATAAGATTAGGCAGATGATCATGATAAAAATCGATCTGCGTCAAAGAATTGCAGCCACAAAATATGTTGGCCATCTCATGCTCCCATCTTTGATTAAGTCTTTGCATGCCAGGGCAAAACAATTGAAGATGAAATGCATAAGAAAAGGAATGGAGGCTGAGGTAACCTACACTGACAGTAAAAACAGGCAGTGGAGGTATCCGGTGAGTTTGGTTGATAGGACATGCCATTGTAGGCGATGGCAGATCCGTGGGATACCCTGCATACACGCATTGTTTTTCATGAGTGTTATAGCGGGTGCAGAAGGTGAAGTTGATCAGTATGTGTCAGAGTATTTCTTTGTTGCCAAATTTAGGGCTGCATATGCTATGAATGTTCCTACCTTGTTGGGAAAAGACCAATGGATGAAAGTCGATCCAGGCTTCAAACTGTACTCTCCAGTTTTGACTAGACCGGCAGGTAGGCCGAGGAAGAATAGGATCAGAGCTAGTGCAGAGGGTGGTCCACCGATTCGACGACGTAAGTGCAAATGTTGTGGAATCCCTGGACACATTGCTAGGCTTTGTAAAAATCCAGTTGACCCAGCTTTTGGAATGGAAGATCAGGCGGGAGCAGCAAATGCAGAGGAGAATGAAGCAGCAATTCAACATGAGGAGATTGAAGCAATGGATCATGAGGAGATTGAAGCAATGGATCATGAGCTGCTTGAACCGATGGATCCAGAGTAGATTGAACCGATGGATCGAGAGCTGCTTGAACCGATGGATCAAGAGTTGCTTGAACTGATGGATCGAGAGCAGAGGGAATAGATGGATCGAGAGCTGCTTGAACCGATGGATCGAGAGCAGAGGGAACAGATGGATCGAGAGGCCTTTGAAGCAATGGATCAAGAGCTGCTTGAAGCATTTGAAGAAAATGCATTAGAAGAAAGAGCACAAGCTTCGCATGATATGGTTGTCTCGGTCTTGGCACAACCCGAAGAGAAGAAGAAGAAGAACAAGAAAGATGGCAAAAGGAAGGTAGACACCGGTAATATCCCTGGTAGGGTTACCCGGAGTAAGGTGGTGGACCCAGCGAGTCACACCAGGAGCAAGAGAAAGATTGTATTTTAAACAATTAATTTGAATTTGTATGAACAATTTGTATTGGGGATCCCTTTGTATTGAATTCGAACTAGTGTGACGTTCCCAAGTTTGTATGTTGAATAATCACAATAATGTATTTGTTATTTGCTTGAATAAGTTCCTAGTCCATGAGCTACTAGCTATAGTTCATCGCTTGAGGTTTCCTCACTTTTCCCCCTCTTAGTGACTAAACTCAAAAAATATAGTTTTGGGTTTATTTTAATTCATAATAATTCAAAACATGGTGGAACCTTCCCATGGAGTCTTGTTATGTTACCTACAACCTAGAGAAATAATAATGGAAAAGGAAATATAGAGATATGAAGTTTCCCTTTCCCAAAACCACTTCCTAGTCCATGAGCTAGTAGCTATGAAGATGCAGGGCTTTCTACTCAACACACCTCCCAAATGCCCACAATGCTTACAAACTTTGTCCAACTGAGTCCAAATTCGTCACACTTGTGTATCTTTGAATTGCAAACAATATCACGTCGGCCAAAATATACTATATTGTTCAAATAACACAATCTAACAATTTTTATGCCAAAAGTTTCAATTTCCCTTACTCCCTTTATTATTTGGGTGCCCCTGTTTTACTTAGTTTTACTCAGTTTTCCCCCTCCGGGTCCACTTGTTTTATTCAGTCCTACTCAGTTTTGCCCTTCTGATAAACATTTCCTCACTTTTCCCCCTCTTAGTTCTACTCAGTTTTCCTCCCTTGTACTCACTGGCTGATCTCTGATTGGTCGAGATGTATTTCACACGAATCTTGGTTGGTTGATAGTTCAACGCACGCTTGCACCGTTGGATCATTTATGATCGGACGGCCTGTCAACCCTGGCGGTCGCGGCGGCGCGGATCTGCAGAGCACATACCTACCAACCCTGGCAGTCGCATATTCCAGTTGCATCTTCCTCTCTTACTCTGGCAGTCGCGGCGGCGCGGATCTGCAGCGTGCGTGCATGCGTGCGTGCGGCGGCGCGGATCTAACCGTGCGGCGGCGTGGATCTAAGAGTGCCGGTGAGGATCTAACCCTCAGAAATAGTTGAAATGTCTCTCTCTGTCTCACTTTCGTTTATCTTCTCAGATCTGTTGATGATGAAGAACACCAAGACGGTGGCCGTGCCGACAGTGCTCACCGATGCCAAGACGATTGAAGCCATCGCCTACAACATCGCTGCGATGGCGCAGATCCAGCCTTCAATGTCGGAGCCTGCCGATGTCTCACTTCCGTTACCCTCCTCAGATCTGTTGCTGATGGACACCAAGACGGCGGCCGTGTCGACAGTGCTCATCGATCGTCTTGAAGCCATCGCCTACAACATCACTGCGACCTACAACATCGCTGCGATGGCGCAGATCCAGCCTTCAATGTCGGAGCCTACAGATGTCTCACTTCCGTTACCCTCCTCAGATCTGTTGCTGATGGACACCAAGACGGCGGCCGTGTCGACAGTGCTCATCGATCGTCTTGAAGCCATCGCCTACAACATCGCTGCGACGATGCAGATCCAGCCTTCAATGTCGGAGCCTGCCAATGTCTCACTTCTGTTGCCCTCCTCAGATCTGTTGCTGATGGACACCAAGACGGCGGCTATGTCGATAGTGGTCATCGATGACAAGACGACTGAAGCCATCATCCACAACATCGCTGCGACGGCGCAGATCCAGCCCTTCTCCATGTCCGAGTTTGCGGATGGCGCAGATCCAGCCCCCTCAGCCGCCCGTCGTCCAGGCCCTTCTAGCCCATCGGTGCGTGGCCGTGTTCGACGCCGCAAATTGGGATAAATTATGATAAATTTGTATTTTTTAATTTCAATTTGGGATAAAATTGTTCGAACTACTACCTCCGTGTCAAAAAAAGCTTCTCCACTTTCTCGATGTGTCCCTGTACATCCGAATATATGATTTGAATTCTATCCCAACTTGATTGGGAAGATTGATATGTATTTGATCCGAGAGGCTGGTACATGCTTTCACTTTTGGGATCCCTTCACTTTTATAAGATGTTCATGCATGAAAATTATCGCGCGCATTACTTAGCACAACTAGGAAATTGTACGACAAAATACAGTGGTTAGAGCCACACCAAAATACAGTGGTTAGAGCCATCTACGGAATAACAATTCTATACTATCTAAATCATCTACCACAACCACATAACTGCTAGGACAGGAATGACACCTAATAAAACTGCCCAGATGAATCTACTTTTTGCCTCTCCCATCACTTGAAGTTCTTGTTCTAGATTTTCTACCACTTGATCAAATACGGCAAGATCTGTCTCAAGTATCAACTTCTCCTTGCGAATAAGCTCTGAATTCTTCTTTTCTTCCTCCACAGTACGCTTCAGCTCGAATATCATCAGGTTTTTACGGGCCAATTCATCACCTAAATTGGCCACCTTCTCCTCCAAATCCATCCTCTGGCTACACCACTGGGTTGATTCATCTTGGTATGCAATGTACCATGGATCATCGGCTTGCCTGGCGAACTGTAACAATAATGGAAAAAAGAACAACTGAAATCACTCCAACAAGCCATGGTGATACTTCAAATTCAACGGTAGTACAGAGAGCAGAAGCTAGATACCTGCACTTCTGACGAGGTAGGAGAAGTAGAACGTGGCCATGACATGATCGAATCCCCACCCTCGCCGGTGTACCCGCTACGACCAGACATTGAGGACTATTTCGCACCTGCAAACTCCAAATAAATTATGGGAACCGAATCGATTAGGGGGCGGGGGAGGCGGAAGTGGAGGTTGTCGTGGGCGGCGGATCTGCTTGCGGCGGAGCAAATCCCGGTCGTCGTGGGCGGCGGATCTGCTTGCAGTGGACTTTCCTGCGGTGGGTACAATGCGTGCGGATGAAACAAGTGCTGGAGCCGTGGTTGACGTGCAGCGCCGCAGTCTGTCCGACGCCACCGGGGAACAGAGCCGGCGGCACGACGAGGCGCCGGCGATGGCTGCTCCATCCGAGGGTGGGGAACGAGCTGCGAGCGGTTCTCCGATGACTAATGAGATGCACAACACTAGGTTCCAGCCATGTTTAGCACAAGATTCACTTTAAATTAAGATGCGAAAATAGTCACCTGCTGGGTCTAGCTTAAGAAAAATTAATTAGCGACCTTGTTGCTTCTCTCTAACTAAAAGCAGGGATATATGCCTTTTCACTAAGGGCGACCCCAGTGGTCATTGGCTGAGGCAGCCCCACAGAGCGGCTCTATATGATTTTCTCTAAATAAATAGATGACCCCAGCGGTCATTGGCTGCGGAGGCCCCACAGAGCGGCAATATATGATTTTCTCTAAATAAATTGACGACCCCACTGGTCATTGGCTGCGGCAGCCCCACAGAGCGGCAATATATGTCTTTTCCTGAAAATTACACTACCCCACTGGTCATTGGCTGCGGCAGCCCTATAGAGCGGCCCCATTTGTCATTGGCAGCAGTGCGTATATAATGAGGAAATAAAACGGCCCACACGTCAGCGATAGATGGATGGCTGCTCCGACGTGTCTCCTGACCCTACCCGTCAGCACCATTCAAAAGCATCGGTCAATTCACAACCACCGCGGCTCCCTAGCCGTCACCGGTAACAGTCAAGGCCTCTGACCAGACCGCAACCCTCCCGTTCGAGCGTCTGCGAGGGGTTTCAAACTAGAGCGAGGAGAAAACTGAGGAAAAGTTAAGCGGCTGGGGAAAACTGAGCACAACTAAGGAACCGAGGGCACAAAAATAGAAATCCCTTATTTAAATGCACGAAAATTCCCCGGATTTTCTTATGCATAAATGCAATGCACACATTTGTTGCCTTTGTTTTGAGACCTCTAATCCTGGGATATTACACCGACCCTTTATCGCGTCGGCGTGGCGGCATCCCGGAGATGCGAAGGTGCGGCGCATGGCGAGCGTTGAGAGGGACAAGAAGCGGCACGAAGAAACTTCGGTGGCAGTTGAGTGGCACGTGCGAGGATGTTTTGTAGCGCACGCGCGAACCGGCGCCCGAGATAGCGCCAAAGAGCGTGCGCTGCAAAAAAATTAGCGTGCGGGCGGTTTGGGCGCGTAAGCTGGAGGGGCACGGGAAGCTTTGCACGTGCTAATGGCCCGTTTTTAGCGTTCTTGCCGTATAGAACCGGCTGGAGATGCTCTAAGGGGATCTCCAACGGGCCGATGCAAACCAGCAACCCAAACGGTCTGATTCAGTCTAGATGGGTCGGTCCACAGACAGAAAATAGGTCACGGTCCGGCAGGCCTAGCTAGTGCGCCCAATGGCCCAACGCATTTTGACCACCCCGTCTGCTGTCAGCGCTTGATGATCTCTCTATAATGGCGATGTGATGTTAATGGCGACTGGACGTCGTCAATCAGCACCGGTGGCTTCCCATGCGGAGGAAATTATCCTGATGTCACTGCCTCTTGTTTCCCTCGTGCGGTCGGCGTTTGTTTCCCGCCCTCGGCCGGAATATATCCTGCGCCTGACACCGTCTATATAAGATGGCCGCACTGGCGGCGATGACCACCAACCATTTCACCACCAAAGCTTCAAGCACAAGCACCAGCCAAAACCCTAGACATGCCTCGCTACAAGATCGCCAACTAGATGACGATCCGAGAGAAGTGTCGGCATCGCTACCCTCAATGCTTCAAGCAGGAGGTGGAGGTGGAGGTCACCGCTGGCCCGGTATTACGCCAAGGAGGAGGTGGGTGCCTTCGAGCGTGAAGGTCAGGCGGCCGAGGCGGCACCGGAGGAGGTGGTGGAGGCAGCGACCAAGGAGGCACGTGTGGCAGACGCCGCAGTGGTGGTGGCCGCATGGGAGCTTGTAGGCGGCGATGATACAGAGGTGGAGGATGGTGATGATGATGAGAAGGAGGTGGTGGAGGACGGCGAGGAGCGTTGTGCGGGGCAGGAGGCCCTGCATGCGGATGAACGGGAGGTGGCGGAGGCGGCACGTGCTGCTGTGACGCTCGAAGAGTGTCGTCGGGCGAAGGAGGCCATCATGGCGGCCGCGGCGCGCGCTGCAGCTGAGTTCGCCGAGGCATAGATGGAGCGGGCCTCCCACTAGGTGATCGAGATGGAGAAGGCGCTGGAGTGCCGGAGGGACGTGGATCATAGGGAGGCTGACCGTCACGGTTAGGCTGAATGCCGCCTTCAGCGCCGTGTGCGCCGCTAGGAGGCCGCTATCCGCGCCACGATGGCGGTGATCGATGGGCCGGACCCGCCGGCCATGGAGCCCATGGCAGCGGTGCGGTCCAACCGTAGGGAAGGCGGTGGCGGCTACGTAGCGACGGCTTCACGCGTCAGAACGGCGGTGGCCAAGATTACCACGGCCTCTAGGATAGGCCTTTTTGTTTTTGTGTGGGCCCTTTTTGTGATAGGCGGTATCAACTCTAATGAAAACTAGTATTAGTTATGGGATATTAATGTGCCACCTTGCGGCCCCAGAACCACACGGGAGGACACGCGCTTCATCCAGACGCATCTGGCATCAGTCACCAAAATTTGGTTGACCGATGGGTCGCGTCGGACGCGTTGTCCGAATGGGTCACACCACTGGAGAGCGCGCCAACGATGTCCCTGTCCGGTCGGACAAGTTCGAACGCGCGGAGACCATTTGTATCGCCCCGCTGGAGATGCCCTAAGCTTGCGTCCGATGAAAATGCACATTTGATCTGGTTGCATATGATCCTTATATTTACTAATATATTTAAAAATATGAAAAAAATCGAACATAAATTTCACGCGTACATCAAATATTCTTTGTGTGGACGACAAAGTTTTGAGGTAAACCAATTTTTTTGTGGGCAAAAAGATAAAAACACGTCACATGTAAACCCCTATTTTAACACCGAATTTTGTCTTTTCTTACCTAGCCCACACAAAAAGTCGGTTTGTACTCCCTCCGTTTGGAAATATAAGATGTTTTAGTTTTGTGAAGTGAATGTATCTAGACATCTTTTAGTGAACGAACATATATACTAAAAGATGTCTAGATACATTAGTTTCATAAAGCTAAAACATCTTATATTTCTAAACGGAGGTAGTATGAAACAACTTTGTTCACGTCGCTATAGGTTATAAAGAAGTCTATGCAATATATTTTTATTTTTTTAATAATTTTAAAATATGTTTAAACTGAATTTCAAATAAAAAGTGAAAAAGCCAAAACGCGGCATGCCAAGAGTGTCGCATGCTTATAGCTGTTGCTGCTGCTGATGCCAGCCACTACATATATCTCTATAAATCTGGTGGTGAAATTAAACAATGTCACCTCTCTCCAACTCTGCCGCCACACCCAAGAAACCAAAATGGTCTTCATCAGTTCCCTAGTCGTTCTGCTGCTACTCTTCCCAGCCGATGCGTCCGCCACACCGGCGCCGGCGCCAGCGCCGGCGCCGGCCAGAGGGCCACAGCCGGAGGAGGAGATCTGCATCGGCATCGGTACCCAAGGTCCAGCCTTGGCCTGCCTGGGGAACGTGGCATTGTCATGCCTGGGTTTGAGTGCCGCCACCGAGGAGGTTGCGTTCTTGGCGTGCTTCCTCGCCGGTGGCGTGACCGAGCAGTGCCTGGCCGGACCGCCGAAGGTGGAGCAGCACTGCATCGGCATCGGTATCAGCGATGAGCGGATGATATGCCTTGGACTGGTCGGCTGGTCGTGCAAGGGCAGCAGCTTCGGGTATCCAGGATACATTGCGTGCTTCATCAGCAGCAGCGTCAAGTGCGCCGTGTACAACTAATGCTGCTGCGCTCCTCATAGTAATCCCCTGATCACTCGTATTTGGGATACTAGTGTTTTTTCTGAGCCATTACTCTTGGGTCGAAGATTATGGTGACAATATTTGGCTTTCGCTTCTGTCTGGCTTGTGATAGCAGTATGTATGTATGTATGTGTTAAATGATGATGCAATGTGAAATTTATATATGGTGTAATATAGTTGTGATATATATTAGTATCCTATATATTAGAATTCCGACAGAAAAAAAATAGTTTAGTCAAATTACTTCTTGTATACTCGACAAGCAAACAGAGAGTATTGCCTAATCATTATCTTTACTTACTTGCCCAGAACAATCGCAGTAGGTTTCACCATGCGTCAGTAGGAACAAGACAATGAATTCACCAGCCCTAATCCTATACTAAAAAAAATAGAAAAGGACATTGCCACAAGAAATCAGACACAAAGTGCAGACGGGAGACGGGAGGCATGTGACCTGGGGTCCCGTTTACACGCGCGCGCCTCAGTTTGCATGATGTGAAATCGGGTGGTGTATCAATCTCTATGTCAAACACCCGCTGGTGCTGCCTCGATCATGCGCGTGTCCCCAAGCACTACACACGCCCGGTTGCTTGCCTAGCCCCCTATCGATGTAGTGGCTTCGCTTCGACTCTTCACCGATCCAACATAGCAATCAAACCACCAACGCATGAAGGCCGGCTGCTCTTTCCAATGGCGAAAACTTCATGTCGGCCTCGTCGAATAAACAACCACACGCGGCCGCACATGCTTCCATTCCGCGTCGAGAAGAAGGCAATGGCTAGCCTTTTTGCAGATCACTGTATATAGGGTAGGGTACAAATCTAAGCTAAGCACAACACTCAACTTAGCAGAGTGGTACACTCTACCCTCCTTAGTCGATGTGATCGTTGGTTTGAACCTCGTCGGCCAGTAATTAACAAAACACTCAACATAGCGCAGAGCCGCAGTGGTGGCATTCCTCACCTCGCTCCATGTCATCACGAGTTTAAACACTAACAAGGATACTCATTGTTTATGATTAAGTCCACAAGTTCGTTGGCGCTTAACGATAAGGGACCAAGTTGAGCACTTTATCGAGATTATTGATGATTAATGTCTACAAATTATTTGGCGCTTGACGATAAGGTGAATGATATTGTTGGAAGTTTAAAGATCATAAGAGCTCGGAGATTAGGTGTTGCACTCAAATCCAGACCTTTGTTCTTCGGCCTGAGCCATGCACACAGCCGGTTCTCGTGAAGAGACTCCAACAAGCCCTCTACAGCGTGATTCACCTCTTCTTCCTCACGACGCGCCGACGCGATGGACTCCTCCACCACCGTATGATTCTTCAAGTCCTCCTCCTCCATCCCCTCTAGCTCCTCCTCCGAATCAGACCCAACACTGTGCGGTGGTGACTGTGAGGAATGCGCCTCATCCAAATCAGAGGGCGCGGGATCGATGTAACCTAGAGTGAATTCGCATGGAGGCATTGTGACGATGTCGCCGGCGGAAGATAATGTGAGACATTTTATAACAGGAACTAGATGACGCCTGGCGTGAACATTTCATATTATACAATTTATAAAATTGCGGGAAGGAAAAATATCGAAATAATGCACAAACGCTGACAAGGGTATAGCTAATAAGGTCCATTATCTTAGTACCCCTGGGCCCGTTAGAGAGTCCTAAGTATAGATATAGTCAAAATACGAGATGATATCGTATACGGACATTGTAATTTGTATTGAACCCGACCGGATCCTCTGGCCACCTATATAAAGGGGCCAGGAGAGGCCGGTCAGGGACAGATTGAGATTGAGCCAATTGAATACCACGCTTACTCTCGATACACACCAAACCTCGCCTTGTTCGACTGATTTTTACCTTCGAGTTCATCCGACGCCCTCTTCCCCCGATCCTAAGTCCTTCATCTAGGACATTTGCCGAGTTAACCATCATCAATTGGCGCCGACCGTGAGGAGCTTGGGCGTTGGAATCATGAATTCGATGGCTTTTTCAATTTCAGCCAACAATAACTCGAAAGTCGACGGAAACCAGATATACTTTGGGACCATAGATTTTCAACCTCATCAACCAACCCTTACTTCGGTCTCTGCAAGCTTGGATCAGGAGATGGACCTGACAATTGGAAGTCTGAACTTTCGCGTCGGCTCCCTGGGTTCGATTCGCCTTTCAGATCCAACAAAATCGGATCCGTCGGCAGAGAAAACCACAACAATGGCCATATCAGAATCATCGGTAGGCTCCTCCAGCGAGGTAAACTCGCCGGTCAGCTTCACGACGACGGAGAATATAGAAGACATCGAAGAACTCGATGAAACCATGGAGAACCTCAACTTAGGAGAGCAGTAAGAGGATTTCACGATCTGTTGCGACAACCTCTCAGACAAATCTACAGACACATGGAAAACAGGATTGGAGCTTCATGAGGACAACCAAACTACCCTCTCAAGCTATAGCGGAAAATTCGACAACCAATATCAAATACTCGCAATCATAGGAGACAACTCACAAGAATTTGATGACAACAACAATCTAGTACTAAACCCAGCAAACGTGACAAGAGGAGCAAATCACCTAGCGGAAGGAGATATTGCAGACTCCCTGGCAAACAGAGCAAAAATTCAACTATCAGCCGAAGATTGGAACACAATCAAAGCAGCCATCGAGCACGGCGCAGCCATACCAGCAGATGCAAGCAAAGAGGTACTTCTGGGGCATCAATACGCCCTTCGACGACAATCAAGACAACTGGCGAATGAAAGAAGCGAAATACAAAAAAGAAGGGACTCAGCAATTGCAGCAAGCGCAGCTCTGCACGAAGCACGCAGCAACGCATCACATACAAACAGCAAAAGGCATAACAGACATTGCTCGGGAACCAATAACCTCGAGCACTCAGATAGAAGAAATCTCTCCAGAAATATCGACTCATCTTTCCTGTCGGTCGATGAGCAAGGCAATATCATGCCAAAAACACCGGAAGCAGCACTCGTGGCGGCGCAAATGTATCTGTATACTACCCAGCCAAACCCAGGGGATCCAAGAGAACACATGCATCGAGCAGCACTACAATGTTTAAAACTAGTAGGAAACAAGCTAACAACCAAAGAAGAGGAGGCGTATCGCAACAAAAGTACGCACAAACCTAGATCACCGCGTCGTCACAGCAGTCCTTGGCACAGGACTAGTAGTCGATGATCTAGGTCATCATCGCCAAAATACCACAAAAGCCCAAGACACGAAGGAACCCGAAGATCCCGGACTCCCATCAAAGAATACGATTACGAAGACGACGAAAAAGAGATGGGAGCACAGTGCTTTATGATGACCCACAAGTATAGGGGGTGTATCATAGTACTTTCGATATATAAGAGTGTCGAACCCAATGAGGAGCAGAAGGTGTTGACAAGCAGTTTTGAGCAAGGAATCACTGTAAATATTAGCAAATGGGTTTTCAGGGGTATTTGATAATGCAAGTAAATAAAGTACGAGTAAATAAAAAAAATTGTTGCGAGCGGCCCAATCCTTTTTAGAGCAAAGGACAAGCCGGTTGTGTTACTTATGATTGCCAAACGTTCCTGAGGACACACGGGAGTTTCTGTCAAGTGCTTTCGCTTCATACAGCTAAGTAATCTTCATTGGTTTGATAGGTGTTATGGGGGTGAACCTATGCTAATGCACTACCCCAACTTGGACTAATACACACTTGTGATTATACCTCTTGCAAGCATCCGCAACTACAAGAAAGTAATTAAGATAAATCTAACCACAGCCTTAAACTCTAAGATCCTACACTCCCTGGTGCACTAGTTTCCTAATGGAGGTTTAGGTTTCTGTCGCTCCGACAACCCCACAATTAGTAGCCAAATACACAATGCATTCTACTAGGCCTATAAAGGTGAAGTATCATGTAGTCGACGTTCACATGACACCACTAGTAGAATAGTACCACAACAAAAATATCAAACCATTAAATATTACTCAACATAGTTTCACTACTAACATCTTGACTTCTCCCATGTCCTCAAGAACTAAACGAACTACTCACAAGACATCATATGGATCATGATCAGAGGTGAAATAATGATAAATAACAATTTGGACATAAACCTTAATTCAACGGTTTCACTCAATAGCATCAACTACAAGAGTAATCAACACCGGGAAAGTTTCCCCTATGAACTGGATAAGATTCACCCCAGAATGTTACAGCGGGATGGCGTGGTGATGAAGATGATGAAGGTGCTGGTGATGATGGTGATGATGATGATGATCCCAATGAAGCCCAGCTCGATGACGATGACGATGGCGATGATTTCCCCGTTCCGGGAAGGAATTTCCCCGACAGATTTCTGCCTGCCGGAGAGCTTTCTCTCTGTGTGTGTTTTCCGCCCCGCAGAGGCGGCGAAGTCTATCTCTGATCCCCCTGGGTCTTAGGTTTTTGGGGAGACGATATATGCGAGGGGGTGCTGGCAGATGTGGGCCAGGGCGGCCACACCACCAGGTCGCATGGCCTAGGGCTGGCCTCCGCCACTAGGTGGTGTGGGCCCCTAGTGGCTCACCTCGCCCTCTCCTTCTGGCTACCTCCGTCTTCCGATGAAATATGAATTTATGGGTATTTTCCTAGAATTGCTGGTCTTTAGCTATATGGTGCCTTGTCGATCCTTTTTCCAGCAGAATCTGACTCCGGCAGTGAGCTCTCCAATAATCATCAATCATGTGAAAACAGAGAAAACAACATAAGTATCATCTCTAAATAAGAAATATATCAATGAATCACAGTAAATTATGATATAAAATAGTGATGCAAAATGGACGTATCACTTTACTCAGAGACTTCGCACCATGCCTGTACCCAAAGGATTCAAAATACCCCATGATCAGCATAAATATGATGGATCTCAGGAGCCACAGTCATGGCTCTCAGATTACTTACAAGCAGTCAAAATACTAGGAGGATCGAAAGAGACAGCAATGCAAAGTTTGTAGCTCCACCTTACCGGCGCAACACGGTCATGGTTGAGCAAGTTGGAAAGGGAAATAATCAGAAGATGGGATGAGCTTACAAAAAAGTTTACGAGTAACTTCAACTCAACATACAAGCGGCCAGCATCAATAGAGGAAGTCAAAGTCTGCATACAGTAGCGCAATGAGACACTTAGATCATACATCCAAAGGTGGAGCATCATAAAAAACTCCGCAGTCAAAGTTTCAGATGAGAGAGCAATTGATGCCTTTACACTCGGGTTGCGACGAGGAGATCTAGTCGAAGAAATGGGGCGGATCAAACCAAGGACAGTATCAGAGTTAATGGATATCGCAAACAGA
Source organism: Dactylis glomerata (assembly GCA_007115705.1). Classification (NCBI taxonomy): domain Eukaryota; kingdom Viridiplantae; phylum Streptophyta; class Magnoliopsida; order Poales; family Poaceae; genus Dactylis; species Dactylis glomerata. The sequence goes on along the minus strand of QXEO01000200.1, from coordinate 1,117,903 downwards.
TTTGCTGACGGCGATGATGCATGTAAAAATAAAAGGACGCGATCACCTGAAGATGACAGGGGAAACATGATATAAAGACAACAACTACCAAGGGGATGATCGCAGGAACTCCGGGTACCGCAACTACGGAAGAGAGGATTCAAGCAGCAGCAAAAGGTTCCAGTCAAGGGGGTCCAGGGAGTATAATCAATCACCAGACGACATGCTGAACGGACCATGTCATATACACTATGCATTCATCGACGGAAAAAGAGTGTCCAGGCATGCAATGAAGGATTGCAAAACATTTCTGAAACTCCAGGAAGTAGAAGGGAATAAACAAGCTGAAACAAGGAGGCAAGGCTACGAGGGAAACACAAAGCATTATTAGGAGCAAGAGCAATAGAGGCAAGCTATTCAACTCGAAAATCTTCATTAGGCAATTCATTTTCATAAGGAGCTTTAGTAAACTTAGAAAAATTAAACTCATATGATTCTCCACCAAACTTAGTCAAAATTTTCTCCTTCTTACAATCTATAACAGCGCCACAAGTATTCAAAAAGGGTCTACCAAAAATAATAGGATAAGTTTTACTAGCTTCTTTACCAAGTACTAGAAAATCAGTAGGATATTTAGTCTTACCACATAGAACTTCCACATCTCGAACAATACCAATTGGCAAGACAGTCTCTCTGTTAGCAAGCTGAATAACCACATCAATATCTTCAAGTTCACAAGGGGCAATTTCATGCATGATTTCTCTGTAAAGCTCATAAGGAATAGCACTTGAACTTGCACCAATATCGCATAAACCATAATAGCAATGATCACCAATCCTGACAGAAAGCACATGAACACTTGTTTTCCTAGATCTACTAGGATGTGAAACAATGTTAGAAGCATCTTCACAAAAGACAATATGTTCATCTTCTACATTTTTAGTAACAAAGTCCTTCACTATAGCTACAGGAGACTTAATAGTAATTTGCTCATCAGGTTCTACAACTTTCTTTGCACTTTTCTTAAGGACACTAACTAAAGTAGAATGTTACTTTACCTTAGCAGGGAAAGGTGTTTTCTCCAAATAAGGCTCAGGCAAAATGCGATCAACGGTACAAACTTCAGTAGTTCTAGCAGGAGCACAACTAATAGTATCTTTATAAGGCGCATGATACTTGTTCCAATCCTTCTTTGGAACATCAAGATATGAGGCAAAGGCCTTAAAACAGTTAGCAAGTATTTGAGGATCAATACCATAAATAGTACTAACATCATGAAATTCATCGGTTCCCATAAAAGCTTTAATGCATTCATAATCATAATTTATACCTGACTTCCTACCTTTGTCATTCTCCCATCCTTCAGTATTTTCTTGAATACGGTCTAGAAGATCCCATTTAGCTTCTCCTTTCATATGTGTAAATGATCCAAAGCAAGAAGCATCCAATAAATCCTTGTCATGAAGAGCAAGCCTTGCATAAAAGTTATCAATAATAATATTACTGGGGAGCTCATGAATGGGACATTTGAGCATTAGTGACTTCAATCTCCCCCACGCTTGGGAAATACTCTCTCCATCATGAGGCCAAAAGTTATATATCTGATTACGATCTTTATGAATCACACTTGGAGGATAAAATTTGGAGTAAAAAGAGGTACAATTTCCTCCCAACCAATAGATGGACCATCCTTTAGCAGTCTATACCACTCCGCAGCTCTGCCCTTCAGTGATAAAGAGAATAGCTTCCTCTTAACCTGGCTTGATGAAATACCTGCACACTTAAACAACTCGCATAATTCATGTATAAATAGTAAATGATCACCCGGATGGACAGTTCCATCTCATGAATAGCAGTTATTCATAACACGTTCAACAATTTTCATAGGTATTTTAAAAAGATCTAATTGAGCAGGCGGTGGTTCATCTACTACCGTAGCAGAGGCAGTAGCATTCCCAAATAGGGAACCAAATGGAGAATTCTCCATAGCAAAACAAAATAAAAGACAAAAATAAAAACAATACTCACAGCGAAAGTTACCTTTACCCATTCCACTCTTCAATAGCGCTTCACTCCCCGACAACGGCGCCAGAAAATAGTCTTGATGACCCACAAGTATATGGGGTGTATCATAGTACTTTTGATAAATAAGAGTGTCGAACCCAACGAGGAGCAGAAGGTGTTGACAAGTGGTTTTGATCAAGGATTCCCTGTAAATACTAGCAAATGGTTTTCAGGGGTATTTGATAATGCAAGTAAATAAAGTACGGGTAAGTAAAAGACAATAATAGTAATTTTTGCAAGTGGCCCAATCCTTTCTAGAGCAAAGGACAAGCCGGTTGTGTAACTTATGATTACCAAACATTCCTGAGGACACACGGGAGTTTCTGTCGAGAGCTTTCGCTTCATGCTGCTAAGTAATCTTCATTGGTTTGATAAGTGTTATGGGGGTGAACCTGTGCTAGCGTACTACCCTTACTAGGACTAATACACACTTGAGATTATACCCCCCCTACAAGCATCCGCAAATACAAGAAATTAATTAAGATAAATCTAACCACAGCCTTAAACTCTGAGATCATACGCTCCCTGGTGCGATGGTTTCCTAACGGGGGTTTAGATTTCTATCGCTCCGGCAACCCCACAATTAGTAGCCAAATACACAATGCATTCCACTAGGCCCATAAATGGTGAAGTATCATGTAATCGACGTTCACATGACACCACTAGTAGAATAACACCACAACATAAATATCAAACCATTAAATATTACTCAACATAGTTTCACTACTAACATCTCGACTTCTCCCATGTCCTCAAGAACTAAACGAACTACTCACAAGACATCATACGGATCATGACCAGAGGTGAAATAATGGTAAATAACAATCTGAACATAAACCTTAATTCAACGGTTCCACTCAATAGCATCAACTACAAAGGTAATCAACACCGAGAAAGTTTCCCCTAAGAATTTGATAAGATTCAACCCAAGATTTTACAGCGGGATGGCGTGGTGATGTGATACGTCTCCAACGTATCTATAATTTTTGATGCTCTTGATACGTCCAAAACGTATCTACTTTCCCGAACACTTTTGCTATTGTTTCTCCTCTAATTTGTGTGTTTTGAATACAACTAACACGGACTGACGCTGTTTTCAGCAGAACTGCTCTGGTGTCTCGTTTTTGTGCAGAAATTCAAATTCCAGTAAAAATTCGGAAAAATCACCAAAAATCATATTTCACCAGAAGACCCACGGAGCCAGAAGACCGGAGGGAGAAGTGGCTCGAGGCACCGTCACAAGGTGGTGGCGCGGCCCAGCCCTGGCCGCGCCACCCCTATGTGAGGTGGCCCCAGGCCCCCTCTCGACCTCCTCTCTCGCGTACATATACCCTCTGACGACTTAAGATCGGGGAGACGGCGTTTTTCCCAGATAGACTTCCGCTGCGCCGCTGCCATCAGAAACCGCGATTCGGAACCAGAAACTCCGTTCTGGCACCCTGCCGGGACGGGGATTCGGAGGAGATCTTCATCACCATCACCACCGACGCTCCTCCATCGACCATCCATGACTCCCCCATCCATGTGTGAGTAATTCCCCCGCTGTAGGTGAGGGGATGGTAGGGATTGGATGAGATTGTTCATGTAATTTGATATGAGATTGATAGGGCATAGTGCCTAGTATCTTTATTTAGTGCCTATGACATTGTTGCAACTTGTTGTGCTTAATGCTTGTCACTTTGGGCCCGAGTGCCATGATTTCAGATCTGAACATGTTATTATTTCTATGATGATACTTGTTGTTTATGGTCTTACCTACGAGTTGTATACACATATTGTTGTCCGGAACCCGAGGCCCCAAAGTGACAGAAATTGGGATAACCGGAGGGGATGGCTATGATGTGAGGATCACATGTGTTCACCGAGTGCTAATGCTTTGCTCCGGTACTTTATTAAAAGGAGTACCTTAATTACCAGTAGTTTCCCTTGAGGCCCTGCTGCAACAGGCTGGTAGGACAAAAGATGTCGTGCAAGTTTCTCCTTGTGAGCACGTACGACTATATACGGAACACATGCCTATGATTGTTTGTACTAGGATGCTTTATCATTATTTATCTGCAATGCCCGTATCTCATTGATTTCATGAATTATCTTATCCATGCAACGCCCGTTATCCATCCCTATGCCTACAGTATTTGTTCCTACTGTTTACAACCGTTACTTCTACTGCTGCTATTTTCCTACTGCTGTTACTGTTTTCCTACTGTCACCACTATAAAACTGTTGCTACTGATAAACCACTGCGAGCAAGACTGTTTCCAGGTGCAGGTGAATTGACAACTCATTTGTTAAGGCTTACATATATTCTTTGGCTCCCCTTGTGTTGAATCAATAAATTTGGGTAATACTTCCCTCAAAGACTGTTGCGATCCCCTATACTTGTGGGTCATCAAGACTATTTTCTGGCGCCGTTGCCGGGGAGCATAGCTTTATTTGTAAGTTCACTTGGTATTCATATTGTTCGCTGCAATCCTTTCATCATGGGTAAACCTCGTGATGGAAAAGTCCCTATATTGCCATGCACTACAAGAAGAGGTACGACTCTCAACACCTCTGTTGCTCTTGATTCACCATCCGTTATGAGTAAGTTGCTTACACCACCACACCCACACGTTACTGCTACTACTTCTGCTGAGATTGAAAGTGCCACTGATAATTTAGATGATGCTTCTATTGTACTTGATGAGAGAGGTTCACTAGGTTCCTTTTTAGAGGCTACTATTGCTAGAGCTAAGTTGGGAAACACCACTGTTACACCTGTTAGTTCACCTGAGTCTAGGGAATGTCCTAGTGATGATTATGATGATGATGCTTATATTGAGCTTAATGATGATTTTATTGCAGAAGCACGTGTTGCTCGTGATGCAGGTAATGTTAAAGAGCTTCTTGCTAGACGTTCTGTTAGATATAATTTGTCTCCTGATCCTAAGTTTGCTGCTTCTCCTATAAATATTAGAGACAAGGATTATGATTTCTCTTTGGATTTATCTTACATATCTATTGTTGAGAAAACTCCTTTTTGTGGTACTAAAGATGAGAGTGCTATGGAGCACATGAATGAGCTTTCTACTTTGAGTAATTTGTTTTCTGATGATATTAAGCTCCGCACTTACTTTGTTGCTAAGATTTTTCCTTTTTCATTGAAAGATGCTGCTAAAATTTGGTTTAATAGCTTGTCTCCTGGATCTCTTACTAGTCCTATTGCTTTGGTTAATGCTTTCTTTCAGAAATATTTTCCCGCTAGTGCTCAACATGCTGCTGTGCAGAAAATCTTTGATTTTGAACAGGGAAAAGGAGAGAAATTGCCTGAATCTTGGACAAGGTTTTGTTCTTTAATTAGAGCTTTGCCTAAAGAACCATTGCCTAAAAATGAACTCCTTGACATATTTTATAATGGACTAACGGATGAATCTAAGTCATATTTGGATAGTTGTGCTGGTTGTGTTTTCAGGGAAAGAACTCCGGCTGAAGCAGAGGAGTTAATGGCTAAAATAAGCCGGAATCATGATGATTGGACTTTAGTTGAGCCAGCACCAGCACCAACTCCTGCGCCATCTACAGAGCCCACACCGAAGAAGAGAGGGATGATTGAATTAAATGATGAAGTTATGAAGGAGGCTAAGAAAGCTCTTAAGGAGAAAGGTATTAAGGCCGAAGATGTGAAGAATTTACCTCCTATTGAAGAATTATGTAAGCCAATCCCTCGCTCATCTACTATTGAGGTACACTCTCTCCAACGCTTTGATGAAAGAGATATTCCTTACACTAAACCTCCTGATCAATGCTTAGATGAGTTTGATAATTTTATTGTTAAGCAAGAAAATTTTAATAGAATGGTGCATAATCATCTGTTGGAGAATTCTAGAGTTATTAACAAGATGCAGGATATTGTGGAGAGAACCGCCAATGATGTGAAGATACTTGCTAAACATTTTCAAATGATTCAAACACAAATTGATCAGCTTACCAAAGTGCAGCAAGACCTGCTAGTTAATGCTGCAAGAGAGAAGCAAGCATGTGAAATACGCACAAGAAGTGGTGCTGCTACTCAAGATCCATTATATCCTGAAGGACATCCTAAGAGGGTTGAGCAAGATTCTCAACGCACTTCAAGTGATGATATTCCTCCCAAGAAGAAGAAGAAGCATAAAACAACTGCAGAATCCTCTGATGCAGGTAAAGATCCTAACAGTGTTTCTATTTCTGATGCTGAAACAGAACCAGGAGATGATAAAGAAGAAGATAAAGAAGAAGTTGAAGAAGAACCGGAAAAGAGTGATAAAAATGCAAAGTACACTAAAGAAGACTTCATTGCCAACAAGCATGGCAAGGAGAGGGAACCTTGGGTACAGAAGCCAATGCCTTTTCCTAGTAAGAAACACAAGTCCAAGGAAGAAGAACACTACAACAGGTTTTGTGAATGGATGAGACCTTTATTTTTGCAAATTCCTTTGACTGATGCTATTAGAATGCCTCCTTATGCAAAGTATATGAAAGATATTGTCACTAACAAAAGGAAAATTCCTAGTGAGGAAATTTCCACTTTACTTGCTAATTATTCTTTTGATGGTAAAGTTCCAGAGAAGCTTGGAGATCCAGGTATACCAACTATTCCTTGCTCCATTAAAAATAACTATGTTAGAACTGCTTTATGTGATTTGGGAGCTGGAGTTAGTGTCATGCCTTTTTCTCTTTATAAGAGACTTGATCTAGAAAAATTGGTTTCAACTGATATATCCTTGCAGATGGCTGATAAGTCTACTACTATTCCTATTGGTATATGTGAGAATGTTCCTGTTCAAGTGGCTAACAGCTGTTTAATATTAACTGATTTTGTTGTGTTAGAAATGCCTGAAGATGATAATATGTCTATTATTCTTGGGAGACCTTTTCTAAACACTGCAGGGGCTGTTATTAATTGCAATCAAGGAAAAGTCACTTTTAATGTTAATGACAAAGAATATACAGTTTATTTTCCCAAGAAGATTGATAGGAGAAATGCTCTAAATTCAATCAAGCATGTTGAGACCATCAAAGTTGGTCAAATTATTTGTTCAGAGCAAAAGCCCAAGGAAGAATATCAAATTTTTATGGTTGGGGCTATACCTATCAAAGTTGAGGTAACATAAGCATTAAGTGATATGCAAAGTTTTGCCTCATATAAAGATAGTTTGGTAACAAGACTTGATCAACCTTGTTAGCAAAGTGAATTTATATGAACGAAACTTCGTTTTCACCGCATCCACTCCACCTCACTTGTATTTACTTTCATCAAATTTTATTCCTTCAGTTTAGTTATATGATTAAGAGTATCTCAGAGCTGCTGCATGCTTAGTTTTGATTTGCTTGAAATCTTTTCATCCTTGTTTTTCTGAGTTTTATCGATATGCCAATTTCTGAAAAATCCTCGAAAATAAAGTTTCTCGAAAAATTCCAAAAATTTCTTTATAAATTTTTATGTCAAAAATGGAGCAGAGAGACACCTGGGAGGCACCGGGTGGGGCAGCCACGCCACCTCACACACAGGTGGCGCGGCCCAGCCCTGGCCGCGCCACCCATGTGTGAGGGGGGCCCACCAGGCCACTCACTCATCTCTCCTTCCCCTGCTCTTTCTCTCTCCCGAAAAACACCGCCCCATTTGTCCAAACTCGAGTTCTTGCTGTTCTTCACCTGGATTTTTTGATCTCCTTGTTCAGCCCAACATTTTTGCTGAAACTTGGATCATTTATTCTCCGGTATGTGACTCCTCCACTTGTCCAAGTAGATTTTCTTTTGGTAAAGTATTTCTTGAGTATTTTAGCATTGTAGGTGACAGTATAAATGAGTATGCATGCTTGTTCTATTGTTTAGAAAGATTATGTTGATGCATGATAACTCTCTAGTGACCCTCTATAGTAGTTTCCTACATTTGCTTGTCTTTAAATCACTTTTTATGAGTTTGTTGAAAAATTTCAGAGAAGGAGATGGCCAACTTCACATATGGAGAAGTGTTTGAAAGTGATGCACCAAGGTCATCAAGGCCCTCAAGATCCACTGCTCAATATAGGATATCCTATAATGAGGATCTCATGTCACCAAACCCAGAAGGGGATGATGGAGATGCACATCCATCCGCCTTTCCTTGTTTTAACTTCTTGAGTGATGCAGGAATTCTTGATGATTTCTTGCTCCTTATTAACAGGGTTGGGTTGACAGATTATGTGGCAGATGAAAGAGACCAATATGCTTTGCTTACAAAGACTTTCGTTGAAAGTTTTAAATTTATTAACTCTCATTACAACCCTTCTATTGCATTTAAGATTTATGATAAGTCTATCACCATGTCTTTGGAGAGGTTTTGTTCTATTTTAGGTATTCCCATGTTTGGAACATCCCAGAAGATACAAAATCACCCCGCTGATTTATTGGAGCTTTACCGAGGGGTGACCAATGATGACGACCGCAACGCACAGCGTGGCAAGATAAGAAATATTCAGCTCCCAGCTATTAGATATTTTACTTACTATCTTGCAACTAGTGTACTTGGTAGAGAAAACACTAGCAATATCTCCAACTATCATTTAGCTTTTCTAGCTACCGCTCTTGATATTGGTAGGAAGTATAACCTTGGTGCTGTTATTGCTCGTCGCCTAGCCGCTAGGGGACCTATTTATGGAGGTATTATTGCCGCGCGTATTGTTGCTGAGCTAGGACTTTCTATTGCTCCTAATGATGTATTGTTGGCTCCACAGAGGCTTGATCTTGCTGCCATGAAACTCCATCACTTTGTTACTGCTAACTCTTGTGCAGGGAAATTAGTTTACAGGATGTTATTCATTGATGGAGTGGAAAGGGAAATTCCCTTGCCTCAGCTTAACTTGTTCAGCATTCACGTGAAGCCATGGTCGCGCACGAAGGTGGAGTTGGACGATCAGCTTAGGCTGCTTGGTTTCAACATCCAACACGGCGTGGTGGTCCAGGAGGAAGAGGAGGGGCCGCCCTATCATTTCACCACGTACCACTCCGGGGAGTCCTCAAACTCATATCAGGACGATGGTGCTTCTTCGTCACACTATGGAGGCGCCACCTCATGGCAGAGTTGGCCGAGTTGGGATTGATCTCCACTTAGGCCAAAAGCCTAAGCTTGGGGGGAGGTACGCCGACGATTCACTCATCTACATATCGTATTCTGTCGGTCCTTTGTATATTCATGTTTCGCTTTCTTTATTGTTCTCGTTCTTGTTTTCATTGCTTCCAAAACACAAAAAGACCAAAAATATTTCCGTTGTTTCTCTCTATTTGGTTCTTTAGTTTTCTACCTTTGATTTGCTTTACTTGCTATTTCGGTTTGCTACTTGAAAAACCCAAAAATATTTTGCTTTGTTTGCTATTTCCTTCCGCTTTTGCTTCGAAAATCGAAAACACAAAAATATTTGTTGTTCTTCTTTGGTTTTGTAAAGTTTGTTGCAGAGTTCAGTTTTCCGTTACTCTATTGGAGCTTGGTATTCACTCTATATTATTCAAGCCACAAAAGTGAAGAGCAATAATGACGACATATGACAATCCGAGAGGTGGTAAGAGGCTGGTATGAACTCTATTTGTTTTCATTTTTGTACATATACTCATCTATGTGGACATGCTTAGTCAGTTCATGTAAGGTATATGTCATCTAATGGATGCTTTGTAGTTCTCGCTTTCATATGATTAGTTTCAATTTACTATTAGCCTGTAGCATGTCATGTAGATGCTTGCATGCATTGTTTTATTCATAGTATGGTATGATATTGTGGTATCCACCTCTGAAAGCTTCATTTGAATCGACTTGGCACATGCTCAAGCATGCATATGACTGAACTAAAAAGTCAATTAAGCCTCGATGATCTAAATTGCCTCAGAGTTCTTGTATCATTTTTATGCCTATATTAATTTTGTTTTGTCGCAAGCATGATTATGATAGTTATTGCTCTCTCGATTGTCGCTTACCAGTCTTTTGCTAGCCTTCACTTGTACTGAGTATGAGCTCTACTCGTGCATCCAATTACCAAAACCAAGTCTCCCAAAGAGTCCACTATAAATTCCTATGCATGGTATTTGTAAGCCATTCCAAGTAAATTTTCATGTGCTACCTTTCAAAACTTTCAACTACTTCTCATTTTGTGCCATTGTTTTTAGCTCATGGGGACGTAGTGGTCGGAATTGCTATCTTCCATATTAAATTAAGTACCCTTCGACTAGGCAGCTTCATCTGCTCGTCATTAATTTTGCAAGGGAGCTGGTCAGACCATTATAATCTTAAATCTAAAAGAAAGAAAAAAGGCACTCCTCCAAAGGAATGTGAAAGTTGGTGGGCACCCGATGGAATCGGTTAGCCATGGTTTGAGAAAGGAAAAAGGTGGGGAGGAGTGCCAAAAGCTTTATAAAAGAGCACCAGTGTGCCAAATTTCAAAGAACTCGGAACCGCTCTCACTTGTTTATTATGGAAGATAGTAAGTCCCCATTGCTAGTCGTTGACATAGAACAACCACCTCTCAAAAGAAACTTTTATCTCTGTTTTACAAATGAAAAGCTCTAGCACATTTTAAATCACTGCTTCCCTCTGCGAAGGGCCATTCGTTTACTTTTATGTTGAGTCACCATCTTCTAACTTAGAGTACTTCTTGAGAGCATAGCTGTTATTCTTAGTGTAATGTGCTTGTCCCAGAACACGGTTAATTGTGGTATAACTTTGATACTTGTATCTTTGATATTTCTACTTCTAGTCTTCCCTTGGACTTCAGAGGTGCCTCAGCATTTATGTTTTGCTCTACAAATAAAGGCAAGTGGGATACCATTCTCTCATATCATTTATGCATATTACAATCTTGTAGCTTCTCTTGCACATGTTACTTGTTATTAGTGCATTGACACTCTTTCATAGCTTGCTTGACTATGAGGTGACATTAGCTGCATATTTCTTATTATGAATTGCCTGAGTATCTGATCACATAGTTAGTATATATACATCATATGAGCAAATGTGTTCGTGAAAGTTTCTTTTATCGCTCTCAGTTGTTAACTGAATTGCTTGAGGACAAGCAAATAGCTAAGCTTGGGGGGAGTTGATACGTCCAAAACGTATCTACTTTCCCGAACACTTTTGCTATTGTTTCTCCTCTAATTTGTGTGTTTTGAATACAACTAACACGGACTGACGCTGTTTTCAGCAGAACTGCTCTGGTGTCTCGTTTTTGTGCAGAAATTCAACTTCCAGTAAAAATTCGGAAAAATCACCAAAAATCATATTTCACCAGAAGACCCACGGAGCCAGAAGACCGGAGGGAGAAGTGGCTCGAGGCACCGTCACAAGGTGGTGGCGCGGCCCAGCCCTGGCCTCGCCACCCCTATGTGAGGTGGCCCCAGGCCCCCTCTCGACCTCCTCTCTTGCGTACATATACCCTCTGACGACTTAAGATCGGGGAGACGGTGTTTTTCCCAGATAGACTTCCGCTGCGCCACCGCCATCAGAAACCGCGATTCGGAACCAGAAACTCTGTTCTGGCACCCTGTCGGGACGGGGATTCGGAGGAGATCTTCATCACCATCACCACCGACGCTCCTCCATCGACCATCCATGACTCCCCCATCCATGTGTGAGTAATTCCCCCGCTGTAGGTGAGGGGATGGTAGGGATTGGATGAGATTGTTCATGTAATTTGATATGAGATTGATAGGGCATAGTGCCTAGTATCTTTATTTAGTGCCTATGACATTGTTGCAACTTGTTGTGCTTAATGCTTGTCACTTTGGGCCCGAGTGCCATGATTTCAGATCTGAACATGTTATTATTTCTATGATGATACTTGTTGTTTATGGTCTTACCTACGAGTTGTATACACATATTGTTGTCCGGAACCCGAGGCCCCAAAGTGACAGAAATTGGGATAACCGGAGGGGATGGCTATGATGTGAGGATCACATGTGTTCACCGAGTGCTAATGCTTTGCTCCGGTACTTTATTAAAAGGAGTACCTTAATTACCAGTAGTTTCCCTTGAGGCCCTGCTGCAACAGGCTGGTAGGACAAAAGATGTCGTGCAAGTTTCTCCTTGTGAGCACGTACGACTATATATGGAACACATGCCTATGATTGTTTGTACTAGGATGCTTTATCATTATTTATCTGCAATGCCCGTATCTCATTGATTTCATGAATTATCTTATCCATGCAACGCCCGTTATCCATCCCTATGCCTACAGTATTTGTTCCTACTGTTTACAACCGTTACTTCTACTGCTGCTATTTTCCTACTGCTGTTACTGTTTTCCTACTGTCACCACTATAAAACTGTTGCTACTGATAAACCACTGCGAGCAAGACTGTTTCCAGGTGCAGGTGAATTGACAACTCATTTGTTAAGGCTTACATATATTCTTTGGCTCCCCTTGTGTCGAATCAATAAATTTGGGTAATACTTCCCTCGAAGACTGTTGCGATCCCCTATACTTGTGGGTCATCAGCTCTATGCTTGTTTTTACACCATTTACCCGATGTTTCGTTACACTTCGTGGCACTTTTATGCATTTTCTGGAACTAACCTATTAACGAGTTGCCACAGTGCCAGTTCCCTGTTTTCTGCTGTTTTTGTGTTTCAGAAAAGCTACACAGGAAATATTCTCGGAATTGGACGAAGCCACATCCTGAAGTCTTATTTTGCCCGGAAGCTTCTAGAGATCCGAAGAGGAGTAGGAGGTGGGCCACAGGGGCCCCACATGAAGGGGTGGCGCGGCCAGGCCCCTGGCCGCGCCAGCCATGCGTGAGGGCGCCTGGTCCCACCCCTGACATCGCCCCTTCGCCTATATAAAACCTCGGGACGGAAAACCCTAAGGGAGTCGGCAATTTTCCAGAAAGAGTTCCGCAGTTCTGCCGCCGCCACCGACGAATTTTGGGGGACAGAAGTCTCTGTTCCGGCACCCTGCCGGGACGGGGAAGTGCCCCCGGAGCCATCTCCATCGGTCTTCATCGCCGTCTTCACCGTCTCCATCGACCTCACCGCCATCTCCATCAACCTTGCTGTCTCCTATGATGAGAAGGGAGTAGTTCATCCCCGGGGCTGAGGGCTCTACCGGTAGCTATGTGGTTCACCTCTCTCTCCCATGATGTGATCTTTATGTGATCGTGAGCTTTGTATCATGTTGAACAAGTAGATGTTATTATTCAGATATTATGCTACTCCTATGCTTAATTATTATAGTGTACTCTAGTGATGTTATTAAAGTAATCTATTCCTCCTGCCATGGTGTAACGGTGACAGTGCGTGCATCGTGGTGGTACTTGGTTTAGGATATGATTGTGATCTCTTGTGGATTATGAGAATAATTATTACTATGATAGTATTGAGTGATCTATTCCTCCTTTCATGGTGTAATGTTGACAGTGTGTGCACCGTGTTAGTACTTGGTCTAAGTTGCAATGATGTCTATCTTGAGTTGTGATCTGATTTGGATATCTCTATGAGTGGTGTTTGTCAAGTACTTGATGAACTTTAAGGGGTGCTTCTGTAGCCACTACACAATGATTAGTGTTATTCAATAGGAGAGTAATTCAGAGTACCATAGTGGAGAGAAGTTGTTTATTTGTTCAATCATGTTATATTGTTGGGAGTGTGTCCACTAGTGAAAGTATGATCCCTAGGCCTTGTTTCCAAGCATTGCACACCGTTTACTTGCTGTTTTGTTACTTGTTTGCTCGCAGTGATATTTATTTAACATCACGTTTGCTACTTATAATCATCTATACCACTTGTATTTCACTATCTCTTCGCCGAACTAGTGCACCTATACATCTGACAAGTGTATTGGGTGTGTTGGGGACACAAGAGACTTTCTGTATCGTAATTGCAGGGTTGCTTGAGAGGGATAGCTTTGACCTCTTCCTCCTTGAGTTCGATAAACCTTGGGTGATCCAATTAAGGGAAACTTGCTGCTGTTCTACAAACCTCTGCACTTGGAGGCCCAACAAGTGTCTACAAGAATAGAAGTGTGTAGACATCATGATGGTGGAGATGAAGGTGCTGATGATGATGGTGATGATGATCCCGATGAAGTCCAGCGCGATGGTGATGACGATGGCGACGATCTCCCCTCCCCGGGAAGGAATTTCCTCGGCAGATTTCTGCCTGCCGGAGAGCTTTTCTCTCTCGGTGTTTTCCGCCTCGCAGAGGCGGTGGTGTCTATTTCTGATGCCCCCCATGACTTAGGTTTTTGGGGATGACAATATACGCGAGGGGGCGACGGCTGTAGTGGGCCAGGGTGGCCTCACCACAGGGTGGCGCGGCCAGGGGTGGGCCTGATACGTCTCCAACGTATCTATAATTTTTTATGCTCCATGCTTGTTTTTACACCATTTGCCTACTATTTCGTTACACTTCGTGGCACTTTTATGCATTTTCCGGAACTAACCTATTAACGAGTTGCCACAGTGCCAGTTCCCTGTTTTCTACTGTTTTTGTGTTTCAGAAGTGATACACAGGAAATATTCTCGGAATTGGACGAAACAAGTTCCTGAAGTCTTATTTTACCCGAAAGCTTCCAGAGATCCAAAGGAGAGTAGGAGGCGGGCCACCAGGGGCCCACACACAGGGGTGGCGCGGCCAGCCCCTGGCCCGCGCCACCATGGTGTGAGGCCACCTGGCCCCTCCTCTGACATCGCCCCTTCGCCTATAAAGACCCCCCGACGGAAAAAACCTAAGTACCCGATCAATTTTCCAGAACACATCGCGATCCGCCACCGCCGTCGACCCGAAGATCGGGAGGGTCCAGAAGCTCTTCCCGGCACCCTGCCGGATAGGGGAATCACCACCGGAGGTCTTCTTCATCGCCATGCTTGCCTCCGGAGCGATGAGTGAGTAGTCTACCTTGGACTATGGGTCCATAGCAGTAGCTAGATGGTTGTCTCCTCCACCATGTGCTTCATGTTTAGATCTCATGAGCTGCCCTACATGATTGAGATCACCGTTATGTAATTCTACATGTTTGGTTTGTTGGGATCCGATGAATATTGGTGTTTATGATTGAGTTGCTGTACTGAATATTATCTTTTGTTATCTCTATGTTGTTTATGATCTTGCATGCTCTCCGTTGTTAGTAGCTATCTTGGCCGAGTAGTTGCTAGTGACTCCAAGAGGGGGTATTTATGCTCGATAGTGGGTTCATGCCTCTATTTAACCTGGGGGAGTGACAGAAACCTCTAAGGTTGTAGATGTGTTGTTGCTACTTGGGAGAAAACAGCATTCATATGCTCAAGGGAATATGCTTTGTTTACATTACACACTTTGCTTAATGCAATTATCTGTTGTTCGCAACTTAATACTTGTGGAGTTCTCGGATTAATTCGCCACAAGTGGATTATTAGTCATAGATGCAGTTGGATGGCGGTCTATGTATTTTGTTGTAATGCCCAGATTAAATCTCATAGTGATCTTATTGACATATCACGTTTATCTTTATTCTATCAATTGCCCAACTATAATTTGTTTACCCAGCATGTGTTATTTATCTTATGGAGAGACACCACTAGTGAACTGTGGATCCCGGTCCTATTTCCATCATATTGCTATCACCTGTTTACTTTACTCGCACTGTTTACTTTACTCGCATACCTCTATTGTTTTCCACTCGATACGCTCATAACCTTTGTTTCAAGCAAACCGGTGAGATTGACAACCTCATCGCAAGTTGGGAACGAAGTACTTGGTTGTGTTGTGTGCAGATTCTGCATTGCAGTTAGCAAGCAAAGCTTGGACGAGGCGCCATATATAAGTTGTCCGAAGCTGTCGCAAGCTAGCAAGCATCACCTTCAGTCGTTTGTCTCTCCTCTCCAAGAACGATAAACCTTGGTTTCTTAACTGAGGGAAAACCAGCTGCTATACTCATCACACCTTCCTCTTGGGGTTCCCAACGGGCTGGTCATTCACCACGCACAAGGACTGTCAAGCTCCCACATCAACTAGGAGCATCAGCTATTTTTCTGGCGCCGTTGCCGGGGAGGAAGTAGAAGACTTCTGCGAGGGGAGTTTTTGCACGCACATCCTTTACTTTGTTATTGTTTTGCTTTACTTTATTTATTTTACCTGCATCGTTTTATATCAAAAACCCAAAAAAATTAGAATCCTTGGTAGTTGTTATTTCTTTACTTTAGTTTATTATGTCTAGTTCAGTTGCTACTACTATGTCCCCCGAGGACATGATTTTCACTTTTAAACAAAAGGATGAGGAAAGTTTTAAAGAAGCTTGGTCTAGAATTTATGATTGGCATGGAAAAACTGAACCTAAAATGACTTTGAGTTTGCTTCTTAGTAGGTTTTACTTTGGACTTGCTCTTCGTTATAGGTATGCTTTGGATGCTACGGCAGAAGGAGATTTCCTACATTGTGATGGAGATCAAGCCTTCAATATTATAAAAAAGTTGATTACAATTTATAGCATGCCAACCTATTTTGATTCCTCTCTTGTGTGCATTTTTAATAGACTTGATGCTCTTGAGACTCGCACTTCTAGTTTGAATTCTTGCTACAATACTTTGAGCCAGCATTTTGATTATGTGCCAACAAATTCTGAACCTTCGAGTTGGTATCCTACGTTAAAAATCACCATTAGTGGTGAAACTTTTCATGCTCGTTGTGATATTATGTCTGAATTTTGTCTTATGCCAAAGGATGTTTATGAATCTTTGAGCCTTTGGAAGCTTTGTGGGGGGGGGAAGGAATTTCTCTTACTAACAATGCCACTATATTTCCCATTGGAATAGCTGAAGGAGTTTTTACAAAAGTCCTAGGAAGAATGATATCTACTGATTATCTTGTTATTGAATGTGTAGGGAAAGGACAAATCACACTTGGAAGATCCCTCCTGAAGCTCCTAGGTGCTATCATTGATATGAGGGAAGGCACTATCAAATATCAATTCCCACTAAAGAAAGGTATGGAACACTTCCCTAGGAAAAGAAAGAAATTGCTTTTTGACTCTATTCTTAGAGCAAATTATGAGCTTGATGCTTCATCACTTGATATTACTTGATTCGCAATTTTATGCGCCTAGCTCAAAGGCGTTAAACAAAAGCACTCTTGGGAGATAACCCAATGTTTTTATTTTCAGTACTTTTTCTTTTATTTGAGTCTTGGAAGTCATTACTACTGTAATGACCGCTCCTTATCTTGTTTATTTTATTTTTGTGCCAAGAGAAGCCTCTAATTCGAGTGAGGTAAAGATTTGGGTATGTTGCTGTCCTGAAACTGTTTTCGGTGCTGCACCGTAAAAATTCATATAAATTATCTGTATATCTTTTGGACCTGCGATTTCTTGTGCATATGCCCCAGGTTATATCCAAACTTCTGTTAGTTGAACACTTTTTGATTTGAGCAACATAAAACCCCTCAAAAATTCGACCTTTGTCAGCTGTTCAGTTTTGACAGATTTCTGCCAATATTTGTGTTTGCCACTTTATCGCTTTCTTTTGAGTTCTTTTGATCATGGAACTTTTGGAGAAGTTGCTACAGTGGTATTTGCTATATATGTGGTGGTTTTGAGTTGAAACCTGAAGCAAAAAAGAGGATTGATTATATGTTATGCTACACTAATTTTGCTAATAGAATTGTGTTTAGTTTTGTATGAAGGAAGTTTTCAAGTGTAGGGATGGGAGAATGATGAGATGAGTTGAAGAATGGACAAAAGCTCATGCTTGGGGATGCCCATGCATCACCCCAAGAAATATCCAAGAAGTACAAGCGTCAAAGCTTGGGGATGCCCCCGAGGCACCCCTTCTTCATCAGCAAAAATTAGGTCACCTTTCAAGACACTATATTTTTATTGCTTCATGCACTATGTGTTTTTCTTGGAGCGTCAGTTGTTTTAGTTTTATTAGTTAGTTTAGTTTGTTTGTTTGCTGCAATAAATGGTTGGACCCCAACAAATTTTTTTTGGAGAAGTTGCCTTGCTTTTATTTGCCAAGAACGCTCTAGTTTTCACTCTTATAAAAAACGAGTGTTCTTTCTTTTTCTGCTACTGCTTTTGGTTTTCATTTTCGCCTTGATTTGCATTCGGACCTTGTCATATCTTTTCATCAAGGTGTATTTTTGCTTCTGATCTTTATTGGTTTTCATCAAAAGAGGTGTCTTTAAAAATTTCAAATGGTGTTGGAAAAGAGAAAAAGCTTTATGCAAAAAAGTGGTACAAGAAAGAGCTTGTGTAGACTGCGGCTTAGGCTTTTTCATGTCATGCTTGATGTCTTTTTGATAGTATGCTTAGTGGTTTTGCTGTAGCATGACTTGTCTCAAATAACTGAGATTGCTTAATGAGCCTTTGAAAAAATCATGCGTTGTTTTTATTGTATGGAAGCATTATTTTGGTTTTCTCCTTGATGCTTTATTTGGGTTGACTTGGCGCATGCTCACACATGTTAGACTCTTACAAAGTCGCCAATAGCCTCTATGATCATTTAGTTTTTGACTTTTGATGCCATCTTATGCTTCTTTTAATGTCGCTTTGTCGCTTTGCATGATTATGGCCATTATTGCTCTCTTAGTTGGTCGCTCCCAGTCTTTTGCTAGCCCTCGCCTTGTACTGAGTATGAGCTCTACTCGTGCAGCCAACTCCTAAAAGCCAAAGTTTTCCAAAGTGTCCACCATACATACCTACTAGCAATTTGCTATTCCAAGTAAATTTGACTTGCTTTTATTTTCTCTTCAAATTAAACTTTTACCAGTGTTATGCGAAATTCGGTCAGTAAAGCTCTCACGAACCGGAAGGCACACTTTACTTTTTCCAGTTCTTAAAAATTTGACATTGTGGTCTCTTATGTTGAGTTATTATGCTTGCAAGTTGTAAGTTGGAGACTAGCCCAGCCATGCAGTCATGGGCAAGCTTTCAACATTGCACTTCTTATTTGAGTTGATATCGTGATCTTTTGTTTATGGATGCCCGCGGTGTGAAATGAATTGGGAATTTTGTGGGGATCATGGAGTTTGTATATGTGTTAGGGAAACGTCGGGCCACTAATCTAAGCCATGCATAATTCATGGTGGAAATTTGCAGCATACCCATGGTGGACATTCGACGACGCATCTCACAATAAAAAGCTAAACAAATGGCAAATAAACGAGATGTCGAGGTGTTCATTGTCTGCTTGTCCTGTCATTTTGGTGTGGGCTTGTTCCATGTCATCGGGAACGGAGGTACCCCATTGGCGGTTCTCAATGATATGCATATACTTACAATGACAAGAGCCTTGCTTGGGACTCTAAGTAAAGTAGCATGAGGTTTGGGTACTCGTATTCATGGGGCACGAGGTTTTCAACTTATGATTTGTCAAGCATATGCATCATAATTGTTCTCGCATTAACTTTAACCATTCAAGATGCTTATGATGGGGGCAATGAGAGCTCAAAGCCGGTAAGTACCATAATTTTTGAAGGTTATAAAACTTGCAATCACTGCTTCTCTCTGTGAAGGGTCTTTCTTCTACTTTTATGTTGAGTCACCACCTTCTATCTTTATGCACCATTAAGAGAGCATAGTTGTCATTCTTAGTGTAATATGCATTGTCCCAAAGTTCATTGATTGATTCATATTGTTGGTTTCACTTGTTCTCAAATTATTTGTATCTAGTCGCCCTCTTAAACTTGAAGGTGTCCTATGCATTTATGTTTTGCTCTCTTTGAAGGACAAGCTGAAAACCATTTGTATGTTTTTCCTTATGATTTGAACACACGTTTGACTTTCATTGTTTCATTTTCATGATCTTTTATTTGTGTTCATTTGCATGTTTACAACATGGTTGCTAAGTTCTTATTGTCAAGATTATATCTTTCATGCCCATGTTTTAAGTTCTTATGATCCCAGCTCACAAATGCTTACATATATGATCAAGATTGTGTAGGTGCATGTCACCTCAAAAATTATTCTTTTGTTATCACTTACCTACTCGAGGACGAGCAGGAGTTAAGCTTGGGGATGCTTGATACGTCTCCAACGTATCTATAATTTTTGATGCTCCATGCTTGTTTTTACACCATTTGCCTACTGTTTCGTTACACTTCGTGGCACTTTTATGCATTTTGCGGAACTAACCTATTAACGAGTTGCCACAGTGCCAGTTCCCTATTTTCTGCTGTTTTTGTGTTTCAGAAGTGATACACAGGAAATATTCTCGGAATTGGACGAAACAAGTTCCTGAAGTCTTATGTTACCCGGAAGCTTCCAGAGATCCGAAGGAGAGTAGGAGGCGGGCCACCAGGGGCCCACACATAGGGGTGGCGCGGCCAGCCCCTAGCCTGCGCCACCATGGTGTGAGGCCACCTGGCCCCTCCTCTGACATCGCCCCTTCGCCTATAAAGACCCCCCGACGGAAAAAACCTAAGTACTCGATCAATTTTCCAGAACACATCGTGATCCGCCGCCGCCGTCGACCCGAAGATCGGGAGGGTCCAGAAGCTCTTCCCGGCACCCTGCCGGAGAGGGGAATCGCCACCGGAGGTCTTCTTCATCGCCATGCTTGCCTCCGGAGCGATGAGTGAGTAGTCTACCTTGGACTATGGGTCCATAGCAGTAGCTAGATGGTTGTCTCCTCCACCATGTGCTTCATGTTTAGATCTCATGAGCTGCCCTACATGATTGAGATCACCGTTATGTAATTCTACATGTTTGGTTTGTTGGGATCCGATGAATATTGGTGTTTATGATTGAGTTGTTGTACTGAATATTATCTTTTGTTATCTCTATGTTGTTTATGATCTTGCATGCTCTCCGTTGTTAGTAGCTATCTTGGCCGAGTAGTTGCTAGTGACTCCAAGAGGGGGTATTTATGCTCGATAGTGGGTTCATGCCTCTATTTAACCTGGGGGAGTGACAGAAACCTCTAAGGTTGTAGATGTGTTGTTGCTACTAGGGAGAAAACAACATTCATATGCTCAAGGGCATATGCTTTGTTTACATTACACACTTTGCTTAATGCAATTATCTGTTGTTCGCAACTTAATACTTGTGGAGTCTCGGATTGATTCGCCACAAGTGGATTATTAGTCATAGATGCAGTTGGATGGCGGTCTATGTATTTTGTTGTAATGCCCAGAGTAAATCTCATAGTGATCTTCTTGACATATCACGTTTATCTTTATTCTATCAATTGCCCAACTGTAATTTGTTTACCCAGCATGTGTTATTTATCTTATGGAGAGACACCACTAGTGAACTGTGGATCCCGGTCCTATTTCCATCATATTGCTATCACCTGTTTACTTTACTCGCACTGTTTACTTTACTTGCATACCTCTATTGTTTTCCACTCGATACGCTCATAACCTTTGTTTCAAGCAAACCGGTGAGATTGACATCCTCATCGCAAGTTGGGAACGAAGTACTTGGTTGTGTTGTATGCAGATTCCGCGTTGCAGTTAGCAAGCAAAGCTTGGACGAGGCGCCATATATAAGTTGTCCGAAGCTGTCGCAAGCTAGCAAGCATCACCTTCAGTCGTTTGTCTCTCCTCTCCAAGAACGATAAACCTTGGTTTCTTAACTGAGGGAAAACCAGCTGCTATACTCATCACACCTTCCTCTTGGGGTTCCCAACGGGCTGGTCATTCACCACGCACAAGGACTGTCAAGCTCCCACATCAACTAGGAGCATCAGGGCCCGCGTCACCTGGTGGTGAGCCCACCCTGCTGCTTGTCCCGCCTCCTCCTTCTGGCTACTTTCATCTTCTGATATTATATGAATTTCTGGGTATTTCTCCGGAATTGTTGATCCTCAAAAATATGGTGTCTTGACGGTCCCTTTTCCAGCAGAATCCTGACTCCGGCAACAAGTTCTCCAATGATCATCAAACATGTAAAAACAGAAGAAACAACATAAGTATCATCTCTAAATATGAAATATATCAATGAATAATAGTAAATTATGATACAAAATAGTGATGCAAAATGGACATATCACGGAGTTGTAGTCTATTATTGTAATGTACTATTTTTGTGAGCGTGAGAGTTTTTCACTGTTCTGATTCTGTTGTCAGATAGTTGTACTCAAAACTGTATGTTTTTTTCTCGTGCATTTGTCTGCAATTTTGTCATCTGCTACTCATAGTTATTTTCATGGACTTGTAAGCTCAAAAAAGGATGATGAACTTGTCCTTTATTATGCTGAATTAAAGATACATGGGTTGTCCCAAGAGATTCGTCTGGTGACCTGTGTTCTAGATCTATAGGGACTTGCCCTATTATGACTCGTGGCTTAATAGCCTTATTTTACCTATTCTACTTTTCTAATTACTTGTCGTAGGAGGTCGAGGGAAGTCTCTATTGGAGTAGTCCCTAACTCATGTGCTATAGCTTCTTTTGCCTCTGATGCTTGTACTCGAAGTTTCTTTGTTTTTGGCTCTGCATGATTTTCCTCGGGTCGCTTTGTAGTAGTTGCGGTGGCGCTTCCTGCTTTGCCGTTGAGTTGTCCATACTCGGTTGTCATACCGAAGGTTTGCGCCATCTTGTGGAATTCCTTGTCACATAGATCTGAGAGCTTGAAGCTTCCTTTTACTGTGATGATTCCTCTGGGTCCTGGCATCTTGAGTACCAGGTAGGTATAGTGAGGTACTGCCATGAAGCGCGAAAACACGGGTCGTCCGAGGATTGCGTGATACTGAGAGGGCCAATCCATGACCTCAAAGTCGAGCTTCTCCTTTCTGTAGTTCCGGCGATTGCCGAAACAAACGTCGAGTGCTATTCGACCCAATGGGTAGTTGGCGCTTCCTGGTACGATTCCATGGAAGGAGCAGTCTGTTGGCTTGAGGAACTCCAGTGATATACGTATTGCTCGAAGTGTTTTTGCATATATCAAGTGTATTCCACTTCCTGCATCCATGAATACTCTTTCTACGTCATATCCTCCTATCTGAGCTTTGAGTACCAAGGGCGCGTTTCCGGGCCGAGGCACTGTTATTGGATCGTCTTCTCTGTTGAATTCTATGGGTTGCTCGGACCAGTGCAAATATTCGGTAGTCACTGGAGGTGATGTTACTGCTAGATTGACTTGTCAAGATATGATTTTTTCCTCTTTATTTGATTTTGGTACGGGTTGTATCATTGCGGTGATGTGCCCTTTTGATGGGATATATCCTCCATCATTGTCGTTCCCTTGATTTGGCTGGTTTTGTCCTTATGTCATTCCGTTGTTTGGCTGTTAGTTTGCCGGAGGTGTGTTGTTTGCAGCAATTTATGGAGGATCATGAAAGTGAGATCTTCAGGGAAGAAAGAGAAGAGATTGACAATATTCTTCTTCATCAACCAGCGCTGATTAAACACAATTTACCTGTGGAGGATTTGGGTACCACTTTGCCACCTAAGGAAGATCATGTTTTTGAATTAAAACCTTTACCTGATGATCTTAAATATGCTTATATTGATGATAAGAATATATATCTTGTTATTATTAGTTCTAAACTTTCAGGAAAGGAAGAAGATAGGTTATTGGAAATATTGAGGAAACACCGAGGAGCTATGGGATATACTCTTGATGATTTAAAAGGGATTTCTCCTACTATATGTCAGCATGCTATTAACATGGAGCCGGATGCAAAGCCAGTTGTTGAACAGCAACGCCGCTTAATTCCTAAGATGAAGGAAGTGGTAAGAAATGAGGTATTGAAGCTCCTTGATGCTGGAATTATTTATCCTATTGCTGATAGTAGATGGGTTAGTCCTGTTCATTGTGTTCCTAAGAAAGGAGGTATTACTGTTGTGCCTAATGATAATAACGAGCTTATTCCTCAAAGGGTAGTAGTTGGTTATAGGATGTGCATTGATTTTAGAAAGGTCAACAAAGTTACTAAGAAAGATCATTATCCTTTACCATTTATAGATCAAATGCTAGAGAGGTTATCTAAGAAAACTTATTTTTGTTTTCTTGATGGTTATTCTGGTATCTCTCAGATTGCTGTTAAAAAGCAAGATCAAGAGAAAACCACTTTTACTTGTCCTTATGGAACTTATGCTTATAGACATATGCCTTTTAGTTTGTGCAATGCTCCTGCTACTTTTCAAAGATGCATGTCTGCTATTTTTCATGGTTTTTGTGAAGAAATTGTGGAGGTATTCATGGACGATTTCTCTGTCTATGGAACTTCTTTTCATAATTGTTTGCACAATCTTGATAAAGTTTTGTAGAGATGTAAAGAAATTAATCTTGTTCTTAATTGGGAGAAATGCCACTTTGTGGTGAATGAAGGAATTTTTCTTGGACATAAAATCTTTGAAAGAGGTATCGAAGTTGAGAGGGCAAAGGTTGAAGCAATTGAGAAAATGCCCTATCCCAGAGATGTTAAAGGTATTCGTAGTATTCTTGTGAAAGTGCAAACTTTGTATCCCTCAGGTTTTGTGTGTTAGATAACAACATTAGGAATTTTAAGTGTGTGCTAAGTTGTGCAGGTTTGACAGCTCAAGAATTGCCAGGCCGGACAATCCGGCTAGGGGCCGGATAATCCGGCCCCTCCGGAGATAGAGGCCAAAACGGCTAAGGATTGGCTCAGCGTCACCCAGTATAGGGGGCCGGATAATCCGGCCAGGGGCTGGATAATCCGCCCCCCCCTTCGACGACCCCAAAAACGGCTAAGGACTGCGTCGGCGTCACCCAGTATAGGGGCCGGATATTCCGGCCAAGGGGCCGGATAATCCGCCCCCCCTCGACGGCTTCAGAAATTTGGCTAAGCACCAGAGGCGGCGTCACCCAGATGGGGGGGCGGATAATCCGGCCAGGGGCCGGATAATCTGGCCAGCCGGATAATCCGCCCCTCCAAGACAGCAACAGCTACATTTTGGGAGGGGCTATAAATACCCCTCCCCTTCTTCCACCTCAAGCTGCTCGAGCTGTGCAAGAAGAACACCCATTTGGAGCCACCAAATTCGCAAGATCTCCTCCCTCAACCCACCAAAGTTCTTGATCTTTGGAGAATCGAAGGAGAAGGCCTTGATCTACATCCTCACCAAAGCGATTTGACTTCCCCTCTCATTTGCTTGAGGGCCCCTTGGGTCTTGGGTTCCCTTGTGTCCCTTGACCTTGATTTGTGTGATTGACATCTTAATACTTGTTGATTGATTGCTTTGTGGTGCTTGGGAGCCTCCAATTCAGTTGTGGAGTTGAGCCCCAAGTTTTGTAAAGGCCGATTCCGCCTTGAGGAATCCCTTAGTGGAAAGTGAGCTAGGCCTTTGTGGCGGAAGCTTGCACCGGAGAATAGGGTGAGCCTTTGTGGCGTTGGTTAGGCCTTTGTGGCAACCACACCCCTCCAACGTAGACGTACTTCCCCTAAAAAGGAAGGAACTACGGGAATTACATCCGTGTCTCCGTGTGCTCCACTCTCGGTTACCTCTATCCTTTACTGCCTTTACTACTTGTATCTTGCTTAGCTTGCTAGTTGTCATATAGGTAAATTCACCTTAGTTGCATATCTAGAGAATTTACCTTTTGTGTCAAGCCTAAATTGAAAAAGAATTAAAATTTGAGTAGCACCTATTCACCCCCCCCCCCTCTAGGTGCCCATACGATCCGTTCAATTGGTATCAGAGCCTCGGCTCTTAATTCGGGCTTAACCGCCTAAGAGTATGGAAACATCACCTAGTGAGGGCTCGGGTCAAGTTTCCATGGGTGAGTTCAAATCTTTGGAATCATCCATGACTTCCATGACATCTCAAATAAGTGAGTTGCGTGAAATGATAGCGCAACTCATGCAAGCTAAAACTGCTAATGCTTCTCCACCTCCGGAAAAACCCGCTACTCCACAAGTGGAGAATGTGGTGGTTGCTGTGGAGGGTACCGATAAAAATGGCGATGCTAAGTCTTCCACCAAGGGCGATGGGAAAGGTAAATTCCCTCATTGGTATTCACCCGACCCGCCGGTTCCTCATCCTCATATTAACCATAGAGGAGACCCACCTAAGCTTGATGCATTAAACTTTGGTCAACGGCAATATCAAATGATCTCTCATATGCGCAGTTCTTGCATCGAGCTTTGGAGGATCGTTGAGGAAGGATTCAAGGCCGTGGATCCCCACAACATGACAAGAAGAGAGATGGTCGATAGTCAACTCAATGCTACCGCTCTCCACATGATTCAAGTCGCCGTTGGGTCCAAGGACTTGCCTCACATCCAACACTTCTCCACCGCCAAAGAAGCTTGGCAAGGACTCTCCGACGTCTTTGTTGGCAATGAGAGCATGAAGAAAACAAGATACATTGCTTTCTCAAATCAAGCGGAGGGATTCTTCATGATGGATGGTGAGGATCATCAAGAGATGTATAGAAGACTCAAGACAATTGCCACCACCTTCAAGAACCTCAGTGCTCACCATATTGATGATGAGTGGATCAAGATGAAGTACATTCTTGCTCTCACCCCATATGAGCCCGCGGATGTGAAGAGTGTTCAAGGAAAGCACAACTTCAATGAGATGACCTCCAATCAAGTGATGCAAGAGATTCAAGCCTACAAGGTTTCCGCACAAAATGCGGAAGATGCTCGTGCCCGTGCCATATGAATGCAAAGAAGCTCTAATCTTGCATTGAAAGCAAGTGTGGTTGAGAAAGAGGTTCCTCTTCAAGCTAATATTGAAGCAAGACTAGAGATGTGTCCCGAGGACATAAGACATGAGTACAATGAGCACATGGCCTTCTATGGAAAAACCTTTTGGGTTGATCCACACAAGGCTAAAGAAGACAATCAAAGAAGAAGCAAGTCAAGTGGCTATCAAAGGAATGACAACAATGGTCAAAGGGTGAGGACTTGCTACAATTGCAATGATAGATTCCACTTCGTTGCCGAGTGCCCTTATGAGAAGAGAGAAGACCATGGTGGAAAGCTCATCCTCAAAAGCAAGACCAAGTCACCTTCAAAGAAGCCATTTGTGAAGAAGGGTGGACCAAAGAAGAAACAACCAAAGTTTGTGTTCTTGACTCAAGAAGAGTACTCCGCAAGTGAGAGTGATGAAGAAGAAACCACAACTAGTGAGATGGCCGCAATGGCAACCACCTCCACTTCCCCCACATCACTCTTTGAATCCCCCAATGAGGACTCTCTCGTCAAGAACGTCAAGTGCCTAATGGCCAAGTCTTCCGAGGTATCACCCACACCTTTCTCCTCCTCTAAGACAAATGATGCTCCCTTGAGTGACCTTGCTAGTCTTAGAGTAAAGGAAGAAATTATTGCTTTTGATGACTATGTGTCTAGTGTAGATGGTGTTCATAAGATTCACTTTGAACGTCTATTGAGCCAATATGGTAAAACTCTTGAAAAACTAGATGAACAAATGAGGCTTGAAAAAGAATATGCTCAAGATATTGCCTCACTAACCGAGTCTCTTGAAGAAGAGCAAGAGGAACGAGCAACTCTCGAAGAGAAGCTCGATTCCATTGAGGAATCTAATAATGAAGTTGTTTCCAAACTCATTAAAGAGCGAGACCATGCTCGTGCTAAAGTAAAAATGCTTAAAAAGGAAAAGGTTGAATTTGGTGTTGGTCATGATATACTTGTTAAGTATTTAGAAGATCTTGACAAGGCTCACAAGGCCTTGTAAAGTGAACACTCTACTCTTACCAAGTCACATGAACAACATCAAATTCAATTGACTAAGAATAATGTGCCTAGTTCTTCTACTTCTACTTGTGATCATGCAAATGTTATTGAAGAAAATGCTAGGTTGAAAGATGAGCTTGCCAAGTCCTCCATTCCCATAGGTGAGAAAAACATGAATGACCTTTTGAGTAAGCAAAAGGCATTTGGTGATAAAACGGGGATTGGCTTTGTCTCAAAGAAGAAGAAGAACAACAACAAGAAAAAGAAGGCCAAGCCCGCACAAGCAAAGAAGGATCCTATTGTGGGTGGCAAAGCCACTCATGATGATCATGCGGGAATTGCTAACCCTCACTATGTCTTATTTCGTGATTATTATGGTGATGTTTATGCAAAATATGTTGGTCCAAATGATGGTTATGTTGCTTGGTCTATTTGGGTTCCAAAGACCCTTGTTGCTAACAAAAGAGGACCCATTGAGAAATGGGGACCTAAAACCAAGCAATAATTTCTTGTAGGACTATGCTTCCGGTGGATCAAAATGGGTGCTTGATAGTGGATGCACAAGTCATATGACCGGAAGCAAGGAGATTATGACGGAGATGAGGCCTAATGATAACAACATAACCGTCACTTATTGAGACATGTCACAATCCGAGGTATTGGGTCTTGGCAAGGTGGTGGTCGCACCGGATATTTCCCTTGTGGACGTCATGCTTGTTGAGACCCTAGGTTACAATTTACTTTCAGTTCGTGCACTTGGTAAGATGGGCTTTGCCGTCTTCATTGATAATGAAATTGTGGTACTCTTGTGGAGCAAGTCTCTAAAGGTCACTTTCGTTGGGCACATTGAAAACAACTTGTATGTGGTGGACTTCTCTGGGAAAACCACTACAAGTGCAATGTGTTTATTTGGAAAGGCCGATGTGGGTTGGCTT
The DNA here is from genome assembly GCA_007115705.1 of Dactylis glomerata. Classification (NCBI taxonomy): domain Eukaryota; kingdom Viridiplantae; phylum Streptophyta; class Magnoliopsida; order Poales; family Poaceae; genus Dactylis; species Dactylis glomerata. The sequence goes on along the minus strand of QXEO01000200.1, from coordinate 1,089,367 downwards.
TGGCATCGCCGACTAGCCCATGTCAATATGAGAACTTTGCAAAGCCTTCACAAGGGTGGCCACATACTCGGACTAAAAGAGAATGTTTCTTTTGCCAAAGATCATGTTTGCAGGGCTTGCATTCTAGGAAAAATGCATGATTCTCCCCACCCAAGCAAGACTATCATTTCTTCCAAGAGGATCTTGGAGCTCCTTCATGTGGATCTTTTTGGTCCTCCCTCTCATGCAAGTCTTGGTGGGAAGAAATATTGTTTGGTGATTGTTGATGACTATTCAAGATATACATGGGTCTACTTCTTCAAGCATAAGAGTGAGACTCAACAAACCGTCATCGACTTTGCCAAGGAAGTTGAACGTCAACATGGGCAAACTATTTTGGCAATTAGAAGTGACAATGGCTCGGAGTTCAAGAACTACACCTTAAATGGGTTTCTTAGTGATGAGGGGATACGTCATCAATATTCCGCTGCATACACCCCTCAACAAAATGGTGTAGCCGAAAGGAAGAACCGGACTCTTATGGATATGGCTAGGTCCATGTTGGCGGAGTTTAAGTCTCCATACAACTTTTGGGCTGAAGTTATCTCTACGGCTTGTCACTCTTCAAACCGGCTCTTCCTCCGCAAAGGCCTAAACAAGACTCCATATGAAATACTCACCGGAAGCAAGCCCAACATCTCCTACTTCCGTGTTTTCGGGTGTAAGTGTTTCTTTCAAAGAAAAGGAGTTCGTTTAGGTAAATTTGATCCGAAAGCAATAGAAGGTATTTTTGTTGGTTATGGTGCCGAATCCCACACTTATAGAGTCTTCAACAAGTCCACCGGGCGTGTTGAAGAATCTTGTAGTGTGGTATTCGAAGAGAATGACGGCTCCCAAGGGGGGCGAGATGTTGTTTCTTGTGATGTAGATGATGAAATACCTCGAGAAGCCATAGGAAGAATGGGCGTGGGATTTTTCCGCCCCATTGAGGGACACCTTGTGGCGGACCGAGAAGGACTATGCTCTACTCAAGTGGAGCCTTCATCTTCACAAGCTCAACAAGCCTCTCCCAAGGAAGCAACTAATGCACTAACCGAAGAACAAGACAAGGACCTTCATGAAGAAGAAGGGGCACCACCATCCTCTCCGGTTATCTCAACCGCCCCCAATTCTTCACAAGACCAAGATCAACCTACTCATGGAGATAATGATGATCAAGGTCAAGTTGATGGTCAAGACGGGGACCAAAATGATCAAGATGATCAAGTGATCCCTCCAAGATCTAATGACGAGATCGAAGCCCGTCGCAAGAAGAGAATTGAAAGGGACTTGGAACTTAAAGGTCATACCCTTGAGAGGGTTATTGGAGATCTTAGGAGCAAAGTGTCAACCCGGCGCCAATTGGCACAATTTAGCACTCATCATGCTTATATCTCCATGGTTGAACCCAAGAAAGTATTTGAAGCTCTTGAAGATCCGGATTGGTTGGATGCCATGCATGAAGAACTCAACAACTTCAAGCGCAATAATGTATGGGTGTTAGTAGAGAAGCCAAAGGAGTGCCGCAATGTGATTGGCACAAAGTGGATATTCAAGAACAAGCAAGATGAGAATGGAATTGTTGTGAGGAACAAGGCAAGATTGGTTGCTCAAGGTTTCTCCCAAGTTGAAGGAATTGACTTTGGAGAAACTTATGCTCCCGTGGCTCGCCTTGAGTCCATTCGTATCCTTCTTGCATATGCCACTCATCATAATTTTAAGTTGCAACAAATGGATGTTAAAAGTGCTTTTCTAAATGGTCCATTGAAAGAGGAAGTGTATGTTAAGCAACCCCCGGGGTTTGAGGATCTCAACTTCCCGAACCATGTCTACAAACTCCATAAGGCACTCTATGGCCTTAAACAAGCCCCACGTGCGTGGTATGAGCACCTTAGGGAGTTGTTGTTAGACCGTGGGTTTGAAGTTGGGCAAATCGATCCCACTCTTTTTACTAAGAGGGTCAATGGGGAGCTTTTCGTATGCCAACTATATGTTGATGATATTATCTTTGGCTCTACTAACAAAGCTTTTAATGATGAATTTTCAAAGCTTATGACCGATAGGTTCGAGATGTCTATGATGGGCGAAATGAAGTTCTTTCTTGGTTTTAAAATCAAGCAATTGAAAGAAGGGACTTTCATTAATCAAGCCAAATATGTCCAAGACATGCTCAAAAGGTTCAAGATGAAGGAACTAAATGGGGCCGCCACACCAATGGCCACAAAATGTCATCTTGAACTTGATCCCAATGGTAAAGATGTGGATCAAAAGGTATACCGTTCTATGATCGGTTCGTTGCTTTACCTTTGTGCATCTAGACCCGATATTGGGTTGAGTGTAGGTGTGTGTGCAAGGTATCAAGCCGCTCCTAAAGAAAGCCACCTTATGGCGGTTAAGAGAATCTTTCGATATTTGGTTCGTACACCAACTTATGGCCTTTGGTATCCCAAAGGCTCGGATTTCTCTTTTTGTGGCTTCACGGATTCAGATTGGGCCGGTGACAAGGATGATAGGAAATCAACCTCCGGAGCTTGCCAATTTCTTGGTAGGTCTTTGGTGTGTTGGTCTTCTAAGAAGCAAAATTGTATATCTCTCTCCACCGCCGAAGCTGAATACAGTGCCGCCGCAAGTGGATGCACTCAATTGTTATGGATGAGGCAAACTTTAAAGGAATATGGTGTCAATTGTGACAAAGTGCCTCTTTTATGTGACAATGAAAGTGCTATCAAGATCGCCTATAATCCGGTGCAACATTCAAGAACCAAGCATATTGAGATCCGGAATCATTTCATTAGAGATCATGTTGCCCGTGGTGATATTGAGCTTGCATATGTTAGCACCAAGGATCAACTTGCCGATATTTTCACAAAGCCTCTTGATGAAGCAAGATTTGGATATTTGAGGAATGAGCTAAATATCATCGATTCAAGGAGTGTGGCTTGAACATCTTGCAAATACACCTATATTTCAATGCTTGTTTGGTTTAGGTGTGGGCATGGAAATAGGGGGAGTGCGGTCCTAATTAATTGGGCTATCCCTCCCCCCATAATGCCGATAGTAATCATATCATTCTCTTAATATCATTTTTGGTGATATATGAGCTTCAATGACGAGTAGTGGTTATGGACTCAAGACACATCTTCGCGGTCCAATGCCATAACACTCAAACATGGTGGCTTCGGCCACCGACCTCTTCTTGTCGAAGAGTTGATTCCTTGCATATCTTATTTGAGGTCTTGATGTTCTCTCTTGGTGTTGTTTCTTATTTTGATATGGGAAGGCACTAGCATTGGATATTTCGTTGATTTGCTCTTGCAATGTTAAGTGCCAAGAACCACTCCATGTTTGCTCTCTCAACTAAGCCATCCTATCTCAAGACATCTAATCTTTGCACACGAGTTCAAAGTTTTCGTCAAAACAACATCTGTTTTTGAAAAATTTCAAAGTTTTTGTGTTCTGGCGCTCCAGGCCGGAATATCCGCCCCCCAGGGCGGAATATCCGGGGGGGCGGATTATCCGGGTCACTCTGGCCGGATAATCCGGCCTGGTATCGGCTGGCTATTTAAGGGGCAGGGTCGGGCTGCCCTAGGGCAGTTCCTTCCCTACCCCATCCTTAGACTCCCAGCCGCCGCCGCCGCCCTCTCGTCGCCGCCGCCGGAGCCCCGGCCATCCCATTGGCCGGATTTCACCGGGAGTTGATCTCCTTCCCCTTCGGAGGGCTTTCACCAAGCCGTTTTTGCTATGGATGCGGGTATTTTCCTAACCCTAGTTGTTGTTTTCCTCTCCCATGAATTATGTTGTATGATTTCCTTCCCCGATCTATCAAATTGTAGGTTGCAGCAGTTGTTAGAAAAAAAATCGAGGGGGCCCGATTATCCGCCCCCTGGGCGGAATATCCGGGTGGCCGGATTATCCGCCCCCTGGCCGGATAATCCGGCCTGGGATTGCACTGTTAGAATTTTTCTCTATTGCTGCCCTCACTTTGATCCTTTGGTGAAGTTTGTTTGTTCATACTACATGATTCTTTGATCCTTTCCGTAACTCGTGTGCATATGCTTATCCCCATGCTCTCCATGCATCTCTCTTTCACAGGTGGTTCGGGGTTGCCGAAGCGCAAGCGCCGGTTGATTCCGAATGAGGAAGGAGTCCTAGTTGATGAGGTTGTTATCCGTCAGTGTCAGAGGGAGGCTGCTAGGAGAGCTGAGAAGGAGAAGGCTGCCAAGGTTCAAGCCCGTCATCGCAAAGGCAAAGCGACTTGTCCTAACTACAAGAGCATGCCAGAGGCCGAGTACATTCTTGTGCGGCGGAACAATTGGTACGCCTCACCAAGAGATGAAGACATTGAGGACCGTGGTTTCTGGAATGAAGAGCAGTGGGAGATTTTCCGTGATGTCTATGAGCCTCTCAAGAACCCTTGTCGTCTGATGCATCCTATTGATTTTGATCACCTTCGCAGCAAGACCTATTTTGATGAAGCAGTTTCAGTGGTTGAGAAGTTGGGTTTGATGGGGTTGGCTAACATTCAGTGCAACTATAATCCCGGTCTCATCAAGCAGTTCTATGCTACTCTTGTGATTCTGCCCAATGCTCAGAAGTCTATGAAGTGGATGACCGGCGAGCATGAGTGTACGTCGGACTTCTCTACGTTTGCCTCTCTCTTGGGGTATGCGTATAATGGAGACACGCCAGTGGGTCGCCGTATTCACAATCCGGGGACCAATCCTGACAAGGACAAGCTCTATGACCTCTATGACTCCACAGGGGTTGTGGGTTTCATCAAAGGCCTGCATCCTCTTTATGATCAGCTTGTCCGCATTTTCAGAGAGAACATTGCTCCTAGTGGTGGTAACAATGATGCTATTCGGACCTCTCTTGTTGACCTCCTCGCTTTTGCTCATGAGTGTGCTACTTTGACTGACCCTGCTGAGGACTTTACTCTTGATGTGATGGATTTCATCTTCTATGAGATCAAGGATGCTATCATTCAGAGGAACACCGTGCCTTATGCTCCCTACATTATGCTCCTAATCAAGAATGCCCTTGGAGACTATGACATTCATGATGATAGTGTGGAGCACCAAGTAAAGAAGATGTATGTCAAGAGGTCGAAGCCTTCTGCTCCAGCTGCTGCATATCCAAGCACTTTCATGGCTGATGCGAGGACGAGTGCTTCTACTCGTGATCAGAGGGCTGCTGCGTCTGCTGTGTCCAGGGAGGTGAGGAAGCTCAGTTGGTTTGAGCGGAATGTTCTATGCATGAAGGTAGAGATCCACCGAGAGAACTGCCAGGCCTGTGTTGAGAGGAAGAGCATCCAGGACTCTCAGCAGCTGATCCTTCACCGTCTCAGTGGGGCTCAGTCCGCCGATCCCACACCTACTGCTCATGTGCCCTATGAAGCTTGGAACACCGATCGCTTCAACTGGGTGGATATGCAGAAGCATCTCTTTGATGCTCTAGATGCTCCCACAGGAGACACTCATCCAGAGGCTGAGGAGGACTTTGAGGATGATGATGCTGAAGAAGATGAAGGTGATGGTGGAGATTATGATGCTGAGGACTCCGACGACATCGGTGACTGGGAGGATTGATTCCTCGGGACGTGTAGCATCGCTCTTCTCCCTTTTTGGTGTCTTGATGCCAAAGAGGGAGAAGTAGTTCTATTAGGAGTCTTACGGGATTTGCATGGGTGGAAACACAAGCTTGCGCGCTTATCATTCTTTGGCGCTTGTGTTTCTTCTTATTTTATTTGTTTTAAGTTTGGAACTTTGTGTGGTTGAACTTCGTGTGGTTTATTTGCTACCATGTGGTGTATGAGACTATGTTATATGTTCTATATGTGCCATGTGGATCATTATGTGTTGTTCACTTATGTTTTATGAGCTCATGGTTATTGGTGAGATGGCTATGGAATTATTGTCCGGTTTCTCATCATTATCATATACGGAATTCCATATTGATTGAATTATCCTTGAAAAGGTATGCCGCCTACAAACTTAATTGTGTAGATGCACACATCTAGGGGGAGCTTTATATCTTGCTCAAATATTTGTTGTTTGAAATATTCGATCTCTCTTGCAAATCCTAGTGTTGTCATCTAACACCAAAAAGGGGGAGATTGAAAGTGCAAACTTTGTATCCCTCGGGTTTTGTGTGTTAGATAACAACATTAGGAATTTTAAGTGTGTGCTAAGTTGTGCAGGTTTGACAGCTCAAGAATTGCCAGGCCGGACAATCCGGCCAGGGGCCGGATAATCCGGCCCCTCCAGAGACAGAGGCCAAAATGGCTAAGGATTGGCTCGGCGTCACCCAGTATAGGGGGCCGGATAATCCAGCCAGGGGCCGGATAATCCACCCCCCCTTCGACGACCCCAAAAACGGCTAAGGACTGCGTCGGCGTCACCCAGTATAGGGGCCGGATATTCCGGCCAGGGGGCCGAATAATCCGCCCCCCCCCTCGACGGCTTCAGAAATTTGGCTAAGGACCAGAGGTGGCGTCACCCAGATGGGGGGGGCAGATAATCTGGCCAGGGGCCGGATAATCCGGCCATACTTTGGCCGGATAATCCGCCCCTCCAAGACAGCAACGGCTACATTTTGGGAGGGGCTATAAATACCCCTCCCCTTCTTCCACCTCAAGCTGCTCGAGCTGTGCAAGAAGAACACCCATTTGGAGCCACCAAATTCGCAAGATCTCCTCCCTCAACCCACCAAAGTTCTTGATCTTTGGAGAATCGAAGGAGAAGGCCTTGATCTACATCCTCAACGAAGCGATTTGACTTCCCCTCTCATTTGCTTGAGGGCCCCTTGGGTCTTGGGTTCCCTTGTGTCCCTTGACCTTGATTTGTGTGATTGACATCTTGATACTTGTTGATTGATTGTTTTGTGGTGCTTGGGAGCCTCCAATTCAGTTGTGGAGTTGTGCCCCAAGTTTTGTAAAGGTCGATTCCGCCTTGAGGAATCCCTTAGTGGAAAGTGAGCTAGGCCTTTGTGGCGGAAGCTTGCACCGGAGAATAGGGTGAGCCTTTGTGGCGTTGGTTAGGCCTTTGTGGCAACCACACCCCTCCAACATAGATGTACTTCCCCTAAAAAGGAAGGAACTACGGGAATTACATCCGTGTCTCCGTGTGCTCCACTCTCGGTTACCTCTATCCTTTACTGCCTTTACTACTTGTATCTTGCTTAGCTTGCTAGTTGTCATATAGGTAAATTCACCTTAGTTGCATATCTAGAGAATTTACCTTTTGTGTCAAGCCTAAATTGAAAAAGAATTAAAATTTGAGTAGCACCTATTCACCCCCCCCCCCCCCTCTAGGTGCCCATACGATCCGTTCATAGTATTCGTAGTATTCTTGGTCATGCTGGTTTCTATAGGAGGTTTATTAAAGATTTCTCTAAGATTTCAAAGCCTCTTACTAATCTTCTTCAAAAGGATGTACCATTTGTTTTTGATGATTATTGTAAGGAAGATTTTGAAACTCTTAAGAAGGCTTTAACTACTGCTCCTATTGTTCAACCACCTGATTGGAATTTACCCTTTAAAATTATGTGCGATGCTAGTGATTTTGCTGTGGGTGCTATTCTTGGACAGCGCGTCGATAAGAAGTTGAATGTTATTCATTATGCTAGTAAGACTCTTGATGTTGCTTAGAAGAATTATGCTACTACTGAGAAAGAGTTTATTGCTGTTGTTTTTGCATGTGATAAGTTTAGACCTTATATCGTAGATTCAAAAGTTACTATTCATACTAATCACGCTGCTATTAGATATCTTATGTCAAAGAAGGATGCTAAGCCTAGGCTTATCAGATGGGTGTTGCTTTTACAAGAGTTTGATTTGCATATTGTAGATAGGAAAGGTGCTGAAAATCCTATTGCTGACAATTTGTCTAGGTTGGAAAACATTTCTTTTGATCCTATTCCTGTTAATGATAGTTTTCCAAATGAACAGTTGGCTTCAATAAAGGTAACTTCGCGAGAGAATTCTTCGTATGCTGATTATGCTAACTTTATTGTTTCCAAGTATTTGCCTCCAACCTTTACAACTCAGCAAAGAAGGAAATTCTTTTATGACTTGAGGCATTATTTTTGGGATGACCCACACTTATATAAAGAAGGAGTTGATGGTATTATGCGAAGATGTGTTCCAGAGTATGAACAACAAGAGATATTGAGAAAATGCCATGGTAGTGCATATGGAGGACATCATGCTGGAGATACAACTGCACAAAAGGTTCTACAATCAAGTTTTTATTGGGCAGCCCTTTTTAAAGATGCTAGAAAGTTTGTTTTATCTTGTGATGAATGCCAAAGAGTTGATAATATTTCTAGACGTAATGAAATGCATATGAGTTATTCTCTTGTTATTGAACCATTTGATTGTTGGAGATTTGACTTTATGGGTCCTTTTCCTCCTTTAGAAGGTTATACTCATATACTTGTTGATGTTGATTATGTTACTAAGTGGGTAGAAGCTATACCTACGAAGAGTGTCGATGGTGAGACCTCATTAAAAATGCTTAAGGATGTTATTTTTCCTAGGTTTGGTGTACCTAGATATCTTATGACTGGTGAAGGTTCCCATTTTATTCATGGCGGTTTTAGGAAAACTCTTGCTAGATATGACGTTAATCATAGAATTGCTTCTGCTTATTGATACGTCTCAAACGTATCTATGATTTTTGATGCTCCATGCTTGTTTTACACCATTTGCTTCATGTTTTATTTACACTTCGTGGCATTTTTATGCGATTTCTGGAACTAACCTACTAACAAGATGCCACAGTGCCAGTTCCCAGTTTTCTGCTATTTTTGTGTTTCAGAAAAGCTACACAGGAAATATTCTCGGAATTGGACAAAACGAAGACCGAAACTCCTATTTTGCCCGGATGAAGGACGAGGACCAAACAGGAGCCGGAGAGGGGCCAGAGGGCACCCTCACCACTAGGGGGCGTGGCCCAGGCCCTGGCCATGCCCACCTGTGGTGAGGCCCCCCTGGTCCACTCCTGACGATGCCCCTTCGCCTATAAGAAGCCTCAGGACAGAAAACCCTAGAACAATCGGCGTTTTTCCCAGAACAGTTCCGCAGCGTCGCCGCCGTTGAAGACAAATTTTGGGGGACAGAAGTCTCTATTTCGGCACCCTGCCAGGATAGCGAAGTGCCCCTGGAGCCGTCTCCATCGGTATCCATTGCCGTCGCCGCCATCTCCATCGACCTCACCGCCATCTCCATCGCCGTTGCTGCCTCCGATGATGAGGAGGGAGTAGTTCTCCCCCGGGGCTGAGGGCTCTACCGGTAGCTATGTGGTTCACCTCTCTCCCATGATGTGATCTTTATATGATTGTGAGCTTTGTATCTAGTTGAATTGGTAGATGCTATTATTCAGATATTATGCTACTCCCGTGCTTTATTATTGTAATCTCCGGAGATACATTGTATCATGGTGTGACAGTGACAGTGTGCGCATCATGTGTGTCTCTTTTGGCTAGTGTCTCTATGAATTGTTGGTGTTTGTTGGAACCATCTAGTGCGTTCACGGTGACAGTGTGGGACAATCTAGTTTGGGGAAATGCAAACTTTGAGGAGTGCTTCGTAGCACTACGCATGATTAGTGTTCGTTATCCATTGGAGAATAGTTTTGAGTTGCATATTGAAGTTAGTATCTATTGGTTCAATTATGTTATATTTGTTGAGAGTGTGTCCACTAGTGAAAGTATGATCCCTAGGCCTTGTTTCCAAGCATTGAATACCGTTTACATTCAGTTTTGTTACATGTTTGCTCGCAGCGATATTTATTTCGGATTACATTTACTACTTATAATCATCACTACTACTTGTATTTCACTATCTCTTCGCCGAACTAGTGCACCTATACATCTGACAAGTGTATTGGGTGTGTTGGGGACACAAGAGACTTTCTATATCGTAATTGCAGGGTTGCTTGAGAGGGATAGCTTTGACCTCCTCCTCCCTGAGTTCGATAAACCTTGGGTGATCCACTTAAGGGAAACTTGCTGCTGCTCTACAAACCTCTACACTTGGAGACCCAACACTGTCTACAAGAACAGACGCGTGCATAGATATCAAGCTATTTTCTAGCGCTGTTGCCGGGGAGGTAAGGTAAAAGGTACTCACATCTTTTGGTTACTAAGTCTTTTAGTTGCTGGTGAGTGCTCGAAGTTATTTCCTTTAGATTCTTCAATTATATCTTTTTGTTTCTTGTTTTTATTTTCACTAGTTAGGCTTAATGGAAAATAAAGAGTTTTATAGTGTCTTTCCTGATTTTAGATTTGACGTGTTTGAAAAACCTATGGAGCTTATTTCACATAGCAATGTTATTCGTATGAATTCTTTGAACACCGTTATTGCTAATGTTGTAGAAAGGTCTAAGCTTGGGGAAGCTGGTTTTGCTAAGCATGATATTTTTAGTTCCCCAGCTTTAGTGGAGAAAGTTTGCTCTGATGATATTTTATCTCCCATATGTGATATTTCTAATGATGTTTGTGATCCTCGTTCTTTTAAAATACCTATTAAAATTGTTGAATGTGTTTTGAATAACCGCTATCTAGGGGATGGAACTGTCCATCTCGGCGATCATTTACTCTTTATACATGAATTATGCGAGTTGTTCAAGTGTGCAGGTATTTCTACAGGTGAAGTTAAGAGGAAGCTATTTTCTTTGTTACTGAAGGGCAGAGCGGCGGAATGGTATAAGACGCTGAATGATGGGCGATCTATTGGTTGGGAGGAAATTGTACCTCTCTTTTATTCTAAATTCTATCCTTCTAATGAGGTTCATAAAGATAGGAATTATATTTATAATTTTCATCCTCATGATGGAGAAAGCATTGCCCAAGCGTGGGGAATATTTAAGTCACTAATGCTCAAATGTCCTATTCATGAGCTTCCCTGTAATATTGTTATTAATAATTTTTATGCAAGGCTTTCAAGATATTACAAGGACTATCTAGATGCATGCTTTGATGGGTCTTTCACAAGCAAGGATGTTGATGTCAAGTGGGATCTGCTTGAAATAATTCAAAACAATATTGAAGATTGGGATAGCAACAAACGTAAAGGATCGGGTATAAATTATGAGTATGATTGCATTAAGTCTTTCGCTGAAACTGCTGATTTTCAAGAGCTTAGTGCTAAATATGGTCTTGATCCGCAAATTATGGTTGATTATTTTAGAGCCTTTGCTTCCCATATTAATGTTCCTAAGGGAAATGGGGACGTGTATCATGAACCTTTTAAAGACACTTGCATAGAAAGTGATATTGTTATTGATGATTGCAATAAACATGCTCAAACTTCTGAAAGTACTATTTCTTATAAGCATGTTAATTTTTGTGGAGTACTTAGACCTTGTGAACAGAGTTACGACAAAGAAGATTATTGTATCCACCACAGGAATGAAGAAACCCGAATGTGGCATAAGGCTCTAGATGAGCTTGGTAAAAAGGTTTGTGAGCTTTATCCTTTTATTTGTGAACTTTGCTATGACAAGGGTCATTTTAATTTTCAATGCTCAGGCCACACGTCTAATCGAATGAGTACCGCAAGTTTGTATTGTGGTGACAAGATCACTCTCAATCAGCATGATGAGCTTACTTTGTTTCTGGGGTGTGAAGAGTTATGTAGAAATACTTCTTTGGCAGATATGAGCGTTTTTAAAAATATTAGCATCCTGCAGGGTTGTCATATTTATTGTGTTAAAGATTGTTGCGCAAATACTTACTTACAAAATGTTATAAAACATGATGTTTTGCCAAGCTATGATAGGACAAATATATGTTTCCATCTTATTAACAAAGAGGAGGAATCCTCCAAAGTTTCTTCTGTTGTTTCTGTCAGTAAATCAGATTATGTGGAGAAGATGCCTTTCAAGCCTCTCCCTCCTAAAGGAGAGAGTAAGAAGAAGAAGAAAAAGAAGAAGAAGAGGAGTAAAAGATGAGAGGAAACGGTATCTTACCCTAAGCATGTTGCTACTATTATAGATTATGATGATTCTGATCTTGATGATGTGCTTATGCCTGTTACTTATGTTACTGATCATGATTGGGAAAAGCACTCTACTTTCGATATTGAAAATCTTTTTGGTACCAATTCTGAAAATTATGAGGTTAATAATTGTTGCACCATTAGTACTATCCATGTTCCTTCCTATGATGATATGTTTGATGAATACGCTTTGGAAGATAGCTATTCTATTGTTTATGATGATTACAATGATGAGTATAATATTTTCAGTTCACCTACTATTGAGGAGGAAACAAGGTATGATTACAATATGCCTCCTATTTTTGATGATCTTGGTGATGAGAATAATTTTGTTGAACTTGCTCCTACTACGATTGTTCATGTGGGGAGTATTAATTCTTTTGTGCATGAGGCTCATGATAGGGATGTTTTATGTGATAGCTATATTGTTAAATCTATTCATGATGCTACTAAAAGTTATTATGAGAGAGGGAAACATGGTTTGATGGATCTCAACAATATTAAGTTTCCCCTCTTTATGTTGCAAATCTTGAAGTTGCACTTGTTTTATCTATCCATGTTTGTTACTATGTGCTTAGTTGATTTATTCTCTTACAAGATTCCTATGCATAGGAAGTGGTTTAGATTTAAATGTGTTTCACATTTGCTTTTTGATGCTCTCTCTTGCTTCAAGTTCTTATATGGCACCTTTGCCTTAAGCTCTTTTATGGCGCCTACATGAGCATCTTTTCAAATTACTGCGCCTAGCTCAAAGGCGTTAAAGAAAAGCACTCTTGGGAGATAACCCAATGTTTTACTTTCAGTACTTTTTCTTTTATGTGAGTCTTGGAAGTTATTACTACTGTAATGACCGCTCCTTATCATTTTTATTTCATTGTTGTGCCAAGAAAAACCTCTAATTTGAGGGAGGTAAGACTTGGGGAAGGTGCTATCCTGAAACAGATTTCTGCGCTGCACCGTAAACATTCATGAAAATTCTCAGAATATCTTTTTGATCTGCGATTTCTTGTGCATATGCCCCAAGTTATATCCAAACTTTCATTAGATTTGCACTTTTTGATTTGAGCAACAGAAGGTCCTCGAAAAATTCGACCTTTGACAGTTGTTCTGTTTTGACAGATTTCTGCCACTATTTGTGTTTGCCTCTTGATCACTTTCTTTTTGAGTTCTTTTGATCAAGGAACTTTTGAGGAAGTTGATACAGTAGTATATGCTTTATATGTGGTGTTTTTGAGTTGAAACCTGAACCAAAAAGGGTTGATCTACTATTATGTTTATGCTAACGTTGCTAATAGAATTGTGTGAAGTTTTGTATGAAGGAAGTTTTCAAGTGTAGGGATTGGAGAATGATGAGATGAGATGAAGAATGGACAAAAGCTCAAGCTTGGGGATACCCATGCACCCCAAGAAATATCCAAGAGGTACAAGCGTCAAATCTTGGGGATGCCCTCGAGGCACCCCTTCTTCATCGGCAAAAATCAGGTCACCTCTCAAGACACTATATTTTTATTGCTTCATATTCTATGCGTTTTTCTTGGAGCGTCAGTTGTTTTTGCTTTCAGTTTTCTTTTGATTTGTTTGCTGCAATAAATGGTTGGATCACATCATGTTTGTTTTGGAGGGAGATATACTCTGTTTTTCATTGCCAAGAACACTCTAGTTTTCACTCTTATAGTTCAACGAGTGTTCTCTTTTTTTGCTAATGCGTTTAGCTTTCATTTTTCGCCTTGATTTTTGTTCAGATCTTGATTTATCTTTGCATCAAGGTGTATTTGGACCTATGGTCTATGTTGGTATTCATCAAAAGAGTTTTCTCAAAAAGGTATGAATGGTGTTGGAAAAGAGAAAAAGTTTCATGCAAAAAAGTAGTACAAAAAGGAGCTTGTTTAGACTGCGGCTTAGACTTTTTCATGCCATGCTTGATGTTGTTTTGATAGTATGCTTAGTAGTTTTTGCTGCAGCATGACTTGTCTCCAATAACTGAGATTGCTTAATGAGCCTTTGAAAAAATCATGCGTTGTTCTTATTTTGTGGAAGCATTTATTTGGTTTTCTCCTTTGATGCTTTATTTGGGTTAACTTGGCGCATGCTTACAACATGTTTGACTCTTACAAAGTCGCCATAAGCCTCTATGATCATTTAGTTTTTGACATTTGATGCCATTTTATGCTTCTATTAATGTTGCTTTGTCGCTTTGCATGATTATGGCCATTTTTGCTCTCTTAGTTGGTCGCTCCCAGTCTTTTGCTAGCCCTCATTTTGTATTGAGTATGAGCTCTACTCGTGCATCCAACTCCCCATGCCAATGTGTCCACCATACATACCTATTAGCAATTTGCTATTCCAAAGTACATTTGACTTGCTTTTATCTATCCTTCGAATTAAACTTTTACCGGTGTTATGCGAAAATTGGTCAGTAAAGCTCTCACGAACCTGATGGCACACTTTACTTTTCTCGCTTTTAAAAATTTTACATTGTGGCTCTCTTATGTTGAGTTGTTATGCTTGCAAGTTGTAAGTTGGAAATTAGCCAAACCATGCTGTCATGGGGTAAGCTTTCAACATTGCACTTCTTATTTGAGTTGATATCGTGATCTTTTATTTATGGATACTCGCAATGTGAAACAAGTTGGGAATCTTGCGGGATCATGGAGTTTTTATATGTGTTAGAGAAATGTCTAGGCCGCTAATCTAAGCCATGCATAATTCATGGTGGAAATTTACAGCATGCCCATAGTGGACATTCAACGACGCATCTCAAAATAAAAAGCTATACCAATGGTAAATAAAAGAGATGCCGAGGTGTTCATTGTCTGTTTGTCCTGTCATTTTGATGTGGGCTTGTTCCATGTCATCAGGCACGGAGGTACCCCGTTGACGGTTCTCGATGATACGCATATACTTACAATGACAAGAGCTTGCTTGGGACCCTAAGTCGAGTAGCATGAGGTTTGGGTATTCGTACTTCACGGGACACGAGGTTTTCAACTTATGATTTGTCAAGCATATGCTTCATAATTGTACTCGCATTAACTTTAACCATTCAAGATGCCTATGATGGGGGCAATGAGAGCTCAAAGCTAGTAAGTACCATAATTTTTGAAGGTTTATAAAACTTGCAATCGCTGCTTCCCTCTGCGAAGGGTCTTTCTTTTACTTTTATGTTGAGTCACCACCTTCTACCTTTGTGCACCGTCTAAGAGAGCATAGTTGCCATTCTGAGTTTAATGTGCATTGTCCCAAAGTTATCATTGATTGATTCATTATTTTGGTTTCACTTGTTCTTAAATTATTTGTATCTAGTCGCCCTCTTAAACCTGAAGGTGTCCTATGCATTTATGTTTTGCTATTCCATGAAGGACAAGCTGAAAATCATTTGCTATGTTTTTCCATATGATTTGAACACACACTTGACTTTCATTGTTTCATTATTCATGATTTTTTGTTTGTGTTTCTTTTCATGTTATAACATGGTTGCTAAGTTCTTATTGTCAAGATTATATCTTTTATGCCCATATTTTAAGTTCTTTTGATCACAGCACTCAATGCTTACATAGATGATCAAGATTGTGATGGTGCATGTCACCTCAAAAATTATTCTTTTGTTATCACTTACCTACTCGAGGACGAGCAGGAGTTAAGCTTGGGGATGCTTGATACGTCTCAAACGTATCTATAATTTTCGATGCTCCATGCTTGTTTTACACCATTTGCTTCATGTTTTGTTTACACTTCGTGGCATTTTTATGCGATTTCTAGAACTAACCTACTAACAAGATGCCACAGTGCAAGTTCCCTGTTTTCTACTGTTTTTGTGCTTCAGAAAAGCTACACAGGAAATATTCTCGGAATTGGACAAAACGAAGACCGAAACTCCTATTTTGCCCAGATGAAGGACGAGGACCAAACGGGAGCCGAAGAGGGGCCAGAGGGCACCCTCACCACCAGGGGGCGCGGCCCAGGCCCTGGCCACGCCCACCTGTGGTGAGGCCCCCCTGGTCCACTCCTGACGACGCCCCTTCGCCTATAAGAAGCCTCGGGATGGAAAACCCTAGAACAATCGGCGTTTTTCCCAGAACAGTTCCACAGCGCCGCCGCCGTCGAAGAAAAATTTCGGGGAACAGAAGTCTCTGTTCCGGCACCCTGCCAGGATGGGGAAGTGCCCCCAGAGCCGTCTCCATCGCCGTCTCCGCCGTCTCCATCGACCTCATCGCCATATCCATCGCCGCTGCTGCCTCCGAAGATGAGGAGGGAGTAGTTCTCCCCCGGGGCTGAGGGCTCTACCAGTAGCTATGTGGTTCACCTCTCTCTCTCCCATGACGTGATCTTTATGTGATCGTGAGCTTTGTATCTAGCTGAATTGGTAGATGCTATTATTCAGATATTATGCTACTCCCGTGCTTTATTATTGTAATCTCCGGAGATACCTTGTATCATGGTGTGACGGTGACAGTGTGCGCATCATGTGTGTCTCTTTTGGCTAGTGTCTCTATGAATTGTTGGTGTTTGTTGGAACCATCTAGTGTGTTCACGGTGATAGTGTGGGACAATCTAGTTTGGGGAAATGCGAACTTTGAGGAGTGCTTCGTAGCCCTACGCATGATTAGTGTTCGTTATCCATTGGAGAATAGTTTTGAGTTGCATATTGAAGTTAGTATCTATTGGTTCAATTATGTTATATTTGTTGAGAGTGTATCCACTAGTGAAAGTATGATCCCTAGGCCTTGTTTCCAAGCATTGAATACCGTTTACATTCAGTTTTGTTACATGTTTGCTTGCAGCGATATTTATTTTGGATTACATTTACTACTTATAATCATCACTACTACTTGTATTTCACTATCTTTTCGCCGAACTAGTGCACCTATACATCTGACAAGTGTATTAGGTGTGTTGGGGACACAAGAGACTTTTTGTATCGTAATTGCAGGGTTGCTTGAGAGGGATAGCTTTGACCTCCTCCTCCCTGAGTTCGATAAACCTTGCGTGATCCACTTAAGGGAAACTTGTTGTTGCTCTACAAACCTCTGCACTTGGAGGCCCAACACTGTCTATAAGAACAGACGCATGCGTAGACATCACTTATCATCCCCAAACTAGTGGGCAGGTAGAGCTATCGAATAGAGAGATCAAGTCTATCTTGCAGAAGACTGTTAATAGATCTAGGAAAAATTAGGCTAGCAAGTTAAATAATGCTTTATAAGCTTATAGAACTGCTTATAAGAACCCCATGGGCATGTCTCCTTACAAAATGGTTTACGAAAAAGTGTGTCACTGGCCTTTAGAATTAGAACACAAAGCTTTTTGAGCAGTGAGAGAGCTTAATAGGGATTTTAAACTAGCCGGTAAGAAAAGGTTGCTTGACTTGAGTTCTTTAGATGAGTGGAGAAACGAAGCTTATGAGAATGCCAGACTTTTCAAAGAGAAAGTCCAACAATGGCATAATAGGAGAATTCTTAAGAGAGAGTTTCATGTTGGTGAGAAAGTTCTATTGTATAGGTCTCGTCTCAAAGTTTTTTGCAGGAAAATTACTCTCAAAATGGGAAGGACCCTTTGTTATTGAAGAGGTGTATCGCTCACGTGCGATAAAGATTGCTTCGCTTAAAGATAACACTACGCAAGTGGTGAATGGGCAAAGACTCAAACATTATATTTCTGGAGATTCTTACAATAAAGACGTCGATGTTATTCAAATGATTACTCTGGAAGAATTCATCAAAGAACATATGCAGGAAACTGCAGAGTCCGTTTCCGAATAGGTAACAGTTCTAGTAAAAAAAGTTCACGATAAGTTCTTCTATTTATATTTTTGTTGTTTTTATTAAATATGAAAAATCATGAGACGAAAATGGGTGGGAAACGGAGTCCGGTGGCTCCTCACCACCTGGTGGCGCGGGCCCCCTCCTGGCCGTGCCACCCTGTGGTGAGACCACCCCAGAACTCGTTTCCATCCCGGTTTCCTCCTGTGACTTTGTTTCGATGTTTAATTTTCGCCTATATAACCCCCCGGATTGCCCGAGGTCTGTATATCGTGTTCTCGTCATGTTTTTGTTTCGATCTTTTTCTGTCGGGAGTTGTCTCAGCTTTAGAGTCACCATGTCTTCATCTGGTTCATCCGAGGAGAACTCTCTTGCGGACATCATTAATCCGTACATGAGGGAGCTGAAGATGCATCCGAAGGAGTTGTCACTCAAGGATGGGGAGTTGCAGATAGAAGATGTCCAGGGCCCTACAGGAGAAGGGAGTCTCGAAGCCAGGATGGAAGCGCTGGATCAAGAAGTATTTAAATACAAGAAGATGGCGGAGCGGGAGGTGGACATCATCCATAGGATAAATCAAGAACTCATCGCCAAGCACAAGAAGGAGACCGCAGAGCTCTGGGATGACATCTTGTCACTCCATGAGACCACCAACAAATTACAAGCACAACTCTATGATTTGCATAACCAAAAGTGTGAGTATGAAGCTAGGTTTAAACAAATGAGTGCTACTGCCAGTTTCAGGATATTGGATACCAAGACATCTTTCCTTGATGGGGAACCTCTGCCTTGGAAGTCTGATGATGATAAAGAATCACCACCACCACCGAAGGAGTAATTCGTCATTGGTATAGGCATCCCCTTGGTTTGTTCCAAGCTTGGGGGAGTGCCGCGGTATCACATCATTATCTTTTACCCATTTACTTTTCAAGTAGAGTCATATCATGAATAGAGAAGTTATCTTATAGAATAGTTTGCAGTGTGGAAGTATCCTCCTTTAGTTGGTTATCTATGTATCCCTTGGTGTGAGTTGCGGTTGAGAAATATTAATGAGAAGTTTTATCATTTACTTTCCGCACACTTTACTTTAGTTTGCAATCTTTCTTATATGATTAGCCTTGTTGATTAGTATTGGTATCACTTTGGGAGCATGAGTAAATCTAGTTGGTTTTGGCAAACTTAGCTTGGTCAGTAGCAACTTTACCTTGAGGTTTGAGTAGAAAAAAGAAGAAGGAAGTGTTAGTAGATACATCGTTTCAGTGTTCCTTCATGATTGGCTTATAAGCATTAGTATTCTCAAGTTAAAATTGTTTGTGCTTTCAAGGAAAATTTGCATGATTGTTTTCTATCATATGTATGTATGTTTGTTTCATGCAACTCTTTTGCTTGCTACCCAGCTTTGCTAGCCAAAAACCTGTACTGAGAGGGAATACTTCTCATGCATCCAATCCCCTAAAGCCAAGTTACTTCCAAAGAGTCCACTATAAATTCCTATGCGTGGTATTTCAAGCCATTCCAAGTAAATTTTCATGTGCTACCTTTCAAAAACCTTCAAATACTTCTTGTTTTGTGCCACTATTTTTAGCTCATGGGGACGTAGTGGTTGGGTTTGTTATCTTCCATACTAAATTGAGTACCCCTCGACTTGCATGCTTCATCTGCTCGTCATTAATTTTGTAAGGGCGTTGGTCAGACCATTGTAATCTAAAAAAAAGGCACTCCTCCATGGTATGTGAAAGTTGGTGGACACCCGATGGAATCGGTTAGCCATGGTTTGAGAAAGGAAAAGTGGGGAGGAGTGCCAAGCTATAAAAGAGCACAATTGTGCCAATTAATCAACATCTCGGAACCGCTCTCACTTGTTTAGTATGGAAGATATCAAGAACTCCGTTGCTAGTCGTTGACAAAAGCAACCACCTCTCAAAACAACTTTTACCTCTGTTTTACAAATGAAAAGCTCTAGCACATGTTTAATCCCTGCTTCCCTCAGCGAATGGCCCGTCTTTACTTTTATGTTGAGACAACCTATTCCCTTTTATCTCAAGCAAGCATTTGAGTTGTTATGTTTCATTCATTCATATGTTGATCTGTTCAATCATGTTTACTATCTTCCTTTGTTTAGTACGATGCTTTTATCTGAAGGAATATATCTTTGAAAGCTTTCTATGATTGTAAAGAGTTTGTTTCATTGAGCATATGGCTTTTGTTGTATTAGCTCTGTTATAAAAGGCTCCGTTCAAAAATAAGTATAGTTTGTTCATTATTCTCTGACCAAGAACAAAGGTTTGCCATCACCAACCATGATTTACCTTGTGCATCTTTATTTGTGATTCCCTTTTGCTTATTGCAAGTCTATATTATATGAAGGGAAGTTGTTGTCTATTATAACATTGTGCCTTGGTAAATGTGATGCTTCTTGTCCGTATTTTATTTATCGACACTTCACTCCATAAACTTGTGGTCATGTTTACTGAGTTCAGTTTTCACTTGGGGACAAGCGAGGTCTAAGCTTGGGGAGTTGATACGTCCATTTTGCATCACTATTTTGTATCATAATTTACTGTTATTCATTGATATATTTCATATTTAGAGATGATACTTATGTTGTTTCCTCTATTTTTACATGTTTGATGATCATTGGAGAACTTGCTGCCGGAGTCAGGATTCTGCTGGAAAAGGGACCATCAAGACACCATATTTCTGAGGATCAACAATTCCGGAGAAATACCCAGAAATTCATATAATATCAGAAGACGAAATTAGCCAGAAGGAGTGTGACACCCCCGAATTTATCACAAATTCGAAGTGCCCGTTATGTATTCCACCACAATCCCAGAATCATTGTTGTGATACACATAACGTAGTTTGGTAACCAGTTCCATAGACATTACAATACGATGGTTCAAATACAATGGTCATAGTGACCAAGTTCATATTACAACACAATATAGCAGCGGAAATAACGTCTTCGGGTCCATGCCGTCACCCTACAGGCAATGGCGACTCAGGAGACGATCTTAGCTCTGATACTCTTCTTCATAACCTTCCTCCGGATACTCCTCCCCATAGTCTGGCCAAGTTGATAGCCAAGGACACAGCCATGAGTACATTGGATGCACTCGCAAACCATCTTATAAATGAAATGATGAGTAGATATGCAAGGTTGATATGGTGGACTAAGCACTAAGTTTGGTTGCAAAAGCTAGTTTTGTTTCCCAAGAATGCTCATTGGTAGAAAAGAAGTTTAGTTCTCTAAGTTCAATCTAAAAGGAACTTCAAGTGTGTCAATATCCCGGTCAAGTCAAGTCATGTCATTCACCAAGTTCACCATAAGTTATTATCATTCTTGACAAAAGCCAAGTACAGCTTGCCAACTGTCCATGACCGCGGACGCGGCTATTCGAATAGTTTTGAAACCTCTGCAGAGGGGTACACTTTACCCACAAGATTCGATACATCTGCCGGGAGAAATCCACGGATCGTCATACACAAAGTATGCGAGGTTCAGATAATCAAACAAACTCTTTCACTTGTCTACTATAGTATCGGATCCTTCCCTAGGAGTCCATTCTGGCACTCATAGTTTTGCCCGCTGCAGAGTGCTGCATGAATGGAAGTTTCACTCGGTTCGAAAGTACCCGCGCACGGTGTACTTCTATAAAGGATGATACAAGGCCTCCCATACTAGGGTAAACAAGCTACGGACTAAGCCCCTTCCCATTTAGGGGTAATGTGGTCGTACGGTATGGTTGGCTCACATAGTACATCACTTAGTATCATTTGGCAAATACATTCCATAGTCCTTAGTCAAGATTATTTTCCTTCATAAAAACCATCATGTATGAGAGGTCTCCAATTCAAGTGTTCAAGTTCAAGTCACCAAGTTCAAATGGGGTTCCTCTTAGAGATGGCCTCAATTTTATTAGCGCCTAAGCAACTACTTTGAGTAATGATCCACTAAATAGGGTTTGATAAACTCAGCTTGATGCTCTTGCTAAACAAGATATCACTACACCTCTATCATTCTACTCTAGCAATTCAATCATGCAATTTACTTAAAACACGTAGAATGCAATAGTAAAACTAGGCATTTGGAGTATGATTCAAAAGATGGCTTGCCTTGGTTGGCAAAGTGTCCGGGGTAGTCTTCTTCTTCTTGATAATATTCCCCCTCAATATCTTCCTCAGCAACACTAGCGTCTAATAACGAATAAACACAAAGCACACAATCACTACACAATGCTAACAACCCACCAAGCACACATACTTGTTTTCAATAATAGCATTCATGTTGGTTTTTATTTGAATTGGGTTGCAAGTTTTCTTCCAAGTTTTCATTAAGTGTGCAAGTTAGATTTCTCCACCATGTGCCATATGTTGTTTACTTTCTAAGCCTTGGTATTAAACTAAGGGTATTAAGGCTAGTTCAGGTGGAGATTGACTAATTAAGTAAATTGGTATTGAGGGCAAAACTAATTCTAAGTGTATAATAGAGATCTATCATTTTATGCTACAAACTAGGATTGGATTAGGGTCTAATTGGTACCACTAACAAGGTTTGAGTTGATTAAGATTGAACTAAACAGTAGGGGAGTTAATTAGTGAGTTCACAAACCTAGTTTCATAATTTTAGGAGGCTTAAACAATTTTCTAGAATTTTCCTATGATTAATAAAGCTATGGTCAAGGTATTCTTATTTATTTAAATCCCTAACTCAATTTGAATTCTAACCAGTTTCAAAGGGTAGAGCATTTCCAAAGCTTTCCAACGCATATTCATTTGCTAAAAATGGATTTCTAAATCTCTTGGAATTTAAGTTTGAAAAACATATCTGAAACATATTTGAAATAATTCAAACGGGCGGGAAATTAAATAAAAACGAAACGGACCGAAACTAACCTAGCTGGGCCGATTTCCTACAGAACCCGAACGGGCCAGCCCAGGTAACGCTTCGCCCGGCGGGAAACGTTTCAAAAGAAACTGATAGGTGGGGCCTACTGGTCAGGTCACTTAAGTGACCCGAATCGGTACGCTGCCGTTGGATTCTAATCCAACGGCGCGTCTACGTCGTGTTCGACGGCGAGGGCGGAGGCTCACCTGCGCATGGCGAGGAAGACGACGGCGACGGCGACGTGCGTAGAGGAAGCAGGGCTCGACGGCGACGGGCGGAAAAGACTCCGGCGGCACTCCTCCTCCAGTTCCCGGCGTCCGTTCGTCCAGCGGCGGCCCAACGCGGCGGCGCTGCCTGCACCCAGTACCTCGCCGGCGGAGCTGGCGACGTCGAACGAGGGTGAGCGGGGAGAAGTGAGGGTGTCTGGGAGGTAGCTGGGAGTGGGGTGAGTTCGTTCGTTTGATCGGCGGGGGTTTTTATAGGCCAGAGAGGCGGGGACAGGGGCGCCCAGTGGGTGGCCGGCACAGGGTGTGCTGGCGACGTGCACGGGCGAGGCCAGGCACGGCGGCCTTGCTCGCGTGCTGGCGGGGTTCTGTCTCGGCGACGGAGTGCTGTGGGTCGGCTCTGGCGAGGTCACGGCGGTCGGAAGCTTGCAGAGAGGAAGAGGGACAGAGAGGGGGGTCCGGGCGGCGTCTTCCTCTTCTCCTCCATTTCTCACGGCTCGGGTCGGGGCAGAGGGGGCTGGGCTCGACCGCGGAGGCTCCCCAGGCATGGCTACAGGGCTCAGGCGCACGTGAACAGCAACGCTCACAGTGAACTCGATTTTCTCCGATTTTTGCCTGCCAGGTGTTCGACATAATGCCCGCAAGAAATTTGAATTCGAATTTTTGAAAATGGTCACTGTGGTTCGTCAACATATTGGACAAGGGTTCTAGAACTATTTTTGTTCTGAAGAAATAACATGTTTTGCAAAAATTTGTATTTGAAATTAGGGTTTGGTTGCTGAATCAGATTCAAAGTTTGGCAGAAGTTTGAGTTAGGTTACACTTTGAATTTTGGTTTGAAACTTCTTGGTTGAGTTAGTATGCAACTTGGTCAAGCTCAACTAACTGACCACACCTTCACTTGAGTTACAGATTTCTTATTCTAAATGCTCAAAGTAGGGTAGTCAATAATAATTTCTAGATCAACTTTTTCTTCTCTTTTTCTTTCTTTCTTTTGTTTCTGGTTTCTTTAGCTCTTATAATTCTTCTCTAATGCTTCTGTTGGTTGAGTTAGAATTAACTAACTATTGCACAACCATTTTATACACACATAAAATCATAGAAGACATATAATAGAAAATACATGCATACATGCAATAATAGATAAAAAGTTTTAGTTGGTCCAAAATTTTGGCACTTTATTTAATAGGAAATGGATTACAATTTTCTGAGTTGTTACAAGGAGGAGGCGAGAGGAGCAGCAGGGTGGGCTCACCACCAGGTGGCACGGGCCAACCCCTGGCCGCGCCACCCTGTGGTGAGGCCACCCTGGCCCACTACAACCACTGCCCCCTCGCGTATATTGTCGTCCCTGAAAACCTAAGTCAAGGGGGGGCATCATAGATAGACACCGCCGCCTCTGCGGGGCGGAAAACACTGAGAGAGAAAAGCTCTCCGGTAGGCAGAAATCTGTCGGGGAAATTCCTTCCTAGAGAGGGGAGATCGTCGCCATCGTCATCACCATCGCGCTGGACTTCATTGGGATCATCATCACCACCATCATCATCAGCAGCACCTTCATCTCCATCATCACCACGCCATCCCGCTGTAACATCTTGGGTTGAATCTTGTCAAATTCTTATGGGAAACTTTCCCAGTGTTAATTACCTTTGTAGTTGATGCTATTGAGTGGAACCGTTGAATTAAGGTTTATTTTCATATTGTTATTTACCATTATTTCACCTCTGGTCATGATCCGTATGATGTCTTGTGAGTAGTTCATTTAGTTCTTGAAGACATGGGAGAAGTCGAGATGTTAGTAGTGAAACTATGTTGAGTAATATTTAATGGTTTGATATTTATGTTGTGGTGTTATTCTACTAGTGGTGTCATGTGAACGTCGACTACATGATACTTCACCATTTATGGGCCTAGTGGAATGCATTCTGTATTTGTCTACTAATTGTGGGGTTGCCGGAGCGACAGAAACCTAAACCCCCGTAGGAAACCATTGCACCAGGGAGCGTAGGATCTCAGAGTTTAAGGATGTGGTTAGATTTATCTTAATTACTTTCTTGTATTTGCGGATGCTTGCAAGGGGGTATAATCACAAGTGTGTATTAGTCCTAGTAAGGGTAGTACGCTAGCACAGGTTCACCCCCATAACACTTATCAAACCAATGAAGATTACTTAGCAGCATGAAGCGAAAGCTCTCGACAGAAACTCCCGTGTGTCCTCAGGAACGTTTGGTAATCATAAGTTACACAACCGGCTTGTCCTTTGCTCTAGAAAGGATTGGGCCACTTGCAGCAATTACTATTATTGTCTTTTACTTACTCGTACTTTATTTACTTGCATTATCAAATACCCCTGTCCCTTCGGGGACATCCGATAAAAAATACCCCTGAAAACCCGTTTGCTCGTATTTACAGTGAATCCTTGATCAAAACCACTTGTCAACACCTTCTGCTCCTCGTTGGGTTCGACACTCTTATTTATCGAAAGTACTACGATACACCCCCTATACTTGTGGGTCATCACTCCGCTTGGTCCAGCTGATCAACATGGAGTGGGTTCAAGTAATGGTACTCATGAAAGAAACTAGCATCGGCTTCAAGCAGCCTAGCAATAATCCTTCGTGCGGGCTGAAGTGGCGTCCATGTGAACTCGCAGCGCCGCATTCCAAGAGCCTGGGGAAGAAGGCAAACTTAAGGACATAGTAACAAAATTCAGCCTTGGATGCCACTTCCATATCCAGCCAAGAGCGAAATTGGCGCCAGCCACTAGGTTGAGCTCTATCAAGCGATGAATACGTCAGCTTGTCTTGAAAACCTCGAGTAGCTGACTAAAATTCTCCGGTGGAGGATTCCGGGGAAGCATAACAGAGTACATGGTTGTCAAAGATTTGTGACAACCATCGATGGATTCTCCGATATGCTGAGCACGATCTTGCAGAAGAACAATGGCACTACGACACCACGGGTCAACCCAAAAAGTGTTGGTATCTGACGATGCCCTCTCAAGAGCCGCAATTCGCTCAGAAACCCGACGATTCTCATCGACGGGATTCAAGCAAGTACCTGAAGAAATAAGAGATTAAAGCATATGAAACCACAAGAATGCAACAAAAAGCACAAGGGGGCTTCAAGAAACTCACATTGCAACTGCTCACATGCTGATTCGATAATTTCAACAAGGAAAGAATCGCACTCTTTGAGATGAACAATCATGGCCATCAGATCACACACCTGACTCTCAAGCGAAGACACCTGCTTCATTAAGCCAAAAGATTTCCCAGCTTATCCATGGCAGTCTTCGCCTGGTGTTTCAGCAGTGACAATCGACCTTCAAGATCAGCAATTCTCGATAGGTGCTCAGCACAGCGGCAAGGAGAACGGGGACTAGACGAAACCCCAGAATCTGACATATTCACAGGCGGCGAGTTACGACCAAGTTCAGGTGTTTCACCATCACAATCAGGCTGGAAGAAAAAGGAAAAGGCAAAAAATTCAAACACAAAACATGCTGGAAGTCGCAATTCATAGCACGAAGTATTTACAAAGATAGAGTTTTCCAGTCAAGTAGCGGCAATAGACAATATTTCAAATTACATCAAAAGGAATGCTAATTCTATGGAGGTAGGCGAAAATCTACGCCACCTCGGTAGCAGGATCCGTAGGAGCAGAAGGCGCAGAAGCATCAAGAGAAGGCGTACTGGAAGAAGGCGTAGAAGACCCAGGTGTAGTAGTCGAGGAAGTTGGCGCAGGAAGAATAAGAGACACGAGCTTGGGCACGTACTTCTTCACCTTCTTGAAGAACTCTGTCATATCCACCAAAGGACGGGCATATGAGGAGCCAACCTTCTCCCATTCCACTTCTTTGCCATGCGATTGGGCGACGGCAATCGCCCCTTCGACACCTCGTTTCACCAAGATGAGCTTCATCACACGAATAGTATCCTCGATGGTGTCAAAGGCTGCAACGAGCTTCCGAAGATTCTTGGCTGGCACCTTATCCCTCTTCTTCGGGAACAACCCGACGAACATACGAATGAGAACATGGCGAGTTTGCTAGAGGACATCCCGAGCAAGCTTCCAGTTTGATTCCAGGACGTCTACTGAATCCAGAAGAGGGTCTTCAGAATTTCCTTGCTGAAGTCTCCACAATTCTCCAAGTTTCTCTGCTGCATCACAGAAGTACAAACAAGACAAGTAAACACATATTAGCAAAAGTGAAAATTTAGCGAATATCTAAGGGTAAGATGAAACACTTACTGCCAACGGAGGTGGAAATCTCGTCAAGTCGCTTAACCACGGATTGCTCCCGCTTGATTTGCTTCTGACTAGCATCAGCCAAAGCTTTTTCAGCCTTTTTAGCCCTGGTTTCTGCTGACTTGGCAGCCCTCTCAGCAGAAACCTTGGCAGCATTGGCATCCTTCAGAGCTTCCGCGGAAGTCTTTAATTTGGCCTCTAATGTCGCTATGCGAGCAAGAGCCGTTGTCAGGGTGACTGTAACAAAGGAGAAAGTATCAGTATCCATGAGAATCATGAGTACAAGTAAGTAAAACAAAAACAAGCAGAAGTGAAGGCACAACGAAAAAACCTTTGGATGCATCGGCAGTCTCCTAAATCTTGACACAATCAGTGCCAAGAGATAGAAATCTCTGCATCAAAGGCTGCAGAGCACAAGCTGTGTAAGAACTTCAGAGTTCCAAAACAACAAGGTCGAATACAGAAAGTAACACTTACATGGTCAGAGGACGAGGATGGCTGATGAACCTCAAGAGAAACGGCTACAGCTGTTGCTGCTTTCTTTTGACGCTTCAGAGGCTGCGCACCAGCAATCTTCTTCTGGAGGCCCATTGATGGTCACTCTCTGCGATTGTCTCTCCGTATATAAATCTTCTTCAGGAAGGAACATGGGCCGCGACATGGCGTGCGAAGCAAAAGCGGCAAAGCCCACTAACGGCAGAAAATTTGGAAATTACCGTGATGCCCATGTGCAAGGGTCAGCATCCAATCAAATCATCACAGAGAGTGACCATATCAATGATGTCACGCATACCAAGTAAAGTCAACAAAATAGAAATCAAAGAAAGATCTGAGACTATGATCGTTTCCAAGGAACCCTACCATAGCCTCGAGGGCTACTCCCATCGGGAGCGCTGATCGCGCACCCAACGAAAAGAAAAGAAAAGAAATTTTTTATGCAGGACATGATGATACAAAAAAGACAAAGGGTAAATATTTTTGAGTCTATACCCAAAAAAAAAATTCGACTATAGCCTCGGGGGATACTCCCATCGGGAGCGCTGGTCGCGCACCCAACGAAACTGCAGTTATCAGAATTATGGAGCAAGCATTGGAGCATGTTATCAACTACCTTGTCAAAAAAGATGAACTTCCGACATTGCTATTCGTTGAGTCACTCCCATCGGGAGGGATTTGCGACTAACCGATGACAAACAACCCAAAGATTTTGGATATTGAAACAGTCAAACAAGGCTCACAGTTAAAATTATGATTCTCGAGTTGCATCATCGCGGCAAAACTTGAATGCCATGATTGTAAAAGGACATGAATGTAAGACCTCAGGATCCGTCCTGCATGTCCTAGTATACGCACATGAATGTGCTCTGCTAGTAAATTTCCGTGTCTACGATGTGAAGAAAAAATCCCAGTGGACGCACTGGGTACCCTGAGAATTACTGGAACCCTGTCTTTGTAAGTCCTAAATGCGGCAAAAGATTGGGTTACGCCATGTACCAGATTTGAGTCCAGAGGCTTGAGTTTAAAGTAGGTAACAAGTATTTGCTCAGGCAGTTAACTGGTCTCCTTATCCGTCAGAGACGCCAGGCTCGTTAACCAAAATCCCCTTGAGAAATAAAAATTATGAATTATTTGATAAATGCAGGAATAGAGAAGAAGTCGAAGATTGATCAAGTCAAAGATATAAAGATTTGAGATTCAACCCGAATCTGTAATTCTGGTTGAATCTCGGGGGCTACTGACAAGGGTATAGCTAATAAGGCCCATTATCTTAGTACCCCTGGGGCCCGTTAGAGAGTCCTAAGTATAGATATAGTCGAAATATGAGATGATATCGTATACGGATATTGTAATTTGTATTTAACCCGACCGAATCCTCGAGACTTGGCCACCTATATAAAAGGGGCCAGGAGAGGCCGGCCAGGGATAGATTGAGATTGAGCCAATTGAGTACCACGCTTACTCTTGATACACATGAAACCTCGCCTTGTTCGACTGATTTTTACCTTCGAGTTCATCCGACGTCCTCTTCCCTCGATCCTAAGTCCTTCATCTAGGACATTTTCCGACTTAACCCTCATCAAACGCAATATGCCAATAAAACATGTGTGAACGCTCATGTCACATTCGATGAAAGTACCAAAACCGTTTGTGATTATTCATGTCACACACGGTAACTATGAATAAATCGTTTGTGAAACAGTGCTGTCAAAACATTTCAAAAATCGTCTTTCGCTTAAAAATACCAACTAGCAGAGAATACTCATTGATTTGGCACAATTTACTTGACATGCTATGTCAAGTAAAATGTGTCAAATCAACATATATCCATATGTAGTTGATTCTCAACAAATAAGTAGATAGATATAGTTCAAACTCTCATTCCTTAGGATCAGTAATTCCATTGGAACCACTAGGCTAGGCTATAATTATTTGCATAGTTAACCTTTTTGCTATGTATAAATTAGTTAACTTCACAGGGCTAGCTAGGCTAAGACATGATTTTCCCGTATGTATCCATAGTAGGCGCTGGGCCATAATGTAGAATTTAGTTCATTAATTTAGATACTAGTACAATAGTAATATATAACTTCATATGCTGCATCTCTAGAAGAAAACAACTGCCGCCGCCTACTCCACCATAGACTGGTTCCCCGTCCCTCGGTCGGCCTCGTCGGCGTCTGGAGGGATGGGGAACCTAATCTATGTGTGGAGGTTTTAGTTAAAGTACTATTTTCCAATATATTAGGTTAGGGTTTGAGATCCATCCTCTTTTGGTCTACGTTAATGGAGATGGCATCGTCTACAATAATTGATCTTTAGTACTTCCTTTGACGACGACATCTTCCTTCCGGCGTCAATGGCAGTGTTGGAAGATTAAAATTTTCTATGTATGGTCCTTCAGATCTTGCTTTGCCAGATTGGTCTTGTATCTTTTCTCATGATTGCCGCGAGGAGTATTATCCTTGCAATATTTGCCCCGGCTGCTATGTCCTGGACAATGGTGATTCGTGCTCTTGGCTCTCCATCGATGTTGACCAGGATGTTCGGTTACTTTTTCTTGATATACTAGTGTTGGTACTGCCGGTGGTGATTGACTACTTTAATGGCCGCGTCGTGCATGTAGCTTTGGTATTGCGGCTCAAATTAAAATTATGGGAGAACCTTCATTGGTATTTTCAGGTCACTGGTTCAGTTTTAATCGGCTGCCTTCTAGAAAATACAAGATTGTGTTATGGAAGAAGAAAGAGTTTGAAGACCTCAAAGATTTGCTTGTTTCTTATAGACTTTATTTTGTAATTGCTGGAGACAGCTTATGTATCCATACCATATACTATTTACTTCTATAAATATATATGATATTAA
This sequence comes from Dactylis glomerata, assembly GCA_007115705.1. Lineage (NCBI taxonomy): Eukaryota > Viridiplantae > Streptophyta > Magnoliopsida > Poales > Poaceae > Dactylis > Dactylis glomerata. Next base: position 1,058,860 of record QXEO01000200.1, on the reverse strand, counting down.
TTTTCAAAAATATATAACTTCATATAATATATATTATTGACACTCTTTTCCGACAGGAGGAACTATACAACAATGTACACACACGATTAAAGCTCCATCTGCGTCAGCAATGGACCATGCAAAAAAAGATACAAATATACAAAGCGTCATAGAGCGAATGCAACAACATGTACGAAATTATGGTGTGTGATATTGCTGAAGATTCCTCCTTCCTCCACCGTGTGTGAGATATGTACTGACAATTATATAACAATCTCCATTCGTGTTGTGCCCATGTAGGAGCACGCGTGGGCTTCAGGCACACGGTGGATTTTCTGGCCTGTAAGCAATCTTTTACTCGCATACGGCAGAGCACTTTTCTTTATGATAGAATCCCTTAAAAGACCCCGATCAGTACTGGTGTCAACATGAGAAGTACACATCACCGAACCGCATCCTTCGGTCTTGCACTTGAGGCAGAACAGCTTGGAATATGATTTCATTGATACTTAGGAGGTGATTGCAATACTTTTCATTCAGTTGTGATTCTTATGTATTCATTTTTTATAAGGGTCTCTTGTATCATGAGCTATTTTGGTGAACAAGGTTGGATTCTCTAGCGGCCAACTTTCAAACTTGCAGTTTTTGGAAAGAAATAAAAGGTGAGATCAGTAAAGTTAAAAAGAAGAGGTTGTGAGGTGACCACGAACTTGATGGCACAGCCCCTTTTTGGGTAAGATGATGAGTGTGTGATCTTTCTGACATAGTGATGTGATGGGAGTCAAACATATAAGCCACGTTTAAGCGGTACTACCATCGTGGTGGACGTTTTTCAACTTTAATGTCAATCTTCATGTTATTTTGGTTTTGGACACTAGTTGGTGCGGACTAACGATGCCAAGTGGTACGTGATTTTATATGTATGAGATCTTTTGGTACAAGCCTTGACCGCTAAATTGTAAGCCAGCTGTGCTACGCCGTTGAAGGGTTTCGCAGCATAGAAAATAAAAAAAATCTACGATAACGAACAAGAACAGACAAGATCTGATCTACGAGATGCAAAACAACGAGCGGGAGAGATTAGATCTACATACCCTTGTAGATCGCAGAGCGGAAACGTTCAGATGAACGTGGTCGGCGTAGTCGTACTAGCGTCTCCTCCTCGCGATCCGATTTGATCCAAGCGCCACAACGGGCGGCGCCTCCGAGCGTTGCACACGTACAGCGCAGCGACGACTCCTCCTCCTCGGTCCAGCAAGGTGTGGTGGAGTGGTAGATGGGATCAGCAGCACGATGGCGTGGTGCTTACGGTGGAGAGTATCTGCGAGCAGGGCTTCGCCTACGCGCGCGAGGTGGAAAAAGATTAGGCAAAAGAACTAGTCAAACTAGGACAAAAGGGAGCTACATATAAGACAAGAGGCAGCACGGCGGCTGATCAAAATCAGTATTAGGTCTAAACCTTACGCCGGCGTCCCTGCTCTCTTTTACAGGCGTCGGCATCGGCAAGGCAGCTTCTTGCAAGGCAAGCAAAGCTTGCGTGGACAATCGAAAGTCTCCCGTTGCCGATGGCGTGCAGCGTACGCTGGCGAGACACCATCGTGATCGATCGACCAAGTCATGCATGCGGCCGGTTGGCCCAGCTGAACGCGTGCAGCGCCGGCCCGCTTGCATGTTTCCCCTTTTTTTTCTCTTTGCTCTTTTTCCTTTTTACTTCATACTAGTAGTTTGTCTAGATAGACTATAAAATTAGCTCGTTAGCAAAACTACTTATGGATTACTTTTTAGCCCTATTTATTTCCAGTAAATAAATATATGTATTAACATTTATTAATTCAATTAATTAATAAATCATTAATCCTCTTCTCGGAACAATTCCGCAACTCTCCGAAATAATTTCCATAAATCCCGAAACTACCCTAGCGTCGATGAGCGTTAAGTGTGTGACCCTACGGGTTCGAGAATGTGTGGACATGATCACCATCAATTATTAATAGCGGGATCTGGAAATCCATATTGACTCCCACATATTCAACGAAGATCATTATCGGTGAACCACGATGCCAGGATTCAATTAATCCCGTATACGAATTCCTTTGTCTCACAATATTTTACTTGCCCGAGATTCGATCATCGGCATCGCCATACCTAGTTCAATCTCGTTCACAGTAAGTACTCTTTACTCGTTCCACAATCCAATATCACCATGTGATTAAACTCATTAATCACGTGTTTGCAAACGGTGTATGATATTGATTACCGAGTGGGCCCGGAGTATATCTCTCCGACATGGGAGGGACAAATCCCATCTCAATACATGCAACCCAACAAGTACTTTCCGATTACCTGAGAGACACCTTTATGATCACCCTCTCATAGGATGACGTTTGATGACCTCAAAGCTCTCTTCCGGTACCAGGGAGTGGCATTATCTCATGGTCTAAGGAATAGGATACTGACATAGGAAAAGCTACGCAATTGTGAACACATTGACATGATCTAATTGTTGTGCTTAATTTGGGTCTGTCCATCATGTCATTCTCCTAATGACATGACCTCATTATTAATCGACAACTCATGTCTATGGTTAGGAAACCTTAACCATCATTAATCAATGAGCTAGCCCAGTAGAGGCATACTAGGGACACAGTGTTGTTCATAAACCACACAAGTATTAATGTTTCCGCTTAATACAATTCTAGCATGGAATATAAACATTATCATGAATAAGAAATATGATAATAACAATATTATTATTGCCTCTAGGGCATATTTCCTTCAGCCGTGATGGTGGAAGTTTTTCACTAGCCTAAACTTGAAAGGGATGAAAGCTAAAAATTGATTTTCATGTCATCCGAGTATGGATTGTTATTGGAACAAACGTGTGGTGTGGCAACTCGTACAAAGGGACATGAGGTACTCAAGGTTAATTATATCTTAATATTTTATGCATGTGAGTCAGGTGCTATGGAAGCATGACAAGAATGTATGCGGTGTTGGTCTTCATTTCCGGGGGTATGAGACACCCTGATATTACTAGCTAAAAGCCCGTGCGTTGCTACGGAGTAGCATTGGAAAAATAAATTTATCAAAGCAGTTTGATTTAAATCATGATATTCTTTGCACGGAGCATTTATTTCTTAACAACTATTCATCGTTGTCATGCCATCTATTCCTCCCCTCCCACCAGAGGAAACCACTATACTCACTTTTTTTACACTTTGGCAACCCTCCCGAGCGAGGTTCCGATATTTGGTTTTTCTTAAGGAAAAAAATAATATTATAGTAACTTTGTCATCCAAAGGGTGCATCTGAAACACCACATATTTAGCCAGTCTGATCCAATAAATTATATGGTCTTCTTGACCTTGAAATGGGCTCAGACTTAAGATGATCTCAACACTACGAAACACATCTAGGTAGTAAACTCATAAGCAAAAGATTGTCTTATTTTAGAATGGATGCAAGAAGCATGCAGTCATTTAACCTAGACCATGAATAGTTTAGCCACCATTTTTCTTTTCCTAGTTCTTGTCTACCTATGTCGTCACTACGATGTTGTGCCACTCTCTTGTCTTGCTACTCCATTTTTCCTCAGCATGTATTGTCACCTTATCCATCAACTCGATAAATATATGCTGAGTCACTTTTGTAGGATTTAAATCAAAATGAATATTTCCCTATTTCTATATATCTTTTTAGTGGTTGAATAGTTGGTGTTCTTGTCAGGCGTTCGATGCCCGCTGTAGATTTTGCTAGCTTCTCTACCCGTTGATTGATTTCTGGTTGTTCCTTTGGTCATTCCAAATATTTTCTTACCCAAACAGTTTTTGTTTATGGAAAATAAACCGGTGTCTCATTTGTACCCTCGTAAGCTGAAACTGGTGTAAATTCACACGCAGTCAAATGTGACCTTGGCGATTTAAGGCATTGGACTCAAACTCCTTTGGCCAAGAGCAATCGTGTTTCTTTATGGTAGCGTCTACTATTCCCATATTTCCAATCGATCAAACAAATCGCTGATTTCATTTCAGCATGTACCATCGCTAGTTTCTTAGGAAGCGATTGATGAGTAAAACATCTATGATTGAGGTGATATTTTTTGAGAAAAACAAGGAAATATTTTATTTGATTGACGTGATATTTATTGGGCTAAACAAGAAAACATTTTGCTTATTTATGTAATATTTGTTGCGAAAAATAAGGAAATATTTTGTGTGATTGATGTGATATTTGTTGAGCGAAATAAGGAAATATTTAGCTTGATTGATGGGGCAGAACAAGGAAATATTTCCTATATTAATTCCTCTATTTACTATAGTTTTCCAAGTATAGAAAGATTGATTGAAAATATATTCCTTAATAGGACCAGATTGATTCCGTATTAATTCTGTATTTCAGTTTTTTTGTTAGGGGTATTTTGGACAATCAAATGATGTAGAGGCAAAGTGGCTTCACCAACTGAGAACCAATAGTAAAGATGTCAAGGAGGTATTGCGCACATGGAAGATGCTTATGATAAAGGAAATGGAACCCCACACCTTGGAAGAGCTTAGCAAGTTTTTAAAAAAGAAATAAAAGTAACAAGAAAAGCAAAAGAGAGAAAGAAAGCAAGGATGATTGTCTTGGCTCTTGGTTTGTAGTTTGTTCATCATAATAATTTGTAATGTATAAATCCTTGAATTATACTTTGACGTTGCAGCAATCATGCATTGAAGACTTGAAAGTTATTGGTGACTTAATAAACTACAAAGCTCATATCTTTATATCACCTTCATGCTCGAAGACGAGCATAGGTTAAGCTTGGGCATGTTGATGCATGTAAAATGCATCCATGATCTTTGTAGTTTATTAAGCTATATTCTTAGTTATTTGGTAGTTTTATGAAGACCTGGACATGTTTTCCATTGATTCTGGGGATGTTCTAAATTATCCCCGTTCATTTGTTTTTGACACTACGAAGCAGATTTGCTTATTTTTGCATATTTTTAACTTTCAGGGACCTTCCGGATGTCAAACGGACCCAAAAATTTTGCCATGTAATTTTTTCGGGAAATAGAAGACTGTGAGAAGAAGATGTCAATGGGGGACGCGAGGCAGTGGAAAGAGGGCCCCACCACATGGGCCCACTTCTTGGTCGCATGGTGGGGCCCATCTCAGGCCTCATGCGTCCTTTCAATGCAACCTTGATCTCCACAGAATTGTCTTGACCTAAAACTGGCTATATAAAGGGCCCCTCGGGCGATTTCACGACAGGGCGACGGAGAAACACAGAATACACAAAACTGATTTGAAGACTGTGAGGATAGGACAGGAGCCGCTGCCAGAGCCACGCTCGATTGCCCCTTCGACTCCATCTCCTTGAGCAACATGATGAAAAGGGAATAGTTCACCCCCTGAACTATGGGGTTGTGGAAGTAACTTTTATCAAACTCTCTCTTGTGCTTCATAGATTAGAGTTACATGAGCTGCCTATCATGATTGTGACCATATTTGTATTACCCTTATGGTGGATGTTATGTTTGTGAGATGATTTATGAGATGCAGATATGTTTATGTCTTTGATGTATGAGTAAATGTATATGTTACCCTGTTCTTGTGTGCTTGTTTTAATCAAACTAGTATGCATATGGCGTGTGTGGGGGTGTACATTAGTTGGAGCAATCTTGTAGTTGGTTTGGGGAAGTGAAAGAAATCTCTGAACTGCTACGGTTTTTACCTTTCTATGGTTGCCTCACTAGGGATAAAGTATTACCTTGCATAAACATCCAGTGATAGAAAGGATGTCTGGCTTGCAAGGATGCATATGTGTTTTTAACATCATGTTACAGTTCTTTATGCAATACTCAGTTAAGTCTTAAATTTGAATTGAGGTGGACTCCCTTGTCAAAGGAGTATTAGTGAGTTGATTTTACATCAATTTTATGTTTCGACGTGATGCCCATATTTATACTTATCAATGACATTTTGTGTGTTTGCATGCTCTTAATTTGTCATTTGTGATTTATTACCGTCATGTTTATGAGAGAGGGAGATCAGGTGAAAACATGATCCCCAGTCCAGTTTTTAGCCAGAAGAAGTTCTCTACTTACCTTTGCATTGTTTTACTTTGAGTTCCTTAAACCCGAAAATCACTTAAAGCCCTTTTACTTACTTCTTTTACTTTGGTTTGGTAAACTTGTGAGCTATTGGTGCCTGGCAACCACCACAGTAAGTTGCGGACACAAAAATGTTTGTCTGCTATTGTGGGTTGTTTGAAGAGCAAGAATAAAGAACCAACCTTAGGCTTCCCCGGGAGTTTGATAATTAACCCAAGTCACCCTTGTGGGGGAAAGTTCTCTCGTTGCATCATTCTGCGCTTGAAGTCTCAACGAGTGGCATTTTAAAGAATAGAGTTGCTGCCAATAACGTCTGACTGCACGGCCATAAAACCTCGTTGGAGGCTAGTGGCGGAGCTACATAGGGACAAAACCGGGCCATGGCCCGCCCATGATTTTGCTCAACAACCTGTAAGTTGGTAGTTTAGCTTATTGGCTTTAGCAAACTAGTGTCACTTCATTTGGGCCGGCATGTCCACATAATTGTCTATAGCTTCGCCGTTGATGGAGGCACTTGGCGTGTGGATAGGGTTGTGAAGGAATATGTGATGTGCTCCTCCATGGTTATAGTTACGACAGTACTCAGCGTCGGTCACCTAATCCAGGGCAGGGAAATTGGTTTCTATTCTCGCCATTCAATCACGATCTAACATCTAGAGATAGCAGCGGTGAATGGTTTGCATTTTAGCCCTTAGTTTTTGTGAAATCAACCTGCAGTCATGGCTTATTTAGTTGAAATGAAGGTGTTTATCCCGTTGCCCTTACCATTTCGATTTGTACGTGAAAATGTCACTATGGTGATTTGCAACTGGAATAATCGTGTTACAACAAAAACTTTTGGCCCCACGTATAAGAAAAATACACTATCTCAACAAAACATCGCAACATTTTTTTAAACTGTTACAAAACAAAGGTTAAAGAGACAATATTTTTTTTGCCTTGGATAATGTACAACAAAACTCACCAACTATTTCAATAAAAGTTGCAACCTGTTACAACAAAAGTGGTTAATTAAGGTTTGTTGTAGATTGATTGACAACAACAATTACAAACTATCTCAATAAAAATAGACACTATTACAATAAAATAATCATGTATTTGCATTAGTGAAAATTCTAGAAGCACACAATTTGAAGCAAACATTTGCAATATCAAGTGTGTGCTTTCCTACCAAAACTAACCCATTTGTTACATTTTTTAAAATAACCTATGCAACATCGAATAAATATAGGGAAATACAAAATTTTGCGGCAAATGGCTAGGTAAATATTGAAAAATCTCGCACGTGCTTTCACCAAAAAACACGTACGTGTTTGTCACAAAACTAACTAATGTATACAACATTGAATAAATTATTAGGTGCAAAGTTTCCATGGCAGTTATATATTGTAGATTCGATGTTGCTAGTCGTGAACCAATCCAGTTGCATCTAGTTGCGTGTGTCAGGGAGATCCGAAGGCATAAAAGTAAGCTCGGAGGGCTCCATCTTCAATCGGGATGTCGACTTTGTCGGGGACACTGGCATGCTCGAGCGATGTCGTGATGACCATCGAACACAACAACGTGTGCCCAGCTTAGACACTCTACATGCAAATACTAAAGCAACTTCTAGTATGGGCGTCATTTTTTGACACTTAAAGCCCCTTTTTATTCTTTTGAAATATAAGTTACATCTTTCAGGAGTAAGGGGATGATAAACTCTAGAGGATCATTGAGCCACAAGTCCAAGATTGATCTAGCCAAAGATAATATAAGTCGAAGATTTAAAGATTTGAGATTCGACTCGAATCTGCAATTCAGATAGAATCGCGGGGGCTATTGACAAGGGTATGACTACCAAAGCCCATGATGTTGGCACCCTTGAGGTCTGTTCGAGTAAAGGCCCATAGAAACATAGGCCCAAAGTAGAGGTCGAAGTATAGTTATAGTCGAATATACAAACTACATTGTAAATCGTCTTGTGTGACTAATTTGTATCGAACCCGATCAGATCCTCGAGACCTAGCCACCTATAAATAGGGGCCATGAGAGGCCGGCCAGGGGCACATCAAGATTGAGCTTGTAATCTCATGCTTTATCTCAATAAACACCAAGTTTCGCCTTGTTTATCTGAACCCCTACCTTTGAGTTCATCTGACGCCCTCTTCCCCTGATCCTAAGTCCTTAATCTAGGTTATTGCCGAATTCCACCCTCGTCAGGGAGAGACTATCTCTATTCAGGAGAGAGCCAAGGGATGCTCCCTGTTTCCACCATATATGCTTGATGCATATGTTTCCTTCCAACACAAGCAAAGATCCTTGAGTTAGTGCACAAGTGCCTGAAGTTTACTTTGATTCTGCTATGTATTTTCAATCCATGCTTAATATTATGCTTATCTCTAAATTAAGGGGTTAAACAGTGTGCCCAGTTTTCCTAAAATAGTGGTAACAGAGCTCCAGGTTACTCAAAGTCTGCTCGAAAGTTGCTCAGAGGTTGCTTGTTGTTCGCAATGGCTTTAGAAGAAGGCGCCACCACAAGTGGCATGATAAAACTTGATTCTTCCAAATACTCATTATGGAAGCCCATGATGGAAGACATCCTTTATTGCAAGGGTCTGTATCAGCCGATTGTGGAAGAGAAGTTACCGGACGGTATCACAAAAGAAGAATGGAGAGTTTTGAACCGAAAGGCATCAGGTATGATTTGATTAACATCAACCACAATATATTCCACCATGTTGCAAATGACACAAATGCATATGAGATGTGGTAGAAGTTGGTGGCAATGTATAAGAGGAAGACAACTATGAACAAGGCCTCGGCGATCAAAAGGCTAGCAAAGCTTGAGTACCAGGATGGTAGCATTTAATGTCTTCCAGTGTCATATAAATCAACTTTCAGCCATGAAGATCAACTTTGAGGATGAGGTGCAAGCATTGTTTCTGCTGAGTTCCATGCCCGATAGTTGGAACACGCTTGTTGTATCAGTTAGCAATTCAGCTCTGGATGGGAAGCTGACATTGGAGATGGTGAAGAATAGCATGCTGAATGAAGAAGCTAGAAAGAAGGATGAAGGTGATGCCTCCTCATCTGATGCTTATGTGGTTGAATCCCGCGGCAATAATGAAGCCTGTGGATGTGGCCAAACAAGATTTCATCAAAGAAAAGACCAAAAATTCAGGGGAGATCAAAGTCAAGAACGAGACAAGAAATCACTTGCTTTTATTGTGGCAAGCCGAATCACAAGAAGAGCGCCTGCACGAAATAAAAGAGAGATCTTGCAGAGGGTAAAGTTGCAAACAAGAGCGAGCAAAAGGGCGAGAATGGTGCCACCGTGACTGCAGAATGTCAACAAGGTGAAGACTACCTAGTCACTAAAGATGAAGTATGCTATAGTGTTGTTCGCGATGATGCCATGAGTTAGGTTGTGGATTCAGGTGTGTCCTTCCACATTACATCACACAAGGAGTATTTTACTTCATATACCAGTGGCGTTATTGTCCAGGTGAGGATGGAGAATAGCGGTTCGTCGACTATTGTTGGCAAGGGCACTATATGCATTGAGACAAACAAAGGTTGTAGGTTGGTGCTCGATGATGTAAGGCATGTACCCGATATACAAATGAATTTGTTCTCAGTTGTTGGAAAGCTTGATGACATTCTCCATGGAAGTTACTTTGGTGATCCAAAATGGAAACTCACCAAAGGCTCTTTGATTGTGGCTTGAGGAAGCAAGCAAGGTTGTCTCTATGTGACTAAAACCAAGCTATGCAATGATGTGTTGATAGTCACCGAGAATGACACTTTGGCAGGATTGTGGCACAAGAGGCTTGGACATATGAGTGAGAAGGGCATGCAGGCTCTTGCTCGCATGGAGTTCCTCCCTGAGTTAAAATGTATAATCTTGAAACCTTGTGAACATTGTTTTGCTGTCAAACAACATAGGGTTGCATTTCATACACGCCTGCCGCATCGTGTGGAGAATGTTCTTCACATAGTGCATACTGATGTTTGCTTCATGATCGAAAAATCCCTTGGTGGAGCATTATACTTTGTGACATTCATTGATGACCACTCGAGAAAAATATTTCTCTATGTGTTGAAAAACAAGCAGTGGCATGTGCTCAACATCTTCAAAGAATTCCATGCCAAGGTTGAGAGAGAAACTGGCAGGAAATTGAAGTGCGTAAGATCAGACAATGGTAGTGAATACGAGGTCCCTTTGAGAGGTATTGCAGAAAGTTTGGCGTCGGGCTTGAGAAGACATCACCAAAGACACCCTAGCTCAATGGAGTTGCTGGGAGAATGAACATGACACTCACCGAGAGGGTCACATCTATGCTCTCTCATGCAAAGTTACCTAATTCTTTTTGGGCTAAAGCATTGAATCATGCTATGTATGTACTAAACATGTCCCCTTCAATTCCTCTTGCAGGTGATATTCCTCAGAGAGTTTGGTCAGGTAAAGATGTATCATACAAGCAATTGAAGGTGTTTGGTTGCAAGGAATATTTGTGCACATCCCGAGGGATGAGAGATCCAAACTTAATAGCAAGACAAAGCAGTCTCAGTAGTCAAAGTGATGGATTTGGATACAGGTTGTGGGATCCAATCAAGAAAAATACCATGAGAAGTCAAGATGTGGTTTTCATTAAAGATGAAACAATACAAGATATTGGGAAACCAGAGAAGCCAAAGACCACCACACCTGAGGTTGTCTTGGATCCAGTTAATCCTCCCATAGTGCATTACAATCATGGAGGATATTATGAAGATGTTGAAGATAGTGATGATGCAACTGATCAAGGCATTACAATTCAGGGACATGAACATCCATCAAGTGATGATGATGAAGATCAAGGTGCTGATAATCCACCTGATTCACCATCAGTGCAGCAGCTGAGAAGTGATGTCTACGCACTTCTATTCTTGTAGACACTTGTTGGGCCTCCAAGTGCAGAGGTTTGTAGAACAGCAGCAAGTTTCCCTTAAGTGGATCACCCAAGGTTTATCGAACTCAGGGAAGTTAGAGGTCAAAGCTATCCCTCTCAAGCAACCCTGCAATTATGATACAGAAAGTCTCTTGTGTCCCCAACACACCCAATACACTTGTCAGATGTATAGGTGCACTAGTTCGGCGAAGAGATAGTAAAATACAAGTGGTATAGATGATTATAAGTAGTAACTGCAATATGGAATAAAAATCGCTGCGAGCAAACAAGTAACAAAACAGCAAGTAAACGGTGTGCAATGCTTGGAAACAAGGCCTAGGGATCATACTTTCACTAGTAGACACACTCCCAACAATATAACATGACTGAACAAATAACTTCTCTTTGCTAAGGCACTCTGAATTACTCTCCTATTGAATAACGCTAATCATTGTGTAGTGGCTACAGAAGCACCCCTTAAAGTTCATCAAGTACTTGACAAACACCACTCATAGAGATATCCAAATCAAATCACAATTCAAGATAGAAATCATTGCAACTTAAACCAAGTACTAACACGGTGCACACACTGTCAACATTACACCATGAAAGGAGGAATAGATCACTCAAACTATCATAGCAATAATTATTCTCATAATCCACAAGAGATCACAATCATAGCCTAAACCAAGTACCACCATGATGCACGCACTGTCACCGTTACACCATAGCAGGAGGAATAGATTACTTTAATAACATTGCTAGAGTACACAAAATATATGAATAATAACATGTACTTGTTCAACATGATACAAAGCTCACGATCACATAAAGATCACATCATGGGAGAGAGAGGTGAACCACATAGCTACCGGTAGAGCCCTCAGCCCCGGGGATGAACTACTCCCTCCTCATCATAGGAGACAGCAAGGTTGATGGAGATGGCGGTGAGGTCGATGGAGACGGCAGAGACGGCGATGGAGACCGATGGAGATGGCTCCGGGGGCACTTCCCCGTCCCGGCAGGGTGCCGGAACAGAGACTTCTGTCCCCCGAAATTCGTCGGTGGCGGCGGCGGAACTACGGAACTCTTTCTGGAAATTTGCTGACTCCTCTAGGGTTTTCCGTCCCGAGGCTTTATATAGGCGAAGGGGCGTCGTGAGGGGTGGAGCCAGGCGTCCTCACACGGGGCTCGCGCGGCCCAGGCCTGGTCTGCAAAGGAGCGGGCTTATCTCGGCCGTCCGGACTCGGAATCAGGTGCATTTTATGTCCAGAACGTTCGCCGTGAAATTCCCTACAACTTTGTATTTGAAGAGTTTTCCGTTTGACGCCGTCTTCGACCCGTAACGTGACCATCTTCGAAAAAAGTTCTGGTACAGATTTCTGGAAAGTCCCAATTTGACTCCAATAAGGTTTCCACTTGTATTCTTGGTAATTCCTACACATCAAAGTGTAAAACAAGAACATTGTGCACTTTTGCAACTATTAGTAGGTTAGTCCAAATAAATCATAAAAGTATCACAAAGTGTAGACAAAACATATAGCAATTGGTGTAAAACAAGCATGGAGCATCAAAAAATTATAGATACGTTTGCAACGTATCAACATCCCCAAGCTTAACTCCTGCTCGTCCTCGAGTAGGTAAGTGATAACAAAAGAAATAATTTTTGAGGTGACATGCACCTACACAATCTTGATCATGTATGTAAGCGTTGTGCGCTGGGATCAAAAGAACTTAAAACATGGGCATGAAGATATAATCTTGACAATAGAAACTTAGCAACCATGTTATAACATAAAAATGAACACAAACAAAAGATCATAAAAATGAAACAATGAAAGTCAAACATGTGTTCAAATCATAAGGAAAAACATACAAAAGGTTTTCAGCTTGTCCTTCAAAGAGAGCAAAACATAAATGCATAGGACACCTTCAAGTTTAAGAGGGCGACTAGATACAAATAATTTAAGAACAAGTGAAACCAACAATATGAGTCAATCAATGAACTTTGGGACAATGCATATTACACTAAGAATGACAACTATGCTCTCTTAATGGTGCATAAAGATAGAAGGTGAAGACTCAACATAAAAGTAAAAAGAAAGGCCCTTCGCAGAGGGAAGCAGTGATTAAACATGTGCTAGAGCTTTTCATTTGTTAAACAGAGAGATAAAAATTGGTTTTGAGAGGTGGTTGTCTTTGTCAACGACTGGCAATGGGGTTCTTACTATCTTCCATACAAAAATGAAGCAAGTTTTTGAGAGAGAGAGAGAGATTGGCACTTTTGTGCTCTTTTTATAAACTTGGCACTCCTCCCCACCTTTTTCCTTTCTCAAACCATGGCTAACCGATTCCATCGGGTGCCCACCAACATTCACATTCCATGGAGGAGTGCCTTTTTTCTTTCCTTTTTCTCTTTTTTTTTCTTTTTGGAATAAGCAATATGGAAGATAGCAAATCCGACCACTACGTCCCCATGAGCTAAAAACAGTGGCACAAAATGAGAAGTGTTTTGAAGGTTTTTTGAAAGGTAGCACATGAAAATTTACTTGGAATGGCTTACAAATACCATGCATAGGAATTTATAGTGGACACAATGGCAAACTTGGTTTTTAGGAGTTGGATGCACGAGTAGAGCTCATACTCAGTACAAAATGAGGGCTAGCAAAAGATTGGGACCGACGAACTAAGAGAGCAATAATGGCCATAATCATGCAAAGCGACAAAGCGACATTAAAAGAAGCATGAGATGGCATCAAAAATCAAAAACTAAATGATCATAGAGGCTATTGGCGACTTTGTAAGAGTCTAACATGTGTGAGCATGCGCCAAGTCAACCCAAATAAAGCATCAAGGAGAAAACCAAATAAATGCTTCCATATAATAAAAACAACGCATGATTTTTTCAAAGGCTCATTAAGCAATCTCAGTTATTTGAGACAAGTCATGCTACAACAAACCACTAAGCATACTATCAAAAAGACATCAAGCACGACATGCAAAAGCCTAAGCCGCAGTCTACACAAGCTCCTTCTTGTACCACTTTTTTGCATAAAGCTTTTTCTCTTTTCCAACACCATTCAAACTTTTTATAAACACCTCTTTTGATGAAAACCAATAAAGATCAGAGGCAAAAATACACATTGATGAAAAGATATAACAAGATCTGAACGCAAATCAAGGCGAAAAACAAAGGCTAAATGCAGTAGCAGAAAAAGAGAACACTCGTTGAACGATAAGAGTGAAAACTAGAGTGTTCTTGGCAAATGAAAAGCGAGTTCATCTCCTCCAAAAGAAATATGATGTGATCTAACTATTTATTGCAGCAAACAAAACTAAACTAATACTGAAAACAAAAACAACTGACGCTCCAAGAAAAACACATAGTGCATGAAGCAATAAAAATATAGTGTTTTGAAAGGTGACCTGATTTTTGCCGATGAAGAAGGGGTGCCTCGGGGGCATCCCCAAGCTTTGACGCTTGTACTTCTTGGATATTTCTTGGGGTGATGCATGGGCATCCCCAAGCTTGAGCTTTTGTCCATTCTTCAACTCATCTCATCATTCTCCAATCCCTACACTTGAAAACTTCCTTCATACAAAACTAAACACAAATCTATTAGCAACATTAGTGCAAGCATAACATATAATCAATCCTCTATTTGCTTAAGGTTTCAACTCAAAACCACCACATATATAGCAAATACTACTGTAGCAACTTCCCCAAAAGTTCCATATCAAAAGAACTCAAAAAGAAAGCGATAAAGCGGCAAACACAAATAGTGGCAAAAATCTGTCAAAACAGAACAGCTGACAAAGGTCGAATTTTTGAGGGGTTTTCTGTTGCTGAAATCAAAAAGTGTTCAACTAATGAAAGTTTGGATATAACCTGGGGCATATGCACAAGAAATATCAGGTCCAAAAGATATACAGAGAATTTATACGAATTTTTATGGTGCAGCACCGAAAACAGTTTCAGGACAGCAACATCCCCAAATCTTTACCTCACTCAAATTAGAGGCTTCTCTTGGCACAACAATGAAATAAACAAGATAACGAGCGGTCATTACAGTAGTAATGACTTCCAAGACTCAAATAAAAGAAAAAGTACTGAAAAGAAAACATTGGGTTATCTCCCAAGAGTGCTTTTCTTTAACGCCTTTGAGCTAGGCGTAGTAATTTGCAAAGATGCTCATGTGGGCGCCATATAAGAGCTTGAGGCAAAGGCACCATATAGGAACTTAAAGTAATAGAGAGCATCAAAAAGCAAATGTGAAAGACATTTATATCTGAACCACTTCCTATGCATAGGAATCTTGTAAGAAAATAAATCAACGAGGCACATAGTAGCAAGCATGGATAGATAAAACAAGTGCCACTTCAAGATTTGCAACATAAAGAGGGGAAACTTAATATTGTTTAGATCCATCAAACCATGTTTCCCTCTCTCATAATAACTTTCAGTAGCATCATGAATAGAACTAACAATATAACTATCACATAAAGCATCCCTATCATGAGCCACATGAATAAAAGAATTAATACTCACCACAGGAACAATAGTAGTAGGAGCAGATTCAACAGAATAATTATTCTCATCACCATAATTATCATAAATAGGAGGCATATTGTAATCATAACTAATTTTATCCTCAATAGTAGGTGAGCTGAAAATATTATACCCATCATCATAACCATCATAAACTAGAGGTTTAGTATCATCACAAGCTAAAGAACAGCTATTTCGCAAAGCATATTCTTCAAACATATCATCATAAGAAGGAACATCATATATGGGAGATAAAATATTATCAGAACAAACTTTCTCCACTAAAGCTGGGGAACTAAAAATATCATGCTTAACAAAACCAGCTTTCCCAAGCTTAGACTTTTCCATAGCATTAGCAATAACGGGATTCAAAGCATTCGTACTAATAACATTGCTATGCGAAATAAGTTCCAAAGGATTTTCAATTTTCTCATCAAATCTAAACTCAGGAAAAAGACTACAGAACTCTTTGTTTTCCATTAAGCCTAACTAGTGAAAATAAAAACAAGAAACAAAAAGATGTAATTGCAGAATCTAAAGGAAATAACTTCGAGCACTCACACAGGAGGATGCGAGTACCTTTTACCTTACCTCCCCGGCAACGGCGCCAGAAAAGAGCTTGATGTCTACGCACTTCTATTCTTGTAGACACTTGTTGGGCCTCCAAGTGCAGAGGTTTGTAGAACAGCAGCAAGTTTCCCTTAAGTGGATCACCCAAGGTTTATCGAACTCAGGGAAGTTAGAGGTCAAAGCTATCCCTCTCAAGCAACCCTGCAATTACGATACAGAAAGTCTCTTGTGTCCCCAACACACCCAATACACTTGTCAGATGTATAGGTGCACTAGTTCGGCGAAGAGATAGTAAAATACAAGTGGTATAGATGATTATAAGTAGTAACTGCAATATGGAATAAAAATCGCTGCGAGCAAACAAGTAACAAAACAGCAAGTAAACGGTGTGCAATGCTTGGAAACAAGGCCTAGGGATCATACTTTCACTAGTGGACACACTCCCAACAATATAACATGACTGAACAAATAACTTCTCTTTGCTAAGGCACTCTGAATTACTCTCCTATTGAATAACGCTAATCATTGTGTAGTGGCTACAGAAGCACCCCTTAAAGTTCATCAAGTACTTGACAAACACCACTCATAGAGATATCCAAATCAAATCACAATTCAAGATAGAAATCATTGCAACTTAAACCAAGTACTAACACGGTGCACACACTGTCAACATTACACCATGAAAGGAGGAATAGATCACTCAAACTATCATAGCAATAATTATTCTCATAATCCACAAGAGATCACAATCATAGCCTAAACCAAGTACCACCATGATGCACGCACTGTCACCGTTACACCATAGCAGGAGGAATAGATTACTTTAATAACATTGCTAGAGTACACAAAATATATGAATAATAACATGTACTTGTTCAACATGATACAAAGCTCACGATCACATAAAGATCACATCATGGGAGAGAGAGGTGAACCACATAGCTACCGGTAGAGCCCTCAGCCCCGGGGATGAACTACTCCCTCCTCATCATAGGAGACAGCAAGGTTGATGGAGATGGCGGTGAGGTCGATGGAGACGGCGGAGACGGCGATGGAGACCGATGGAGATGGCTCCGGGGGCACTTCCCCGTCCCGGCAGGGTGCCGGAACAGAGACTTATGTCCCCCGAAATTCGTCGGTGGCGGCGGCGGAACTACGGAACTCTTTCTGAAAATTTGCTGACTCCTCTAGGGTTTTCCGTCCCAAGGCTTTATATAGGCGAAGGGGCGTCGTGAGGGGTGGAGCCAGGCGTCCTCACACGGGGCTCGCGCGGCCCAGGCCTGGTCTGCAAAGGAGCGGGCTTATCTCGGCCGTCCGGACTCGGAATCAGGTGCATTTTATGTCCAGAACGTTCGCCGTGAAATTCCCTACAACTTTGTATTTGAAGAGTTTTCCGTTTGACGCCGTCTTCGACCCGTAACGTGACCATCTTCGAAAAAAGTTCTGGTACAGATTTCTGGAAAGTCCCAATTTGACTCCAATAAGGTTTCCACTTGTATTCTTGGTAATTCCTACACATCAAAGTGTAAAACAAGAACATTGTGCACTTTTGCAACTATTAGTAGGTTAGTCCAAATAAATCATAAAAGTATCACAAAGTGTAGACAAAACATATAGCAATTGGTGTAAAACAAGCATGGAGCATCAAAAAATTATAGATACGTTTGCAACGTATCAAGAAGAAGTGGGAGAGATCCAGTACCTTCCACCAAATATCTTCCACATCAATATGTGTTGATGACTGATGCAGGTGAGCCCTCATGCTATGAGGAGATAGTGTCTGATCAGCACAAGAATGAATGGTTAGAAGCCATTAAGGATGAGATGAAATCCTTGTATGAGTGTCTTTGCCAAAGGGCAAGAAAGCACTCAAGAAAAAGTAGGTGTACATAGTGAAGATTGAAGAACATAGCTCACATCCAAGGTACAAGGCCAGATTGTTTGTGAAAGGTTTCAGTCAGAAAAAGGGTATTGACTTTGATGAGATATTATCTCCGGTGGTCAAGATGTCTTCGATCTGAGTTGTGCTTGGCATTGCTGCCACCATGGACTTAGAAATTGAACAGCTCGATGTGAATACAACGTTCTTACACGATGACCTAGAGGAGGAGATATACATGGAGTAGCAGAAGGATTTGTTGTTGAAGGCAAGGAGCACCAAGTGTGCAGATTGAAGAAGAGCTTGTATAGCTTGAAGCAAGCTCCTTGGCAGTGGTACAAGAAGTTTGAGTTATTTATGACCGAGCTAGTCAACCGTAAAGCACAACCTGATCATTGTGTGTTTACAAAGAGGTATGTTGAGGGTGACTTCATTATTCTCTTGCTATATGTCAATGACATGCTGATTATTGGAAATGGCACAAAGAGGATTGCTTTCCTCAAGAAGGCATTGAGTAAATCATTTGCCATGAAGGATTTAGGACTAGCTAAACAAATACTTGGGATGAAGATCTCCCGTGATAGATCAAAGAAGCTGCTTTGGCTCTCACAGGAACGATACATTGAGAAGGTACTTGAAAGGTTCAACATGAAAGACGCAAGGTCTGTTACCTCTCCACTTGCAGGCCATCACAAACTGAGTTCAGAACAATGTCCTGGCAGCAAGGAGGAGAAAGAAGAAATGAGTAGAGTACCGTACCAATCTACCGTGGGTAGTTTGATGTATGCCATGGTGTGCACTAGGCCGAACATTGCCTATGTAGTTGGAGTTGTTAGCCGATTCATGACAAATCCAACTAAATCTCACTGGAATGCATTGAAGTGGATTCTTAGGTATCTCAAAGTTACTTCTAGATCTTGATTACACTTTGGAAGCGGTGATCCTGTGTTGCAGGGCTACACAGATGCAGATTCTGCTAGTGATGCAGATTCTAGGAAGTGTACCTCCGGATACATGATGACTTATGCGAGGTAGCATTGTCATGGCAATCAAGGTTGCATAAATGCATTTCATTGTCAACCATAGATGCTAAGTATATAGCACTGATTGATGCCTGCAAGGACGTACTCTAGATGCAGAACTTATTGCAAGAGTTGGGCATGAAGCAAAACAAATACAATCTATTTTGCAATAGCCAGAGCGTTATGCATCTTGCCAAGAATCCTAGTTTCCACTCTCGAACCAAGCAATTGATGTGATATATCATTGGATTCAACAAGTGGTGAGTTCCAAGTTGGTGAAACTTGAGAAGATCTATATCGACAAGAATATATAGCTCGGATATGATGACCAAGATATTGCCAGAAGAGAAGTTGCTTGTATGTTGCAAGGAAGCGGGCATGATGGTGCCCCCCACATGAGTCAGATGGGGGAGAATGTAAGAGCCCACCAACCTTTAGGGTTATGACCAAGGGTCATTTTGGACATTGCACATGAGGGGAAAGGGGATGTTCAGCCTCCTTTCCAGCCCCCAAAGAGGGAGTTGCAAAAATCTAGGTTAGCCTCCATTGGAGAAGAAAACCAAGAGAGAAGGGAAAGAGGAGAAGTTGAAGGAAGAAGCTAAATCAAGCATCGGGCCTTGCCCACAAGGTTGTGAAGACTAGATCTGCATCCTTGTCTCCTTCAAGTTGTGTTTCCACCATCTTTGGTGAGATTGCTCCAATCCCTAGCTCTTGTGCCCCAAATCTTGTAGAAGCATCCACAAATCCATGTGCATCTTGGTACTTGATATCCTCTAGTGCTCTCTAGAGAAGAACTTGTTGTATCCCCATTTAATTATAGTGGAAGAAGATTTGGGTGGCTTCGTCCCATGGTTTTTCCTCTCAAGTTGAAAGGTTTTCCACGTAAAAAAAGGATTGATGTCCCTGTATGTTGATTTGCTACTACTACAACTATTCTAAGAACCACCCTCCCTAGGACAGACATTGTCTCGGGTGAGGAGAGAGTTTCTCTCCTAAGGGGAGATACTGACTCTGGTCAGGAGAGAGCCAAGGGTTGCTCCCTATTTCCTCCATATATGTTTGATGCATATGTTTCCTTCCGACACGAGCAAAGATCCTTAAGTTAATGCACAAGTGGCTGAAGTTTACTTTGATTCCACTGCATATTTTTAGTCCACGCTTAATATTGTGCTAATATCTAAATAAGGAGCTATCTGATGTGCCCAGTTTTCCTAACACATTCGCACGCGACACACCCTGCTCGACGTTTGTGGTCAACTACAAGACGTCATCTACTCTTCACTCAACCAACGCATGTGTGGTGTGTGGCCGCTCTCATCCTGTTCGCCAATCAAGTGGTGTGTGACCTCATGCGGACTGGCAGTGGAGCCGGAGGTGGTCGATGCACCACTCTCCTTCGAAGGTGAGGCCGGCGGTTATTCCCTCCTTTCTGGTGTGATGTCTCAAGCTGGCTTGCATCCTCGCTCTCCAACTCCAGCCATCTCCAGACTCCGGGACACAATCTCGATTGCAACCGATGTTGGCCGAGATGATGCTTGGGGGTGCTGCTACCTCCTTGGGGGGCATGGTCATGGCATGGGTAGTGTGTCCCTCTGCTCGGGTGCCAAGGGAAACCTTAGATTCGTTAATCGAACCTCGTGGCAGCGGCGCCACGGCGGCGTGATTTTCTTGAAGACATCGTCACAGCTATCACGCTAAGAGCCTGATGTCTTGGAGATATGGTGGAGCGGCGATGGGCGGCGATGGGTGCTGGAGTGCTGGTGATGGGCGCTGCTCAGGATGCGAGCCTCAGGGGTGCAATGTACATCATGGCGGACACTTCTTAGTTGACGTCTTCCTCAAGTCATGTTGGCTCATGCCTTCTACTCGTCGATCTCTTCTAGGCGTATGGGGAGAGGTACGTTGATCCGGGCAGCCTTGGAGTTGGTGGTCGTACTAGGGTGGGGCCTCGCTTTGATCGTGACGCAGTCCGGTTGCTTAGTGCCCCATCTCCTCACATTTGGTAGGAGATTGAGCAAGGCGAGATGTTGGCGGGTCGTTGTAGTGGGTGCGTTGTAAGCCAATCGGCGTGGTGTGTGTGCCTTTTATGGCATTGTATCAGCTGTCTTAGCCTCTTCTATGAAATTGATAAGTCTCCTAGGGCATATCCTCGAAAAAAAGTTGTTTCCAATGCCCGTTTAGGCCAACTAATCGCGATCTAACCGCTAGCAATTAATCAAATCGTTACCCAGTGTGCACTTAGTAATTTGCATTGTCTGACCATACACCGGCAGAGGAATCTCTAAACATCACGTCCTGCCTCTGCAGCCCCTAAGGAAACCGTTGTAGATTAGATCTCCGCCCCCAAAGGATGTCTCGCCCTCAACTGGCGACTGCATTGCCCCTGTGTGAGACGCCGCCATTCCTCTCCTCCGCCCACATGTTGCACTGCGCCAAGCCAAAGGCCGAACACCAAACTCGATGAGGTGGGCTCGAAAACATTCCGTGCCCCTTGCCATGGATCCCATCATGAAGCTCCACGGGGACGACGAAGAGGTGCCTAGCCTGACATCACTCATCCAACCACTCCTGCCATTTTTGTCTAGTTATCATGGGGAAAGGGAAGGGATAAATGACGTTTTCTTATTCAACCAACAACGAAGTAGATGAAAGCATATCACCTAATCACTTATTTGTTTTGCAAGGCTTCTTGTGATAGGTCAATTGGTGGTTGGTGTAGTGTGAGTATTAGCAATGGTGTCTGAAATGTGTTTCCTTGTACCTCTAATCTATCTTCAATAACAAACAATCTATTAAGTTTTCTCTCATTGCTTACCCCATTTCTACCTACTCACTTAAGACTATTAATTCACTCCTAAAAGTTCATTCATATCCGGAGATGAAATCTAGTGGATTGGCATGTGATGAACCAATGGTTGATCCATCACGCTCACATCATCACTAGAGCTTTTGATGGAGGATCCAGCGGCAACCAAAAGCACGTGCATCACCCAAGCTCTGAGGACGACTAATACTTGCAATGGTTGTTGTTTACTCCTCACAAGTTGAGAACCGGGCAGTAGCCAAGTCTTGCTCTCAGCCAATCCTAAGTTCAAGTCCTGAGGGGGACGGATTTAGGTATCTCACGGAGTCTTCTTCTATAAAAAACACCATCGGGTGCTAGTACCCAGGATGGTCTCTTTTTTTTTTTACTCCTCACAAGTTTCTGTAATGCTTTGTTTATCCCCTACATCTGCATAGAAGACTAGCAGGCACGTGCTAACAAACTCCGCTAGCGCTGCCTCCAAGTCAGTGGTATCATAAAAAAAATATTTCATCTTAAATAATCAATTGTGTAACATTATTTTCCTGAACGAATCAAGGTTCAAGGATTTATAGCACAAGCTAGGTTATACAATACAGTCCTTGTTGTCCTAGAGAATTGAGTAGGGAAGAAACAAATTACATAGAAACAAGACAAGAATCTGGTACATTTTACAACATCAGGCTACCAACCAATTTATGTGAGATCTCAACCAGCCTTACTACATTACAGCCTCACTGTTCTTCCTTTCATGTCGACCAAATTGGACAGCTAGCTATTCAGCCGGCTGAGAGTGGCCGCCTTGCTTCATTTCAGATGTACAGTGCATTGGCTCCGTGGCGATCCTCCAGCCTTCTCATCCTCAAACAGCTGAAAAGGGTTCAGCGTTCACAATTGTGAGTGATCAGTGTCCGTGGAGAAGGATGAGCTGAGTATGAAGATGTGGGTGGGGATCGGGGAGGGCTGCAGCCTTGCAGGTGCAGTTCATACCTGTTCAATCATGAAGTGCGGGACTTGCACCCGCTTCGAGCCATCCGCTAGACGCTTGCAAGGCATGCGAGGCTCTGCCCCAGCAAACTCATTCAGAACCTGGCAAAATCCCGAGCAACTCATTAAGAAACAGAAACAAGAGATTGTTGCAATGCTGCCCTGTGTAATGTCCAGGAGCTCAGACGCAAAGTGGCAATGAGATTGTGACAGCCAAGGCGCTTATCATGTAAAGATTAAAAATTGCTGTACCTGGTTTCTGATTGCTCCGATCAACATATCACGGCATCCAGACACATGAACGTCTTTCAAGTTTGGACACTGAAGAAGCAACCGCTCTGAAGAAAGTTTCTTAGGGTGTAAGTACTTATGTACTGATAACTCAAGTTTGGACAATGAAGGGGCATCCACTTTGGTACAGAACAAGAACATGATGTCACACCTGGATTCAGATTTGTGCAAGAGTTGAGATTCAGATCATTCAGCTCTGGGCAACTTACATATAGGGCCTGTCATACATTTAAAAACAGTGATGAGAACACAGCTTCACTATGTACATGGAACCATAAACAAATAAAAATAGAAAATAAATCGGCAATCAAGAATTTTGAGCACTTACATCTATCGCAGAGCAGCCCCAGAGACTTAGCTTTTTCAAATTAGCATGCTTTATAATCAGCTTTTGGCAAGTAGGTTGCTGCTTTCGCGCGGTCTGTAGCTTTGAGCAAAACCTAACCCCTCCATTTAGATCACCAAAGTATGATTTCCCTGTTTCAGGCTGCGTATTAGCACATAAGCTCTTGCCACAGTCCATGAGCTGAAGAAGTGGCAACTGTGCTGCAGCCACCTGGACCCCATCTACATATCACATTGATCATGACATGTTTTAGATATTTACAGCCATCAGCAATTTACTATTTCTGAAATAAGTAGAGCAATGGAACATAAGTTAAGGTGAAGGTTGAGACTTACATGAGGTGATATTTGGGCACATAGCAAGGAGCAACCGAGTTAGAGTATCAGGGAATGCCTTGCAGACCATCCCAATCCCATTATCAGTAATACCAGATCTGGAGTTTAAGTATGTATATTTTGTTTAGGTAAAATAGAATTATCATATCCAAGCAATTGCATTACATAAAAATAGCACCTACCCGCTTAAATCAAGCAACTCCAAGCTCGTATAGGAACCAACAATAGATGCAACAGCTGCATCTGTTATATTTTTTCCTAGGAGCAATGACAGCATGCACAATCCACTGATGAACAAGAAAAAAAATAGTAAGGTTGTTGAAGTCAAATAAACAGGAATCATAGCAAGACTGCATCTAGCCTAATTCCTGAAGTTTGAGCAGCAATCCATAAGAAGAATAGAAATGAATTTACCTGAGATTAGCACTACCAAGAGCAAGCACAGCCTCGTTGCATAAGTGAACTGAAGAGATGTGCAAGTTTCTCAAATTTGAGCAGGTACGGCCCAGAGTATCCATCAAACTAATCAGATCGGTAGAATCATTATTTTGTTGAGAAAATATCAGTGAGAGTTCACTCAAATTAGGACAGTTAATGACCTGTAAGAAATGAACACCCTAATCAATTTATAGAGCAGGAAATCAAAATATAACTGGAAGCAATTGTAAAAGCATGCTGACTTACCGACTTTGTAAGGGGAGAAAGATCTGACAGCCAAAGGGTTGTGAGGCTTGGAGAGCTTATATTCAGAAAACCAAGACTACCACATCGATCGACTTTGAGAACTGTGAGAGACCTCTTCTCCAAAACAAACCTAGTTAGCTCATCCCTGTTTAGAAGAACAATCGTTTGGTTAAAAGATCACTCAAAGTTAAAAGTATAATTTAACACCTAATATATCCAGAAACTTTCATGCATTGAATATATTAACGATCATATGAATGTTTGATAAGCACTGCAACACAAGACAGCATATTGCAGCATAAAACTGAGCAGTATGCATCTTCAAGCACTAAACTACAGTTTGGTACTACTGTATTATGAAAGAATATGTACCAAATATTAGTCTTAAACCAAGGGATATCAACATTCAACATATACCATTAGAAATTATATATATATTTATATTTCAGAGGACAAAACGCATGGAAAGATAACATAATTTGTGGCTTAGGAGTGTTCAGCGTACCCAGTCATCCGGTTGACTGCACCATCAGCCATGCTTATCTCCAGAGATTGCAGGTTTGGGCAGGAAAATGCAAGGCATGCAAGCATGGTGGCATCAACATCACTGTATCAATGTCAAAAAGAACATGATAATTAGAACACAACAAAAGAAATTGGATGGAACATCTGTGATCTAATATGACATAAGCCCCTGTAGGACTACATCAAGTCAACAACCCCACCACAAGCAAAACGATACTTGCTGTTCTAACACTATCTGAAACTAAAGCAGGAGAAATAACTGCATTTTGTCGATTTTATTAAGTATGATGCAGAAATCCATGTTTCTAATTGACAAAAAAGAAACACAGATCCGCCTATCAATTTGACTATTATTGCATATAATAAAGAACCTATAAAATCCCCTAAAGACACCAAATCAGGAAAATATGTTCTCCCAAACTAAATCTGCGACAAGGCTAACCAGAATCATGTATTCAATTGCACAAATTGCAGCACTAAAACCGAGCTAGAGAGATCTCATTGGCCACACATTACGCATCACGTATACCACGGGACTATCAGATCTGTGCTACGATTCTTGCTACTCACAAATCAAGTCAGGCACCGATCAGGGACCTACGTAATGATCTGACGTGACCAGGACTAGATCTACCCACAAGAAAATCGCCTCCAACAAGAACCCAAGTTCAGACAAGCAGATCAGGTACTGGATTTGTAACATGAACCATTTCGGGATGGAGAATTGCTTGTGTACTGGATCCAATCAAGCACCGGTCAAGGATCCACACGCGGTGAGATCTCACGGCACCAGATCGGGTCACACATGGGCAACTGGAAATCGTGTGCGTTCTTCCGTCAGTCTGCCGACACGGTGGTGAATTAAGCGTTCTGTTAGTCGTCCCATTTCGGCCATATCAATGGTCTTGCTATGATGAGCTTGTCGATCGGATCGGGGTTGGTTTGTTTGTTGTTAGTGGTTTTCGGTGCTCACCTTTCCATTCGGAGGACGAGCCTGGAGAGCGCGGGGCACCGGGGAAGCAGCGCGCCGACGGTGGTGACGCCGGCGGCGCGGAGTCGGATCTCCTCGGCCCCGCGCCAGACCCGGCGCGCGCAGTCGCGCCAGCCGCGGCTGACCGCCGCGGCCGCCGCCACGCCCCTGGGGGCCAGCCGCTGGAGCACCTCCATGAGGACCTCCCCCGGCACCCGCCGCCCGGGGCCAACCGCGACCCAGCGTCGCCTCACGGCAGCGTCCTCCGGCTCCGACCCCTCCACGTCCACCACCTCCACCCTGGCCTTCTTCTCCGGCGGGGGCGGCGGCGTCGGGTACGGCCCCGCCACCGCCAGCGGAGGGACGGTCAGCACCGCCGCCTCGTCGAAGGACAGCGCACGTCTCGGCTTGGACTCGGCCCCCGCGGCAGACGGGGGCCCGGGGATGGAGCAGACGTGGCCCTTCTTGGGCAGGCCGCACCGGCCGCAGTTGTAGCTCCCCCGCCTCTTGGCGACGGCGGGCTGGGCGGCGCCGTCGGCGACGGGGTGGGGGACGACAGCGGAGGAGGCGTCGGAGCTGGCCATGAATGAGATCTGGGGCTGAGGCTGAGGCTCGGGATTGGATCGGGTAGTAGCTAGGGTAGGGTTTGAGAGGAGTGTGGAGGAGGTGAGGAAATAGAGGCAGACAGGGCGGGAGCGAGGCGCGCGGTTGGCGCCATTTCTCGGGCGCGCGAGCTCTCTTTTTTCTTTGCCATTTTTGGTTTGGTTTTTGGGGTTGGCGGGCGCCGCGCGCGGAGGCTCAGGCGGGGGTTTCGTTTCATTTTTGGCTGCTGCGGAACGAGTCGGACACGCGCGGGCGGCTGAGATGGGATCGGACACGGGTACATTTGACATGCTAGAAGATATTAGAGGATATGGATCTACTCTTTTTTTTTAGATAAAAGGCTAAAAGACTCAACGTTAAATTAATAACGCCTCTCAACGGCGAAAAGGGTACAAGATGCTAAAATCAGATTACAATAACGAGTAACACCCACACATAAGACAGGGCCTATCGAAGAATACAACCGGACGTGCAAACCCGCCGACACGACCATTACAGCTACGCAGACACAAAGCATTTACTAGACGAGCGTTGGTGTTGGGCCGGAGCTCACCAGTCACCTCAGATGGGAGCCATCGAACAATGCACCCATCGAGTCACTCCACCGTCGGAGGCGCAGCGCCACAAGAAGCCGACCACCACCAGGAATCGATCGATGGAGCACACACCCCGCTGCACCTTCAAAGGAGCCCAACAAGAAACACAGCGAGTGTAGATCACCAAGTAAGTTGTGCCGAAGCTAGTAGAACAAAGAGCCAACGCCATCCGATGCACCACCATCGACGAGCTGCCCGTCGTGGACTCCAAGACGATGTCTTCAAGAAGATTACGACACAACAGCGCCGCCACCGCCCGATCCAAGGATCATGGGTTTTCACCCAGAGCATGTATGGGGGTAGGGAGTAGCCGCAATGGCGCCTTCAAGAAGGGAACAACGTCCATGGATGTCGCCGACGTGGCCCAGGAGGATCCAAGGCGAGAGTTTACTCTCGGCATACACTCTCTGCCACCCAAACATGGCGAGGGGCGCAACAAGGCCGCTACCCCGCACCCATGGGAAACAAATCGCTAAGCACCACGCCAACCACATGGCCATGGACCCAGCCAGCACCAGAACCTCGGGCTCGCCCCGCCAACCCGCAAGGTTCCCACCATCCAGGGCCGTCGCACCGGTGTCCAAGATCTTGCACCCGGCGAGCTTCAGTCCCCACTTTGACGAGACACGGACGCGGCGCTCCGGAGCAGCCGCAAAACAGACACGGCACCACGGCCCGTCCGTGCTGTCGGCAGGTCACACCGAGGAAACATCCCCCATGGATGTGACCGGCAGTAACCGGCATGGGATCCGCCTGAGCTGGACCATCTGCCCCGAGCTGAGGCACCGAAGACAGGCCCGCCAGGCCCATATCGGGCCCCCCGGCACAGATCTGGCCCGCAAAACCTGCCCTTCTCCAGGATCCCACCGCCTGCCTCTACTTCCATTTCGCCGAACACCGTAGACCACGACCGCGCCGACGCTGAAGGCCACCACCGCCGGACAAGATCCCTATCGTGCAGGCTGCGCGCGCGGGCTGGGAGAGCGTCCGAGACTCCAACCCCGCCTCCCACGAAGAAGAACGCCAGCGCCGCTCTCACACACCGCCTCGAGTTGCGGGAGGTCCACCGGCCGCAGTTCGCCAGCAAACCTGCATCGGGAGCCATCGAGACCCCGCTCGAGCCATCGCATGTCTCGCCACCCCGCGTAGAGAGACAAGGAAATGGAAGGAGGGAGAACTGCCACCGTCGACACCGACCGAGCTTTGCCCAGCGGCCTATGTCGGTGGCAGCGAGGAGGGTGAGGGAGAGAGGAGGGCTGGGAGGAGGGGCTAGGGTTTCGCCCAGAGCGCCCGCGGGGACCGCTCAAGGCGAACCGTTTTAGCCGCAATCTGGTATTGATCTACTCAGGGTTTTTTAGTGTTTAATGTGTAGGTTTGAAGGAAAATGAGTGAATCTATACACTAAAAAGATAGCTAGATATATATCTTCTAAAAGAAAGCTAAAACATCTTATATTTTGAAACGGATGGAGTATCTCATTTGACAGAGTATATTGATAAAATATTTGTGATGACTCATATCCAACTATCGTCGGAGCATGCGAACAGATAATCCACTATGCCACAAACATGAAGTACAATTTTTAGCGTACATTGTATATATGGGTCTGATGAGTGGCAATGTCTACTCCAAATCGGTTGTTGGTTGTTGGTTTGACCAGAGAGCCGACTCCTCACGCAAAGGGTATTGTTCATCGCGCGGTTTCTACGTTGAAAAATATGATGTGTCGCTAGTTGATTGGCTCTAATTGTGCATCTACAGTTACCTAAAACCTGAGAGCACTCCGAACTCGTTCGCTAATAGGGCAGCAAATCTACTTCAAATTAATATATTGAAATATAGACTATGTTGATCACTTGATTTAGTATGTATATGTTTTCTATGCATTAACTTGGTCATTCGTTTTGGAGTCCCTTTAAATCAACAATAAGAGTATATTTTCTAGATGTGTGCTTGGAGAGGAGACGAGACGAGAGGAGAGTGGCGATCTTGAGGTGATCTTGGGGCTTTGGCCTCCTCCGCCAGCGTCTAGCCGGTGAATCTTCTTCTCCATGGTTTGTCCTTGTGTGGAAAGGTGGCGCACTTCTTATGTTTTTTCTTGGAGCAGCAAGATTTCAAGTTCTTTGGGTGGTTTTCTTGTTCATCATCATGAAGATTAAAGCCTTCTTCTTCTCTCTGATCATGAGAGAATTGTGGATCATCAATTCCTGGAAGAAGGAGACATTGTTCAGTCGGGTATGACCATTTCCTTCCCTTGTCACAAAGCTCTAGTTAGTAAAAAGATCCCTCTGAATCTTGCCCAAGCATTTGACAATGCGGCTGCTCCTTCTCTTAAATTTAAACATGGTTTATCCTTGGAGCATAGCATTAGGAAAAGATTTGTTCATCCTATGAATTTCTTTGGAGGCCCAAGAAGAAGAGAATTCTTTCTTGTCATTTCATTTGGAAGATCATGTTTCCGTTTGAACATTCATACTGTTGCCATAGTGCTGCAAGCTTTTCTTTGGAGGCCTTGCTTCTCTTTTTAGAGTGAAATTGCTTAGGGGCAGAACTTCCAAATTTTAAATCAGTAGGCTTTAGTCTACAACAAAGGAAAATTTAGTGACGATGGTTTTGAATTTTATATTAATCTCTAAGGAGAGGGTGGTCCAAATTGATTAATGGAAGAGAAGAAGTTATACAAAGAGCAAATTGATTCGTGGCAGACAGTTTCTTACAAATCTAGCACGATTTCAGCCTTTGATCATTTGAATTTTCCTACCTGTAGTTCAAATTTGAACAACTTGATTCCAATCAGATCTATCTTTGAAAGAATTCAGCTACCACCTTCTAATAATGGGAATAACGGTAACTCCGTTAAGGCGTCATATGCGCGTGTAGTTAATGAGGGGACAAAAAGAAATAAGTCTAATGGACAATTATGACAGAGAATTATGGCCGGGCGGAGAATTTGATTTATCGTCCTAAGGTTAAACAAGGTTACTCTCCTGGGTCTGTTGCCTTTTATGAAATATGATTATTTAAAGCGCATGATTCTTCTGCCTCTCCAGACGGAACTATCCAAAATTGGTTCAAAGCCCATGGGCCTAGTCTCCCGATTACCACGGCTATCTCCTTTAATCATTTGTCTCTTGACTCTGCCTCTTCTTTGTTTGT
Organism: Dactylis glomerata; assembly: GCA_007115705.1. Lineage (NCBI taxonomy): Eukaryota > Viridiplantae > Streptophyta > Magnoliopsida > Poales > Poaceae > Dactylis > Dactylis glomerata. The sequence continues at coordinate 1,028,560 of QXEO01000200.1, read as the reverse complement.
TCCTCTCGCCCCCTCACATTCCTCCCTCTGCATAGTAAACCCTAGTGAGTCGACTTCTTGGTGTTGCCATCGACGAGTCCGGCTGGCCAAATGGCCAACATTCCAATCGATCCTACCCCATTTGTACCTCCTAGATTTCATGTGCAACATCTGGAGGGGAGGACTTCAGTTCAGATGGTGGTGCTTCCTCGTCGTGCTCGCCGCCATGAAGATTTCGCCATCGCCACCATTTCTCCGATGCCCGAGGGGCACGTACACTTTGCGAACATCAGGGATGTGCTAGAAGATTTCCTTGCAATTGTTGCTCGAGATGGTTTCAAGGACGTATAGAAATGCCCTTTTTGGTAGGCCTATGTTCAGTTTGCCCATCTAAGGGATAAGGCCAGGCTTGTTGCCAAGAGTCCTCATGTGTTTGATGATGTCCAAATTTCATTTGTTAAGCATAATGATGGAATCAACTGGAGAAGGGCCTACCTGGATAGAGAATGTTGGATTCTTCTTGTCGTTCCCCCTAGATAACTGGTCAACTGAGGATGTCACTGTTGTTGTTTGCAAATTTGGTAGATTACTTGATTGTGAGAATGATGCAAACCACAAGGGAAGAATTATGGCAAAAATAAGATGCACTCATTTGCAGGAAATTCCAAAGAATATCAGAGACTGCGGAAAGAGCATGTTGAATTTGAATCCTGGACATTTTCCATTGAAGTTCTTCAGCGGACTATTCTGGGAGGTGGGCCACGGGATGAGGATCCACTCCATGATGAGGGTATCGACCCACATGTTGCTCCCCAGGGTAATTTCCATCACCAGCCTGCTCTTCGGATTGAAGCTCTGGTAGAAAATATGGACTGGGGGAGGGACATTGGGCTATGAATGCCCAAGTCCTAGTTCAGAATCCTCCCTAAAGTTAACCAACAATGTTTTCACAATGATCATATTGATAATCTTCTTAATGCAATGGAAGTGGCTGGAGATATTCATGGTATGGGCAACAATCCCCAGAATGAGGATGGAAGTAGCATCACTCTCACTATTTCTCTGATTGAAGGAAATCTATATCATAATTCCCCTCTTCTGCAAGGTGCTATCAATGAAGAAGTTAATCAAATTCTCACATCCATGCTCCTATAGAGGATATTGATATGGCTCTTAATAGCAATGAGCTGGATGCTATCTTTGTCCTTGAAGTTGTTGCCCATGTTCAAGTGAATGGAAATCTGCCATCTTTGAATATTGATAATTTCTAAATCCTCAGTGAGGGTGTGCAGAATTTTATGCTAACTTATCATGAATCCAAGGAGGATAGTGATAATGCAAATATGTCTAAAGATAATTCAGTGTAAAATAGTGGAAACATAGAAGCTGCATAGAATGTTGAGTTCTTTCACTTCAATGATTTTGTTCAGCCAGAGGTGGCACATCTTCAGCTAGGAAGAGTGGAGACGTTATTTCTCCCCATGGATCAAGCTAAGAATTTCCTGCCAATGAAAAACTTCTCTCCTGAAGGAATGAGACTTTGGGAAAAAATAATTTGCCCCTCACATCCAGCAGTCTTCAGATTAGCAGCATAAGGTATTCAAAATTCCAATTATCTAGTTCAACTTTATCACTCTTATGCTTGTCACCCCTAGAAATTTTGATTGGACCAAGAAATTCCTCAGTTCATCTCTTTGGCAAATTATGACATACAATGAGGGAAGAGATGCATTTGTTCCCTTTGTTATTACTCATAAATGCACTGTTTAGCAGGTAATGAACTGGAGGATCTGCCTAAGGATGTATCACAAAAGGGTGAAATGGAGTCTGATGGAGATCAAGGTGCTCCATGTGCTCCAAATAGAACAAGAAGGGGAAAGGCTGCTATGGTTGAAAGCGAGGTAAGAAGGAACCCCGGAATTATGGAATTAAATGAGGGGTACAAAAATCACGTTTGATGCACAAATAAAAATTGTTTGTCTTGTTCTGCTGCTCCTCCTTGCACAAACACCAAAATAGTGAAAAAATTGCTACTTCTCTTTGCAAAGTCTCAAAAAAAGAACCTGGAGAATAGGTTGTAGAAGCAATGCAAGAAGCAAAACAAGGAGAAGGAAGTTTTTTATGTTAGTGCTAACTCCCAGCAAGGGAAAAGGAAGAAATGTAACCAGTTTCCAATGATCCGAAGAATCACTTTTGTTAGTTTGCAAGAAGACATTTCCAGTTGCTATAATAATTTCCTTAAGTACTGCTTGTTTGTCAGTCTGTTATATGTTAGTATAACAAGCTCTATAAGATCCTGCATGTGTAACATAGAACCACATATGTGCCTTTTGCTTCTTAAAATATAGTTACCTATCACTGGATCAACTTATTTACTATGATGCTTGTGAATGAGTTTCTTATAATGTGTTGTGGTTGTCCTAGTAAAAAATTATCTTCCCTTGGATGAAAGTGATTGCCATTGCAACAGCAGATTTCCTGTGTTTAATACATAATGTGTGTTCTATGAATGGTAACATTTCTATATAAAAAACCTACTAGTTTCATAATGAATAACAAAAGACTTTGGAAAATCTTGATTTGGAATATTCGATGAATCATTTCTGAGAAGAAATGGGCAGCTCTGGCAAACAAAATAGAAGAACATGGCTGTGAAATTATTTTCTTGCAGGAGACAAAATGAAAAGCTTTTGATTTACAATATCTGAAGAAAAAAATTGCACTAAAAGGTTGAATAAATTTACTTTCCTACCTTCTATTGGCGCTTCTAGTGGAATTATTATCATTTGGAATGAATCTCTCTTCAAAGGGGAATTGTTATTCCAGAATGTTGTATCCATATCCATAAGCTTTATAAGCAATTTATCTAATGATTCTTGGGTTCTCACTTCAATCTATGGGCCTTGCCATGCTGAGCAAAAGGCAACTTTCATTGAGTGGTTTGTAAATATTGACATGCCTGATGAAATTGACTGGATTGTTCTGGGGGACTTCAACTTCTAAGAGGGCCTAAAGACAGAAATAAGCCTGGAGGAGATATCAATGACATGCTTCTATTTAATGATGCAATAAAAAAATGTTTAATTGAATTACGTCTTAAGGGAAGAAAGTTTACCTGGAGCAACATGCAACAAGACCCTTTGTTGGAAAAATGAGACTGGGATTTTACCTCTGCCTCCTGCACAATTTCATACCCATCATATTTTGTATATCCTTTGGTAAAGCTTACATCTGATCATGCTCCCTGTGTGATTGCTATTGAAATAAACATTCCAAGATCTCCATTTTTCAGATTTGAGAATTATTGGCTTCACCATTCTTTCTTCAAAGAAATTGTGCAGAATGCTTGGAATATTCTAGTGGATCACTCGGATAGTGCTAGAAGGATCAATGCCAAATTCATACTTGAGAAGAAGTCTGGAACTATGGGCAAAAAAATATCTTGTCTCAAGCAAACAATTTCACAAGTTAATGAAGTGATTGATATGTTAGACATTTTTTAGGAAGTGAGACCTCTTTCTTCTTCTGAATGGGATTTGAGAGACATCCTAAGATCTCATGTGCTATGTATGATTCAAAATCAAAGTATATATTGGAAGTAGAGGGGGAAAACAAAATGGGTAAAGCTAGGAAGTGAAAACACCAAATTCTTCCATACAAAAGCCACTATAAACTACAGACACAATCACATTTCTATGCTCCAGCATGAAGATCAGGTTGATATTTGTGATCATGATGGGAAGGCTATAATTTTATGGAAAGCTTTGAAATATCGAGGAAAAGCTGAAAACCCTAAAATGGATCTTTACTCAATAAATTGGACCCTGATGCAAAACAAATGTTAGAAGACCCTTTCGTAAATAAAGAAATTGAGGAGGTCAATGACAAGTCTCATGGACCTCATGGGTTTAACAATGAATTTATAAAAAGTTGTTGGCATATAATTTCATAATATGTAAAATCTCTCATCAAGGATTTCTTTGAGGGGAAAATAAATCTAGAAAATATCAACTCCTCATTTATTACCCTCATTCCAAAAAATGGGAGCCCTACTTCTATCAATGACTTCAGACATATTTCCCTTTTGAATAGTGTCATGAAAATTATCACAAATTTGTTGCTAACAGACTTCAGAAGGTTATTCTGGATTTGGTGCACAGAAATCAATATGGATTTCTTAGCAAAAGATCAATTCAAGATTGCCTGGGGTGGGCCTATGAATATCTATTTCAGTGTCATCATTCAAAGGAAGAAATTTTAATTCTGAAACTAGACTTTGAAAAGGCATTTGACAAAATTGAGCACTCTACAATTATTGAGATTTTACAAGCCAGTGGTTTGTGTAAAAAATGGATTAAATGGATTAAAATGATCTTTAGCTCTGGGACATCTTCAGTCCTCCTCAATGGTGTGCCAAGGAGACCGTCTATCTCCCCTGATTTTTGTTTTAGTAGCTGATCTTTTGTAGGCCATTCTGAACAAAGCTATGGAGCTAGAAATTTTAACTCCTCCAATAAGTAGAGCTGCTTGTCCTGACTTCCCAGTTATTCAATATGCAGATGATACCCTGGTAGTCATGAAAGCAAATGATTCTCAGCTTATGTGTCTAAAGCCAATCCTACACTCTTTTACTGAATCCACTGGATTGAAAGTCAATTGTAACAAATCTTGCATGATGTCAATAAATATGGATGATCAAAGACTTCCTCACTTTGCTAGCACCATTTATTGCAAAAAAAATAGCTGCCTTTTGATGGCGCGGTGTTGATTGGTGCCAGAGAACTGTTGACGTGTAGTTGATGATATAAATAATCGGCCAGTTGGAAACCCCAAGAGAAGGTTTGATGAGTACAGCAGCAAGTTTTCCCTCAGTTATGAAACCAAGGTTATCAATCCAGTAGGAAAAAGCCAAACTCAAGAAGGTGATGCTTGCTAGCTTCGCGACAGCTCCGGACAATTCATAGGGCGCCTCGTCCAGTGCTTTGCTTTGCCAGCTACAACGCAGAACCTGCACACAACACAACCAAATACTTTGCTCCCAACTTACGATGAGGTTGTCAATCTCACTGGTTTGCTGTAAACAAAGGAATGGGCGTATCGAGTGGAAAGCAATAGTAATATGCGAGTAAAGTAAACAGTGCGAGTAAAGTAAACAGGTGATAGCAATATAAAGGAAATAGGACCGGGGTCCACAGTTCACTAGTGGTGTCTCTCCATAAGATAAATAACACATGCTGGGTAAACAATTTACAGTTGGGCAATTGATAGAATAAAGATAACGTGCATATGTCGAGAGGATCACTATGAGATTTACTCTGGGCATTACAACAAGATACATACACCGCCATCCAACTGCATCTATAACTAATAATCCACTCGCGGGGAATCAATCCGAGGACCCCTTGAGTATTAAGTTGCGAACAATAGATAACTGCATTAAGCAAAGTGTGTAATGTAAACAAAGCTTATGCCCTTGGACATAAGAATGTTGTTTTCTCCCTAGTGGCAACAGCACATCTACAACCTTAGAGGTTTCTGTCACTCCCCAGATTAAATAGAGGCATGAACCCAACTCTCGAGCATAAATACCCCCTCTTGGAGTCACTAGTATCTACTCGGCCAAGATAGCTACTAACAACGGAGACCATGCAAGATCATAAATAACATAGAGATAACATAAGATAATATTCAGCACATCAACTCAATCATAACACCAATATTCATCGGATCCCAACAAACACAACATGTAGAATTACATAATGGTGATCTCAATCATGTAAAGCAGCTCACGAGATCTAAACATGAAGCACATGGTGGAGAAGACAACCAACTAGCTACTGCTATGGACCCATAGTCCAAGGTAGACTACTCACTCATCGCGCCGGAGGCAAGCATGGCGATGAAGAAGATCTCCGGTGGTGATTCCCCTCTCCGGCAGGGTGCCGGGAAGAGCTTCTGGACCCTCCCAATCTCAGGTCGACGACGGCGGCGGATCGCGATGTGTTTCTAGAAAAGTGATCGGGTACTTAGGTTTTTCCCGTCGGTGGGTCTTTATAGGCGAAGGGGCAGCGTCAGAAGTGGACCAGGTGGGGCTCACCATGGGGCGGCGTGGCCAGGCCCTGGGCCGCGCCCCTGGTGGTGAGGCCACCTCCTGGCTCCGTTCCGTCTCCTCTTCGGTGTTCTGGAAGCTTCGGTAAATTTCTGGATGTTCGGCTTTTGTTTCGTCCAATTCTGAGAATATTTCCTGCGTAACTTTTCTGAAACACAAAAACAGCAGAAAACAGGGAACTGGCACTATGGCATCTCGTTAATAGGTTAGTTCCGGAAAATGCATAAAAACGCCATGAAGTGTAACGAAACACTAAGCAAATGGTGTAAAAACAAGCATGTAGCATCAAAAATTATAGATACGTTTGAGACGTATCAGCATCCCCAAGCTTAACTCCTGCTCGTCCTCGAGTAGGTAAGTGATAACAAAAGAAATAATTTTTGAGGTGACATGCACCTACACAATCTTGACCATCTATGTAAGCGTTGTGCGCCGGGATCAAAAGAACTTAAAACATGGGCATGAAAGATATAATCTTGATAGAAGAAACTTAGCAACCATGTTATAACATGAAAAAGAACACAAATGAAAGATCATGAAAATGAAACAATGAAAGTCAAACGTGTGTTCAAATCATATGGAAAAATATAGCAAATGGTTTTCAGCTTGTCCTTCATGGAATAACAAAACATAAATGCATAGGACACCTTCAAGTTTAAGAGGGCGACTAGATACAAATAATTTAAGAACAAGTGAAACCAACATCATGAATCAGTCAATGAAAACTTTGGGACAATGCACATTACACTAAGAATAACAACTATGCTCTCTTAGACGGTGCATAAAGGTAGAAGGTGGTGACTCAACATAAAAGTAAAAGAAAGACCCTTCGCAGAGGGAAGCAGTGATTGCAAGTTTTATAAGCCTTCAAAAATTATGGTACTTACTAGCTTTGAGCTCTCATTGCCCCCATCATAGGCATCTTGAATGGTTAGAGTTAATGCGAGTACAATTATGAAGCATATGCTTGACAAATCATAAGTTGAAAACCTCATGTCCCGTGAAGTATGAATACCCAAACCTCATGCTACTCGACTTAGAGTCCCAAGCAAGCTCTTGCCATTGTAAATATATGTGTATTATCGAGAACCGCCAACGGGGTACCTCCTGCCCGATGACATGAAACAAGCCCACATCAAAATGACAAGACAAACAGACAATGAACACCTCGACATCTCTTTTATTTACCATTGGTATAGCTTTTTATTGTGAGATGCATCGTCGAATGTCCACTATGGGCATGCTGTAAGTTTCCACCATGAATTATGCATGGCTTAGATTAGCGGCCCAGGCGTTTCCCTAACACATATAAGAACTCCATGATCCCGCAAGATTCCCAACTTGTTTCACATCGCGAGTATCCATAAACAAAAGATCACGATATCAACTCAAATGAAAGATAGTGCAATGTTGAAAGCTTGCCCCATGACGACATGGTTTGGCTAATTTCCAACTTACAACTTGCAAGCATAACAACTCAACATAAGAGAGCCACAATGTCAAAATTTTAAAGCGAGAAAAGTAAAGTGTGCCATCAGGTTCGTGAGAGCTTTACTGACCAATTTTCGCATAACACCAAAAAGAGTTTAATTTGAAGGATAGATAAAAGCAAGTCAAATGTACTTTGGAATAGCAAATTGCTAGTAGGTATGTATGGTGGACACATTGGAACAACTTGGTTTTTAGGAGTTAGATGCACGAGTAGAGCTCATACTCAGTACAAAATGAGGGCTAGCAAAAGACTGGGAGCGACCAACTAAGAGAGCAATAACGGCCATAATCATGCAAAGCGATAAAGCGACATTAAAAGAAGCATAAGATGGCATCAAAGGTCAAAAACTAAATGATCATAGAGTCTTATGGCGACTTTGTATGAGTCAAACATGTGTAAGCATGCGCCAAGTCAACCCAAATAAAGCATCAAGGAGAAAACCAAATTAATGCTTCCAAATAATAAAAACAACGCATGATTTTTTTCAAAGGCTCATTAAGCAATCTCAGTCATTTGAGACAAGTCATTCTACAGCAAAACTACTAAGCATACTATCAAAAAGACATCAAGCCCGACATGCAAAAGGCTAGGCCGCAGTCTACACAAGCTCCTTTTGTACCACTTTTTTGCATGAAACTTTTTCTCTTTTCCAACACCATTCGAACTTTTTTGAAACAACTCTTTTGATGAAAACCAACATGGACCAGAGGTCAAAATACACCTTGATGCAAAGATATAACAAGATCTGAACACAAATCAAGGCGAAAAATGAAAGCTAAATGCAGTTCTAGAAAAAGAGAACACTCGTTGAACGATAAGAGTGAAAAACGGAGTGTTCTTGGCAAATGAAAAGCAAGGCAACTTCTCCAAAAGAAATTTGTTGGCGTCCAACCATTTATTGCAGCAAACAAAACTAAACAAAACTGAAAACTAAAACAACTGACGCTCCAAGAAAAACGCATAGTGCATGAAGCAATAAAAATATAGTGTTTTCAAAGGTGACCTGATTTTTACCGATGAAGAAGGGGTGCATCGGGGGCATCCCCAAGCTTTGACGCTTGTACCTCTTAGATATTTATTGGGGTGTGTGGGCATCCCCAAGCTTTAGCTTTTGTCCATTCTTCAACTCATCTCATCATTCTCCAATCCCTACACTTAAAAACTTCCTTCATACAAAACTCAACACAATTCTATTAGCAACATTAGTGTAAGCATAACAATGAATCAACCCTTTTTGCTTCAGGTTTCAACTTAAAACCACCATATATAAAGTATATACTACTGTAGCAACTTCCCCAAAAGTTCCGTGATCAAAAGAACTCAAAAAGAAAGCGATCGAGCGGCAAACACAAATAATGGTAGAAATCTGTCAAAACAGAACAGCTGACAAAGGTCGAATTTTTAGAGGGTTTTCTGTTGCTCAAATCAAAAAGTGTTAAACCAATAAAAGTTTGGATATAACCTGGGGCATATGCACAAGAAATCGCAGGTCCAAAAGATATACCGAGAATTTTCACGAATTTTTATGGTGCAGCACCGAAATCTGTTTCAGGACAGCAACATCCCCAAATCTTACCTCACTCAAATTAGAGGCTTCTCTTGGCACAAAAACGAAATAAAAATGATAAGGAGAGGTCATTACAGTAGTAATAACTTCCAAGACTCAAATAAAAGAAAAATAACTAAAAGTAAAACATTGGTTTATCTCCCAAGAGTGCTTTTCTTTAACGCCTTTGAGCTAGGCGCAGAAAGTGCGAATCAAGTATTTTCAAAAGAAGCATTAAGATCAACTGCAGAAGTCTTTTCAATCTTAAAAACATGCTGCGGTTTAAGCATAGACACCTTGGGAACATACATAAATTTTTGCTCTTTTCCAACAAAAGCTTTCTCCTTCTTAAACTTAAGAGAAGAGAAAATTGAACTTAAAGTTTCCATAGATTCCTCCAGTTTCCCAATCCTAAGGTTTTGACTATCAAGAGTAGTGCTAGCCTCTAAAATGGTGATTCTCTTACCGATACTTTCTATCAATTCATTAACACGGCTAGCATTATCAAGGATATTTGGCAAACTTTTTTCTAAAGAGCTAAACTTTTCTAAAACTTCCTCCAAAGTGACCTCAGTTTTAACAACATGAATAGGTGGTACTCCCACTAAACTTTCAATTAAAGTGCATGCTTCAAGAGCGGGAGTACCCAAAAAATTACCTCCTGCAAGAGTATCAAGAACATACCTATTCCAACTAGATATACGAACATAAAAATTTCTAAGGAGAATCATAGTAGAATGCTTCTTAGTACACCTATGATGAGCATTGCTAATACGATACCAAGCATCTTTTAAACTCTCTCCCCCTTGTTGCTTAAAAGTACGAACTTCAACTTCAGGATTACTCATTCTAACAAGACTAAAAGCAAGTAAATAAAAGCAACTATAAAGGAAACTAATTTTTTTTGTGTTTTTGATAAAACGATGCAAGTAAAAATAAAGTAAAACAAAACTTAAAACAAAGTAAAGGATGTGCGTGCGAAACTCCCCTTGCAGAAGTCTTCTTTTTCCCCGGCAACGGTGCTAGAAAACTTGTTGATGGTGCGGTGTTGATTGGTGCCAGAGAACTGTTGGCGTGTAGTTGATGATATAAATAACCGGCCAGTTGGAAACCCCAAGAGAAGGTTTGATGAGTACAGCAGCAAGTTTTCCCTCAATTATGAAACCAAGGTTATCAATCTAGTAGGAAAAAGCCAAACTCAAGAAGGTGATGCTTGCTAGCTTCACGATAGCTCCGGACAATTTGTAGGGCGCCTCGTCCAGTGCTTTGCTTTGCTAGCTGCAACGCGGAACCTGCACACAACACAACCAAATACTTTGCTCCCAACTTACAATGAGGTTGTCAATCTCACCGGTTTGCTGTAAACAAAGGAATGAGCATATCGAGTGAAAAGCAATAGTAATATGCGAGTAAAGTAAACACTTCGAGTAAAGTAAACAGGTGATAGCAATATAAAGGAAATAGGACCGGGGTCCATAGTTCACTAGTGGTGTCTCTCCATAAGATAAATAACACATGCTGGGTAAACAATTTACAGTTGGGCAACTGATAGAACAAAGATAACGTGCATATGTCGAGAGGATCACTATGAGATTTACTCTGGGCATTACAACAAGATACATAGACCGCCATCCAACTGCATCTATAACTAATAATCCACTCGTGGGGAATCAATCTGAGGACCCCTTGAGTATTAAGTTGCGAACAAAAGATAACTGCATTAAGCAAAGTGTGTAATATAAACAAAGCTTATGCCCTTGGACATAAGAATGTTGTTTTCTCCCTAGTGGCAACAACACATCTACAACCTTATAGGTTTTTGTCACTCCCCCAGATTAAATAGAGGCATGAACCCAACTATCGAGCATAAATACCCCCTCTTGGAGTCACTAGTATCTACTCGGCCAAGATAGCTACTAACAATGGAGAGCATGCAAGATCATAAACAACATAGAGATAGCATAAGATAATATTCAGCACATCAACTCAATCATAACACCAATATTCATCGGATCCCAACAAACACAACATGTAGAATTACATAACGGTGATGTTGATTATGTAAAGCAGCTCGCGAGATCTAAACATGAAGCACATGGTGGAGAAGACAACCAACTAGCTACTGCTATGGACCCATAATCCAAGGTAGACTACTCACTCATCACGCCGGAGGCAAGCATGGCGATGAAGAAGACCTCCGGTGGCGATTCCCCTCTTCGGCAAGGTGCCGGGAAGAGCTTCTGGACCCTCCCGATCTCGGGTCGACGACGGCGGCGGATCGCGGTGTGTTTCTAGAAAAGTGATTGGGTACTTAGGTTTTTCCCATCGGGGGGTCTATATAGGCGAAGGGGCAGCGTCAGAAGTAGACCAGGTGGGGCTCACCATAGGGCGGCGCGGCCAGGCCCTAGGCCGCGCCCCCTGGTGGAGAGGCCACCTCCTGGCTCCGTTCCGTCTCCTCTTCGGTGTTCTAGAAGCTTTGGTAAATTTCTGGATGTCCGGCTTTTGTTTCGTCCAATTCTGAGAATATTTCCTGTGTAACTTTTCTGAAACACAAAAACAGCAGAAAACAGGGAACTGGCACTGTGGCATCTCGTTAATAGGTTAGTTCTAGAAAATTCATAAAAACGCCACGAAGTGTAACGAAACACTGAGCAAATGGTGTAAAACAAGCATGGAGCATAAAAAATTATAGATACATTTGAGACGTATCACCTTTCACATATCTTGGCCTTCCTCTTGGAGTCACTAAGCCAACACTAGAATACTTCATTCCTATGGTCCGAAGAGTAGAGAAAAGACTATGTGGAAATGTTGATTTCTTAGACTATGGAGGAAAACTGCTTATGGTCAAATCTGTTATGGCTTCCTCACCAATCTCTTTCATGGCATGTCTTGATGTTCCAGTAACCATATCGGACCAAATTGTCAAGTATATGAGGCATTGTCTATGGAGAAATAAAATACTGAAGTACAGTCAAGAGGGTCTACTCTAATTGTCTGGACCTCAATTTGCAAGCCAAAAGACCAGGGCTGACTTGGTGTATTGAACTTCGAGGTTCAGAATAATGCCCTACTGCTAAAAAATATGCACAAATTAATTCTACAACAGATTGGACACCCCTTGGGTGAAATTAATCTGGTCTAAATATTATGATCAAGGTCATTTACCTGGATTCCACATGAAGGATCATTCTGGTGGAGAGCCCATCTTAAATTACTGGACAAATTCAAAGGCATCAGCAGATGCAATATTGGAGATGGTAAGTCAACTTTGTTCTGTACTAGCTTTTGGGAGAACGAATGTCTTAGACATAAATACTCTCATTTAATAACATTCGTAAAGAGAACAGACTTAACAGTCCATCAAGTGGTAAACACCGAGTTCTTTGAGGATTTATTACATTTACCCTTGTCCCAAGAAGCTTATTCAGAATTTGAAGATTTAGAAGAGCTATGTGATCTCACAAACCACTCAATTCAGGAAGGCAATATTGATACTTGGAGCTATATTTGGGGAAGCTCAATCTTTTCTACTAAGCAGGCGTATAAAGATTTGATAGGACATCAGACTGTGCCTCCTCAATTTAAATGGATTTGGAATTCTTCGTGTCAAGCAAGACACAAATTCTTCTTTGGCTTCTTCTTCATGAAAGACTCAATACAAGGAACTTGCTGGGCAAGAAATAATTTGTCATTCAATCTTATAATTGTGCCACATTGAACTGCAGTCAAGAGGAAACACTTCATCATTTAGTATTGACATGCACATTTGCAAATGCTTGCTGGGATCATATTTGCCAAGAGAGAACAAAAGATTTATCAGTCATGGAAGCATTTGCTGATTTAAGAGAGAAACTGAATGTCCCTTTCTTCATGGAAATAATTTTTTTTGGCTACGTGGAGCATTTGGATTGTTAGGAATAACAACATTTTCAAGAATTCAAATCCAACAATTGCAAGCTGGAGGGGCAGTATATTTTTAGGAGATAAGAATGGTTAAGCACAGAATGAGAAAGAAATATTCCACTCAATTCTGTAATTGGTTTCAAGAGCAAAATTTGTAAATAGTTACGTTTAATTTCTCCTTTTATCCTTCCCTCCCCCTTTCTTTGTAGATTTGTGAATATTTTATTATTAATATAAAAATTGCAATGGGGTTCTCTCCCACTATTTTCCTTAAAAAAATATTTGACCATAATTTCAGTCAACAAATACTAGTGGACAACGGGTATGAGAAGAGAATAGGATAAAGAAGCGATCCCCAGGGTGGCTAGGGTTTCCATCCCCTTCGTCAATGTCACCACTGGTCCTGTTGCCTCTGATGCCTCTCAGCCTTCGAGGAATGGCGGACCTCAGCCTCTCACTGGCAGGAGGGTTTGCGGTGACCCAGCACACCAATGCATGTTGTAGTGCGCAAGTCATCGGCATAACACTCACGAAATCCCCGTTCCATGAATATTACACCCAACAGAGTAGTACAACAAAAACATTTCAGGTCCAAGTCCTTTCTATTCATAGCACAGATTTCTTTACAAAAGATCCTCAGAACCTCGGTGACTGATACGTTGCAAACGTATCTATAATTTTTGATGCTCCATGCTTGTTTTACACCAATTGCTATATGTTTTGTCTACACTTTATGGCACTTTTATAATTCATTTGGACTAACCTACTAATAGTTGTAAAAGTGCACAATGTTCTTGTTTTACACTTTGATGTGTAGGAATTACCAAGAATACAAGTACAAACCTTGTTGGAGTCAAATTGGGACTTTCTAGAAATCTGTGCCAGAACTCTTTTCGAAGATGGTCACGTTACGGGTCGAAGACGGCGTCAAACGGAAAAATCTTCAACTACAAAGTTGTAGGGAATTTCACGGCAAACGTTCTGGACATAAAATTCACCTGATTCCGAGTCCGGATGGCCGAGTTAGTCCCGATCTAGTGCGGCCCAAGAGGGGGAAACGGAAATTCGAGAGACTATATAAAGGGAGGAACCCTAGCTCGTGGGAGACACCTCCACCCACGAATTTGCAGCCACCAGAGCCACGTTTTCGCCTCCCCCATGGATCTCATCTCCATGGGGGAGGACTCCTATGAAGCCATGAAGAAAGGGGGCTAAGGGGCGGCGCTCCCCCATGATGCCGGCGGCGAGGGAGTCCCCCGCGCCACCGCCGCCGTCGCCGCCCGCGCCCCTCGCTGCTCATCTCTACCATCTTCACCGCTATCTCCATCACCAACTCCTCCTATTATGCAGTGGTTCATCCTCCCACACACCTCTGTACCATCCTATGTAAACATGGTGTTTGATGCTATAATATTTATCCTATGATCTATGTCATGTTTGCATAGTTTATTTGTTGTTAGATTGATTTGTTGAATGTCTTTGGTTCATTAGAGTTGTATGTTGATATGGTACTGTCCTTTGGTGTCCATTATATTTATGCGCGCATGGATTAAACATCTTAGGGTTAGTAGTATGTGCAAAAGAAAAGGGGTAGTCATGCCGGAGCGACAGAAACCTGAGGGCACGAACCGGAACGTTGCACGTATGGGAGTAAGGGGACCATTAACTTATGGCTATAGTTGGGAAACCTTAATGCATTGTTAGTATTTGCGGATGCTTGCTAACAATCCAATCATATAGTACTTGTAATTCCAAGTAGTGAAGTGCATGTATATTTAGCCTCTCCCACATAGAAAACTGCATCGAAGACAATGAACCCGATTTATTCACTGATTGAACCTAGACAAAGCCACCACTATTACCACCACTTTTCCACACTCATGGTATTGTTAGTTTATGGTTACTTAGTATATTTTATTGCTACAGCACTAACAATTACTTTCTTGTATTTATTATCTTGCAAAGCTATCTCTCATACCCGTATTGTTGCTATAGTTTTATTTCCTAGATAATGCAAATGTTTAGTGTGCGTAGAGTTGTATCAGTGGTTGATAGAACTTGAGAGAACATTTATCCTACCTTTAGCTCCTCGTTGGGTTCGACACTCTTACTTATCGAAAAGGGTACACATGACCCCCTATACTTGTGGGATATCAAGACCTTTTCTGGCGCCGTTGTCGGGGAGCAATAGCATGTGGGTGAATATTCTTGTGTGCACTTGTTTGCTTTATCTCTAAGTAGTTTTTTACTTCCAGTTTTAAGTTGTTCTCTATCTTAGTATGGATAGGGAATGCGAATTACAAAAAAAATGAGTTGTACTTGTTACCTAAAAATGTTTTCAAACAGGAAAGTGATTGGAAAGATGAGTAATGGTTAAGTGGGGGTCAACCTTGAACACTTGTGTTCATGCCTATGAAACCAAAACAAATCTTTCCATGGAAGCTTTTCAGTTAAAAACTTGTACATATTGTTTATATTATATATATTGTACATATTCATTTGTACCATAAAAGTAAAGTGATAATTGTAGTTCCTAGTTGGTGTCCAAAAACAGATTTTCTGGGCTTCACCGTATAAAATGTTTAAAATCACCAGAACGTGATATTGACCTGAAATTTCTTGAGTGCAAAGTAGTGCTTATTTTCTTTCTTTCATTAGACTAACTTTTTCTGATTTGAGTTACGTAGCTGTCTCAAAAAATTCGATTTTCACCGATGGTCCTTGTGCGTGGTGAACGACCAGCCCGTTGGGAACCCCAAGAGGAAGGTGTGATGAGTATATCAGCTAGTTTTCCCTCAGTTAAGAAACCAATGTTTATCGTTCTTGGAGAGAAGGGACAAACGACTGAAGGTGATGCAGACTGGCTTAATAGCACTCCAACAAGGGTGCCATTTTACGATACTTGTTGACTCGTCTTCGGCTAGTAGCAACGCGGAACCTGCACACAACACAACCAAGTACTTTGCTCCCAACTTGCGATGAGGTTGTCAATCTCACCGGTTTGCTTGAAACAAAGGTTATGAGTGTATCGAGTGGAAAACAGTAGAATATGCGAGTAAAGTAAACAGGTGACAGCAATATGATGGAAATAGGACCGGGGTCCACAGTTCACTAGTGGTGTCTCTCCATAAGGTAAATAACACATGCTGGGTAAACAAATTACAGTTGGGCAATTGATAGAATAAAGATAAACGTGATATGTCAAGAAGATCACTATGAGATTTACTCTGGGCATTACAACAAAATACATAGACCGCCATCCAACTGCATCTATGACTAATAATCCACTTGTGGCGAATCAATCCGAGAACTCCACAAGTATTAAGTTGCGAACAACAGATAATTGCATTAAGCAAAGTGTGTAATGTAAACAAAGCATATGCCCTTGAGCATATGAATGTTGTTTTCTCCCTAGTAGCAACAGCACATCTACAACCTTAGAGGTTTCTGTCACTCCCCCAGGTTAAATAGAGGCATGAACCCACTATCGAGCATAAATACCCCCTCTTGGAGTCACTAGCAACTACTCGGCCAAGATAGCTACTAACAACGGAGAGCATGCAAGATCATAAACAACATAGAGATAACATAAGATATAATTTAGTACAGCAACTCAATCATAACACCAATATTCATCGGATCCCAACAAACCAAACATGTAGAATTACATAACGGTGATCTCAATCATGTAGGGCAGCTCATGAGATCTAAACATGAAGCACATGGTGGAGAAGATAACCATCTAGCTACTGCTATGGACCCATAGTCCAAGGTAGACTACTCACTCATCGCTCCGGAGGCAAGCATGGCGATGAAGAAGACCTCCGGTGGCGATTCCCCTCTCCGGCAGGGTGCTGGGAAGAGCTTCTGGACCCTCCCGATCTTCGGGTCGACGGCGGCGGCGGATCGCGATGTGTTCTGGAAAAGTGATCGGGTACTTAGGTTTTTCCCGTTGGGGGGTCTTTATAGGCGAAGGGGCGATGTCAGAGGTGGAGCCAGGTGGCCTCACACCATGGCGGCGCGGCCAGGGCCTAGGCCGCGCCAGCCTGGCGTGAGGGCCCCTGGTGGCCCCTCTCCTACTCTCCTTCGGATGACTGGAAGCTCCCAGACAAAATAAGACTTCAGGAACTTGTTTCGTCCAATTCCGAGAATGTTTCCTGTGTATCACTTCTGAAACACAAAAACAGCAGAAAACAGGGAACTGGCACTGTGGCAACTTGTTAATAGGTTAGTTCCGGAAAATACATAAAAGAGCCACGAAGTGTAACAAAATAGTAGGCAAATGGTGTAAAAACAAGCATGGAGCATCAAAAATTATAGATACGTTGGAGACGTATCAAGCATCCCCAAGCTTAACTCCTGCTCGTCCTCGAGTAGGTAAGTGATAACAAAAGAATAATTTTTGAGGTGACATGCACCTACACAATCTTGATCATATATGTAAGCATTTGTGAGCTGGGATCATAAGAACTTAAAACATGGGCATGAAGATATAATCTTGACAATAGAAACTTAGCAACCATATTGTAAACATGCAAATGAACACAAACAAAAGATCATGAAAATGAAACAATGAAAGTCAAATGTGTGTTCAAATCATAAGGAAAAACATACAAATGGTTTTCAGCTTGTCCTTCAAAGAGAGCAAAACATAAATGCATAGGACACCTTCAAGTTTAAGAGGGCGACTAGATACAAATAATTTGAGAACAAGTGAAACCAACAATATAAATCAATCAATGAAAACTTTGGGACAATGCACATTATACTAAGAATGACAACTATGCTCTCTTAATGGTGCATAAAGATAGAAGGTGGTGACTCAACATAAAAGTAGAAGAAAGGCCCTTCGCAGAGGGAAGTAGTGATTGCAAGTTTTATAGACCTTCAAAAATTATGGTACTTACCGGCTTTGAGCTCTCATTGCCCCCATCATAAGCATCTTGAATGGTTAAAGTTAATGCGAGAACAATTATGATGCATATGCTTGACAAATCATAAGTTGAAAACCTCGTGTCCCGTGAATACGAGTACCCAAACTGTTGGGGATATACCAAATAGGTATACCAGCGACGTAGTCCTAAATCAGCAAGCCAGGGTGGCCCATCAGGGGTGGTATGGCGGATTCGCCATACCGGGCGGCCCAGTTGCTGAAATTACCACGACGGTACTGGACGCAGGCGCTTATGGCGGTTCCTTAGACAAGTCCATGGCAGATCCGGAGACAGGCCCATGGTGGACCACCGACGACAGGCCCATGGCAGGCCCAGAGATAGGCCCATGGCGGGTTACCTTGCAGTACACGCATAGGACTTAGTCTAGGACTCCAAGTTGTATCCGCACCGGTACCAACGTGTAGCCCACGCCAGGCGCCTTTATAAGCCCGGCGTGGAGCAGCCCTTGAGGCACGTTCTAGTCATACGGCTAATCGCATAGCGAAACAGCCAACCTCATCATTGTAATCGAGCACTTGTTGCCATATAGT
Organism: Dactylis glomerata; assembly: GCA_007115705.1. Taxonomy (NCBI): domain Eukaryota; kingdom Viridiplantae; phylum Streptophyta; class Magnoliopsida; order Poales; family Poaceae; genus Dactylis; species Dactylis glomerata. The sequence goes on along the minus strand of QXEO01000200.1, from coordinate 1,010,043 downwards.
GAATTATAGCAGCACGTAGGATTTCACCACCGTCGCGGGATCTGAAGCTGGGTAAACTCGTGCTACCACCATCCCGGATCGCTCCTCCGTGTTCACCCCCTTCCACAAACCGCCATATCCCTACCCCTATGGTAGATCTGTTGACGAAACCACGACAGTTGGCGCCCACCGTGGGGCTAAGCGCGTCTGGAGCGCGGATCCAGGCGGGATCCGCCTTTGCAGGCATCGGCGACACCGTCGCCATCGGGCGCGTCCTCTACGATTCCGGCTTCCCCATCGTCCCAGCGGATAACCTCTGGGTGCCGGCTAGAGAAGACCCTGCTCGATTCACCGTCGTTCTGATTGGAGATATCCACATCTTCATTGGAGAGACAAACCCTACCCTCGCCACGGAAACCAATTTCCGGCGGATCGGTATGGCTGAAATCCCCAAACGGACCGCTTCCAAGCTGGATACGGAGGAGGACTCATCTGACTTGGAACTTTCCAAGTTGCCCAGATCGGACCTGAAAAATAATCCCACCCAGCCCGCCCTAGAGGTAGAGGAAGTGGTGGAAGACCGCTGTGAATCCGCCATGAGTAATCTGGCGTTAGAGACACCACGGTACTGCCTTGTTGCGTTCGCAGGCATCACTTCGGGATCTACCTCCAATAGAGAAGATAGCCCAGGTGAATCCATCCTTGAGGCACTTAACGAAAGTGGTGAATTGGATGACTGGGACAGCAAGGGCTACGATTCTGACCATTACGACGTCGCCATGAGAAAAACCAAGGCGGAATTGGCGCAGCAGGCACTTGAAGAGCAGCAAGCAGCGGCCAAGCAGGTGTTCGTAACCAACAAAGGAGATGATGCTGGGTAGACAACCGGTGATCCGCCATCTCAGGCAGCCCACGACGGAGATCCCGGCAAAGAGCAGGGTAACCCGCCACCAGCCGCCGATCCCGCCATGGAACAACTTCCTGAGATCCATGGCGGACCCAGGCCTCTGCAACCCGCCATCCCCGAGGACCAGCACCCAGAAGACTTCACGACCCCGCTAGATAAGGTCGTCTATGGAACTCTAGCAGATCCAATCACCCCTGACTACGTCAGAGACGTGAACGATCTCGAGAAGAAGAGGCGAGCACTCCTCAAGGAAGCAAAGAGAGTTGAGAAGATGGGCCAGCAGCTTGATGTCGACATTGCTAAAGCTCAAGACACGCTGAAGCGCGCAAGGAACATGGAGGAGAAGTATGTTACTCTCATCCAGAACCAGATAACCGAGGGAGGCGACCCGCAGCTGGTACGAAACCTTGAGTTCACCGTACCAACAGCAGAAACTCTGGCCAAGATGTACATTAAGAATCCGCCATACGTGGATAAAAACCGCGATGAAGTCAGGGCTACGCCCATTGAGAATATCGTGGCTGCAAAGGAGCTATTGGAGCATAATAAGAGCCCAGCAGCCCTAGAGGCGGCGGTGAAACTGATGACCAAAGCATTAGTGCAGCAGGAGAAGGCTACGTCGTCACGACGGCTCGAATCTGATCCCGCCCTATGCAGGTCCAGCACTGCCTCTAAAGCTCGGGGGGCTGGCAACTATGGTACGCGCCCTGACAACGAATCTCATACCGGATCCTCAGAAATCCGAAGAAGAGAAGCTC